>CM075977.1:105752494-105964994 GCA_038087875.1 Malacoraja senta
AAGGGTCTGAAGAAGGGTCTGGAGTAGAAACTCAGCGGTAGAGATGCTGCCTGTCTCGCTGAGTTACACCAACATTTTGTGTCTGTGATCCAGACATGCAATCTAACACTGCTTTCAGGCAAACACCCCCATCCTCCCTCCCCTCCCTTCCCCCTCTCCCCTTCCCTACCCCTCCACTCTCCCCCTCCCCCCCCACCTAGGTTCCATCCTGACTTCAGGTGCTTGTCAGTACGGAGTTTGCTCGTTCTCCCCATGACCTGCGTGGGTTTTCTCCGAGATCAGGGTTTGCTGTTTATTTGATGCAGTGGGGCTCTTCTCTAATTTTAGCTGCTGACATGAAACATATTTCACCTTGGTAACTCAATTTGGAGGATAAGCGGGCTTGGGTCACTACCTTAATAATCCAAAGCATTCAGTCTATTGAGAGAGGAGATAAAGTAGTGTAAGTTGTATTAAATTAAGGTTTTCCCATGACTCTTTATTTGTAATTTATTAATTAATCATCCAGTTTGGCAATATTAATTCAGAAATCTGTTAGAGTTATGAGTGAAAAATATTATCTCTTCAGAGTGAAACTGAATCCCGATAGAGTCAATGATTGATTTATGATTCATTAAAAGGAAGTCACAAATTGCTAATCATTCTTTAAACAAATCTAAATAAGTAGGTTGGAAGAGGAAAGAGACATTACTCAATATAGGATTGAGGGCAATGGGGAGTGAAAGAGAAATCTAGCATAAAATTTCACAGATTGAGATCAAAGTAAAAAACGTCAGTCATTTCTGAATAATTTCATTACATTTTATCTGAAAAGCTGGAACATCGGGAACTCTGTTGAATTGGCCAATTTAAAAGAAAATGGAACTCATTATTGGGCGCAACATGCCTTATTTTCAAATGTTTTGGGCTGATCCTGCCATAGACCAGTCACATTTGCCTCTTGTGCTATCTCTGCACTCTGCAGCTACCCCCTGCAGCTGCCTGGCTCCTAACATCTTGATAACTGTGGCCTTTTCTCAAAGCAGTGCTGGTCTGAGTGGTGACGAGGCCCCGGGGGACCAAAACGTGTCTTTGTCTGTGGAGTGCTTGGTGACTGCGGTCAGAGACCTTTCCACTAATCTCCCTTGTCATCAGACATTGATCAACAGGTGGGAAAACATTTAAGTAATGTAATGAATTAAAAATTGTGAATCCAAAATCCAAAATAATATGTTTACCTAAATCTCATTTGAGTTATAGAAATATACTTAAAATAATCCTATTAAATGACAAATAAAAAAATCAAAACTGCGGAGCCTGCATATCTGAAATAAAAACACAATTTTTTACTTTTGGTTTAGTTTAGCTTGTTTGTCACGTTTACTGAGGTACAGTGAAAAGCTTTTTGTTGCATGCTACCCTGTCAGTGAAAAGGCTATACATAATAGTGAACTTACATAAACGAGAACTTACCAGTTTGAAGTTTGATCTTTATTTTATGAGGAGTTACGGTGAGCGATTACGTGAAGAAGCCCCGCCAGTTCGCATGCGTGTCAATCTTCAAAGCAGCGGTGTGAATTACAGCCACACTATTGCCAATTATACTTAATGAATAGAAGGCTGTTTTATCACAACAAGATTCTTCGAGGCTCCTATTATTTCCAATCTATTACCCCAGGGCGGAGTCACAGGCTAATTAATAGTTAAAGGTAAATCCCAACGATGAACAAATCTAGTTGGTATCACCTTCATTTTCTTAAACATAGTTTGAGGCTGAAACAGTTGATTTTAACAACACACAGCATAAGAATATCCTCCACACAAGACATAACAAATGTTTTTGACCTCTGAGCAGCCCAAGCATCGGTTTTAGTAATCTGGTAAATAACCAGGGAACTGAAGTTAACCCATTTTGCAAAGTTTTATCATTGCCTTATCCAGATAAATTTCAAAATGTCTCCGGTGATATCTGATAAATGGGAGCATCCTAAGGAAATCAGATGCAAAGTTTCCTTTTTTGGGAAAAATTATACTGCACATGCGAGATAAACGACATTCAGCATCTTTTCCACAATGAACAGGCCACGCCTGCGAATTCCGTACCTGCTCGAGCAAGAACTCTGGCCCGTTTTTCGAGCCAGTCCCGAAAGCCATTCCTGGCCATAATACTGAGCCTGCCTCGAAAGACAACTCTGGACATAATTCTGAGCTTGTCTGTAAAGACAAATCTGGCCCAATTCTGTGCTTGGAACCTTAGTATTGCACAGTTTTACATGGTTGGATGCCAACCATTTGTGTGTTGTAAGGCCACTAGGACCCCTTCCATCCTTATCAAGGGGAATGTTATTTTCATACAACACATAAACTAAACACATGTTATCATTATCATTATTACAAAAACAAGTGTAAATATTACCAACTTGTAGATGGTCCCATATTTTTCCTGAGCCCGACTTGGGTCTCGGATTTAAGACCTCTGTCCAGCCTTCATGCTGCCACCAACTTCAGTGAACTGCTTACTGCCAACGAAGGCGTGGGGTGTGTTGTTGCCACAATGATGAAGCTTTGCTCGTTGTTGGTACCTTGATTGGTCCGACAGCTTTTGCTTCCTTATCCAGGTTTTACCTGTTGAATAGGTCTTACCTCAAGAGAAGGTTCGGCGGCTTGTCTTTAATGTCACCTCTGATAGCGCTGTTCATTCCCGGCACTTATAGCATGAGGGGAACTCTCATGCACCTTCCGGATATTCTGCCACCTTCGTTTGCGAGGACTCCTTTGATTCCAACGCATGAATTCCACTACATACTTTAGATTTCTGAAGTCAGTTACACTGACCACTCGCACTCCCCTCCACAGAGAGGGAGATTCGTAGATAGCCAGGAACAGGTGCTGCCGCAGGCCCCTGCCTCGTAGAATGCTCACCAGCTATACCTCCGATCTCCGAGTCAGAACAAACTGACTCCGTGTGTTCACTTCCTCCAAGAGGGAGACATCATACAGCCCTTCTACAGATGCTGCTGCCAGAGGCTGCCGAGGAGACCCCCGGATATAAAGCTCTTCTTGCTGGAGCATATCGTGCTGGCGCATCATTTCCATCAGGAGCTCTTCCCAGACAGCCCTTCAACAGGTGCTGCTGCCACGGGCCCCTGAAGAGACTCGCGGATATAAAGCTCCTTTTGCTGGAGCTCTTTGTATTAGCTCACCAGTGCTGCTTGGCTTTCATGCCTTGGGGTATGCTCCGCAATACCTCCAACCTCAGGGTCAGAATCAAACTGCCCTGGTAAGCTCACCTCTTCACTGAGGGAGACATTATTCAGCCCTTCCAGAGGCGCTGCCGCCATGGGCCCCCAAGACGACCCGCGGATATAATGCTCCTCTTCCCGGAGCAGATCTTCCCTATACAACCCTCTAGTAGAAGCTGCTGCCACGGGCCCATGGGGTGACCCACGGGAATAAAGTTCCTCTTGGAACATATCACGCTGGATCAACCTCCACCTTTGCTATACATCCAGAGACGTTGCTGAAAGTGGGAGGAGAATCCTCCTGACCTGACTCATCAGAGCCCACGGGCTTACTTTTAAATGGCAGTTTCCTCCTCACAGGATTAGCCACGGTGCTCACAGTCGGCACTCTGATACCGCCTTCCTCATGGACTTACCCTTCCACGGGAACCACAGCGGTCTGGAAGCCGCTGACCACCTTGTCAGCGACTGGAGTAGCGCACCCGACGTCCGCCGGCTACCCGCGTTCCGTGGTCTGGACCGGAGTCTCTTCACAGCCCAAAGCCGGTTTCCCCGTGGCTCGTCCGGACTACGCTACAACATCCAGCAGGAAACCTCTGTAAGAAGAGGCTCCTGCAAGAAAACACAACCTGGTAAGATATAAAACTTACCTGTATGTTTAAACTTACCGCTGGCAGGAGCGCTGAACCCGTTGCGCTGACTAGCCTGCCAGTCCGGTGCGTCGCCATGCGAATGACGTAATGACACGCAAGCGAACTGGCGGGCCTTCTTCAAGGAATCACTCACGTGACTCCGAAGTAAAATTACAACTAAGCTGTGCATTGTGTACAGATACAGGATAAGGTGTATAATGTTTAGTGCACGATAAAGTTCAATAAAGTTGTGATAGGACGGTTAATTGCCTGTTAACAGCTGGGAAGACACTATCCTTGTATCTGGTGGTGTGAGTTTTCAAACTTCCGTACCTCTTGCCTGATGGGGGAGGGGAGAAGCGGGAGTGACAGGGGTGAGACTGGACCTTGATGATGCTGGTGGCCTTGCCGAGGCAGCGTGAAGTGTACATGGAGACAATGGAAGGGAGGTTGGTTTGCATGATGGTCCAGGCTATGTCCACAAATCTCAGCAATCTCTTGTGGTCTTGGATGGAGCTGTTCCCAAATCATGCTGTGATGTATCCTGGCATATCTCCGGTATACAGGGATTCAAGGGTGAAACAGGGATGACAGAGTGAAATACAAACAACATCCGAGAACAATCGATCTAAAGTTGGAAAATTTAGCACGGAATCCTGCATGCTACAATATACCCAGATATATCAACATGTTATTAGTTTAGTTTAGTTTTGTCTAGAGATACAGCGTGGGAACAGGCCCTTCGGCCGACCTGGTCCGTGCCGACCGGCAATCCCCGCAGATTAACCCACTAGGGACAATTTTTTTTTTTTTTTTAATTTACCAAGCCTATTTACCAAGTCTTTGGAATGTGGGAGGAAACCGAACATCTCAGAGAAAACCCACACAGATCACGGGGAGAACGTACAAACTCTGTACAGACAGCACCCATAGTCAGGATCGAACCCGGGTCTCCGGCGCTGCATTCGCTGTAAGGCAGCAACTCTACCGCTGCGCCACCATGACCACACTCAAGCTTATTCCTCAAGCTTACAATCAACCTCATTGAATTGCTGCCTTTCTTGGGAAGATGCTTTGTATTCCTGAAGGGAAGTGAAGAGGTGAACGAAACCTCCTGTGGCTGCATGAGAAAGTATCATATACCAGACAGTAGTAGACGGGGACAGAAGATCAAAAAACAAAGTCAAACAAGGAACGATCCCATCACAATGCTGAAAGGGGAGAGGAGGGGAATATGGATCTGGTGATGGAATCTTGCTGCAGCTGGCAGCAAATGTGATGGATGGTCTGTTGAACGCGGAGGCCGGTGGGGTGAAAAGTAAGACTGGGGTACTCTGTTCTTTCTCTGTCCACAGACATAGACATAGACATAGAAAATAGGTGCAGGAGGAGGCCTTTCGGCCCTTTGAGCCAGCACCGCCATTCATTGTGATCATGGCTGATCGTCCCCAATCAATAACCCGTGCCTGCCTTCTCCCCATATCCCTTGATTCCACTAGCCCCTAGAGCTCTATCTAACTCTCTCTTAAATCCATCCAGTGGCAGGGAATTCCACTAACTCTCTGGGTGAAAACGTTTTTTCTCACCTCAGTCTTTATTCTAAGACTGTGGCCCCTGGTTCTGGGCTCGCCCAACATTTGGGAACATTTTTCCTGCATCTAGCTTGTCCAGTCCTTTTATAATTTTATATGTTTCTATAACATACCCCCTCATCCTTCTGAACTCCAGTGAATACAAGCCTAGTCTTTTCAATCTTTCCTCATATGACAGTCCAGCCATCCCAGGGATCAATCTCGTGAACCTTCGCTGCACTGCCTCAATCACTAGGATGGTCTTCCTCAGATTAGGAAACTAAAACTGTACATAATACTCCAGATGTGGTCATACCAGAGCACTATACAACTGCAGAAGAACCTCTTTACTCCTATACTGAAATCCTCTTGTTATGAAGGCCAACATTCCATTAGTTTTCTTCACTGCCTGCTGTACCTGCACGCCAACTTTCAGTGAGCGTGTACAAGGATGCCCAGGTCTCGCTGCACCTCCCCCTTACCTAACCTAACCCTATTGAGATAATAATCTGCCCTCTAGTTTTTTCCACCAAAGTGGATAACCTCACATTTATCTATATTATACTGCATCTGCTATGCATCTGCCCACTCACTCAACCTGTCCAGGTCACCCTGCAACCTCCTAACATCCTCTTCACAGTTTACACTGCCACCCAGCTTTGTGTCATCCCCAAACTTGCTAGTGTTGCTCCTAATTCCCTCTTCCAAATCATTAATATATATTGTAAACAGTTGTGGCCCCAACACTGAGCCTTGTGGCACTCCACTCGCCACTGCCTGCCATTCTGAAAAGGACCCATTCACTCCTACTCTTTGCTTCCTGTCTGCCAACCAATTTTCTATCCATGTCAACACCCTACCCCCAATACCATGTGCTCTAATTTTAGTCACCAGTCTCCCGTGCGGGACCTTACCAAAGGCTTTCTGAAAGTCCAGTTACACTACATCCACTGGCTCCCCTTCATCCATTTTACTTGTCACATCCTCAAAAAATTCCAGAAGATTAGTCAAGCATGATTTCCCTTTCATAAATCCATGTTGACTTGGACCAATCCTTTTACTGCTATTCAAATGACCTATTATATTACCTCAATTGACTCCAGCATCTTTCCCACCACCGAAGTCAGGCTAACTGGTCTGTAATTCCCCGTTTTCACTCTCACTCCTTTCTTGAAAAGTGGGATAACATTAGCTATCCTCCAATCCACAGGAACTGATCCTGAATCTATTGAACATTGGAAAATGATCACCAATGCGTCCACTATTTCTAGAGCCACCTCCCTGAGGACCCTGGGATGCAGACCATCCGGCCCAGGGGATTTATCATCCTTCAGTCCTTCATTATCCTACCCAATACTATTTCTCGCCCAATGAAAATTTATTTCAGTTCCTCGACCCCCTTAAATCCTCTGTCCTCCAGTACAGCTGGGAGATTGCTTGTGTCTTCCCTACTGAAGACAGATCCGAAGTACCTATTCAACTCTTCTGCCATTTCCTTGTTACCCATAATAATTTCACCCGTGTCTGCCTTCAAGGGACCCACATTTGACTTTGCTACTCGTTTTCCCTTAACATATCTAAAGAAGCTTTACTGTCCTTCTTTATATTCCTGGCCAGGATCCAGAAGGAGAACACGTAAGAGCAGAGGTATGAAACATGGATGAGCTGTGGTCAAGTGCTCTGTCAACTCTAGTAGAGGGGAAGCCATGATTAAAAAGGATGGGAGACATTTCAAAGACAATAGACAATAGATAATAGACAATAGGTGCAGGAGTAGGCCATTCGGCCCTTCGAGCCGGAACCACCATTCATTGTGATCATGGCTGATCATCCACAATCAGTACCCCGTTCCTGCCTTCTCCCCATATCGCTTGATTCCGCTATCTTTAAGGGGCCTATCTAAGTACAACATTGTAGTTAGTGTTGGAGAGACCTGTGTGAATTGTGTCAACATCAGAACCAATGCTGTGGGAATGGAGGAACTCGGGGAATGGAAAGGAGGGCTCAAGGAGCAGGGTGGGAGGAAGTATACTCAAAATAGTGGTTGGAGTAGATGTGCACTTGGATTGGATGTGGTTGGCTGGCCTATCTCTTGTAATGGAGATGTTGAGGTCAAGAAAGGGAATGGAAGAGTCAGAGATGGACCATTGTGGAGCCAGACGCCAAGTGTATCTCTCAGTTTAGGACATTGTGCAAATGACAAATGTGCCCATGTTTATTCACCAGCCTGTTCACAAGCATGGAAATCTGAAATCTGCTGGCACCTGCACCACAGCTGGCTGAAGGTTCTGTTCAGAACTCATCAGCATCATTAATCCCATTCACTGCAAAATCTCCTCTAGATATGTCCACTTTGAAGAAGTTCTCCTCCTCTCTCCGACGAGAGATCCGCAACATCTTCTAGCACAGCTACATTTTTGCATATCGCATTCATTGTTCTTTAGTATACTCAGTGTCTTGAGTATAAATGGATGAATAGAATTGGGAGCATTCTCTTAACAAACGATTCAGCCAAATTCCAATAAGTATCATGCCTGGTCCTGAAGGAAGGTGGAAAGGCAAAAGATTTTGTAGAAGGATCTCCAAAGCATCAAATATTAGTTAAAAACACAGTAGTTGTGAGGTTAGAAATGGTCTGAAGAACAAGCGAGTGGGGGGGAAGGGAGAATTGTTTTACAGCAGATTAATCTCTTAAAGTGAAGATAGATGGCCACTAGGGGCGCCGCATGATGACAGCCTCTGCCTACAGTCTGTCTGTTTTTCTAACTTTTTTTTATTTTTAGTTTGTTAAAAAGTATGTTCTGGACGATTTTTATAGTATTTCTATGTGGGGGAGGGGGGTAGGGTAGGGGGAAACCGTTTCCCAGTCACTTCCTGGCGAGGACGCGGCTATTCTCTGAGTCGCGTCCTCGCCCCCCTCTCGCGGCCTACCAACTGGATTGGTGCGGCCTTTCCTGCCGGAGACCGGAATCTGGACCAGAGCTACAGCAGCGGCGCACCACTGGATTCATCGCGGAGCGGGCGATGCCTTACCTGGATCACCGTTTGAAGTTCCGGAGTGTTGGGCCTGCTGCTTCAATATCGCGGAGCTGTGGTTGCAGAGATTCCAGCGCGGACTATCTTTGATTGGATTTTACTGGCTTTACCTTGCGCTAAACGTTATTCCCTGATTATGTATCTATACATTGTAAATGGCTAGTTTGTAATCATGTATTGACTTTCTGCTGACTGGATAGCGTGCAACAAAAGCTTTTCACTGTAGCTTGGCACACGTGACAATAAACTAAATTAAACTAAACTAAACTAATTTCCATTTGCATATTGTCTATTGTCTATTGCTGCAACGAAACAATCCCAATAGCAGTGAGACAAATCCTGAAGACATAGTGCTTCGATCGTACATTCAAATGATATACTTGCCTTACACTAAAGAAAAAATTGTCATTATGTTTATCATTTAATATATCATTTAGTTTATGCCATTCTATCAGTCTTGGTTTGTGGGTTAGATTCCTGCTCTTGACTCTCCAGCAGATGATTGAGGCTAATACAGTACTGCGTGTTTACTCTCTGGCTGACATCTTCTGGATGAAACATTAAACTGAATCTTCTTTTCCCCTTTGTGGATACAAAAGATCCTCACTTGGAGATTCATCCCCAGTCGAAGCAGCTGCACTGTATTCTACTTTAGTTTAGTTTAGATTAGAGATACAGCGCAGAAACAGACCCACCGGGTCCGCGCCGACCAGCGATCCCTGCACATTAACATTATCCTATACACACTAGGGACAATTTACACATACACCAAGACAATTAACCTACAAACCTGTACGTCTTTGCAGTGTGGGACGAAAACCGAAGATCTTGGAGAAAACCCAGGCAGGTCACGCGGAGAAGGTACAAACTCCGTACCTGTAGTCGGTATCCAACCCGGGTCACTGGCGCCACAAGCGCTGTAAGGCAGCAACTCTACCGCTGCGCCACAGTGCCGCCCTTGCTCATCTGCTAGTGTTGCACCTCTGCTGCTTCTAAACAGAAATGAATCAGAACCTTTGGCCTGTATCTTAGCCAAAATTTCCTCTCTAGTGGAC
Source organism: Malacoraja senta (assembly GCA_038087875.1). Lineage (NCBI taxonomy): Eukaryota > Metazoa > Chordata > Chondrichthyes > Rajiformes > Rajidae > Malacoraja > Malacoraja senta. The sequence continues at coordinate 105,762,010 of CM075977.1, forward strand.
TTGTTTAAAATCTGTTTATTGGATTGATGTGTTGTCGATATTTGTTAGACTTGTTTCTTTAAAAAATGGCTGCTCCGTTTTTCCACTTTCCCAACAGTGAATCCATCTCCAAAGTACCAAGTTGAAATGTCCTGAGGATGTTTAAGTTCCTTCTTTTTATGTTCAGTATGACAGTCCTTCTGAATGATAGTTTTACATGGTTTATCATTCACACAAGAGGCCACAGGAAATCTTTCTCCTTAATAAATCCAGCGGTACTTTAGGTAGCGTCAGACACATTAGAAATAATGATGCAAGTCTCAACTCTGTCATAAACACGAGGATACAGAATACCCTTATGACACAAAGCTGTCAACACCAATAAGCTGCAGAATCCACACAACCAGATGAATCTTAATTTTCTATTTGTGTCCACTGCTGTAGCTTAGCATATCATATTTCACACCTTCAAACTTGAAATATTGCTTTCGCATCCATGGGATCATGGTAAGCTGCTTTGTGATGACATTTAATTCATTCCCATAGGGTAGCTTCTTATTAAACTCGCCTTGGTGTACATGGAATGAATTTGGTGGACGTGTGAGCAGATGTTGATGCAGTGAGATAAACCATCAAGGATCTGTGAGAACATCGAGTTAAATGAAGAGAAAAAAAAGGTAAAGGTTACAAAAAAAACGTTGTTAAAAGCTCCAACAAAATTAAACTTTTAATAAAGACACATTTTTTAGCAGTTAAATCTTTTTTTTGCCAGCGAGGCTGATTGGCAGTAATTAGCACTCATCACATTGTTAAAATGATACTTAAGACGTAATAACTTGGCTTAACTTTCAGTGGCAAGTGTTTACATTCAAGAAGCAATTACAGCATTGTCAGGCCTTTCAATGGATTTCAACAGTGAGACAGATGGCAAGATGATAATTTTATGAAAATAATGACAGAACAGCTTTGAATCTTACTGTTCCTTGAGTTGTAGTGTCCCCTGCCTCGAGTTGTAGTGTCATTTGTGCATTGGCCTGGTCTTTATCTTGATAGGCAAATAAGTGATGTAATCTTCAACAACAATTACATTCATGGTAATTGGGGTAAGTCAAGGCTCAATAAGAAAGTGAGTAGAAGTTTTAAAGAACTATAGAGATAATTGATGAAGATGTCTGTGATCACGAATTTAGTTATTTTTTTCTTACAACGTGGCATCCAGTGGAGTACATACAACTCATTAAGATCAAGTCTAAAATTATTTTACCAATAAAAATACTAATTCTTATTTTTTTTCATTTTTTTTTCATGTCATATATGTAGGATCTTATGAATGATCAAAGATTAAATCAGCCTGGTATAGTGAAGAGATCAAATGTTCTACAAATAATTTTTATTCAAAATTAGAGCACGCGGTATTGGGGGTAGAGTGCTGGCATGGATAGCAAATTGGTTGGCAGACAGGAAACAAAGAGTAGGAATTAACTGGTCCCATTCAGTGGGGTACCGCAAGGCTCGGTGCTGGGACTGCAGCTATTTACAATATATATCAATGATTTAGATGAAGGGATTCAAAGTAACATTAGCAAATTTGCAGATGACACAAAGCAGGGTGGCAGTGTAAAATGTGAGGAGGATGCTATGAGAATGCAGGGTGACTTGGACAGGTTGGGTGAGTGGGCAGATGCATGGCAGATGCAGTTTAATGTGGATCAATGTGAGGTTATCCACTTTGGTAGCAAAAACAGGAAGGCAGAATATTATCTAAATGGTGTCACGTTGGGAAAAAGAGGAAGTACAATGGGATCTGGGGGTCCTTGTTCATCAGTCAATGAAAGTAAGCATGCAGGTACAACAGGCAGTGAAGAAAGCGAATGCATGTTGGCCTTTATAACAAGAGGAGTTGAGTATAGGAGCAAAGAGGTCCTTGCGACAGATGGCGCAATGGGCTAAGTGTTCGGCTGGCATTATGATATCGTGGCCATTATGGAGACATGGCTGCAAGGGGATCAGGATTGGGAGTTAAATATAGAGGGGTACTCGACAATTAGAAAAGATAGACAGGAAAGAAAGGGAGGAGGGGTGGCCCTTTTAATAAGGGAGGGAATAACGGCAATAGAGAGGAAGGATATTGCGTTGAAGGATCAGGATAGTGAAACAGCTTGGGTACAGATAGAGAATAACAAGGGGAAAAAAACACTAGTGGGTGTAATTTATAGACCTCCAAATAGCTGTGACGCTGTTAGTCAGAACATAAATCTGCAAATAGTTGACGCATGTAAAAAGGGAACTGCTGTAATCATGGGGGACTTCAATTTTCATATTAATTGGGCAAACCAAACTGGGCAGGGTAGACTAGAGGAAGAGTTTATAGAATGTATTAGAGACGGGTTCCTAGAACAGTATGTCACAGAACCGACAAGGAGGGAGGCAATCTTGGATCTGGTCCTGTGTAATGAAGCAGGATTAATTAAAAATGTCATAGTTAGGGACTCGTTGGGAACAAGTGACCACAATATGGTCGAATTCCATATTCAAATAGAAGGGGAGCAGGTTGAAACTCAGGCTAGGGTACTTAGTCTAAATAAAGGGGATTATGAAGGTATGAGGACTGAGCTGATCAAAGTTGACTGGGATAGCAGACTCAAGAATAAGACGGTACATGAGCAGTGGTGTACGTTTAAGGATCTACTGTATAACCTTCAAGAAAAATTTATTCCTATGAAGAAAAAAAGGGGTAAGGGAAAGAACAGTCAGCCATGGCTCAGTAAAACTATAAAGGATAGTATTCGGTTGAAGGCAAGGGCATATAAGGTAGCTAGAGATAGTGGGAGGGTAGAGGATTGGGAAGCATTTAAAGGTCAGCAAAAAATAACTAAGAGATTAATTAAGACGGGGAAAATAGACTATGAAAGGAATTTAGCGAACAACATAAAAACTAATAGTAAGAGTTTTTATAGCTATATAAAAAGAAAAAGGGTGGCTAAGGTGAACGTTGGTCCATTGGAGGGTGAGACTGGAGAGTTGTTGGTGGGGAACATGGAAATGGCAAAGGCATTAAACGAGTATTTTGTATCAGTCTTCACCATAGAAGACACAAAAAATATTCCAACGCTGGATAAACAGGGGGCGGTAGGAATGGAGGAGCTAAATACTATTAAGATCACCAAGGAGGTGGTATTAGGGAAATTAATGAGACTGAAGGAGGATAAATCCCCTGGGCCTGATGGATTACATCCAAGGGTCTTGAGGGAGATAGCGGTGGGGATTGTGGATGCATTGGTGATAATTTTCCAAAACTCCCTGGAGGCAGGAACGGTCCCAGTGGATTGGAAAATGGCCAATGTAACACCTATATTTAAAAAAGGAAGTAAACAGAAGGCGGGTAACTATAGACCGGTTAGTCTAACATCGGTGGTGGGTAAAATGTTAGAGACAATTATTAAAGAAACACTAACGGGGCACTTGGATAAACATGACTTCATCGGACAGAACCAGCATGGTTTTGTGAAGGGGAAGTCCTGTTTAACGAATCTGCTCGAATTCTTTGAGGAAGTAACAACCGGGGTGGATAAAGGGGAACGGGTGGATGTGGTATACTTGGACTTCCAAAAGGCTTTTGACAAGGTGCCACATAAGAGACTATTGCTAAAAATAAAAAATTATGGGATTGGGGGTAATATATTAGCATGGGTAGAGGATTGGCTAACAAATAGGAAGCAGAGAGTGGGGATAAATGGTTCATACTCGGGATGGCAACCGGTAACTAGCGGGGTTCCGCAAGGGTCGGTGCTGGGACCCCAGTTGTTCACAATTTATATAAATGATTTGGAGGAGGGAACCAAGTGTAATATATCAAAATTTGCGGACGATACAAAAATGGGAGGAAAAGTAGGGGATGAGGAGGATAGGAAGAGTCTGCAAAAGGATATAGATAAGCTAGGTGAGTGGGCAACAACTTGGCAGATGAAATTTAATACTAATAAATGTGAAGTCATTCACTTTGGGAAAAAAAATGATAGGGCAAGTTATTTTCTAAATGAGGTGGAGCTGCGTTGTAATGCAACGCAAAGGGATCTAGGGGTAGTAGTACATGAATCACTAAAAGTTAGTATGCAGGTGCAGCAAGCAATCAGGAAGGCCAATGGAGTTTTGGCCTTTATTGCTAGGGGGATTGAGTATAAAAACACGGAGGTCTTGCTGCAGCTGTACACAGTATTAGTGAGACCACATTTGGAATACTGTGTACAGTTCTGGGGTCCATACTTAAGAAAGGATGTACTGGCCCTGGAGGCAGTGCAGCGAAGGTTTACAAGATTAATTCCTGCAATGAGGGGATTGACATATGAGGAAAGGTTAAGTAGGCTGGAACTCTACTCTTTGGAGTTTAGAAGAATGAGAGGCGATCTCATTGAAACATATAAGATCGTGAGGGGCCTTGATCGGGTGGATGCACCGAGGATGTTCCCAATGATCGGGGAAACTAGAACTAGGGGACATAGTTGTAGAATAAGAGGGGGCTCTTTTAAAACTGAGATGAGGAAGAACTTCTTCACCCAGAGGGTGGTTAATTTATGGAATTCACTGCCCCAGGGAGCAGTGGAAGCAGAAACATTAAATATATTTAAGTCTAAAATAGATGTTTTTTTAGCTGCCAAGGGGATAAGGGGATACGGGGAGAGGGCAGGGATATGGACCTAGGTATGGTTAGTATAGTAAGACCTGAGTGATCTCCTGGACAAGTGTCGATCGCCTGGATTGGGGTCGGAGAGGAATTTCCCGGATTTTTTTCCCGAATTGGACCTGGGTTTTTATCCGTTTTTTTGCCTCCCCCAGGAGATCACGCGGTTCTTGGGGTGGAGAGGGGTGATAGCGATATAAAGGGGAGGGTAGTGTCTTGTGTTCTGTGTCTTGTGTCTACTGTTTGTGGGTAAGGGTGTCTGTTTAGTGTTCAGCCATGAGCGAATGGCGGTGCGGGCTCGATGGACCTGGTGGTCTACTCTCGCACCTACTTTCTATGTTTCTATGTTTCTATGTTTAGCCGGTTCGAATCCCGCTTGGAGTGCATACTGTCGTTGTGTCCTTGGGCAAGACACTTCACCCACCTTTGCCTGCGTGTGAATGTGTGTGAATGTGTGTGAGTGATTGGTGGTGGTCGGAGGGGCCGTAGGCGCAGATTAGCAGCCACGCTTCCGTCAGTCTGCCCCAGGGCAGCTGTGGCTACAGAAGTAGCTCACCACCACCGAGTGTGACTGAGGAGTGAATGAATAATGCAATGTAAAGCGCCTTGGGTATTAGAAAGGCGCTATATAAATCCCATCCATTATTATTATTATTATACAAAGCCCTTAACGGGCTTGCCCCCACCTACATCCAAAATCTGCTTACCCACCACACCACCTCCAGGTCCCTCAGGTCGGCCGACTTGGGGTTACTGACCATCCCGCGGTCTAGGCATAAGCTCAGGGGTGACTGCGCTTTTGCGGTTGCAGCACCTAGACTATGGAACAGCATCCCTCTTCCCATCAGAACTGCCCCCTCCATCAACTCTTTTAAGTCTAGACTTAAAACTTATTTCTACTCACAAGCGTTTCTTGAGGTCCTCTGAGTGAGCGCTGTATGTATATATTTATGTATGTATTGTTGATCTATGTACCACTGTTTGTAGCATGTTAGTACCTGCACTGATGTAAAGTACCTTGGTCAACGAGAGTTGTTTTTAAATGTGCTATAGAAATAAAATTGACTTGACTTGACTTCTGCAGTTGTATAGGGCCCTAGTGAGACCACACCTGGAGTATTGTGTGCAGTTTTGGTCCCCTAATATGATGAAGGACATTCTTGTTATTGAGGGAGTGCAGCGTAGGTTTACGAGGTTAATTCCCGGGATGGCGGGACTGTCATATACTGAGAGAATGGAGCGGCTGGGCTTGTATACTCTGGAGTTTAGAAGGATGAGAGGGAATCTTATTGAAACATATAAGATTATTAAGGTTTTGGACCAAAACCAGCGGCCACAATCCAGCATTTTGTGTCTACCTTCGATTTAACCCAGCATCTGCAGTTCTTTCGTACACCTTTCACACTCTGGTCATTCCTGCTTGACCCTACTCCCATCGAGCAAAAGATACAGAACTTTGAAAGTGTGTAATGTTTAAAACTTCTTCCTCCCTGTTATCAGAGTTCTGAATGGTCCTTCTTTTAGGTACAATACAATTCAATTCTCCTCTACCTCATTGTGGACATTGGACTTTTTCTCTGAAACTATTACGCTATAATGCTGGGAATTATATTCTCTACCCGGTATCGTTCTCTCTGCTCTACCTTTTGTACATGAGTTTGGCTTGATTGCGTTCATCTCATATTATTTGATTTGATTGGATAGTATAAAAAAGGCTTTTCATGTACCTCATCGCATTAATAAACCTCAACCTAACCCTGTATAGTGCATAATGGCTGAAGTGTGTAACATTTGCAAGATACATAAGACCTTTTGGGATATAACATTAGCACTTCCCAAACATTTCATTCACCAAGGAAGATACAGGCAGCAGATAATAGTTGGTAGTCCTCCAAAGCTTTACATTCTTCATTATTTAATAAATAATTCTCGAAGATATCTTGTGTTTTATGTAAGAAATTAATTAAACAAATTTATTTTAGTATAGTTGTATGTATTAATCTTAATTAGTTCATTGTTACCACTTGCATGACTGCATGTGACAAATCAAATTCATCTGAATTAACTGTTTCAGAAAGCAAATTGAAATTCCAAACCATAACCAGTTTTGCACCAAAAAGTAAATCAGTGTCAGTACTTTAAATTAAAAGTTAAAATAGAAAATCCCTGAATATTCAGAAGACCAGACAACATCTGTAGAAAGAGCTACTGTTTCAGGTCATCAAACTTTCATCACAATGAATTTTAGGTCTTTAAAATGTTGATCACAGCCAGCAAACCAGTCTGAAGAAGGGTCTTGACCCGTAACGTCACCCATTCCTTCTCTCCAGAGATGCTGTCTGTCCCGCTGATTTACTCCAGCATTTTGTGTCCATCTTCACCATAAGAACACTCACTTCAGGTTTATTTATTGATTTGGGAACCAGAAAGATTTGGGTCTTTGCCTTGTTCTTATTTTTTATTTACAAATTTATTTTAATATGTTTAGAAATATTTAGCTGTCATTTGTTTCCAAAATGAAAGTAAGATTTGACAGAACTAATTATAATTTTGGAAGTCTATTTGTTGCTCTCATCAGTTGAAGTGGATCTTCTCAATATGTCAATGTTTTTTCCAAGGTATTTCAGAGCCTAGAGATCATAAAAAAAAAATGCAAGTTGGACAAACAACTGCAGGAAAAGCAGCAACAAGCCCAACTATTGGAACTGTCTAGCCTGTACTACAGAATGGGAGGATGCTGATCATGGAATACCTCACCCAAGTCCACAGAGATTATAGACATACAGTTGCTTTCCTTCAGCAACTGTGTGACAGGGTGATACTGCACCCGACAGCCTAATACATCCATGCCTCATTCTGCAGAAGAACGAGCTGCCTGATTAGTTAATGGCTCTGGGCTATGACTGTCACTAATTCTCTCAAAACATTGATCTCAAATTCTTAGCAGCCCGTTCAAAGAAACATTACCGGCATCTCACTGCATGCACCCACATGAAGCCGGTCACCAATGCAAGCGGTTAGTGGAATCTGCCACTTTATTAGACTTTGCTGCAACTCAAAGCCAAGCCTACCGTGTCTCATGCAGTTGTTTGAGTCAGTCTAACAACTTCTCTCCCATTGCAGGGGTCCTAAGGCCCTTGATTTGGATTTTCTTCTTAGTTACTTTGGCATTTCCAACACAACTTACTGAAAGCTAGCAAATCTTACTTACTTATTTTTTATTACACTCAAGGTCCAGATAAAAGACAAGACATTACATAGAATAAATTGCATACAAAGGCACAATAAATTACATACAAAAGCACAATACATGGTTTAAGATCAAGAATAAAAACAATCAGTCTCCTACAATGAGATAACTATACCAGTGTCTCCACAGCTGGGATTGGTAGTGTATAGTGCTAAACCTTATGTTTGATAAGGCCAAGATGATTTCATTTTCAGAGTCATTAATCCGGCAAATAAATGTATACATAAGATTTCTTAAGACAGTTTGTAAAGTATTGACTCAAGCAGGACAAACATTTCACCTGCACTACACCATCTAGGTTTCTTAAGTAATATTCTCATGTCATAATTATAAGCTACTCGAACCCCATTCTCCTGCCTTCTTCTCATAACCCCTGACACCCATACTAATCAAGAATCTATCTATCTCTGATGAAAAAATATCCATTGACATGGCCTCCACAGCCATCTGTGGCAAAGAATTCCACAGATTCACCACTCTCTGACCAAAGACATTCCTTCTCATCTCCTTCCTAAAGGAATGCCCTTTAAGTCTGAGGCTATAACCTCTAGTCCTAGACTCTCCCACGAGTGGAAACATCCTCCCCACATCCACTCTATCCAAGTCTTTCACTATTTGGTACATTTCAATGAGGTCCCCCCTCAACCTTCTAAACTCCAGTGAGTACAGGCCCAGTGCTGTCAAACGCTCATCATATGTTAACCCACTCATTCCTGGATTATTGTAAACCTCCTCTGGACGCTCTCCAGAGCCAGCACATCCTTTCTCAGACATTGTGCCCATAATTGCTCACAATGCTCCGCAGCCACTGTCTATACAAAAGAAAGTGTGCAGGCAAGTGGTTTGATTTTGCGAGTGAGGACGAGGAATGGAGTGATAGACTTTGATTGTGGAATACCAATGGTCAGGAATACTCGATCATCTGTTGCTGCACGAAATGTGTTGGTAGCAGTGAGGAAGTGATTTATTCAAACTGGCCTTGGTGCAGAACTCGTCTATGCTGGGGAAGGTGGTGGGGAATTCAGCTAGTGGAAGAAAACTGCTTTAGTTACCCAATTTATGATATTCCATTTTTGGTGTTAAAGTGCCCTGAAATGTAAAATTGGGTCCAATTCCCCAACTGGGTCGAAAATAGGAAAAATTAGGACCAATGTACTTTGACCCAGTATAGTTAGAAACATATATGTTTGTTACTGTGATTTATTTTGTTCCAGATAACACTGGTTGCACAGCCCTTCAGATATGACCTAAAGCCTGGGTGGGTACCATTTAAAAAATTGGTCTGCTTTCAGCAGTCATAGCAGTAGTCAGATCAATTGACAGAGTAATAAAATGGATGGGGTAAACTAACATCATCATTATAGACGTGGGGGAGAACAATTCATTGGTTAACTAAAAACCAGTGGCTGGAAATAAATGAGTCCAGAAAGAATAGGGGAAATGGACATCTGTGCTGTTGTGTAATACTGACAATGAAAGTAAATCAATCAGTGCCTTTGTTACAAAGATTGCACAGAGGAATTCAGTAAAACCATTAAGAGCTTGAATGAGAACAGTGTTTGGTGATTTACTTTCCCTGTGTAACTAAATGGCACAGCATGAAACTTGTGGCTGGAATAAGACCAAGTGTATTCCACACCTGCAGTTATGCTTCACACAATATAATGGCTCATCCACTCCTGAAACTGGGGCTTGCATTTGGAAAGCAGCAGGCCGGAGCTAATTAGCAAAAATGAAGGAACAGGAGTTTGTTTTGGAATTTGGCATGACTGCCAAGAAGCACTTATGTGGAACTTCCTCTAAGAAACTAACCTGAAAAGATTTTCCATCTAAAATAGTGCGATGGAATAAGATAATAAGATACTGATCTGGAACTTGCTGCCAGGTAGGGTGCTGCCAACACAATCTCTCAGGGCTTTCGAAATCGAATTGGGGGAAAAAAACCTGAGGGAAATTACTTGTGGCAGTATCGAGGAAGGGCTAGACAAAGGGCTGAATTAATTGCTGTATAAAATCATGAGAGGAATAGATCGGGTAGATGCACAGAATCTCTTTCCCATAGGGGAATCGAGGTGAAGGGGAAAAGATTTCATAGGAAACTGAGGGGTAACTATTTCACACAAAGGGTGGTGGGTGTATGGAACAAGCTGTCGGGGGAGGTAGTTGAGGCTGGAACTATCCCAACGTTTAAGAAACAGTTAGACAGGTACATGATAGGACAGGTTTGGAGGGATATGGACCAAGCACAGGCAGGTGGGACTAGTGTAGCTGGAACATGTTGGCCGGTGTGGGCAAGTTGGGCTGAAAGGGCCTGTTTACACACTGTATCACTCTGTGACTCTAATTCTACTACACAGAACTAATGGGCTGATTTATGGTTTTGATTAGCTTCCTGTGCCTTTCAGCTTCTCTGAATTTATGATGTGGCAAAATCCACAAAGAAGCAGAATGCAATACAAGGAGTAAACACTTTGGAACAAGTGTATTTTCCTCATCGTCAGTTCCCAGGTTTTATTTAAAATTTGCTTGCCCAAGGATCATTGGATTACTTGCTGTTTCATTACAAATGAGTGTTTATAGTGAGCCAACCTTCATTTTAAACACACACCTTTAAGCAAAGACAGGTATGGACGGCCAGAAGTCTGTGTGGTGGAATCAGGACCCCACGGCTGAAATACGAAGGTATATCAAAGACTGCTATTATAAACTGTCTTGGATAAGGATGAAGATAGAGAAAAAATGCTGGAGTAACTCAGCAGGACAGGCAGCATCTCTGGAGAAAAGGAATGGGTGATGTTTTGGGTTGAGACCCTTCTTCAGACTAGAGGGAGGCAGTGAGAGTCGGCAGCAGCAGTGGTGGGCCCAGGGTGAGAGTCGGTGGTTGTCCCAGCAAGGCACTGAGTGCTCAGTGGTGGGCCCACGGAGGCGTTGAGAGTCGTTGGTGGTCTCGGGGAGGCAGTGAGAGTCGGTGGCAGCAGCAGTTTCAGTAGTCAGGGTTGGGATCGACTGGGAAGGCGGTGATGGTCAGAGAGGCAATGGATATCGGTGCTGTGCCTCATGGCAGCGATAGTGTCCCGGTTCTCAACCCCGTGGTGCTCAGGCAGGTGGTGCGGTACAAGATTAGTACATTTCCAGATGACACTAGAGTTGGTGGTATTGCAGATAGCAAAGATGGGATTCAAAAATTACAGCAGGATCTTGATCAGCTAAGAAACAGTTCATGGATTTAATGCAGATAAGTGTGAGGTGTTGCTTTAAGTGAAGTCAAACATAGGCTGTACAGGGAATGGTAGGGCCCTCGGGAGTGTTGCAGTGCAGGGGGATCTAGGAGTATAGGTACATAGTTTCCCAAAGGTGGCGTTACAGGTAGGTAGGGTGGCAAAAATGGCTTTTGGTTAATTGGCCTTCATCAATTAGGGTATTGAGGATAGAGGTTGGGATGTTATGTTGCAGTTGTACAAGACATTGGTGAACCACACTTGGAATCCAATTTCTCAGCAAAGGGATAAAGACAGTTAAGTATGTAAAGAATAACATGACAGATGGAGAATCCGATATGAAAAAAAAAGTCACGCCTTTCAGTTGAAACACTGAAATGCAGAATATTTTTGATGTGATGCAAAACTGTCCAATATCGAGAATGTATCAAGGTGCCTTGATGTGGTGGAATAAGGAATGCAGAAAACTAATGTACAGGCACAGCTGACAATGTGGAAGGTGAGTGGTTTGTTGACTTTAATTTGGGACTAGTGTCGCTGGGAGATGTTGGCCGGTGTGGGCAAGTTGGGCCAAAGGGCCTGTTTCCACACTGTATCACTCTATGACTCTAGTGCAAGAGGGGATTTGTGGTGTTTCTTTGCTGAGTTGGGATTAGGGTTGTGTATGTCTGCTCAAGAATCTGATGGTCGTAGGAAAGTAGCTGTCCCTGAGTCATGTGGGACGATGGTAGCAGTGAGGAGAGGGCATGGCCTTGATAGTGGGAATTTTAATAATAGATGCCACTATTTGGAAGCAGCACCATATGTAGTTGCTTATGACAGTGGGGGGTGTGTGCTCTTCCCGTGATAGACCAAGCTACGTCCACCACTCTACAACATTTTTAATTTCATACTAATAAAACTTCCTTCAGGAATCAACATCTTATGTATTCACTGTCATCCACTTGCTGGTTTCAACCTCAAAAAGCTCTTTTCCTTTTGTCAAAAATAATTAACCTTCTGTAAATTCATGTTGACCTTTTCTAACCATGTTATGATTTTCTAAGTGCCCTCTTACCATATCTCAGTAATGGAATTCATCAATTATTTATCTTTTTTTTTTAATGAGTGCTTTTATTGCTGCTTATATATGGATGGCATATCTCAAGGAAGGCATGCACTGGGCTCAGATAATCAGCATGAACTGAAGCTGGGTCCATGGGGGAATGCTGGAGATGAGACATACTGCCGGGGAAACATACTAAGTACACAAGCTGGGAATGGATTTCCTGACTCTAATCTATGGAACAGTGCATCAGATATACATGCTTGCCTGAGAGACTCCAGGCAGATATAGCCCCTTATTGCTGTTTCTCTGCAATTTCTACAAAGCTCAATTCAAGTTTAGGGACAAGAAACAGGGACAACGTATTCAACAGCCACAGCCACCAACGTACTGGAGTTCCTGGCCCATCTACACCATGATGAAGGGATCAGTTACAGTGCCATCAACACAGTGCGGAGTGCTCTTTCTGCTTATCTCAAACCAGCAGGACAACAGGCAATGGGATCCCATCCACTGGTGGTAAAACTGATGAAGGGCATTTATAATATCAAGCCCCCTAAACCCAGGTATACCCATATTTGGGATATCAGTGTGGTCCTGACATACCTCAGGGAATGGCCACCAGCGAGATCCCTCAGCCTCGAGCAATCTACACTAAAGACGCTCATGTTGATGGCACTCGTATCCGCTCAGAGGGTCCAGTCACTACACAAGTTAAGGCTGGACAACATGGTGAGCACCTCAGATCAGATCACATTCATCATACAGGGTCTGGTGAAGCAAAGCAGGCCAGGAACTGGTGCTAATCCACTGGTGGTATTCCGGGCCTACCCACCAGAGCCACGGTTGTGTGTCGTGACCCATCTACAACATTACATAGACACAACCCACAATATCAGAGGGAGTGAAAAAGCCTTATGGGTCAGCCACAAGAAACCTCATGGCCGGGTAACGAGCCAAACCATTTCAAGATGGCTCAAACAGGTACTGAAGGCTGCCGGAATAGATACTAATACATTTAAATCTCATTCCACTAGGGCAGCATCTACATCAACGGCCGAGAGAATGGACGTACTGGTTGACCATATTCTGAATACAGCAGGATGGTCGAGGGAAACGACATTCAGAACTTTTTATAATAAGCCGTTGATGAAACCTGATTTATTTGCAGAGAAAATATTATGCTGCAAATATTTCATTTAAGCCCGGGGGAGCACTTTAATTTTGTTATTGTTAATAAATACCTTTGTTGTTTCTTGAAAAACAGATTCAGTGGTTGATTACGATAACACTTCCTCCCTCAAGAACTTCGGCAGTGAGTGAAATAAAACTGTTACACGGTTTGAAAACACAGAGCTTTGAAGTCTTCACGTAGTCACTCACGTGACTCCGAAGTAAAATAGTAAGATTAAACGAGAACTTACCAGTTTGAAGTTTGATCTGTATTTTATGAGGAGTTACGATGAGGGATTACGTGCCCTCCGCTCCCACCCTCATTACATGGATCAAACTAATAAATTGATGTCTCCTTTTCTTTACTATGTTTACTTCAAATACCTGTGTCTATCTGTGATTCCACACCGCTGCTTGGAAGTATGCCGCGCCTGCGCACTGAGCGGGTTCTTCACGTAATCCCTCATCGTAACTCCTCATAAAATACAGATCAAACTTCAAACTGGTAAGTTCTCGTTTAATCTTACTATTCTCTAGATGTTTTCAAGAGAGAGTTAGATCGAGCTGTTAAAGATAGCGGAGTCAAGGGATATGGGGAGAAGGCAGGAACGGGTTACTGATTGTGGATGATCAGCAATGATCATATTGAATGGCGGTGCTGGCTCGTAGGGCGTAATGGCCTACTGCACCTGTTGTCTATTTTCTATTGTCTATTTTCTATTGTCTATTATCTGTTGTCTTGAATCACCGATTAATTCTCTTTGTTCTTAAGAGAATAAAAATGTGATGCACTTTTAGAATTAGAAAATATTCCACTGAAAGGGTCTCGAGGAGAATGCTTGGGTGTTGTGATGAATAAAGTCTTTACTGTCAACTAGCTTCAGTTCTCCTAGAGACTCAGTTCACTCGATATAACACTGACATCCTGAGCACCTCATATTTCACTTGGGCAGCTTTCAATGTATGAACATTGATTTCTCTAATTTCAAGTAACTGCTCCATTCTTTTCATCTCCCTCTCCCTGGCCTCCTCCCCCACCCTAGTTGTCCTTCTGTTTCATCCTTGTACCCCTGTCATTAGCACATCTTCCCCAGCCAACAATGGGCCATTATGGACTCCACTCTTCCAGAGGCCTTCTCTATCTTTCAGTCTCTAGAAGGGTTCCGGCCCAAAACGTTGCCCATTCCGTTTCTCCAGAGATGCTGCCTGACCTGCTGAGTTACTCCAGCATTTTGTGTCTTTCATTGGCATCTTGACTGTTGGACTCAAGACCAGGGCCAAACTATCACTAATTGATTTCAGTACAATTACAATACTGGCACTTACCTGACAATGTGGAAAATAGAGTAGGTATATCCTTTTGTGGATTGTTAATTCCCACAAATCTATTTACTTTCTCACCAGCAAAGTACGCAAAATGCTGTAGAGCTCCTTCAGTGGTCTTTTCATACCAGGACTATTGTCTCGAGGTGGAAATTCACTAGGTATGAAATGTTGACCTTGAATTACTTGATAATACGTGAATAAAGACCTTAATATCCATTAGTTTCACTCTCTGAGACTTCTTCTTCTTGCGTATGGCGTGCACAGCCTAAAGTTGTAGATCAAGGGTAGACAACCATGCCAGGACACTCTCGGAGACTGAAGCTAATGGATATTAACATCTTTAATAATACATGAAGTGAAATGAATTGGCTGCAGATTGACTTTTCCGATGCTGGGAACTCAGGAGGAAGATGAGATAACTCATCCCTTCAGTCCGACATGCTGAACATAGTCATTAAATAATGTCCTTGGGTTTGACCATACCTATAATATGTAACTGAGGGATGTTAAGAGCTTTATCTGTAATAGGCGTAGCTCCATCATTTCCCCCATCAAAGCGGCATGGTGGTGCAGCGGTACAGCGCATGCAGCACTGGCTACCTGGGTTCGATCCCGACTACGGGTGCTGTCTGTACAGAGTGTGTACGTTCTCCCCATGACCGCATGGGTTTTCTCCGAGATCTTCGAATTCCACGCTCCAAAGACGAACAGGTTTGCAGGTAATTTGGCTTGGTGTATGTGTAAACTGTCCCCAGTGTGTGTAGGATAGTGTTAATGTGCGCGGATCGGTGGACTCGGTGGGCCGAAGGACCTGTTTCTGCTCTGTATCTCTTAAGCTAACATCTAAAAAATAGATCAGTAGCCATCCTGTCACATCTAGTTAGGATTTGAACATTGGAGAAACTGGCCAACAGAATTAGTTAGTTGTGGCAACTGCCCGGAACTGTACACAATGTGCACTGTCAGAAATTACCTGGACATTTCTTTGCTGATCCACCCAGATATTAATGAAAACTATTCTTTTGTGTATAAATCCAAAGGATGGACTATATTTGCCAATTTGCTGCTTCCCTCTGCAGCAGTGACATCACTTGGGTACAGCTTTATGAGTGATTTCATCTATATTATTTTTGGTGAGGAACAAGTAGCATTTGGGCCCTGGTATATCATAAGGTCATAAGTGATAAGAGCAGAATTAGGCCATTCGTCCCATCGTCTACTCCGCCATTCAATCATGGCTGATCTATCTCTCCCTCCTAACCGCATTCTCCTGCCATCTCCCCATAACCCCTGGCACCGGCCACAATTGCAGACAGCCATTGACTGCACAGGGTTCCCACTATTTAACCCAGAACTTTTCCCCAACAGGATATGTCCCAGGTCTGGTACTACCAAAGCATGCCACATACTGTTGAAATTTCTAGCTTGAAAGCATCTTCTTAAGTCTTTCAAGACAAAAAAAACAAATTTAAGACCCTGTTTTCTTCCTGGTGTTAGCTTATAATGTAATTTCTAACAATATGAGAGAAGCTGACATCATACAATGAAATTATATGGGCGGCACGGTGGCATAGCAGTAGAGTTGCTGCCTTAAATCACCAGAGACCCGGGTTCGATCCCAACTACGGGAGCTGCCTGTAGGAAGTTTATACATTCTTCCTGTTACCTGCGTGGGTTTTCTCCGAGATCTTCGGTTTCCTCCCACACTCCAAAGACGTGCAAGTTTGTAGGTTAATTGACTTGGTATAAATGTAAAATGTACATAGTGGGTGTAGGATAGTGTTAATGAGCAGGGATCACTGGTCGGTATGGCCTCGTTGGGCCGAAGAGCCTGTTTCCGCTCTGTATCTCTAAACTAAAAAACTACATTCCACATCTTAAGCAGGCGCAAAGAGTTCATCATCGTGCGGCGCATACCTCATACCCAGGTAAACAGAAGAGAGCACCTGGAGCCACAGGAGTAGCAGCCAAGAGACTTCCAACCTGAGGGAATGTGAAACAGGTGTTGAAGAACAACAGGAACAAGAGGAGCAGGAGGATGATGAAGTCCCACACATATCAGCAGCATTATCTCCCAACAGAACCAAGGGAATACGCTCTGACTGCGTGGAATATGGGGATTCCTTCATAGGAAGTTTCTGTTCACAAGGAGTTTGTTCGATCATTGCCTTCAATCTAGCCAAAGTTGCCCCTTTCCACGCTATAGCCCTTATCATCAATTATTGGAAAAGAGAGCCCAAATGAGACGTAATAATGCCTTACGACCTCTTTTACAGGACCATCTGTACTGAATAAAAATCGTAGTTAAATATTCACTTCCATGAATAGTTGTCGTGGTGCTCTGCTCACACTGACATATCTTGTGAAGAGAATCAGACCTGGAGGAGACAGCTGGAATTACCTTTTGCAAGCTCTTCCTTTGGTGATCCTGGCTATGTTCCTGGTTGCTTTGGTGTACAGGGTTCCTTTGAGTGAGATGTCTCTCGGATGAGGGTTTCCATTTCCATTTGAGCAAAACTGGAAACACTCTCTGTCTCCTGACCAACAGACCCCAATCAGTGAGGAGAGGGGACAAATCATCCTCTACGATAATCCTCAACACTGGTGCTCTGCAAGGATGCGTTCTCAGCCCCCTTCTTACTCCTTGTACACCCACGACAGTGCAGCTATTTACAAATGTAATTCCATTTACAGATTTGCAGACGACACCACCATTGTGGGCCGGATGTCAAATAATGATGAGACAGAGTACAGGAAGGAGATTGAGAACCTCGTGTCCAGATGTTGAGACAACCTTTCTCTCAACGTGAGCAAGACAAAGGAGATAGTGATCAACTTCAGGAACATATCCCAGTTTACATTGACTGTGCCAAAGTAGAGATGGTTGAAAACTTCAATTTCCTAGGAGTAAATATCACCAAAAACTTCTGCAGGACCCCCCATATTGAACCAATGGCCAGGAAAGCACACCAACGCCTCTACTTCCTTCAAAGGCTTAGGAAGTTCGACATGTCCCCAACCCCACACTCCAACTTCTACTGTAGCGCTGTAGAAAGCATTTTACTGGGACGCATCACAGCATGGTTTGGGAACAGCATTATCCAAGACCGTAAGAAATTGCAGAGAATTGTGGATGCAGCCCAGACCATCACAGAAACCAACCTCCCTTTCGTTGACTCCATTAATACCTCACACTGCCTCAGCAAGGCCAGCAGCACACCCTGGCCACTTCCTCTTCTCGCCTCTCCCATCAGGCAAAAGGGTGAAAATGCACACCTCAGGATTCAGGGACAATTTCTTCCCAGCTGTTATCAGGCAACTGAACCATCCGATTACAACTAAAGAGCAGTTCAGAACTAATATCTACCTTATTAGAGATCATCGGACTATCTTTGATCGGACTTTACTGGCTTTACCTTGCATTAAATGTTTTTTGGATTATTCCCTTTACCATGTATCTGTACACTGTGGATGGCTTGATTGTAATCAGTTATTGTCTTTCTGCTGACTGGTTAGCAGGCAACAAAAGCTTTTCACTGTACCTCGGTACACGTGACAATAAACTAAACTCAAATCAAACTCAAACTCCTCTGCAACTTCTGTTTTCCATAACACAATATTCCATAACTTGCTAATCGTGCCATGTACATTCTCAACCAATTTGTTGACAAACAGCAAAGGGCCCAGCATTGATCCGTGAGGCACACCACTAGTCACAGGCGTCCTGTTCAAAAACAAGCTTTGATCATCACCCTCTGTTTCTTTCCATGAAGTCACTTCTCAATCCAGTCAGCTATCTCTCCTTGGATCCCATGCGATCTAGCCTTCCAGAGCAGCCAACCGTGTGGAACACTTTTCAAAGTCCACACTGGCACTGTCTATGTCTTTGCCCTCATCAACCTTTTTAGTTCCTTCCTCAAATGAACGGTGTATTTTATTATATTGGTGTTCTAATTTCTGCTGCAAGCTGCGTTTAATTTAGCCTGGTCCTTTCAGTAACTCTTAGGAGAGTGTTCTGGAGTTCCTGAGAGTCTGAAGAAGGGTCACGACCTGAAACGTCACCCATTCCTTCTCTCCAGAGATGCTGCCTGACCCGTTGAGTTACTCCAACTTTTGTGTCTGTCTCCTGTCAATAACTCCATGGGTTCCATTTTGATATGTGGTATTAACCACCATAAAATATGATTTCACTTCATTTTGGTAAATTTCACCTTTTCTGTGCGGTACCTGATTGGATGTTAGTGTGAAACATTATGGCTTAGTGCACCAAAAATCTAATTGCTGGACAAAACATTTCTATTGCCACAGGGCATATTCAAATATCCAAGAAAAAAATTAATTTAATTGCTCATTTATAAACAAATAATATGGAATTTTGATCAACATGTTATTACTCGTTAGATTGATATAAAGTGTAAATCTGTATTTTATATCTTTATTCATTGTGGTTTTTTGCTTTGAGGTGACACAACTGAGATAAAGAGCATTGTGGTGCTTTCATAAAAGCACTGGTTTGTGTTTTTAGTCACAAAAGTTTTCAGCGACTGGTATAAAGGTAATTGACATTCAGTAATTATTTAAAAAGCAACTGCAGATGCTGGAAAATCGAAGGTATGAAGAAGGGTCTCGACCCGAAACGTTGCCTATTTCCTTCGCTCCAAAGATGCTGCCTCACCCGCTGAGTTTCTCCAGCATTTTTGTCTACCTTCAGTAATTATTTGTTTAATGTGTTTGTTCCTTGAAACTGGGTTTGTAAACTAAATTTCTACACTAGATCCGCAGACAATAATGGTGAAATACGATTTAGACGAGGGAATTAAATGTGACATCTCCATGTTTGCAGATGACACAAAGCTGGTTGCCAGTGTCAGCTGTGATGAGGATGCCTTGAGGCTGCAAGGTGACTTGGATAGGTTGGGTGAGTGGGCAGATGCATGGCAGATGCAGTATAATGTGCATAAATGTGAGGTTATCCACTTTGGTGGCAAGAACAGGAAGGCAGATTATTATCTGAATGGTGTCAGATTAGGAAAAGGGGAGGTGCAACGAGACCTGGGTGTGCTTGTACATCAGTCACTGAAAGTAAGCATACAAGTACAGCAGGCAATGAAGAAAGCTAATTCTTAAATTATTGCGGCCTTCATTGCGAGAGGATTTGTGGTTAGGAGGAAGGAGTCCTACTGCAGCTGTACAGGGCCCTGGTGAGACCACACCTGGAGTATTGTGTGCAATTTTGGTCTCCTAATTTGAGGAAGGACATTGTTGCTATTGAGGGAGTGCAGCATAGGTTCACCAGGTTAATTCCCGGGATGGTGGGACTGTCATATGAGGAGAGAATGTGTCGACTGGGCTTGTATTCACTGGAATTTAGATGAATGAGAGGGGATCTTTTAGAAACATATAAAATTCTTAAAGGATTGGACAGGCTTGATGCAGGAAACATGTTCCCGATGTTGGGGGACTCCAGAACCAGGGGTCACAGTTTAAGAATGGCCTACTGCTGCACCTATTTTTCTATGTTTCTATGTATCTAAGTTTCCATGAAATGAACGGTCACACAATCTGACGAAAAATACCCAAATCTGCAATTGGGTTATTCAAACCAAAGTAAAGTTTAAAAACCTTTTACACTAATGTAGTATTTGAAGTTTGGGGCTTGCTTGGATCTGGCACTGCTCAAAAGAACTAGTGCGCGGACTCGACTTTGAAAATGGCGCATAAACATGGCAATTCTTGCATACGGGCTCAGTACACTTGCTAATCGAGGAAGTGCTTGGGTATGGGAATACAATACTGGATTGTATGTAAGACAAGAATGTCACTGTACATTTGCACATGTGACAATAAAATCACCATTGAACCATTGAGATTCCACTGGTTTAGTTTAGTTTAGTTTAGAGATACAGCACGGGAACAGGCCCTTCCGCCCATCGGGTCCCCGCTGACCAGTGATCCCTGCACATTAACACTATCCTACACCCACCAGAGACATGTTTTACATTTACCAAGCCAATTAACCTACAAACCTCTACGTCTTTGGTGTGTGGGAGGAAACCGAAGATCTCGGAGAAAACTCACGCAGGTCACGGGAAGAACGTACAAACTCTGTACACACAGCACCCGTAGTCGGGATCGAACCCGGGTTTCTGGCGCTGCATTCTCTGTAAGGCAGCAAATCTACCGCTATGCCACCGTGAGCGCCCTAATTCCATAATGTCTGTAGAGAGCAGGCTGCAAACCTATGACTTGATGAATTGTTAGTATACGATTAGATCTTCTGTTTGGAAGTATGTTATGTTCTGGAAAGTGTTAATTTCCATGTCGTTCTGCAGTCTACACCACTAATATAGTTCAGTCATTCTCAAGTTATCTATAACTTTTTGTGGACAAATTTAGACACCAAACATCAACAGTCTTCTTCAATCAATTATCAAATACTAATGAGCCTGTCCCACTTACGCAACTTTTTCGGCGACTACCGGCACCCGTCATAGGTCGTTGCAGGTCGGCGAAAATGTTCAACATGTTGAAAATTCAGCGGTGACCAGAAAGACGCTACGACTCTTTGGGCGACTGAGGAGACGACTCACGACCATACAGGCAACACCCTGGTGACATGTTGTGGGGTGAAGCCTGTATGGTCGTGAGTAGTCACCCAAAGAGTTGTACCTTGTTCTGGTCGCCGCTGGATTTTCCACGACCTGTAACGACCTATGACGGGTGCTGGCATTCGCCGAAGAAGTTGTGTAAGTGAGACAGGCCCATAACACATTTTGTAATGGTGACTTATTAATATAAGATCAAACAAATAACAACCATGTTTGATTTTTAAATATGTAGACTAAACATTTTAAAACGTAATGTTTTCATGAATTTCAGAACACTGTCGAGATTTTTACCTTGTTACAATTTACAATGCGTGAACGTTAATCTTGTTTTGTATTTTACAGTGTATTTGTATTCACTTCAAATGTCATGTAAAATAGACAAGGAACACATTTTCATTCATTTTCCAATGCCAAGATCATCCATCCCCACTAACGTTTTCATGTAGTATCTTGCATGTACTTAAAATTAATTGACCACTTTCATCAAAAATATTGCATCCAGCACATTTTAGTTCTGAGAATTTATTTCTGAACTCCTGAGAGGGTTAATTAACAAGGGTTCAAACTTTCTAGAGAAACTAATAACATTTCTCCATTGGAATCGTCGTGTTTTCAAAGGCTTAGGTTCAGATTGATGGCTAATTGCCAGAACATCAACAAATCAGCTTGATTTGTTATTTGGCACATATTTTGCTTTGTGGGATCAAACTCAGTCTCTACATCTGCAGGAAATTGCATGATCACTAACTCTCCGACTCCTTACAAGGTCAGAGCAGCTTTGATCAGACTAAAACACATTATCCCTTGTGTATTTATTAGCATCCCTTGAAGATTTCAACAAGGAGATTGGTGAAATTATGTTACATTTAAATGGTGTTTCTTTTGCTTGTTTGAATTTAGTTTAGTTTAGAGATACAGCGCGGTAACAGACTCTTCAGCCCACCGAGTCCGCACCGACCAGCGATCCCCGCACAGTAACACTGTCCTACACACACTAGGGACAATTTACAATTCATATCAAGCCAATTAGCCTACAAATCTGCACGGCTTTGGAGTGTGGGAGGAAACTGAAGATCTCGGAGAAAACCCACGCAGGTCACAGGTCGAAAGTACAAACTCTGTACAGACATGATGAGGAGAAATTGAATCTTTCAAGATCTAAGCTTGCAAAAGAGTGTAGGTAGCTTAATAATTTAAATGCTTTGTGTGTTCTTCTAAAATATCTCCAGAGACTTTTGGACAATGTAGCAATGTTACAAAATTTTGAGATTTAAAAAATCAAGTCTGTAATTTATCCCATCAGATAAAGCATAAAAAGAAGTTTAATTTGACACCTAATTCACTTTCATATCTTCAGTATTAAAAAGGTTATGGCCATTTTCATACTCGGAAATTAGCATCTTGTTCCCTATTGCTTTTCCATTGACTTAACACAAAAGCTGTGATCGAGGACAGTCAAAAGCCCATAACTTTCTTAAAAATTAAGAGAACTGAAAGAAATTTTCAGTTATTATAGATTGAAACATTCTGAAACAAATATGAAACAATCTTACTTAGACGACATGAAATTAAAGCATATAATTAGTTAGTTACCTAATTGTAGCAAATTACAAAATTCAATTACTAGATCTAAACATCTATCAATTTTTTAAGAATAGATTAAAATGTTTAAAAAGTCTAATTGTCCAAATAACATTCACACAAGAGTTCACGATATAACATCATTTTTAAATCTCATTGTCATGGATTTACAGGCCAAATGGAAGGAATTTAATGTTTAACACCTGTAAATTAATGGCCATTTAAATCATCTTGCGAGTGGGTTTTTCTGGAACGCGAACGACTGGAACGTTGCATTTGCAGTGAATTTAAACCCGTATCGGCATGAAAAATACTGCCGGTTCGTTCGGGGAACAAAATCACCGTTTCGCAACTTAAAATGTGAATTAAAGGCATCTTGAGGAGCACTTTTATACATAAAATAAACGGCTTTCGTTTACCTGCCCCGTGCGTGAAATCCGTCCCCGTTGTCGGCGTTGACGGCTTTAGAAGGTGATTTTAAAATAACTCCAGCGCTGAAATTGTCGGGGGATTTTTAAAACAAAATACACAGAACGCCCGTCGGAACGATTCTTCAGCAAAAGGTTGCACTCCAACGAAATATAATCCAGGATAAGGTAGGAGAAACCCGCGTTTTAACCCCACCCCCCCTCAAAGGCGCCAAAATTGCGCACACGGCCAGTGGCAGAATTGCAGCGCCGCTGAAGGTAAGTATTGAAACATACCTAGACAATGCAGGAAATGAAGGCAATTATTAAATTGTTTCAGTGGTGATTCATGAGCAGGTGCGATTGTTTGGAGATTATAACAAATTGACTTCGGGAATCAGGAATAAAGGTCTTGTGTTAACTTTGCACCCTCATGACCTCCCTCAAGGTGTCCCAGAATGCTTTATCGTCAAACATTTACTTAAAAAGTGTGGTCAGGATTGTAACAAAGGACCTGAGATGGTTAATTACACAGTGAAATGTCGTGCAGAAGTTGATATGATAATATATTAATGCGCAGAGTTTCTTACCCAGAGTATGGGAATGAAGAACCAGAAGACATAGGTTTAAGGTGAGAGGTTTAATAGGAACCTGAACAATTTTTTCACACAGGGGGTGGTGAGTGTCAGAGGAATGAACTGCCAGAGGAGATTGTTGAGGAAGGTACTATCACAGTACTTAAAAGACATCTGGACAGGCACTTGGATGGAAAAGGTTTAGATGGGTCAAATGTGCCAGGTGGGACTAGTATAGATGGAGCATCTTGGTTAGCAGAGGCAAGTTGGGAAGAAGGGCCTGTTTTCAGGCTGTATGACTATATGACTCTAATAGCTAAATTATCTGTTTAAAAAATTGAATTAGCTAGGATAACATGTTTAGTCGAAGGTAGGCAAAAATGCTGGAGAATCTCAGCGGGAGAGGCAGCATCTATGGAGCAAAGGAAATAGGCAACATTTCGGGTTGAGACCCTTCTTCGACCATCGACCGCGGGTTGACCCATGAGGCTTCGCCATCACCGCGAGGCTTCGCCACCAACACCGCGAGGCGTCACTGCTGCCACCGCTTCACCGCTGAATTACCGCCATCGAGTCCCCACTAAGTTCGACCCCCAACTTCACTCCTCCGTGGGTGCCGACCGGGGGGGTCCCTGCCGCGGACTCCGTCGGCCACTCCGCTGACCCGGACTCCGACCCACGAGGCCCGGCTCCTCCGTCCGACCCGTGAGGCCCCGGACAGGCTTCTACACGGCGATCCAGAAGGTATCGAGACCGTGGCGCCTCGATAAAGGCCTCCCGCCGCGTTCCCAGTTCGCAGCCGCGGCCTGTCGAGAAGCCTTGTATAGGCTACTATAGCTACTGCTTCACAACTCCAGTGACCTGGGTTCAATCCTGACCTAGGGTGCTGTCTTTGTGGAATTTGCACGTTCTCCCTGTCACCATGTGGGTTTTATCCAAATGCTCCAGGTTCTTCCCATATAATAGGGATGGCACCATGGCTTACAGCACCAGAGACCCTTACAGCGTTCGACTACGGGTGCTGTCTGTACGGAGCTGTACGTTCTCCCTATGACTTGCGTGAGTTTTCTCCAAGATCTTTGGTTCTTCCCACACTCCAAAGACGTACAGGTTTGTAGCTTAATTGGTTTGATAAAATTGTAAATTGTAAAATGTGCGAGGATCGCTTGTCGGTGCAGACTCGGGGGACCGAAGAGCCTGTTTCCGCATTGTATCTCTAAACTAAACTAAACTAAACTAAATAGCAGGAACTGGTCTGGATTAAGATTGGATTGAAGGTTTCATGTTTGTAAAGTCCCACCAATCCTTTGTTCAAGTTCTGAGATCAGAGAATAAACGGTAATGAATATAATAATGAGAAACAAGATAATGAAAATCAAAAAAATAAGGAAGTACGAAATGTATTTAACATAAACATTTAGTGCACTCTAAATTCACCTTTTGAAGATTTTTGGACAAACACCTTTCTCAAGAATGGTATTGAATGTTTCAAAAATTAAATGAATAGATTGCCTCTATTCTTGGGATATGCATCTTCTCTCAACATAGCAACAGTTGCAAGTTTGAATTGTCAGCAAAATTGATAACTTAAGAGTTTAATTTAATTTCATTTTGATCAGTAAGAAATTTTTGAGAAGCTCCATTGGATTTTTTTCACGATTGGATTTTTTTCCAGATGTAATAAACATAATATCATCCAAACACTTACATAAGTCATGTTGAATCAGATATTCAACAATTCCAAAGAAGCCTATGCCAGTGTGTGAACATAGGCGATAGGCAAATAATCCCAGTTAAAGTACATTTTTAAAAATGTCTCCAGGTAAATGGTTTAGTTCTTTCCTAGAGACAATAGGTTGAATTTAACTGTCTGTGGCCTGTAGTTCCAACATTTGTTCAGTCATAAGGGTCTGGCTGTAATTCAGGACCTACTGATAAATTCAGGTGGCAGGATGATGTAGTTTTTAATATATATATATATATGCATATGTATGTATGTATGTGTGTGTGTGTGTGTGTGTGTGTGTGTGTGTGTGTGTGTGTGTGTGTGTGTGTGTGTGTGTGTGTGTGTGTGTGTGTGTGTGTGTGTGTGTGTGTGTGCGCACATATATGTTTCAATTGAATGTAGGCATTAAGGGCAATGCCAGCATTTGTTGCCCAACTCTAAATGGCCTAACACCGGAAAGGAGGTAGTGGACCGCCTTTATGAATTGCTGCAATCTTTCTGGTGCTTCATTACTCTGTGGCTCTCTGAACCTAACCTATTCATGTACCTGTCTCAATGTTTCTTACATTTTCCAATCATAACTGCCACACCCGCTGAGTTTCTCCAGCATTTGTGTCTACCTTCAACTAACTCCTCCAGCAGCTTGATCCACATACCTACCAACCTTTGTGTAAAAAGGTTGCTCCTCAGATTCCAATTCAACCTTTTCGCCCTCATCTTAAACCCAATGTTGTCTGGATCTCAATTCCACTACTCTGGATAAAGATATGGTAATGTTATGGTCTATTGTGCATTTACTTGATCTACTCCTCTCATGATTTTGCATACCTCTATCAGATCTCCTCTCATCCTCCTGTGCTCCAAGAAAAGTCCTAGTCTGCTTAACCTCTCCCTATAGCTCAGCTCCTCGACTCCTGGCAACATCCTCATAACTCTTCTCTGTACCCTTTCCAGATTGACAATATCTTTCCTGTAACATGGTGAACAAAACTGAACAGAATACTCTAAATGTGGCCTCACCAATGTCTTGCACAACTGTAACATGACCTCCCAACTTCTATACCCAATACTCTGGCTGATGAAATTACGTGATGGATATTAAATTCCTCCAAACAAAATACTTTCTCCACACTTCTAATTTCAATATATTGTTCGACTGATGTTCAACATGAGAATTGATTCTTCAGCTTCAGACAGAAGGTTTGAAGAAGGGTCTCTACCCGATACATCACCTATTCCTTGCCTCCTGAGATGCTGCCTGACCTGCTAAATTACTCCAGCTTTTAGTGTCTGATTTAAACCAGCATCTGCAGTCCTTCCTACACAATAAATGATTGCCTACAGTTTCAATGGCTATAGTTATCTATTTAGCTTGAACATGTTGAGTGTAAACAAGTGACTTAGCAGACAGCACCCGTTGTCAGGATCGAACCCAGTTCTCCTGTGCTGTAAGTGCTGTAAGGCAGTAAAGGGCCTGTCCCACGGGCATGCGACTCCATGCGGCAAACGCGACCTAACCGCAAGCGGGTGCCGTGCGGGAGCCGCACGGAGGTCGCGGGGCCGGTCCCACTTCGATCGAGGGAGCCGCATGGAGTTGTGCGGAGCTGGTCCCAACATCGGGGCTCTGAAAAACTGACGCTGTTCAAAAATTCCGTGCGGCAACGGCCTGCCGCATCGAGGCCGTGCGCGCCGCATCGACAGCCGTGCGTGCCGCATCGACGGCTGTGCGCATCGCCTCGATGCCAGACGCAGCCGCATCGAGGCCGTGTGCACCGCATCAACGGCCGTGCGCACCGCCTCACCGCCCTACGCACCGCCTCACCGCCCTACGCACCGTCTTGACGGCACTCGACCTCCGCGCGGCCCCCGCTTCCGATTTGGTAGCGCTTGCCGCATGCAGCCGCATGCTGGTGGGACCGGCCCTGTACGGGTATCACTCGACCTCCGCCCGGCCCCCGCTTGCAGTTAGATCGCGCTTGCCGCATGGATTCGCATGCCCATGGGACAGGCCCTTAACTCTACCGCTGCTCCACCATGCCGCACGAGTAGTGGCCCAATTCCACCACAATCTGACCCAGTACTGGTGCACAGAATAGATTCCACTGCAATTACAGCATTAAGTTCTTTAATTTTTAATCCATTGCAATGTGAGAAATGTTCAGTATTATTTGATTACTATCCTCAAGGTGCACCACAAATTGGTCACAATTGGAAAAAAAGTTGCATTTATATAGAACATTTCATGATTTAAAAACAATCTAAATATTTTACATTGAATTAATTGCTTTAGTGAAATCATGCCATGTTGTAACGTAAGAAATACAGCAGATGATTTTCACAAAGCAAGGTTTCACAAATACCACTTGGGAAATGATCAGATAAATTGTTTGTTATTAATGTTGATTAACCGGGTCAATATTTATTCTCAGTTCCCAGGCATAGTCTCATTGAACCAATTGCAGTCCCATGATCACACAATTAGAACCTCAGTTTAATGTCTCTTCTAAAAGACAAATGTGTAGAAATGTATCCTTTGCTTTATATCCCCAAACTGAAAAATAATGAAACCAGCTGAACCACTAGCTAAACAACCTAGACATCATTTGGGAACTGCTCCAGAACAGGTGCAACTGAAATAAGTATTTTGGTGAAGATAAAGTCAAATAGTTGATTCTTTTGTGATGGTTCACTCATCACTTACCTCATGACCATCATAAGAGCTGGGACCAACATGACGTAGTCACCTTAATTAATTATTTATAGTTTAATTGTTTATAGTACTCCTGGGATACTTTTGGTGATGGGCATTAAATACATGTTGCAAAATACATTATTAATGCCACTCTGAAATATCACGGCAGATGTTAGACTTGGCGGTTTTGGCAGGTGTCGTTGTTGTGCTTCACCACATTCTTTTATCTGGGGATACAGCGCGGAAACAGATCCTTCAGCCCTCCGAGTCCGTGCCGACAGGCAATCCCCGCACATTTACATTATCCTCTAAGGGCAATTTTACATTTATACCAAGCCTATTTTACTTCGGAGTCACGTGAGTGACTACGTGAAGAACCCCGCCAGTGCGCCTGCGCGTCATTACGTCAGACGCCTTGACGCAAACGGACGTGAGGAGCAGTGCTCCTCGAGTGGTTTGTAGTTTTCAACTACAATGTAAGTAAAAACTTTTTTACAGGTTTTCCAGGTCCGTTTACTGTGGGTCTATGGCGATTTTTTCCACAGACGCCATGGGAAAAAACGGACAGGGGGAAGAGGCGAGCGACATAGCCGACAGAAGTCGGGAAAGTCGGGAGTCCGCGGTTAGAGACCAACCGCCTCTAAACCCCGGTACAGTCGCCAGCGGTGAGCATAGCGACTGTGGACCTGGGGCTGGTGAAAACACAGTCAGCGCCTGTCGGGCAAAAGACAAAGTTTAAATCCCAACGGAGGGAGTCCCAGGCAATGAAGAAGCTCCAGGGCTAGATACTGCTTTAGAGCGTATTGCCCAAATAGAAAGCCTTTTACACAGGCTGTTGGAGCAAAGTTCACTCAGGAAGGAGTGTTCTGAAAGCCAAGCTGCTGGAAACAGCTCAAACAGCTCCTGGTACAGGGCTAGATACTGCTTTCGAGCGTATTGCCCAAATAGAAGCCTTTTTCATAGGTTGTTGGAGCAAAAGTTCACTCAGGAAGGAGTGTACTGTAATCCAAGCTGCAGGAGCAGCTTAACAGCACCTGGCTCAGGGCTGATGGAATGCACCCTCAGGAATGAGGAGCGTGCTACGGGTCATGAGATTTCAGACCCCGACTCTGACGGTGAGGCTGTACAAGGCGATGAAAGGCAGCTGCCAGATGTTCCACCCCTGGTAGTAGGATTCGCTGCCCCGTCAGGGTCAGGAGAGCCATTAGGAAGAACTGGCCTCCTTAATAAATTACTTGGTTTACCATTAGCTGGAACAGCATGAAATGGATGAGACTGCAAGCGTATCTGGAATCAGTTGCAGAGAATATTAAAGCTGCTGGGTTCTGGAATAACTGCTTTTACCAGAATAGCAGGTAACAACCAAAAAATGACAAAGTTGCATCAGCAAGCACTGGGGTTGCTATGCAGCACCCACTTCGAGAAGTGCTATACGGTCTACTATGAATCCGAAATTCGCAGCACTCTGCAAACCAAGTAATATACAAATTACCCAACTTACTCTTTGGAGAGATCTCGGGAGACGTATTAAAGAGTTGGAAGATGAAGCGAAAACAGGATTGATGAAGACATCAATGGTTGTGAAGTCTGTAAAGAGGAAGTATCCTTTCAGACGTCATACGGATCCTGGACCAAGTCGCTCATCAATGCAGGGACGTAGTTGGCGGCCTGCAGCGGGAGCAAAAACCAGTGGGCGTGCTTCCGGGAGAACCCAGGAATCTCAGGGTACTCAAATGACTCAAGAGGTAGGTGGACCTGGTTCTCATGGGAACATACTAACTGGATTAAGTCCAAAAGTTGGAGGCAGGTTACATTTCTTCTATAATAATTGGAAGAAAATTACTTCAGATGTGGTAATCCTGAATAATATACAAGGATTTCGAATTGAATTCAATCCAAATTATGATTTGCCTGTTCAGCATGTTCCTAGCCAAACTCTGCACTTTGTACAAAAAGAAGTGATGGAGGTTCAGGTTGCAATTGAAACCCTATATAAAAAAGGGGTTATTGAAAAATCAGTCTACCAAAGTCACCAATTTGTGTCAAATATTTTCCCTCGATCAAAAAAGGATGGAGGATGTAGGATTCTTGTAGATTTGATAAATCTGAATCCTTTTGTGCAAGGTAGACTTGAAAGATGCATATTATTCAGTGTCTGTTCATTCAGAAGATAGGAAGTATCTTAAATTTAAATGGATGAACCAGTTGTGGCAGTTCAAAGCTCTGCCTAATGGGTTAATATCTGCACCCAGAATATTCACAAAATTGTTAAAACCAATTCTGGGCTTGCTGAGTAGCCAGGGGCATGTACTAATGGCATATTTGGATGATGTCTTGTTTATAGGAAAGACAAAACAGTCAACAGAAGCATCTGTTGCAGTTGTGAAATCAACTTTTGAAAATTTGGGGTTTCTAATTCATCCACAGAAATCTAGGTTAACACCATGTACCTCTATTAATTATTTGGGGTTCACAATTGATTCAGTCCAAATGAATATTACTTTGCCCAGGGAAAAGGGTGGATTTGATTAAAGATTGCAGTAATCTCCTAAACGAGCAAAAACCTTCAATTAGACAGGAGCCTCGTGTACTGGGAAAATTAGTAGCAGCATTCCCAGCAGTCCAATTCGGACCATTACATTATCAACAGCTGCAGAGACTTAAAGAACAGGCACCGAGAATGCATGTTGGTCATTTTGATAGAACCACGCAACTAACAACAAATGCTGTTTCTGATCTGCAGTGGTGGATTCTACATGTCTCAAGCAGTTCCAGCAAAGTGCTGATTGAACAACCTTCCATGATATTACAAACTGATGCCAGTGCACCAGGATGGGGTGCAACTGACTTAACATCTAGCTGAGAAGGCAGATGGAATCAGGAAGAGTCATTGTTACTGCAGACATGGGGAATTAACTATTTGGAGCTTCTAGGATGTTTCTATGGGCTCCAAGCTTATTGTTCTAACACAACTAATAAGCATGTTCAAGTTCAAATTGATAACACAACAGTAGTTGTTTATATGAATGATATGGAATTAAGTCGGTGTCTTGTGACAAAATGGTTAATCAACTTTGGGCTTGGTGTATTGAAAAGAACATTTGGATTTCAGCTATCTATCTACCAGGTAGAATGAACGATAGCAGACACCAGGTCACGAAAAGTTCCATGATAATAAAGAATGGATGTTGAATCAAGAGGTATTCAATGATATAGTCATCAGATTTGGAATGACCGACATCGACTTGAATCATCAGCTATCGAGATATGTCTCATGGAAACCAGATCCAGGAGCAGTGGCGATTGATGCTTTCTCGCTACATTGGGGTGGTATGTTTTCATATATATTTCCACCTTTCTGCCTCATAAGCCAATGTTTGCTTAAAATCAGGCAAGATGCTGCTTCAAGGGTATTGGTAGTACCAGATTGGCCTACACAGCCATGGTATCCGTTGATATTAGAATTAACAACACAAATGTTGATGAAAGTCCCAAAAAAGAGTAATTTATTGCTGCACCCTGTACAGGGGAACAACATCCATTATATGGTCGTTTGGATTTGTTGATTTGCAGGTTTTAAGAATGCCTTTTCTGGGACGAGGACTGTCTGAGCATATTGTGGACATGCTTACGGCAGCCTGGAGGAAGAGCACTCAAAAACAGTACCTTTCTTATATTAAGAAATGGGAAGAGTTCTGGGTACAAAAGAATGTGCAATAAAGTACTGCAGATATTTCAAATGTTTAGAATTTCTGTCAAAACTTTATTATGATGAAGGTCTGAGTTGTAGTGCAATTAATTCAGCCAGAAGTGCATTGTCCTCATATTTGGTTCTGGATTCAGAAAGAAACTCAATTGGGTCACACCCAATTGTTTCCAGACTAATGAAAGGAATCTTTAATTCCAAACCACCGAAACCTAGGTACGTGACAATCTGGGATGTAAGTGTGGTACTGAAACTACTTCGTGATGGTCATCAAGTGTGTCTTTACCTTTGGTCAAGCTCAGTATGAAAGTATTCATGTTTATGGCATGAGTGACAGCACAACGAGTGCAAACACTTGGAAAATTACAAATAGACAGTATGGAAGTAACTGAAGACAAGGTTACATTCTATATCTATGACCTACTAAAGCAAATTAGGCCAGGTGTGACAGGATTTAAAATTATGCTGGCAGCATATCCAAATGATCCATGTCTCTGTATTAAGACATATTTATTACAATACATTGAGGTCACAAAGAATTTAAGAACACGGAAACTGGGTTTTTGATCACACACAAGAAACCACACAAGAGAGTTTCAATACAGACTATTTCCAGATGGATAAAAGAAGTCTTAACAGCTGCTGGTATTAACACTTATGTTTTTACGTCTCACTCGACTAGGGCAGCAGAAATGTCGGCGGCCAGGGCAAAAGACGGCCCCGTCGACCATATCCTCGCAGCCGCCGGGTGGTCCAATGAGTTGATGTTTCAACATTTTTACCATCGGCCTATTGTTAATGCGGGGTTGTTTGCAGAAACTATTTTAAGTTCTGTGTAAATTCCTCTGGTTTAAAGGGGATCTGATTCATTTCATTCTTGAAATGAATTACTGCATTTGTGGTACAAATGTTATTATGAATGCATGATTGATTATTCTCGTTCCGAGTCAATCTATGCAGTGAGAAGCCGGGATTGATCCACGGCATGAAATCACAAAGCTTAAAATCTTCACGTAGTCACTCACGTGACTCCGAAGTAAAATAGTAAGATTAAACGAGAACTTACCTAAGTTTGAAGTTTGATCTTTATTTTATGAGGAGTTACGTAGGTGATTACGTGCCCACCACGACCCTACCCTCTATCATAAAGGTCAGATGGAAGTTCTTGTCTTACTCGTTTTAGTATGAGACTATATTACTTCGGTTGTTGTTTTTTGTGATTTCACACCGCTGCTTTGAAGATTGACGCGCAGGCGCACTGGTGGGGTTCTTCACGTAATCACCTACGTAACTCCTCATAAAATAAAGATCAAACTTCAAACTTAGGTAAGTTCTCGTTTAATCTTACTATTAACCTGCAAACCTATACACCTGTGGGAGGAATACGAAGATCTTGGAGAAAACCCACGCAGTCACGGGGAGAACGTACAAACTTCATACAAACACCCATAATCGGGATCGAACCCAGGTCCCTGGCGCTGTAAGGCAGCAACTCTACCGCTGCGCCACCATGCCGCCTGAATTCTATTAGACTTTTTTGAATCCAAAATCAATGCTGATTAATTTTTGGGACACTCTTTCCTCATTGTATTCTATCATGATTATTACACCTATAATGAGTCTGTGTGGCCCTTAGTTAGGTCGTATCCTGGATACTGGTGGACTATTTATGAACATTCAGTATGAGATGCCCAAGGTTTAACTTTGTGTTTTGTCTTTAACTGCACTAGGAAAGATGGCCAGAGATTTTGAAACCAATTATCTCATCCCCTGTGGTTGCATTATCAATGATCTTTGGTTATCATAAGTTAGCATACCTCATGTCCTTGTGGGTTTCCTCCGAGTGCTCTGGTTTCCTCCCACATTCCAAAGATGTACAGGTTTGTAGATCAACTAGCTTTGGTAAAATTGTAAAAATTGTCCGTAATGTGTAGGATAGTGTTAGTCTACGGGGTGATCATTGGTCGGCATGGACTCAGTGCACCGATTGCCTGTTTCCGTGCTGTTTCTCTAAAGTCATAAAGTTAAAAAGATGGGGCATCCTTCAGCACCTTTCTACAGAATGTTCAAATCAGTAAGCACTAATGGGATCACAGCCATTGTAAGAAGAAATCAAACAACAATTACACTGCAAGTTGTTGATGGAACCTTTAAATAATCTTGGTGGTGAGTCCTCCTGCTGCTTATATTTAAGGGAAGACGTTACTGTTGCATTAAACCTCAAACTGTCAGTGTGCCATGCAACTCAATGTCAGGACAAGCCTCCTCTGTGCATTACTATCAGCGGACACCTGCCAATATATTATCGCTGTGACATCCTGCAGCATGACTGTGGGTGAAACCCACAAAGAGTGTGTCTAGCACTGAGAAAGTGAATATTACAGAGTCCAATCTTGCAGCTGGACTTTCCAAAGTTTGTCCAGAATCATGCAATTTTATGGATGTCTTGAAAAGCTCAATCTTGTTGCACCTTACTGTGCAAACCTTGCCCTAGTGTTGATCAAAATCTCATTGCATAGATGCAACCCATTTAATTATAGTCATACATTTGTATCTCATGGAAGCAGGCCCTTTGGCCCATCAACTCTGTTGACCATCAAGTACCCATTTACACTAATCCCAATTTTAATTCTCCCTATGTTCCCATCAGTACCCTCCAGATTATACCACTCCACTGTACGAGAGGGACAAAATGCAGTGGCTAATTAACTTTCCAAACTGCATATCTTTGGCATGTGTGAGGAAATCAGAAAACCTGGGGCAAATCTATGCAGTGTCAGGAAGAAGATGAACTTAGACAGCACCTTGTGTTTCTGGAGCTGTGAAGTTGCAGATCCATTAGTTGGCCTGCAATTTCCCACACATTAATCTGAAAGACTGTCACACACTATACCATTCTATTATAACTCAATGGTCTGAATCAGGAGTCTTTATTGCTGCTGGACTAATAATCATTTGTTACATTACAGAGATTCAGCAACACAGCATACTTGTGACCATTTATCTATTTGCAAAAAATTACACATTCACTACAAATGTTATTCTTCTTGTAATTAGATGTATTGATCTGCATTCATCTGTGACTACATTGCATTATACCCAATTCTTTCACATGTAGTTCTTCCCAAAACACTGCTAGTGTAGGTATTTGGTTTATGCATCATTTGTGAAGGTCATTAGTAAAATGATATGAGTTATGACTGCCCAAGGATTGATGCCTGTGGGATTTCACTAGTACTCCTGACAAAGTATGTTCAACTAAATTCTGGATAAATCAAAGAGGGCTGTGGAGGCGAAGTCAGTGGATATTTTTAAGGCAGAGATAGACAAATTCCTGATTAGAATGGGTGTCACGGGTTATGGGGAGAAGACAGGGAAATGGGATTAGGAGGCAGAAATCAGCCGCGATGGAATGGTGGAGTAGACTCGATGGGCCGAATGGCCTAATTCTACTCCTATAACTTGTGAACTTGTGAAATTGATTCAAAAGATTCTCATACAGTGGTTGTCACTCATACCAAGGGACAACATTGCCTAGAATTAAAATAATGCAGTTTATCTTGAATATGTTACCAAACAAAACAAGGACATGTTTGCTTCATCCCACTGTTGGAATCATGTTATCTTTCATTCTTTCATTCTCTTAGAGTAACTGCTATCTGTCAAGAACACATCACATCAGGAAGAGAAGGATGGATTAAAATGAACCAGATAAATGATGCTGGTTGATTAACAATTTTCAATGTTTCCTGTGCACCAGTGAGATTGTATTTTGGAATGGGAATTGTTATATTCAATAGTTCAATCCATATGTTTCTTCCTCAAAGACTCTATCGCGGGGTGACAAATTCTGTTTACTTGAATGGAGAACAAAGTGATTACATTTTTCCAATGGTCAGGTGAAGGGACTCATCAATCCATCAGCATTAATCTGCAAGACTACTGAACTATGTCCCTGGGGTTCTGATAGGAAAACAAGTTCCTAAACTGACACCTAATTTCTTTAAAAAAATTAGTCTTGCATTTGAATAATTGATGGAATAAACTTCCCTACCAACTAAAAATTATGTTTACAAAGTAATTTATGCACTTTCTTAATATTATTTAATTGTCGTTTTTCTATGCATTCCTTTGTGTTTAATCTTTTTGCATAGCTTCATGGCCGATGCTACTTCCATTCTCCTGTGTACAGTAGCTTATAAAACCAAATTGTCTATTTTTTTATTCTAGTTTTAAACTGTGCAATGCTACTAGGATTAGATTTTTAAAAATTGGAGCTGTTGTCAAGTTTATCACAAACATTAATTTAAAGGTCATCAGGACAGAAAAATAGTTGTATTCTTATAAGATGCTCAATAACACCATACTTATTGTTGCTGGCTTAGTCACTATTTTGTCATTCACTTGGCAAAATGGTGCCAGGTGCTCACGCCACATGTGAATTTACAACACCTTTCAGCAAATGGACCACTGAAAGCCTGGGATGAACTAGTTCTCTGAACTAGAAAACCAGTAAAGATTCATTCCCTGCAAATGTTCAAAACAGCAAGCACTAATGGGACCACAGCCATTGCAAGAAGAAATCAAACAGCAATTACACTGCAAGTTGTTGATGGAACCTTTAAATAATCTTGGTGGTGAGTGCTCCTGCTGCTTATCAGGTGTTCATTATATATAAGGGAAGACATTACTATTGCATTAAACCTCAAACTGTCAGTGTTAAGGGCCTGTCCCACTTTCCCGAGTTACTCACGAATTCTCCCGAGTTTTCCCCTTGATTCAAACTCGGAGAATGTCCATAGCGGGTCCGTAGGAGGCTGTAGGAGTCCATAGATGTTTCTTAGCGGCTCGTAATGCCAGACGTAGGTATGTAGGCATCAGGTAAGTCGGGACGTTTTTTAATACAGAGTACCTAAGGCTGGCTATTACCGTAATTCTCCGAGTTTGAATCAAGGGGAAATTTCGGGAGAATTCATGAGCAACTCAGGAAAGTGGGACAGACCCTTTAGCTTCATCAGTATGCCATGCAACTCAATGTCAGGAAATATGTATTCTATGCACTACTGCCAGTGGACACTTGCCAATGTATCACCACTTGAGGAGGTGCCTGGTGAACTCACTGTGGTGGATGTTAATTTGTGTTTATTGTGTGTTTTGTCATTTATTATTATATGTATGACTGCAGGCAATGAAATTTCGTTCAGACCGAAAGGTCTGAATGACAAATAAAGGAATCTCTAATCTCTCTAAACAACTGTGTCATCCTGCATGACTGTGGGTGAAACCCATAAATGGTGTGTCTAGCACTGAGGAAGTGAATATTACGGAGCCCAATCTTGCAGCAGGACTTTCCAAAGTTTGCCCAGAATCACGCAATTGTATGGAGGCAATAACTCGTGTAAGGAGCCAGCATGGGAGTTAGAAAGCAACAGGTTCTAATGTGATAGACACCAATTAGTTGACTATGGAAACTGAAACATTTGCTATTCTGATTTTTGATATACGATGCACATCAGAGATATCATTTTTGTTTAGGTACAATATTTAACAATGACGAGGCAAGTTATTGCTCAATTTTTCAAAAGAAAACCACTGCGGAATTGTACCATGCAGCTTCTATGATGGGCATGATTAAATTATGATACATGCAGCCATAAATCATTTGGGTGATCTATGGTGAATCTGTGGAATTTGTTGCCACAGATGACTGCGGAGGCCCAGTCAGCGGATATTTTTATGGCGGATATTGACAGATTTTACTTCGGAGTCACGTGAGTGACTACGTGAAGAAGACTCGTCAGGGCGCATGCGCGTCATTACGTCTGACGCATTGGTGCACGGACAGCAGGAGGACGGAGCTCCTCCTGTGGTGAGTACTTTAAAAACTCCAGCAAAGTTGGGGAAACTTTGGTGGAGTTAGGAGTATTGTGTTTTGTTGGTGCTGTATTTTTTCCCAAATTACAGGCATTATGGAAAAATCGACGAGGGGCAGGCGAGCTGCGGAGAAGGTGAGAGAGAGCTGCGGGAGTGCGGTCTCCGAGCGGCTGCCTGGCACCCCTGTGGAGTCGCCGACTGGGAGCGGAGCGACGGCAGACTTGGTATCGCAAGGTACACAGCCAACGCCAGTCGGGCGGAAGGCTAAGGCCAAGTCTGTCAGGCCCACGGACTCAGCTGAGTCGGGCCAGGATGAGTCCCGTGCGGGACAGGATACCGTGTCAAAACGGTTATCCCAGATGGAGCAACTCATTCAGGGGTTGCTCCAGAAAGGCACACTCCAGGAGGAGTCGTGTGGGCGTCAGGCCTTGGGGAAGGCTCCGCCGGAGCACCTAGTAGAGGGCTGCTTGACGGCATCTCTTTGATTAGGTAAGTGCTGAGGGTCAGATTAGCTCTGACCCTGATTCTGATGTGGAATATGAAGGAGAAGAACGGCCGTTGCCTGAGTTACCACCTCTGGCAGCACAATTTGCCGTTGCATCAGAGTCGGGAGAGCCTCTGGGTGAGGAGTTGGCAACCAGTATTAACAATCTGGTATCCCATCAGCTGCAGGAGCTGACTATAGATGAAACATTGCGGAAGCATGAAACGCCAGTAAATTGTGGGCTGCTAAAAGTGCCTGTGATCAACAGGATGATATGGGGCCAGATGGGGATAACCATGAGAGCCCAGGAAATGAAGCTGCAGCGCATTTTAAAATTGCTGGGGTCTGGAATTACCAGTTTTGCCAGAATGGTAGATGGAGAGGAAATGACCAACTTACAGCAAGAGGTGCTGGGGCTACTCTGTAGTGCCCATTTTGAAATAAATTGTCTACGGAAAAGCGCCATTTGGCCGACAATTAACCCAAAGTATGCATCACTCTGCCAGCCTGGCAGTGTACAACCGGCAAATCTACTCTTCGGCGAAGATTTCGCGAAGAGGGTTAAAGAGCTGGAGGACGAGGCGAAGACGTTGGGCTTAATAAAGCAACCAGCTGCAACAAAGTCGCAAAAGAGGAAGTACCCCTACAAGCGTGGTGACTGGTCGGGACAAGGGACTAGTCGCACGACCATGCAGATGCGCAGTTGGCGTTCTGCAGTAGCAGCGCCAGGAAAAGTGGGGTTTCCAGCTCGAGGCCGGGGACAAACGAATCCAGGTGCTAAGGAGGTATGTGGGTCTGGTTCTCATGTAGACAGATCAAATGTAATACAACTAAAAGTTGGTGGGAGATTACATCTGTTCCTAGAGGAATGGAAACAAATTACCTCAGATATGTTTATACTCAGTGTTATTGAAGGGTTTTGAATAGAGTTTAATATAAATTCTGATTTACCCATGCTGCATGTTCCAAAAAGAAGTTTTCAGTTCAGTCTAACTGAACAAATGGAAGTTCAGGTGGAACTTGAAAGCTTATGTGATAAAGGTGTAATTGCTAAGTCAGTTTACCAAATCCAACAATTTGTGTCCAATATTTTTCCCAGACCAAAAAAGGATGGGGGATGCAGAATTATCCTGGACCTGACTAGTCTTAACCCTTTTGTACGGTATAGACATTTTAAGATGGAAACGTTTGTGACGGCTAAGCAACTTGTTTCCAGATGATGCTATATGGCAACTATAGATCTTAAAGATGCGTATTACTCAGTGTCTGTTCATTTGCAGGATAGAAGATATTTAAAATTCACCTGGATGGAGCAATTAAGGCAATACAATGCACTGCCTAATGGTTTGTCTTCAGCTCCTAGAGTATTTACAAAGTTGTTAAAACCGATTCTAGGCATGATGAGAAGTCAAGGTCATGTGCTCATGGCTTAACTCGATGATATCTTGATTGTAGGACAATCAAAGGAAACAGCTGAAGCATCAGTGGCAGTTGTTAAATCCACTTTTCAAAGATTGGGCTTCATAAACCATCCAGAGAAATCCAAATTAACACATGTAACACAAATTGACTATTTGGGGTTCACAATTGATTCAATCAACATGATTGTGACCTTACCCAGGGAAAAAAGGGTAGAGCTAATTGATAGCTGTATCAAGCTAATTACTGAGACACAGCCTTCTATTAGACAGGTGGCAAGTCTGCTTGGGAAATTAGTGACAGCATTTCCAGCAGTTCAATATGGCCCACTGCATTATCGACAATTGCAGAGGGCAAAAGAACAAGCACTAAGGATACATTTGGGTCATTATAATAGACCTATGCAGCTATCAGCAGAGGCTGTTGCGGATGTGCTATGGTGGATTCAGCATGTGTCCACTAGTTGTTCCAAAGTACTATTGGAGCAGTCTTCCATGATTTTGCAGACAGATGTCAGTGCACTTGGGTGGGGTGCTACTGATACGATTTCCAGCTGTGGAGGCAGATGGACTGAGCAAGAGTCATTGCTTCAGCAAACATGGGGAATTAACCATTTAGAGCTTTAAGGGGTTTTTTA
This sequence comes from Malacoraja senta, assembly GCA_038087875.1. Taxonomy (NCBI): domain Eukaryota; kingdom Metazoa; phylum Chordata; class Chondrichthyes; order Rajiformes; family Rajidae; genus Malacoraja; species Malacoraja senta. The sequence goes on from CM075977.1 coordinate 105,802,388, forward strand.
AGGACTTAAGGCTTATTGCTCTAACAAAAGTAACCTGCATGTTCAGTGTCAAATTCACAACACTACAGCAGTTGCATATATTAATATCATGGGTGGAATCAAGTCGTTATCTTGTGACAGATTGGCTAATCAAATTTGGGCCTGGTGTATTAGAATAGATACATAGAAAATAGGTGCAGGAGTAGGCCATTCGGCCCTTTGAGCCTGCACCGCCATTCAATATGATCATGGCTGATCATCAAACTCAGTATCCCGTACCTGCCTTCTCTCCATACCCCCTGATCCCCTTAGCCTCAAGGGCCACATCTAACTCCCTCTTAAATATAGCCAATGAACTGGCCTCAACTACCCTCTGTGGCTGAGAGTTCCAGAGATTCACCACTCTCTGTGAAAAAGTTTTTCCTCATCTCGGTCTTAAAGGATTTCCCCCTTATCCTTAAGCTGTGACCCCTTGTCCTGGACTTCCCCAACATCAGGAACAATCTTCCTGCATCTAGCCTGTCCAACCCCATAAGAATTTTGGACATTTCTATAAGATCCCCTCTCAACCTCCTAAATTCTAGCGAGTATAAGCCAAGATAAGTATTGATAGAGATATTTGGCTTTCAGCTATCTATCTGCCAGGTAGACTCAATATTGTTGCAGATGCCATGTCACAAAAATTCCATGATAATACAGAGTGGATGTTGAACACGGATGTGTTCAATAACATAGTACTTGCATATGGAATGCCAGATATCGATTTGTTTGCATCCAGGCTTAACCACCAGCTGCCTAAATATGTTTCATGGGAACCAGATCCAGGGGCAGTTGCAATTGATGCTTTTTTGCTAAATTGGAATAATATGTTTGTGTATATTTTCCCACCATTTTGCCTCATAGGTCGGTGTCTGCAAAAAATCAAGCAGGATGCAGTTGGCCAATTGATACCAAATTGGCCAACTCAACCATGGTTCCCTTTGATGTTACAGATAGCGATCCAACCTCCTTTGGTGGTTCCAAAGCATAGGAATTTACTGGAGCACCCGGTAACACGTGAAAGTCATCCGTTATGTGATCGTATTGATCTGTTAATTTGCAGGTTTTAAGAAGGCCTTACCTGGGGCGAGGACTTTCTCGGCGAATGGTGAACATGCTCACTGCAGGCTGGAGAAAGAGTACTCAAAAGCAGTATATTACTTATGTAAAAAAATGGGAACAATATTGTGTTAAAAAGAATATTCAATATATTACTGTAGTTATTGAAAATGTGTTAGAGTTCCTATGCACACTCTATTATGATGAGGGTCTCAGTATAGTGCTATCAATACAGCTAGAAGTGCTTTATCCTCATATCTTGTAATAGGGACACGGACAGAACGTATTGGTTCTCACCCTCTCATATCTCGATTGATGAAAGGAATCTTTAATTCCAAACCTCCTAAACCTAGGTATATGGTTATCTGGGATGTAAGTGTTGTTCTTAACATGCTTCGTCATTGGGTCACGTCTATGACTTTGTCAAAATTAACCATGAAGTTGGTTATGCTAATGGCATTGGTTTCTGCACAGAGAGTGCAGACTTTGCAAAAACTTCAGTTAGATAGAATGGAAGTGACTGCAAAAAATGTTATGTTTTATATTTATGACCTGCTCAAACAAAGTAGGCCAGGTGTGACAGGTTTTAAGATTGTGTTCTCAGCATATCCTACAGATGCATGTTTATGTGTAAGAACACATTTGTTACATTACATTGAAGCTATAATGCCTTTAAGACAAGAGGAAACAGGATTATTTATCAGTTACAAGAAACCACACAAGAGAGTGTCAGTACAGACTATCTCAAGGTGGTTAAAGCAAGTGTTGGTTCAGCCAGGAATTAACACTGATGTGTTTACATCTCATTCCCCTAGGGCAGCAGCAACATCGGTGGCCAGGGCGATGGACGTTCCCATCGACCATATACTAAAGGCCGCAGTGTGGCAAAATGAACTCGTGTTTGAACAATATTACCATCGGCCGATTGCCGATGGAGGGCTGTTTGCCAATTCAATCTTAAGTTCTGTTAATTCTGTTTAATTCTGTTTAATTCTGTTAAATAAAACAAACATAGATAAATAAAACATAGAGGGCTTAATGTTTGTTTTATGATTCAAATAAAACTGTTACTGAATGATATTCAGTGTTATGTTTACAGCATTATTGATTATTACTCATCTGGAGTCAATCAATGCAGTGAGAAGCCGGGATTGTAATCTGCGGCATAAAATCACAGAGCTTTGAACTCTTCACGTAGTCACTCACGTGACTCCGAAGTAAAATAGTAAGTTTAAACGAGAACTTACCAGTTTGAAGTTTGATCTTTATTTTATGAGGAGTTATGTTGGTGATTACGTGCCCGCCACGCCCAACCCCAGACAGGCGTGGACGTACAGTGCCCAGGAGATGAAGCTGCAGAGAATCCTGAAATTACTTGGCTCAGGAATCCCGGCGTTCGCGAGAACGGTGGATGGAAGGCATGTGTCGGAGATGCATCAAGAGGTACTAGGGTTGCTTTGTAGCACCCATTTTTTAGATAAATTGTCTCGGGGAAAGTGCCATTCGGCCTACCATTAATTCCAAGATTGCAGTATTTTTCCAGCCTAGCAACATACAGCCGGCAAACCTACTCTTCGGAGAGGACCTCGCCAAGAGTGTCAAGGACATAGATGACGAGGCAAATATGGTGGGCTTGATCAAGCCACCGGCAGTCGGCAAGTTTCCAAAAAAGAAAGTACCTCTACAAACGAAGTGAGAACATGGTCAAACATCCACCAGGTACCAAGGAGGTAGGTGTCCCTGGTTCTCAGGTGCACATATCAAATGACACAACTTAAATCTGGGGTACATTACATCTGTTTCTGGGATGAATGGAAGCAAATTACCTTAGCTCTGTTTATACAGAGTGTTATTCAAAGGTTTCGAATGGATTTCAATCCAAATCGTGATTTGCACATTCAACATGTTCTTGGTAGAACTATTCAGTTTTCATTAACAGAACAGATGGATGTTCAGACTGCACTTGCAAGCTTATGTGATAAAGGTGTAATTGTAAAGTTGGTTCACCAACCCCATCAATTTGTGTCTAATATTTTCCCAGGCCAAAAAAGGATGGGGGATATAGTAGAGACATTGTAAGATGGAATTGTCACTGCCAAGCAACTGGGTTAAGAGGATGCTATATGGTGACTATAGACCTTAAAGATGCGCATTACTCAATGTCTGTTTATTTGCAGGATAAGGATATTTGAAAGTCACCTGGATGGATCAACTATGGCAACAAAATTGTTAAAATCTATAATAGGTATGCTGAGAGGCCAGGGTCAGGTGCTCAAGGCTTATCTCGATGGCTTATCCATTTCGCTGGCCCGGGGCAGCCGGCAGACTGAAGTCGCAGCCTGAAGTCGCGGTCTGCAGAGCTCCAGCTGGTGCGGCATCTACAGCCCGGGATCCCTCGTGGGGGACCCGGGGGAAGAAGAAGAAGCCATCACTGCCGGCCCGCGGCCAACTTCTACCGCGGGGCCGGCATGGACTTACCAACACCCCTGCAGAGGAGCTTCGACCGCCGGCCCTGCAGTCTACGGTGCTTCTGGCTGCGGCGGAGACTTTAAATCTCGACAGCCGGCCTGCGGCCTACAACAACTTAAAGCCGCGGTCTCCGGTGAGGAAGAGCCGATCCTGGACTGACTCTGGACTCTGGTCCTGTCCACGGAGGGGAAATGGAGGAGGATTGGCCAAATATTTGTGCCTTCCACCACAGTGTTGAATGCTGTGGTGGATGTTTGTGTTACATTTTTTTATTGTGGTTGTGTGTTCTTTATTATTGTATCGCTGCTGACAACCCACAAATTCCACCAGCTTGGCTGTGTGGTCATTAAAAATACTATATAAAAAAAAATACTATATATCTTGATTACAGGGGTATCCAAGAGAACAGCTGAAGTAACAGGTGATATTTGTTAAATCCAATTTTCAAAGATTGGGCATTATTTATCCAGTGGAATCCAAATTAACACCTGACTATTTGGGTCACAATTGATTCAATTAAGTGACTCTGCCCAGGGAAAAAAGGGTACAGCTAATTGACAGGTTTATCAAGCTAATTGAGGCATTAAGGGTACATTCGGGTCATTATAATAGACCTATGCAGTTATCAGTAAAGGCTATTTCTGATTTGCAATGGTGGATTCACCATGTGTCCAGAAGTTATAGCAAGGTAATGCTTGACCAGCCTTCCATGATTTTGCAGATGAATGTCAGTGCACTCGGGTGGGGTGTCACGGATATGAGTTTCAGCTGTGGAGGCAGATAGACTGAGCAAGAGGCATCGTTTCTGCAGACATGGGCAATTAACTAGGTTTCATGGGAACCAGACCAGGTGGCAGTTGCAATTGATACTTTGACGTTACATTGGGGTGGTATGTTTTATATATTTCCTACCATTTTGCCTAATAGGTCGGAGTCTGCAAGAAATCAAGCAGGATGCCGCTTTGAGGGTGCTTGTAATACCTAATTGGCAGAATCAAGCGTGGTTCCCTTTGATGTTACAGTTAGGGATCCAACCTCTTTTTGGTGATTCCCAAGCGTAGGAATTGACTGGAGCATCCACTAACACGGGAAAGTCATCTGTTATGTGATAGTATTGACTTGTTAATTTGCAGGTTTTAAGAAGGCCATACCGGGAACAAGGACTGACTGGGTGATCGGTGGACATGCTCACTGTAGCCTGGAGAAAGAGTACTCAAAAGGGGTATATTACTTATGTAAACAAATTGGAGCAATATTGTGTACAAAATAATATTGACTATATTACTGCAAGTATTGTGGATATTCTAGAGTTCCTGTTGACACTCTACGATGATGAGGGTCTCAGTTATAGCACCATTAATACAGCTTTAAGTAGTTTGTCCTCGTATGGTTTTGATGAGGTCAGGAAAGATCCTATTGGGTTTCATCATATCAGAGCTGGATTGATGAAAAGAATTTCAACTCTAAACCTCCTAAACCCAGGTATATGACGATCTGGGATGTAAGTGTGGTCCTCAAGATGCTTTGACAGAAGGTTCCTGTCATGTCTCTAAATTTGCCAAACTATTTATGAAAGTGGTTTTGCTCATGGCATTGGTTCAGCATAGCAAGTGCAGAGTTTGTAAAAGCTTCTGCTAGACAGGATGGAAGTTGCTGAAGAGAAGGTGTCACAGGTTTGTTAAAATTGTGTTTCAGCATAATCTACTGATCCATGTTTATGTGTAATGGCACATTTATTTTCATTATATTGAAGCTATAAAGTCCTTAAGAAATGTGAAAACAGCATTGTTTATTAGTTACATGTAGCCACATAGGAGAATGTCAGTGCAGACTATCTCAACGTGGTTTAAAGCAAATGTTGATTCAGGCAGGTATTAACACTGAAGTGTATATATCCTTTTGCACTAGTGCAGCAGCAACGTCGTCGGCTAGGGCGATGGATGTTCACATTGGCCATATTATTACAGGTGGTCAAATGAATTGTTTAAATTTTTTTAAACTATCGGCTGATTGCCGATCGGCGAGAGGCTGTTTGCAAATTCAGGATCAAGTCCTGTTTAGTTTCCCCTGGGATAGAGGGGTTACATGTTGTTTTGATTATTCAAATCAATTGTTACTGCATAATAGTCACATTTCATGTTTAATGCATTATTGATTGTTTCTCATCGAAAGTCAATCAATGCAGTGAGAAGCCGGGATTTGGATCTGCGGCATAAAATCACAGAGCTTTGAACCCTTCACCTAGTCAAAAACGTGACTCCGAAGTAAAATAGTAAGATTAAACGAGAACTTACCAAGTTTGAAGTTTGATCTTTATTTTATGAGGAGTTACGTTGGTGATTACATGCCCGCCACGCCTAACCCTCTCTCATAAAAAAGGTCATATGGTAGTTCTCATGTTGCTCATCTTAATATGTTACTTCAAATATTGTGTTATCTGTGATTTCATACCGCTGCTTTGAAGATTGACGCGCATGCGCCCTGACGGGTCTTCTTCATGTAATCGCCAACGTAACTCCTCATAAAATAATGATCAAACTTCAAAGTTGGTAAGTTCTCGTTTAATCTTACTATTTTACATCTGTTTTGCCAAATACAAGATGCTCCATGATAATGTTTACAAACTATCTATTGACATATGTTGCATTGAATAATTGACAAGTTGGTAAAGTGAGTATTATTCTGTGATTTACTGTGGCATTTACTTTTAATTTAGAGCTGCGTAGTTCAAATTAAATAAGAATTATATATTTTAAGTGTTGCATTCCCAGTGGTTTGCCTCCTCAGTTAACTGTTGAATGATGTGAATAATTGATCTCAAAATAAATCTAAATTGTCAATATTAAAATTTAAAAATCTGAAATGCCATGTAACCCCAGAATTACAAAAAATCAAAGTAGAGCCGTGATGCTGTGCCATTACAAGCCAACCCGGAGCACGCCCCCTTTTTTGGGCGGGCACCCACGGACGTCGAACCGGATGGCATCACCCTGCTGCAGACTTCTGCTGCCTCAAACGCAAGAAGAAGAAGAAGAATAGGCCACCCAAGGCCCTATCTGGTGAATGTGATGGGATCCTACAAGGTTTTCCTGGCCCTTTCATAGGGTAACCAGTGAGTGCAGCTATGGGTCTGAATGTTGGTGCTGATTTGTTGATTCATCTGTATTGTTGGCAATGCATCTTTTTGCTTTGAATGGTATTTGAGTAAAAGATTATGGGACCCATATAAAGCGTTTAATGACAACTTACAGCACTTGTCGGGTGGCACCAGCAATGGCTGCCTCGCCAACAGTCAGTCTGCCCTTTCTTCTGTTTTTGTTATTTTAAGTGAGTGTTAAAGAGTATGTTTTAGGGTTCCTTGGTTTGTTTTATGTGGGGGGTGGGGGCTGGGGGAAACGTTTTTCCATTTCTTACCTCGACGGAGATGCGATTTATTTCTGTATCGTATCACTGTCCCCACTGCGGCCTAACATCATGGAGTGGCGCGACCTTTCCTGGAGACCGACCTGGCGCTTCAACTGCGGGCGCGGCGCGGACTTACCATTGTGGAGCTTGCGATCCCTTTGCCGGGGATCGACTGCAGAGAGCTTCAACCTGGTTAGAGAACGATTCGGAACCTCCAAGCCACGGAGAGTATCAACCATCCCGACGAGGGAATTTCGATCATCCTGATGCGAGGGCTTTGGATCGCTGGCTGCGGGAGCTTTGATCGCCCCAACTGTGGATGGTTCGACAGCCCCGACCGTGGGAGAATTAAGAGGGAGAAGATTGAACTATTTTACCTTCCATCACAGTGAGGATGTGGGGAGCCACTGTGGTGGATGTTTATGTTAAATTTTATTTTCTGTAGCTGTGCCTTGTTGCCTTTCACTTAGTATGGCTGTATGGTAACTCAAATTTCACTGTACCTTAATTGGTACATGTGACAATAAACTGACCTTGAACCTTGAAACGTTGAACCTTGCAGCACTGGAGACCCGGGTTTGAACCCAACTGTCTGTATGGAGTTTGTACGTTCTCCCCGTGACCGCTTGGATTTTCTCTGAGATCTTTGGTTTCCTCCCACACTCCAAAGATGTACAGGTTTGTAGGTTAATAGGCTTGGTATAAATTTAAATTGTCCCTAGTGTGTGTAGGCTTGTGTTAATGTGTGTGGATCGCTGGTTGAAGGGCCTGCTTCTACGCTGTATCTCTGAACTAAACTAAGCTACCTGAGGTTGATAAAAATTAATTATCTGATCATAGTAATCTTGGTTTATCCCCAAGTAAGGGATCACGTCAGGCATAGGCCATTAAATAACATCAGGATAACAGTGGCGAATACATCTGTCCTGCTTTATCCAAGATCTTGGTGGAACGTGCAAAGTGCAGAAATGAAAGGCTCCCATATCATTTGCTTGATGTGCTGAGAATTTCCAACATTTTATGCTGCTTTAAGGCTTTTAATTTCCATAATATATGCTGCTTTATTGCTTTGAAAACCCTAATCAGCCATAGCAACTGCCGATGCTGGATTCTTGCACAGAACAAAAAGTGCAGAAGTAATTTTGATGAGTTAGGCAGACATGGATAGGTGGCAATTCGGGTCAGGACCCTTCTTCAGTCTGAAGTTACTCCAGCACTTTGTGACCTTCCCTTTAACTTGCACTGGTCTGATGTAAAGAATCCAAGTCGTTTTGCTCTATTCCCACTGGTAAAATCCCTCATCCATAATGACATTTACTTCTGGAAACTCTATGATAAAAAAATCTATTTATAAGCTGGAAATTGCATTCAAGAAAGCAACAGTAGTTTAAATGACAGGCTGAAATTTAGCAAGGTCATGGTTGAAGTAAGGGAATCTCACCAATTTATGCAAACCATTAAGAAGTACAGATATATAAAATTGAAAACTATTTCATAACAGGCCTGGAAATAGATAGAGAGATCAGCAGAGAGGTTGATCAACATAGACGTCAAATACTGACCAGAAGATCCTAGCCAAGACTTTGGCTTGTAGACTCAGCCTAGTCATTGGCAAGCTAGTGCACCCAGATCAAACCGGGTTCATACCTAAACGACACTCATTTTATAATTTGCGACGCCTGTTTAATATAATTTATTCACAGAGAATACCAAACAAAGACCTAACCATTATCTCACTGGATGCCGAAAAGGCTTTCGACCAAGTGGGATAGCCTTATCTTTTCACAGTGTTGGAAAAATTCCAATTGGGCGAAAACTTCACTTCATGGGTGAAGCTTCTATATACTAATCCGACAGCCAGAACACTAACAAAACAAATCCTTTCACCTAAATGTTACTTATTCAGGGGCAATAGACAAGGATGCGCTCTCTCTCCGATGCTATTTGCATTAGCCATTGAACCTCTTGCCGAGAGTATTAGGTCCCACCCAGGAATATATGGATACAATACTGTAGGGGGCTCTGTTCAGGCAGCAGCCGTGTCAGCAGTGCGTCAGTTTTTCAAATTTTTATTTTTTAATTTTTTAGTATGTTTTAAAGTGTGTATTTAATGTTTTTTTGTGTGTCTTGTGTGGGAGGTGGTGTGTGGGGTAAGGGGGAAACAGCTTTGGTCGCCTCCTCCATGGAGAGGCGACTTTTTCCAGGTCGCCTCCCCCGTGGCCTAACATCAAGGATCGGCGCGGCCTTTCCCGGAGACGTGCCCGGCGCGGCCTTGCCCGGAGACGTGCCCGGGGCTTCAGCGGCAGGCGCAGAGTGGACTCTCGGCATGGAGCGGGTGAACCCTCGCTGGGGCTTGCTGGAGGGGAGCGCTCCATTTCGCTGGCCCGGGGCAGCCGGCAGCCTGAAGTCGCAGCCTGAAGCCGCGGTCTGCAGAGCTCCAGCTGGTGCGGCGTCTACAGCCCGGGATCCCTCATGGGGGACCCGGGGGAAGAAGAAGCCATCACTGCCGGCCCGCGGCCAACGTCTACCGCGGGGCCGGCATGGACTTACCATCACCCCTGGAGGGGAGCTTCGACCGCCGGCCCTGCAGTCTACGGTGCTTCTGGCTGCGGCGGGGACTTTGAATATTGACCGCCGGCCTGCGGCCTACAACAATCTAAAGCCGCGGTCTCCGGTGAGGAAGAGCCGATCCTGGACTGACTTGGACTCTGGTCCTGTCCACGGGGGGAAATGGAGGAGGACTGGCCAAATTTTTGTGCCTTCCACCACAGTGATGAATGCTGTGGTGGATGTTTGTGTTACATTTTGTGTGTTCTTTATTATTGTATCGCTGCTGACAACCCAATCCTTGCCGGGTCACTGCTCGTGCGGTCGACCAGTCGGTGCAGAGAGTAGCTTTGAATGTTTGTCTCTTCGTTACGTTGTTTGTGTCTCTTTCTTTTTTTTAAAAAGCTACTGTAATGCGCCCTTTTAAATTGCCCCTTGGGGAGGAATAAAGTGCTTGAATTGAATTGAATTGAATACTAAAAACACTATTAACAAAATGTCCCTATATACAGACGATGTACTTCTATAAGATACCAAACCTCAAATCAGTATTCCAAATTTATTAACCACTATAGAACAATTCGGTTCCTTTTCTGGCTCCAGTATCAATTGGAACAAAAGTGAAATTATGCCAATAAAAGAACAAGATGGCACCCAGCTCCAACAGTTTCCCTTTAGAATCGTTACTGAAAAATTCAGATACCTCAGAGTTTACATTACCAGAAAATATTCCCTTCTGTTCAAAACAAATTTCCCTTCATTAATCACTAAACTGCATACGTATATTCAATTTTGGAAAACACTGCCTATTTCTCTTCTCGTTAGACTAAATGCCGTAAAGATTATCTTTCTCCCGCAACTTTTATACCTATTTCAGTTAATACCGATATATCTTCCCAAAATCTTTTTCAAAAACATTTATTTCATCTGGGATTATAAAAGCCACCAAATACACAAAATACATCTCTGTAAATCTAAAGAGAATGGAAGACTAGCCTTACCAGACTTCCTATTTTACTATTGGCCAACCAATATTAAAACTATAATTTTCTGGCTGGATGATTCATGCCATCAGGCAAACTGGCTAAAAATGGAAAGAGAAGATTGCTTGCCTTTCTGCATAGGCTAGATTGTCCTGTCTCCAATATCCCTGAACATGTCAACGTATGAGCATAACCCGATAACACATAGTACTATTCGCATTTGGAAACAGCTGGTCCAGTCTCAAACTGAGACATGTCTCTCCTTCTTCCCATTGCAAACAATCCCTCTTTTAAACCCTCTACTCTAGATGGTGTTTTTGTTCAATGGAAGACCCAGGGAATCAATACAGTGGGAGACCTTTTATCAGAAGGGGACTCTCTCCTCCTTTCAAGAATTGCAGGAGAAATACGATCTGAAAACCAATAACTTTTTTAGATACCTCCAAGTTAGGGACTACGTGAGAACATATAGACAAGACTGCTCTTCTGTAGGTCCAGACAAACTCGATGAATGTTTGAATAAACAGAGAAGTTGGGATCCCACATTTACAACGCCCTCGAGAACATCGACACTCCATCATCTGAGATTTATAGGCGTTCATGGGATGAGGAGATGGGTCAACACATCTCCAAGGATTTATGGGACAAAAGCCGGCAATACATACATTATTGCCCTCTAAATGTCAGACACCGCCTGATACAGTTTAAGTGCTGCACAGGCTATATTACTCAAAGACCAAATTGAGCAAGATTTTCCCCAGTGTTTCCCCTTTTTGCGATAAATGTCAATCTCAAGAAGCCACCTTAACCCACAGTTTTGTACTGTGTAAAAAAATAGAAAGTTTTTGGATGGAAGTATTCAGCGTCACCTCTAAAACACTGAAAATCCCACTAGAGCCAGACCCAAAATTGATAATACTGGGAATATCAGAGGCATGCTGCAACCTAACAGTCTCTCAAAGATGCTTTCTTGATTACGGTCTAATATCAGCAAAAAAACGTATACTTAAATTTTGGAAAAAGACAACAGTCCCCTCAGTGAAGATGTGGATTACGGAAATGACAGATACACTACATCTAGAAAGAATTTGGTTTATATTGATTGACAAACCGGAACAATTTTTAAAAATATGATTTTCTTTTATTGAATTTCTTGAGCAATACAATGGTTGAACAGAAACTCAAAACTGATTGTAAGGCTGGGTGAGTGGGCGCATGGGTGGGTCGACGGACATATCTCCTTTTCTTTCTCCTTTTCATTTTTCTCTTTCCTTTCTCTTCTCTTCCTTCTCTTTTCAATTTAATATTCTGTTCGCAAAATGTGAAAATTGAAGCTGTGCTTGAGTTGTAGAACTGTTAAGTTACTTTTTTTGTACAATTGTTTTCAATAAAGATATATTTTTAAAAAAAACATAGGCAGGTCACCATTCCCCCCCCCCCCCCCATATCCTTGCTTCCATGGCCACATCTCTTAGAAAATGTCTCCAGTCCCAGTTCATCCAAGTGGATTTCAACACTAGTTCCCTCCTTCAAACTTCAGTCTCACCCGGGATGGAAGTTATTTTTAGCTATCCAACATTTTTCAGATAATCTTCTCATCAGATTTTGACCTAGGTTTAGGTTTATTAATGTGTATTGAGGTAAAATGAAAAGCTTTGTTTTGCATGCTGTCCAATTAGGTCAGATATCTATATAATTAATAGTCTCATCTTGACCACATCCAGTTTGCGCTGTATATTGATTTTAGAATAAAAGGCTACCACTTACGGCTGTGATTTTTGGCCATCTTACTCAGAGTCCCCCTCCGCTCATCAGGTGCCTAGGATTTTTCCCATCGATGAAAAATAAGAGTTATTAGTGTTAAAAAATCTTAAGATTCTCTCTCCTGTCAATCACCGCCATGAAGGCCATGCCCCTTCCGGTGGGAGGGGAGAGACTATAAAACCATGAAGTGTGGACATGGCTCAGTCTGTCTGCAAGGGTGAGGGAGAGGTCACGACTCAGTCTGAGCTGGGAATGTACAGAACACTTAGTGTCTACTGAACTGTGAGTGAACTTTATGTGTTTTTTAATGTGTTTTTAATATGTTTTTAATGTGGCTTTTGCAACTGTGTTTGGAAGGAATAAACACTTTATTAGGTCCGATCGTGTTTACTGCAAAAGTCCCGCTCATTTCGTGATTTCCACTTAGTGGACAGGTCACGCTGATTACGTCAATTCCGGTGAGTGCAGAGGTTGCGCTGAACGTGGAAGTGTTGCTGACTGCGGAAGCCCACAATGGAGATGCCGCGCTCAGCCGTTTGAGTATTCAAAAAAGTTTACTGCCATATGTATGGTATGTGCGTGTGTGTCATTGTGTTTGTGTGTATGTGTGAGTGTGCCTTTGTGTGTGTGTGTCTGTCTGTGCATGTTTCTGTCTGTGCGTGTGTGTCTGTCTGTGTGTGTGTCTGTATGTGCATGTGTCTGTCTGTGCATGTGTCTGTCTGTGTGTCTGTGTCTGTGTGAGTGTCTGTGGGAGTGTCTGTGTGAGTGTACGTGTATGTGTTATTGTCTGTGTGAGTGTCTGTCTGTGTGTGTGAGTGTCTGTCTGTGTGTCTGTCTGTGTGTCTGTCTGTGTGTCTGTCTGTGTGAGTGTGTGTTTGTGTGAGTGTGTGTGTCGGTCTGTGTGTGTGAGTGTCTGTGCGAGTGTGTGAGTGTCTGTGTGAGTGTTTGTGTGAGTGTACGTGTGTGCACCCTGCTTGAAATGGTGTGAAATTTGATTTGCTGGCCTGCTCTCCGCTTGAAGTGCTGTGAGGTTGGACTTGCTGCCTGCACTATGCTTGAATTGCTGTGAGGTTGGACTTGCTGCCTGTGCTCTGCTTGGAGTGCTGTGAGGTTGGACTTGCTGCCTGCACTCTGCTGGGAGTGCTGGGGGGTTGGACTTGCTGCCTGCACTCTTCTTGGGGTGCTGTGAGGTTGGACCTGCGTCCTGCACTCTGCTTGGAGTGTTGTGAGGTTGGACGTGCGGCCTGCACTCTGCTTTGTGTGCTGTGAGGGACGATTGTGGCCAGCACTCCACTTCAAGTGCTATTAGATTGGATTTGCAGGGCTGCACTGAATGATGAGTTTTGAGGTAAATTCTAAGATTTTCTGTCAAAATTTGACTGCTCAATCTCTCTATATTAAAATTGTCTTTTTTTAAATATCAACGGCAATGCGCCATCAAGAGGCAGTGAGCAGCAGAACACAACAAGAGACACAACAGGAAAGAAATGAATACATCTCATCTTTAACATTTAAATTGTTGTTATATTTTAAGAGTCATTCACATTTTAAACTTTAATAAATCCTTTTTGCACGAGCCATGCCTGCGTGTTCTTCATCACAATGGGAACCAAATAGGCAGGAATGACTGCGCTGTCGGAGAGCCACGAAGAGTGCATGGGGCAGAGGTTGAGGGAAGATGGACTGAATGACAAGAAGCAGTGAGGGGGTGAAGGGAGGAGGGGTGACTGAGTGAACTGCCACCACACCAGCCGTGAGTGACTGGACTGCCAGCCCACCAGCCATGAGTAAGTGAACTGCCAGCCCACCAACTGGAAGTGACTGAAGTGCCAGCCCACCAGCCATGACTTAATGAACTGCCAGCCCACCAGCCATGACTCACTGAACTGCAAGTCCAAGAATCCATTCAGTCCACAATGTCCATACTAGCCCTCTGGAAACCAGTCCCTTCAGCGCACAACACCCATGCTAGCGCTCCAGAGATCCACGCAAGGATAGACTTTCCTCCTTCATTGTTGTGATCTGTAAAAAAATATCAAAATTTCTATTCCAGAAAGCCCCCCCCCCCCTCCACTGGCCACCAATATTGGAATTGGTTGAGAGGTGGAATATTGCATTGGGGGACCAGCCCTCTCGTGTGAAGCTGGGACCCAACTGGTCCCACATACTCTAGTAACATCAATATTACTAAAAGTAAGATTTTGACCGCTTTTGACTCGCTGTGCTGTGATTTGCGAGAGAACGCCGCCACCTATGGCCGTCATTTTTGGCCATCTCGCTCAGAGCCCCCCTCCACCGGTCTGGACTGGAGGATTTTTCCCATCGATGAAAAATCAGAGATATATTAATGTTTAAAAAAATGTCACCATTCTCTCTGCAGCCCCTGCTGGTGGGAGGGGAGGGGGTGGACTATAAAACCGGGAAGTGGCGTGCATCACTCAGTCTCTGCAAGATGGAGGAAGTGAGAGGGTCATGTCTCTCTGAGCTCTGAATAACACTGAACACATTTCTACTCAACTGTGAGTGCCCTTAATGTGGTTTGAAAATGAAAATATGGTTGGTTTGATGTAAAAAAAGGCACTGCAAACAGATGTTTGGGTTGAAGTAAAAAAGGCACTGCAAATGGTTGTTTGGGTTGAAGTTAAAAGGCACTGCAAATGGTTGTTTGGGTTGAAGTAAAAAGGCACTGCAAATGGTTGTTTGGGTTGAAGTAAAGAGGCACTGCAAAGGGTTATTTGGGGGGGGGGTTTGGGTTGAAGTGAAAAGGCACTGCAAAGGGTTGTTTGGGGGGGGGGTTTGGGTTGAAGTGAAAAGGCACTGCAAAGCGTTGTTTGGGGGGGTTTTGGGTTGAAGTGAAAATGCACTGCAAAGGGTTGTTTTGGGGGGGGGGTTGGGTTGAAGAGAAAAGGCACTGCAAAGGGTTGTTTGGGGGGATTTTGGGTTGAAGTGAAAAGGCACTGCAAAGGGTTGTTTGGGGGTTTTTGGGTTGAAGTGAAAAGGCACTGCAAAGGGTTGTTTGGGGGGGGGTTGGGTTGGTGAAAATGCACTTGAAAGGGTTGTTTGGGGGGGTGTTGGGTTGAAGTGAAAAGGCACTGCAAAGGGTTGTTTGGGGGGGTTTTGGGTTGAAGTGAAAAGGCACTGCAAAGGGTTGTTTGGGGGGGTTTGGGGTTGAAGTGAAAAGGCACTGCAAAGGATTGTTTGGGGGGGTTTGGGGTTGAAGTGGTTGGAAACTGCACTTGAATTTGTTGGCCTTGCACCCTGCTCGAAGAGGTAAGAAACTGCACTTGAATTTGGTGGCCTTGCACCCTGCTTGAAATGGTAGGAAAATGCATTTGAATTTGGTGGCCTTGCACACTGCTCGAAGAGGTAAGAAACTGCACTTGAATTTGGTGGCCTTGCACCCTGCTTGAAATGGTAGGAAAATGGATTTGAATTTGGTGGCCTTGCACTCTGCTTGAAATGGAATTTCAAGGAATAGCCGTGAGTCAACAGCCAGCCCACCTTCCGTGAGTGAGCTGCCAGCACATCAGGCTTGAGGGACTGAGCTGCCACCCCAAGAATCCATTTGGCCCACATTGTCCATACTAGCCCTCTGGAGACCAGTAGTCCCTGCAGCCAACAACACCCATACCAGCGCTCCAGAAATCCCCCCCCCCCCCACTGGCCAACAATATTGGAATTGGTGGAGAGGTGGAATATTGCGTCAGGGGACCAGCCCTCCCATGTGAACATGGGACCCAACGGGTCCCATTTAGTCTAGTATGTAATACAATCAAGTCAAACTGAAGTGCCAAAGATAGACCAAAGGGGAAGACAGAGAATGCAGAATATAGTTCTCAGCATTGTAGCACATCATACACAAAGTCCAATGTCCTCAATGGGGTAAAGGTGAATGAGACATACCCTAACTTATGGAAGGATTGTTCAGAAGCCTGTTAATGGAGGGGAAGTATCGATGTTCTTTCAAGTTTCTGTACCTTCTGCCCGATGCATGCGGTGAGAAGAAGGAATGATCGGGGTCTCTCAGAATTGTGCATTTCTGCAGTACGTCATCCATCATGGCATTGGCTCCATTTTTCCTCCTTCCATTAGTTCAGTTTGTCTTGTAGGGCACTTTCCATAGCCCTGCATTAATAACACCATCTCACTCTCCAATTTAATCTCTTTCATCAGATACCAATTTCCCCTGGCAACCCTGGCTTTACATGTTTCACACAGAGTTGTGAATCTGTGGAATTCTCTGCCTCAGAGGGGGTGGAAGCTGGTTCTCTGGATACTTTCAAGAGAGAGCTAGATAGGGCTCTTAAAGATAGCAGAGTCAGGGGATATGGGGAAAAGGCAGGAAAGGGGTACTAATTGGGGATGATCAGCCATGATCACATTGAATGGCGGTGCTGGCTCGAAGGGCTGAATGGTCTACTCCTGCACCTATTGTCTATTGTCTATTATGGCCTCTTGCTCTCTCCATTCCTCCTGCCCCCTTCTCTTAATACTGCTTCTTTCAATTCTCTTTCCCATTTTTAATGAATTATTCATTCTATTTTTATTTCACGGATGATGCCTTACCTGCTGTTTATTCAACATCTTATGTTTTCATCTCAGGCTGCCAGCATTTGCAGCTTATTTTTACTTTTATACTCTTTCCCTTTCCCATTAGTTTATTTCTTTTATTTCCCTCTTTCAAAAGCCATTTTAAAGGCAATATTAACAAATTCTTCATGCACACAAGAATTTGGTGAAATCGTTGATGTAAATAAAACAAACATAGATTTCATGATAAAATTACCATAAAAGAGGTATAAAAGTACTTGTTAATTGGTTCGCTGACGTAACTTCAACTGTTTGAATTCCTATATCATAACAATTTTAATTCCTGTGTGGAGTACACTAATTTTAATGAAGAGCTATTAATATTCATACACCAGTTGGTAGAAACATTGATGTCAAAGATTTTTTTTGCGTAAACAATCATTGCCACATAATTAATTTATCTGTAGAGATGAATAAAAATATTTTAATACAATGTCAAAAAATGCCAGCAATGGATTTTTTGATCTCATGTGCACGATCTGTCACACAAAACCACTCATGAAAGACACTACAACTACCCACAGCCTTTTTTTCAATAGCAAATGTCAAACCCTTGAACTCCATAACGTAATTAGACAATGGAAGTTGGTATGTGTAAGAAGGAAATGCAGATGCTGGTTTAAACCAAAGATAGACACAAAAGCTGGAGTAACTCAGCGGGTCAAGCAGCATCTCTGGAGAAAAGGAATGGGTGACGTTTCTGGTCGAGAACCTTCCTAAGAAGTCTGAAGAAGGGTCTCGACCCGAAACGTCACCCATTCCTTCTCTCCAGAAATGCAGTCTGTCCCGCTGAGTTACTCCAGCTTTTTGTGTCTATCTAATGGAAGTTGGTGCATCGGAACACCACCAGCAATGAATTTCCTTTGAAGTCGCACACCATTCTGACATGAATCGATCACTGGTTTAGTATCATTGAGGAACAATGCTTGAACCTCCTAAGTGACAGTGTTGTGCAAGGTTCAAGAGGTGGCTCATCACCACCTTCTCAGCAGTAAGTCAAGGAAGGCAATGAATCCTGGCCCCTGGTGATAATGTGCATCTTTCGTAAATAGGTAAAAAAACAATGATACAAGTAAATCCAAAGGGTATTAATGTTTATCCATGCTCCAGCAGTGACAGAAGAAATAAAAAAACATAGGGAAAAAAGTCTAAAAGAGACAAAGAAACATAAAGAAAGAAAAATGGGAAAAAAATAGAGAAATTAAAATGTCATAAAAAAGAGGGGAAAAAAGGGGGAAAGAATCAAAAGGAAAAGAAAGGAGTGCATGGAAGGAAGATTGATTTAATTATATGGCCAAAGTTAGCAGCAGAGCAGTAATTACCAGTTTACAGATGAGTATTCCTGGATTATAAATGCTTTGAATAAAACATATATTATGTATGGAATTAACTTAACAATTGCAATGTAATTACTTTAATGATTGATCAAATAGAAATGAAAAGGCATTTCAATGGACACACGAACCAGAGCCTCTGACATTTGAACATTTTGCTGAATTGCCTCAGAATCAAATTCTGCTTTTGTGTGAATAAGATATTTCAGTCAGGCATTTTATTAAAGTGTAGTACAATTACCAAGGGATTATATTTATCTCATGTACAATCTGAAACCATTTCAAAGTTCAAATATTATGGTTCCATTCATAGTGTCTGCACTGAATACTGCATTTTAGACCAGACACAAGCAAGTTCAAAACTGCCATGGGTGTCCAGAAAATAATAATAATGTTTTACTTTAAAAATTCATAGAAAGCTATGTTGTATTGTATTGTATTGTGATTAATTTATTAACCAAGTATGTAAAAACATACAAGGAATAGTAAGATTAAACGAGAACTTATCAGTTTGAAGTTTGATCTTTATTTTATGAGCAGTTACGATGAGGGATTACGTGAAGAGCCCGTCAGCACGCATGCGCATCAACAATCAAAGCAGCGGTGTGGAGTCACAGACAGGAACTGATTGACCAGAGAATAGTAAGATTCAAGACACTAGAAATACCAGTTAGCTTTATGAGGAAGGGTTTGGGAGTGGAGGGCACGTAATCCCTCATCGTAACTCCTCATAAAATAAAGATCAAACTTCAAACTGGTAAGTTCTCATTTAATCTTACTATTATACTTCGGAGTCACGTGAGTGACTATGTGAAGATTTTAAAGCTCTGTGACTCCATGCCGTGGAACGAATCCATGCGTCACACACTGTATAGTTGACAAACGAAGAATGGAAACTGTTCAGTCATGGCATTCGAACAGTAACAATTTAATGTAAAACAAAACAAAACAACAGTGGTCACCTCTCTACCCGAGAGGGACTATGCAATAGAACTTAAAACTGAGTTAGCAAACACGCTCGTTCTCGCTAATGGTTTGTTATAAAACATCTGGAACGTGCGTGCTGAGGACCACCCTGTGACCGACAGAATCTGGTCCAGTGGAACGTCCATGCTTCTTGCTGCGGACGTAGCTGCAGCCCTGGTGGAATGAGATTTGAACATTTAGTATCGACACCTTAATGGGCTAGAACTAGTTTAAGCCACCTGGAAATGGTCTGGGTAGAGACACTCTTGTGTGGCTTCTTATGGCTGATTAGTAGTGCTAGCTCCGAACCTCTAAGCCCTTTGGTAACTTTCATATATTGCCTGAGGTAACGAATTACACACAACTCGGGATCCAAAGGATATGCCATGAACTGTAATTTAAGTCCCGAGGACCCTGGTCTATTTTGTTTGATGTTGTCATAAACAAAAAAGGTGAACCCACTGTCAGACGTGAGCATACTATCCAACCGTAACTTTTGCAAGGATTGGACCCTCTGAGCCGACACTAAAGCCATTAGCATGACCACCTTGTGCATCAGCCGGAGTAGAGACCATGAACGTAGTGATTTAAGAACCACCCCTACATCACAAATTCCTGTGTATCTGGGCCTGGGAGGCTTAGAATTGAAAACTCCCTTCATGAACTTAGAAATTAATGGATGCGAGCCTACAGCCAGTTGTTGTGAGCCTGAATGTAAATATGACGAAAGCGCACTCCTGGCACTATTTATTGCACTTAACTTAATCTCTCATCATGGTATAAATGTGAGAGAAACTCCAGAACATGTGTGATATGCACTTCGTCATACAGTATATCGTACTGAGCACAGAACAATTCCCATTTCCTGATATACAATGCATATTGTTTCTGTGTACTGCTTCTCCATGCCGCAGTTAAAATATCCACCGTAGCTAATCCCAGTCCAAGGAAAGGTCTTCTCAAAATCTGCAAATTAACAAATTGAGTCGATCATGCAGAGGATGCACTTCACCCTAACTGGGGTTAGTCAACGATGACTTGTGTTTGGGTATCCTCCAAACTGGTTGTACCACCATGCCGAGAACAAGTGGGTACCATGGCTGAGTGGGCCAGTCAGGGACTAACAGAATGCCAGAGGCAGAATCCTGCTGAATCTTTTACAGACAGCGAGTGACAAGGCAGAATGGGGGGGAATGCATAGAAAAACATTCCTCTCCAATGTAGCGAGAACGCATCTACAGCTACAGCCCCTGGGTCTGGTTCCCACGAAACATAGTTAGGTAACTGATGGTAACCTTGAAGCGAACAAATCCATATCCGGTGTTCCGTACCTAGAAATAATGTCCTTAAATACTCTATGATTCAACATCCATTCTGTGTTGTCATTGAATTTACGTGACCTTGTGTCCGCCACTGTGTTGAATCTACCTGGTAGGTAGATTGCTGAAACCCAAAATATTCCGAATGCACCAGTGCCAAATGAGGTTTGCCAATTTATCACAGGAAACTGACTTGAATCAGAACCAGAATGCTTTATTGTCATTGCATGTGTCACATACAACGAAATTAATGTGTCTCTCCATTTAAAAGAACTACAAACATTCACATACTCAAACATTTTACACTCCCTCCCTCCCCAAACCCACCCATGGATTCACATATACATAAATTAACACTGTATCCCCCCCCCCCCCCTCCCTGAGACAGAGTTCAGTTCCAAGATTGCTGATGGGTAAAAGCTGTTCTTGAGTCTGGCAGTGCGTGACTTTAGCGACCTGTACCTTTTTCCTGAGGGCAGCAGTGTGAAAAGGGGGTGACAAGGATGTGTAATGTCTTTCACGATATTACAGGTCCTGCTGCGGCATCTGGAGTGGTAAATGTCCTCCAGAGGGGCCAGGGGGAGTCCAATGATACCCTGGGCAGTTTTTATCACCCTCTGGAGAGCTGCTCTGTCAGCTGCTGAACAGTTCCCAAACCAGGCAGTTATGCAGTAAGTCAGTATGCTTTCTACCGAACAGCGGTAGAAAGACTCCAGCAGTTTAGCAGACAGATGGGCCTTCCTCAGTGTTCTGAGGAAGTAAAGTCTCTGTTGCGCCTTTTTTACAACTACAGCAGAGTTCACAGACCATTTAAGATCCTCACTGATGTTGATCCCCAGACATTTAAAACTAGGCACCCTCTCCACCTCCTCGCCCCCTATCTCCAGTGGCCTGATCTCCGCTCTATGTCGCCTGAAATCAGTGATGATCTCCTTTGTCTTTTTAGTGTTCAGAGAGAGATTGTTGTGAGCACACCACTCAGAAAGTCTGTGCACCTCCTCTCTACAGGCGTCCTCGTTCCCATTTGAGATGAGCCCCACCACGGTTGTATCGTCCGCAAATGTTATGATCCTATTTGCGGGGTGATGGGGCAAGCAGTCATGTGTATATAGGGCGTAGAGGGGCGGACTGAGCACACAGCCCTGCGGTGCTCCTGGGCTGAGGGTCAGGGATGTCGAGGTGTAGGGTCCAAGTCTCACCGTCTGTGGGCGTTCACTGAGAAAGTCCAATATCCACCGACACAGTTGACTGCTGAGGCCAAGGTCTAGCATTTTTGTGATCAGCTTGCTGGGTATGATTGTATTGAAAGCTGAGCTGTAATCAACAAAAAGCATCCTGACATATGACCCCTTGTCCTCTAGGTGTTGTAGTGCAGCATGGAGGACAGTGTTTATGGCATCCTCTGTAGATCTATTAGCCCTATATGCATACTGGTGTGGGTCGAGTGAGGGGGGGAGAGATAATTTAAGGTGACCTAGGACCAGCCTTTCAAAGCACTTGGAGACTACAGATGTAAGAGCAACTGGCCTGTAGTCATTGAGGGAGTTGATGTTTGTCTGCTTGGGCACAGGGATGATAGTGGTGGTTTTCAGGCACGTTGGCACGGAGGAGTGTGCTAGGGAAAGGTTAAAAATGTCTGTGAGCTGGTGAGCACAGTCCCGGAGCACCCTGCCTGGGATCTCATCCGGGCCAGCAGCCTTACTAGCATTAACAGTTCTCAGGGCCCGCTTTACCTCCTCTAACTAGAGGGTAAGTGGCTGGTCAGCAGGGTCTAGTTGGAGAGAGGTTCTTTCATTCGGATCTCTCTCGAAATGGGCAAAAAAGTGGTTGAGCTCCACTGCCAGCGATGTATTTGCAGCTGTCGGTGGGCCCCTGCTGCCCCTGAGGTTTGTTAGGTGATGTATTCCCTGCCACATGCGTGCTGTATCCCTGGAGGTGAAATGGTCCTCGATCTTCTCCTTGTAGGACATTTTAGCTGATTTAATGCCCCGCTTAAGGTTGTGTCTGGCAGGCAGCGCTGTACAGTTCTTTGTTGCCAGATTTGTGGGCCAAGTCCCGCTCCTTCAGAAGACGCTGGATCTCCGTAGTCATCCACGGTTTCCTGTTCGGAAAGACACGGATGCACTTGTTGATGGTGACACATTCCACACAACATCTGATGTAGAAGAGTACTGCTGCAGCGTACTCTTCTAGGTCCTGGTTATAAAATAGACTCCAGTCTGTGCTCTGAAAGCAGTCCTGCAGTTGTAAGGTTGCATCCTCTGGCCAAGTTTTAATGATCCTGGTAGTGGGTTTCTGCTTTCTACTGATGGGGATATAGGCTGGGATTAACAACAATGACTGGTGGTCTGACTGTCCAAGGGGGGGGGGGGTGGGAGGGGTAAGGCTCTGTAGCCTTTAGGAATGTTAGAGTAAACACAGTCTAGTGTGTTTTCCCCTTGAGTTGGGCTTGATACCACCCATATGATTTCTGTAAGCTACAGCAGTAGTATTATCTATCTGTAACTGAACATGCAGCTGCTGCATGTGTGTACAATAAGCTTTCAGACCATTTAAGGCTGCGAGCAACTCCAAATAGTTAACCCCATGCACCTGTAGAAAAGATAGTTCATGCACAGTCCATCTGCCACCACAGCTAGAAAGGGTGGCAGTGGCTCCCCAACCTAAAGCACTTGCATCAGTCTGTAATACCATTGAATGGTTTTCAATTGAAATATTGCCAGAACAATGGTCAAGATTGGATATCCACCACTGGAGCTCATCAATTGCCTCAACCGATAATTGCATGGCCCTGTCAAATTGGCCCAAATTCCTTTTAAGTGCTTGCACCTTGGATCTTTGCAATTGCTGGTAATGAAGAGGCCCAATTTTTATTGCTGGAAATGCAGCAACCAATTTCCCAATTAGACTTGCCACTTGTCGAATTGAAGGCAGCTGATGTGCAATCATATTGCTGCAGGACTCTATTAACTTCAATCTCGTGCCCTCGGGCAAAGTTACAACCAGGTGATTGGAGTTAATAGTAAATCCCAAGTAATCCATGATAGTGGATGGAGTCAACCTGGATTTTACTGGATGAATTAGGAAACCCAACTTTTCAAACACAAACTTAGTGGCTGTAACTGCCGAAATAGCTAATTCCATAGTTTTGCCTATGATGAGGATGTCATCTAGTTAAGCCATCACTATGTGCCCCTGTGCTCGTAAAAGAGCCAGTGCAGGTTTTAGTATTTTAGTGAACAGCCTAGGAACTGAGGTCAACCCATTAGGCAGGGCTTTAAATTTCCATAACTGCCCCATCCAGCTAAACTTCAGGTTCTTCCTGTGTTCTTTGTGAATAGGCACCGAATAATAAGCATCCTTGAGATCAATACATGCCATATAACACCCCCTGGAAATTAAATGTTTCGCCGTAACAAAGCTTTCCATTTTGAAATGTTTGTACTGCACAAAAGTGTTTAATTGGGTTAAATCCAATATGATGCGGCACCCCCCATCCTTCCTTTCTGTGGTGAAAATACTGGACACAAATTGGTGTGGCTCATGCCTGGTTTTCTCAATTACCCTTTTTTCACACAGTTTCCATTTCAGCCTGGACTTCCAAATCGTTCTTTTTTTCACGCAAAAAGGTACGACCTGGAACATGCTGCGTGGGTGGCAACGCGCCCGTAAACTCTATTTTAAACCCTTCAACACTATGCAGTATGAACAAATCAGAAGTAATCCAACTCCACTCATGCAAAAAGAAACGTAACCTACCACCAACATGCAATAACTCTACACTCGGTATGTTACAATGTGAACCAGACTCACCTACCTCCGTGCTAGATGGATTCTGGCCAGTTATTTCCTTCCCCGATGTTTGGGGTTTTGGGGTGCTTGTGGACGGTAGCTGCGCATCTTCGTGGTGGGTCGACTCAGTCCTTGTCCTAAAAAAGACATCCGTCCGGTTCTTCCCGATCTCATTGGTTGCGCAGCCGGTCTTGTGCTGGATGCAGGATAAGGCTGGAACCGCGGAATGACGAAGATGACGACGGCTTGTTCACTGGTGGAGCCTGAAGAAGCCGCACAGCCTTTGACTCCTCATCAAGGTCTTTCACCTGCCTGGACAGGTCTTCCCCATACAGCAAGTTTGGTGGCTGCACATTACTAGCTTTGCACAACCCCGCAAACTTGGGGTTGAGAATGGGATGAATTGCATTCTTTCGAAAACAATTGATTTCAAAGTGTGCATTGCACAACAATGCCATTGCGTCCGCTGCTCATCTGATAATGTGGAGCCATCCAGCGACCTGGCGAAACTGTCAGACCTGACCCCAGCAGGTTCAGAATTCTCTGCAGCTTCAGTTCTTGGGTCTTTATACCGCCCCAATGTGGTTCCATATGGAACTATTTACCACCAGTACCTTCAGGGACGCACAGTTGCTGGGTGCGTGATACCGCATGGTTGTCTCCATAATGACCTCCTGCTGCAGCTGGTGGGAGACCAGATATTTTATACTTGCCGCCAGCTCTTCCTCCAGCGGCTCTCCAACAAGCGACGGCTCCGCAAATTTGGATATCATGCCGGGTACCTCCGCTTCCCGCGGGTCCCGCATCGAGCAGTCGTCCCCACAGGACTCGTCCCCACTGCCATCTTCGGATGGGGAGACGTCATGCAGCCCTCCAAGAGGTGCTGCTGCGGGTTCCCGAGCCCCGCTGTGGTACGGCTCCCGACCACGGAGCGTATTTTGTTGGAGCAGTCTCTCCATGAGCTGCTCTACTTGGGAAAGGCGTCCAGCCAACCTTCCCACTCTGGGAGGCGAATCCTCCCGGCCAGACTCGTCCGAGTCTACAGGCCTGTTGGACTTGAACTTTGCTTTCCCCCGCGGGGTATGCAAAATGCTGTCCATGGGCACCGAGCCCGAAGTCACTGGCTGTGCAGCTGGCAGCGACCGCGATGGTGAAACGGACTGCCGACCGCTGACCGTACTGCCACGGTCCTCCGAAGCGTTTCTCCCTGCAGCCTTGTGAGCCATCACCCTCGCGTTGTCCATCCTGTGACGATAAGACAAAATTTTCCACCGCAGCTGAGTTTCCATACTCACCTGAGGTCTTTTAAAAGGACCGCTGCTGGAGCTGCGCGCCAGCCAGCCAGTCAGCGCGCCATGCGTTAGACTAATGATGTGCATGCGTGCTGACAGGCTCTTCACGTAGTCACTCACGTGACTCCAAAGTAAAATTTGATTTGCCAAACAGTCATACCAAAAAAGCAACAATACACACAACTATATAAAAGGTAGATAGGGCGTTGGTCGGCATAGGCAAATTCCATCTGGATGATGGAATTGATGGCTTTGTGGCCATGTTTGCAGATGATATGGAGATAGGTGGAGGGGCAGGTAGTGTAGAGAAAGCAGGGACTCTGCAGAAGGACTTTAACAGGTTGAGAGAGTGGGAAGATGGAATACAGCGTAGCAAAGTGTATGGTCATGCACTTTGGTAGAAAGAATAAAGGCATAGACTATTATCTAAATGGGGAGAAGATTCAGAAATCAGTGGTGCAAAGGGACTTGAGAGTGCTGGTGCAGGATTCCCCAAAAGTGCATTTGCAGGTTGAATCTGCAGTATGGATGGCAAATGCAATCTTGGCATTCATTTGGAGAGGACAAGAATGTAAAAGCAAGGATATAATGTTGAGGTTTAATAAGGTGCTGGTCAGGCCACATTTGGAACATTGTGAGCAGTGCTGGGCCCTACATCTGAGGAAGAATGTGCTGGCCTTGGAGAGGGTCCAGAGGAGGTTTACAAGAATGATTGGGTTAACATACTAGGAGCGTTTGAAGGCTCTGAGAATATACTCACAAGAACAATTAATTGCGTATTTTTTAAATGGAGATTGATAGGTTCTAGATTAGTATTGAGGTCAAAGGTTATGCGGAGAATGCGGGAGAATGCGGGAGAATGAGAGTGAAATATAGATCAGCCATGATCAAATGGTGGAGCAGACTTGATGGCCTAATTCTGCTCCTGTGTCTGATGGTCTTATGGGTTGGATGGTCTGTTTCCATGCTGTATGACTCTATGACTCTAATAGGCCTGTCTCACGAGTCTGCGGTCATTGGCGGCGAAAGGAAGAATCTACCGCTCCTGGGCCGCCATAGACCTCGCACTCGGTCAAACGCACAATTCCGGGGCCGTGCGGCGTTGTTCCCAACACCGCACGGTGCTAAAATAAAACCAACACTGTTCAAAAATATGTCCCCAGTGAGGCACGAGTGCGGCACGGCCGCCGCCACAGCCGCCGCCAGTGTGGCTCGAGCGCAGTGCGTCGAACTTGCACCGCCACAGCCTCCGCCAGTGAGGCACGTGTGCGGCATGGCCGCCGCCACAGCCACCGCTACAGCGCCGCGATCAGCACAGCCGCCGCCACAGCCGCCGCTAGTGAGTCACATGTGCGGTACGGCCGCCGCCACAGCCACCGCCACAGCCCCGCAGATCCAAAATGACGTCATCGCAGTCGGCCCGTCCTTTTTTTAACTTACCGCAAGCTCGTGGGACCAGCCGTATTTAAATCACTCGGCCCCCGCGCAGCATCCGTGCAGCGCTCCCGTGGCATAGGATCGGCGTTCTCGCCGTTGCCATGCGGTCCCCTCTACAGGCGGAGCCGCGCTTCACCGCCGATGACCGCAACACCGTGAGACAGAGCCTTTAGTGTAGCAAAATATAATTTAAAATCACTAAATTAAACTCGTACATTTTGAATGGCAGAAAAATAAGTGAGTTAAGGTGTTGTGCCATAAAATTGATATCCTCTTGACTAGGTATCTGCAGTATATTATGCAGAAGCGTATGTTTTTTTCGAACCAAAGCACAAACTATGGGGATCATCTTTACATAGTCTATGTTATCCATTTGAAAGTCTTCAGATCTTCCAGGGAATTGCCATTGGATGATGGAATTATCAGGACATAACATTTAATGCTGCAGAACTGTTAAAGTCCTTAAAGAATTGGGTCAAATGGACCTGCAGCAACTCTCATCTTTATTAATCTTGTAAACAAAGGATGAATTGAAAGCTATTTTTATAGCAGGACATTTGTATGTGCAGTAATCGAAGAAAAATCAGCTGCAGTTGCAGAAAAATCTTACATTGGATATCCTTCAGGTTAATGGCCAGAGATTGTATCTTTCTGGGTGATTCAAAATTAATGGATAAAATCTTGAAGCACATGGGACATTGCTCCAATTCACATTAAGAATGGCAAACATATATTTCAACTTTATTTATGTACAACCCAATTAGTGGATAAATCGGAATGGACGCCAGACTTTACATTTTCAGTTGTCAGAAGAAGCCTATTTTGCAGCACTCGTTCCTTCTAATTTTACTTCTGTTGTGCCGTATATTTTCACCACAGTTATGGCTTGGCAGTGAGAAGCAGAAGATTTAGAGCACATTCACTCATTCACACAAGGTCACTGATGCGCTGCTGTGTAAATCTGCAGTAATGTTTTCCTTGCCATTATCACTCAGTGCAATTTAATCTGATTAATATTTATTCTGCACCATTGTGGGTGTGTGGAAGATGGGTTAGTCATAGAGTGATAGAGTGTGGAAACAGGCCCTTCGGCCCAACTTGCCTACACCAGCCAACATGTGCCAACTACACTAGTTCCACCTGCCCGGGTTGGGACACTCAATCTTCTGTAACTTACTAACTTTACGAGTGGTTTGTTTGTATGGTGGGTGCTTTTCTTTCACTACTCACTCTGGACGTTGGCCAGAAACTCCCAGCCATAAGCGTGCACGTCGCATTTCTGCAAAGATATCCTGGAATCTTTTTTTACCTCCTGATAACTCTTTCCCATGCGGGAGCTTTCAATAAACTGTCAACAGAGAGTAACATTGGACATGCAAGCAACCTGGCCTCTCCGAGATAGTCAAGATAGGCACCTGGGAGAGAAAATACAAGCATCGATCCCCGTAAACTAGCACTATCCTACTATTAGGGACAATTCACAATTTTCCCGAAGCCAATTACAAACATGTACATCTTGGGAATGTGGGAGGAAACCGGAGCACCCGGAGAAAATCCATACGGTCACAGTAAGAATGTAGGAACTCTGTACAGACAGCACCCGTAGTCAGGATCAAACGTGGGTCTCTGGAGCTGTAAGGCAGCAAATCTACTGCTGCGCCACCATGCCGTGTCTTAAATTTGCTTGGAGTGATTGTTGAATTCTGTAAGGGCACCTGCAATGCCTTTTCCCAATTGTTTTCCTAATAACAGTTTTCACAATACCAAAGATCGGATCAAATCTTCTGCACTTTATTTATCACCATCCTCTTTCGTTTGCCAATCATTTAAGTTTGAGGATGGCTTTCTTTCACTATAATTCATTGACCTGTATGTGGATTAAAGTTTTCTTTGTTGTGTTTGCAAATTCTTCCACATCTGGGGGAAGATGGAGTCTGGCAGAGCAGTGGATGACTGAGTTGGAGAATTGAGAGCTCTTTCCTTTGGCTTGTGCTTGGTTCCATGTTCCCATCTGAAAGACTCGATATGTTAAATAATAATTTAGTTTTGTATACAGAGTCATAGAGTCATAGTGTGATACAGCATGGAAACAGGCCCTTCGACCCAACTTGCCCACACCAGCCAACATGTCCCAGCTACAATAGTCCCACCTGCCCACGTTTGGTCCATATCCCTCCAAACTTGTCCTGTCCATGTTACCAGGTTACCTGTCCTATCCATCCATTTGGTGAGTATTATCTGCAAGTCTTATCTGAGAAAGGACGATGTGATGATTATTGAGATGAAGATAAGAAATGTGGGACTTGTGGGTGTAAGGGAATGTTCTGTGGACCCATTGCTCAGTAAGCTGGTCCCATTGAGTTCCGGTGAGGGTGTAGAAACTTAGGAGACCTCAGTAAAAACATTTTCATTACAAAATATGAGCAACTTTCTCCTCACTGTAATTTCCTGTAAAGAATGAAAAAAAAATCATCATCTTGAATTGAATTGAATTGAATTAAATAAATTGTATTAGCCAAGTATGTATACATACAAGGAATTTGCCTTGGTGCTTTGCTCGCAAGTAGTCATAGGCCCCTCTCGGTCATGACTGACCATGGGTGATGCATCCTGATCGGATGCAAGCCTGGGTGATGTCATATGGAGGACAGGCTGTTGCCCATGCAGCACGTCTCCCCCTCTCCAAGTCGCTGATCGATCCAAAGGAACAGCAGGGCCGTTACAGTTTGGCACCAGCACCGTCGCAGGAGCTGCCAGAGCGAGGTTGTAAACAACAACGAACTGCCTTAGGGGCTCCGACTACGGATTTTCTTGAGGTTTATTCCAGGAGCCTTTTCCATGACTGGATATGGCCACAAGGCAGTGGAGGTTTTAAATCAGAGTTTTCCCTCTCCTAGATGGACTGCCTTCCCAGGCTGACGAGCCCCATCTGCCCGAGACTTGTGGGGGAGGGAGCGTCTACCTTCCCATGCAGGTCTATAACACCTGCCCACTGCGCAAAAGCTTGCAAATAGCAACACGATATACAGTAAACAGTAAGAATAAAACATTATAATTTAAACATGTGCAGAATTAAATAAAATACCAGAGCAAAAGGAGGCTACAGACGTTTGGTTATTGAGTAGAGCTACTGCTCGTGGAAAAATAAGCTGTTTTTATGTCTGGCTGTGGCAGCTTTGTACAGTATTTTTGAATTTTGAAAGGAAATTTGCTGCTTGGAGCTAAAAAAAAGAACCTGTCAAAAATAGAAAGGAATAATGTCACAGATGTGAAAAGACAATTCCATGCAAAAAATTGTTGTAGATACTAAATGACTCCAATGTACTTTACTCCCTGCAATTCAAGCTAGGCATTTGCAGTTATGCTTTTCTTTTACTGTTCCAACAGTTGCCGGTTTCTTAACATGCATTATTGGATGAACAGGGAGATGACATTTTCTTCAGGGCTCTAAGCTAATTATCCGCAGAGCTAGAATCTTGCACCCATTCAGTAAAGTGGCACCATGGCAACCTTCAGTGGCAGTGATGAATGGTGGAATTCGCAGCAACAGGCTCATATTTGATTTATCATTATTGCAAGTTTATTAAGGCAGTATTTATTGGTTTATTATCGTCACATGTACCGAGATACTGTGACAAACTTATTACTAAGAAGCTCTACATCATAATGACATTAACCTCTCGGGATTTAAAATGTTATGTTAAATTCAGTCAGGCTAATGGTCTGCTCACAAAGCTAACATGCTGAAAGCAAGCAGAAGCAGAAGAATCTAATGGGAAGTTTAAGTATTTGACAAGAAGTCACTAACGCATAATATGGGTGTAGGCTATAGATACTAAAGCATCCTAACATTGTACGTAATGAAAAGACTTGACCCTGAAAAATTTGTGTAAACTTTATACATAGTTTCCATACCATTTTCTCTCTTGATATAATGGTGAATCATGGTAAAATAGCCATCTAATAATCTTTGCACAGGTCCTAGAGGTATAACTATTTCCACTGGATTTTACTATTATCGATAAATGAAAATAAAATAATCATTCAACTTTTTTACAGATAAAGATGATGTGGCAATGCATTCTGCAATGCCATGGTCTGGGGTGAGACAGGGGGACAATTTGAGAACAGTGGGATTTGTTGCAGTGAAAAATAAAAATGCTGGCGGAACAGTGGGTCAGACAGTATCTGTGGAGGGAAATGATGAACAGATGATGCTTTGGGCCAGAAACTTTCTTCAGAATGATTGAGTAGGCAGGAGAAAGCTGGAAAAAAGAAAGAGATGGGGGTAAGGCAATGGTGGAAAATTATAAATGGATACAGGTGAGGGGTTGACTCTCAGAATGAGTGGAGATTATGACAAAAGCTAGAGAAGACGGGTCAAAAGAGTGTTAGATAAGGATAGAAGGGGAGGTTTAAATGCAAAGCTGGAAGGAGGGATATGGGTGAAAAGGAACTGAAGGAAGGGGTAAGATGGGAGATAATAAAGAAATGGTGGACTGGGAGATTGGCGGGTTAGGAAATTAATGTATGGAGGAGGGGTGAGGAGCAGAATGCCCGTGGTACTGGGAGACTGTGAAAGAAATTTGTCTGAAGAACGGGTCTTGACCTGCAACATTACCCATTCCTTCTCTCCAGAGATGCTGCCTGTCCCGCTGAGTTACTCCTGCTGTTTGTGTCTGTCTTCAGTGAAAGAAATGTGTATGCAGTGTGAGGGGAGGCGAGTTGAGTCTGGAAATTACTTGAAATTGGAGAATCCAGTATCCATACTGTGGGGTTGCAGGTTATTCAAGCAGAATGGAAGTATTTGTTCTATTTTGTTTGGATTAGTTAGGGATACAGTTTGTTCCCTGTTTTGGTTATAACTTTTGTCCTGTGTTTTATGGCACCCTCAGAGTGACTGCAGCTACTTTGATTCTCTCATTTAGAGCAATCAGGGCAAATATATTCCAACCCTTCATCTTTGTGTACTTAAGAATATTAAATCAAAATAATCAAAACGAAAACTCTGAAATAAACTATGTCGGTGTCATTGTAGATAATGTATCCACAATATATTAACCTGTTATTGGTAACACGTAAAATTCAGCCTCTGCCGCATTATGATGTTCTGCATGCTCCTGTGCTTATCACTGTTTAGTATTGACCTGGCTATTGGTGTGTCAATTGTAAAATGGCCTTGGGACTGATTTAACTTGGTATTCATGGGGACAACCCAATGGGAGCAGCAGTTTTTATTTGATGTAGAACACAAAGTGCTAGATTAACTCATTGTGTCAGGCAACACCTCTGGAGGACATGGATAGACAATGGTTTGGGTCTATACCCTTGTGGCACCTTCATGCCCATGTTGGTTTTGCATACAGACTATCACCACTGGTGACTCGCCAGCAGCCTCACGAGAAGGTCCAGCCCACAAGAGCTCATTAACAACTCCAAGGTCAGACGCACTAATTGGCCTTATCTGTACACGGGTTATGATTGGTGAGAATGTAGGTAAAAGGGGCTTCTGGAATAAACGTGACACAAGGTGTCTGGCTCAGCTAAGTGTCGTCTGTTGTTTGCTTTCTGTCGTGGGATTCAGTAGATCCTACACCCTTGTTCAGAACTTGGGTTGCGTTCCTTCTTCATTGGTTCCTTGGGTCTATCATTTGATGTTGACTGAGACTGGCTGAAATCATGCTTGCACTTCTTAAAAGAGAGCTTAGTGTTGGCTTTCAACACAAGGGCAAAACACTCCAAACATATAGGAAGACAGATGGAAACTGAGTTAAATCAGGATAGCTCAATATTGTTAGAGAGATGGAAACAAGGAACTGGAGATGCTAATTTACAAAAGAAACACAAATTGCCAGAGTAACTCAGCAGGTCAGGCAGCATCTCTGGAGAATATGGATAGGTGACATTTTGCTCAGATTCTTCAGACATTCTTATTTGACACTTGATACCTATTTTTAGTGATACAGCGTGGAAACAGGCCATTCGGCCCACTGTGTCTGCATCGACCGGCGATCCTCACACGCTTACACTATCGTAAACACACCAGGGATAATTTACATATACACCAAGCCAATTAACCTACAAACCTGTACGTCTTTGGAGTGTGGGAGGAAACCGAAGATCTCAGAGAAAACCATGTATGTCACAGGGAGAACGTACAAACTCTGTACAGACAGCACCCATTGTCAGGATGGATCCCGGGTCTCTGGCGCTCTAAGGCGGAAGCTTTACCGCTGCACCACCATGCTGCCCCTAATTTGACAAGATAGATAGGTTAATGTTTACCTGGGTAAGACCCAAGGTCTTACCCATGCACTTAATGAAGCAGAAAAGGGAGGATGTGATACAAGAGCTCAACTCCAGGAGAGAAGCTCCAAGGAATCAAGTGTCTTTTTCGTAAAATCATCAACAAGCAGGATTGGTAAAATTGAATGTTATTAAAAAAATGTTCAATGGTCTTAATTTAGAGGTAGTAGTTGGACAAAACGGGTTGAAATAATACTATGTTCAAATCATGTGCACTCAATTACACTTGTCCCTTGTGCTCATCTATTGCATTGTCCCTTGTGCTCACCTATTGCATTGTCCCTTGTGCTCATCACCACACTATTGCAATGGCCATACTTCATGCAGCCTCAGGCATCAATCCAGTTCCAGGCCTGGCTGCTGCAGCCATCCACAGCATACAACAGTGATGTCTAGGCCTCTGGTGGCAAGATCCTGAGGCTCTGTGCCCAGAAAGCTCATCATGTCAAAAGGCCTTTGAACTGATTTTTTGATCAAGAAAGTTTAAAAAATGTTTAAAGGGTCTAAAAAATATTTTTTTAACATTTACTGTGATTACTTCCTCAGTCAAAGTTGGTGGCCCTCTGCATTATCAACATGGTTGCAAAGCCATTATGTTACCCCAGCCCCTTTAACTCAGTATGTACGCACTCCAGCAATCCCTGCACATTAACACCACCATACACATACTAGTGACAATTACATTGATACCAAGTCAATTAACCTACAAACCTGTACGTCTTTGGAGTGTGGGAGGAAACCGCAGATCTCGGAGAAAACCCACGCAGGTCACTGGGAGAACGTGCAAACTCCATACAGACAGCACCCGTAGTCAGGATTGAACACGGGTTCTGGCACTGTAAGGCAGTAGCTCTACCACCGTGCCATGGGTTGATGTGGAAGCCAGCAAGAAGCTGACCTGTGCTCAGCCACTGCATGATGGTTTCAATGGAACCATTGACTGGAGAGAGGTACAATTGTGCTCTGTCCATTCCTGATTTGTACCTTCCATGCCTATGATGTTTTTGCAGTTTATTCCTAATAGCCTATCAAAAGATTTGCTCAATTTTATCAAAATTTATATACATCCAAAACAACAACAGATAGCAATAAAATTATAAACTTTCTGGACAACTGTAATCTCCCAACACTTAATCCATTGGAACAAGAGGAATTAGGAGCACAGGTTTCAATCAAAGAAATAGAAAAGACAATAAACTCACTGAAGAATGGTAAAACACTGGGACCAGATGGATTTAGTAATGAATTTTATAAAAGATTTTACGAGGTAATCTCACCACATTTACATAAGCTTTATACATATGCATTTAAAGAACAGACACAACCAGAAACACTAGCGGAATCAACTAATACACTCATACCCCAAAAAAGATAAAGATCTAGAAGACCCTGGTTCATACAGAGCAATTACATTATTAAATACAGATCAGAAAATACCAGCGAAAACTCTGGCAAGAAGATTGAGTAAATACGTTAGTAAATTAATACATGGGGATCAAACGGGGTTTATACCCAAGAGATATTCATTTAATAATCTGAGACGTCTTTTTAATATAATGTATTTACACAAAATTGAAGAAGACCTATCAATTATTTCATGAGATGCAGAAAAAGCATTTGACCACAGTACTGCAAAAAATTCAGATGGGAGAGAACTTCATCTCATGGATAAAATTACTATATGACAGGTCAACTGCTAGAATATTGACCAACCACATACTTTCTCCAAAATTTAATTTATCCAGGGGCAATAGACAGGGCTGTGCATTATCACCCCTCCTATTTGCTCTTGCGATAGAGCCCTTAGCAGAAAGTATAAGAATGCATCCGAATATTCACAGGTATAATACTAAACATTCCAATAACAAAATATCATTATATGCAGATGACTTATTATTATACATTACAAAATCTCAAGTTAGTATACCAAATATATTAAATCTAATAGAGGAATGTGGTTCTTTCTCAGGATATAGAATAAACAGGAATAAAAGTGAAATTATGGCGATAAAACCCCAAGAGTCAACACACCTTTTAAAATTTCCTTTTAGAATTGCTACAGAAAAATTTAAATACCTGGGCATCCAAGTAACCATTTGTTATATGGTTATAACCAGAAAATATAATTATTTATTCAATGCAAACTTCCTGCCTTTAGTTACTAAATTAAACGCTCTGATTCAATTCTGGAAAACACTCCCGATGTCTCTAATAGGCACAATAAATGCCATAAAAATGATTTTCCTCCCACAAATTCTCTACTTATTTCAATCAATACTGATATATCTACCTAAAAATAAAAAAATAAACAAATTAGATTCCAACATTAAAAAAATTATTTGGGATTATAAATCACACAGAATTCATAGACGACATTTATGTAAACCCAAAGAAATCGGTGGACTGGCTCTCCCCAACTTCTTGTACTATTACTGGGCAGTGAATATTAAAAATGTAATTCACTGGCTGGACAATTCATGTCAACAGGTAGATTGGTTAGTAATGGAGAGAGAGGATTGTTCGCCTTATAACATAGGCCCGATCCTTCTCTCCCCAATAAAGTTGAAGAATACAATATACAAGAAAAACTCGATTATTTATAGCACTTTACGAATCTGGAGACAAGTAAAACTTACTCTTAAACTAAGAAATCTATCCCTTCTTTCTCCAATAGCCAATAATCTATCGTTCAAACCATCTACTATAGATAAAATGTTTATTCATTGGGAAATACTAGGAATTAAAAAGGTTGGAGATTTGTATGAAATGGAAAACCTTTTATCATTTCAGAAATTACAATCAAAATACAGTCTGAAAAGGTAATCAATATTTTAGATATCTTCAAATTCGAGATTTGAAAACATATACCCACGAATATTAAAACTCTGTTGCCAGATATATTAGATGAAGGTATGAATAGAAACGCAGTCAAATAATTTAATATCATACTTGTACAATATCATTCTAAATATAGAAATTCCATCGTCAGATGTAATTAGAAGAGAGTGGGAACAGGAATTAAGTTTAAAAATTCCCAAAGACAGATGGGAAAAATATCTTCTACATGTACATAATTGTTCGATTAATGTAAGACATATTCTAATCCAATTTAAAATACTACACAGACTATATTACTCAAAAACTAAACTGAACAACATTTTCCCAAATGTATCTCCCATCTGCGACAAATGTTTATCTCAAGAAGCAACTATAACACACTCCTTCGTCTCTTGTATACAACTCCATACATTTTGGAAAGAAATCTTCAAAATCTTCTCAAAATTAATAAAAACAAAACTGGACCCCCATACAGAATTGATTATATTTGGAACAACAGGTGCCTGCTCTGAGCTTTCAATCTTTTCCAAGACAATTCCTCAATTATGGCCTGATAATGGCAAACAAACTTATACTTACATTTTGGAAAAATGCATCCACCCCCACGTTTAAAATGTGTATCACAAGCATGTCTGAGGCTACATCTTGAAGATATGAGACTCGTCTTAGCAGGAAAATCAGAGCAATTTTTAAAGATATGGTCTCCTTTCATTGATTCATTACAATATGGTGCAACACAACTCTGGAAGTAAACCGATTCACGGACAGGGTGATGGGTGTGGTGAGAAATGAAGCAGGTATATCAACACATAATGGTCCCTTTTTACTTTTTCTTTATTTTTGGTTTGTGTCTTCTTATTCTTCTATAGGCTTTTACTCATTCACTCCTGGACTGCACTATCTGGTAGTCTAGGGGTTTAAGGGCCTGTCCCACCAGCATGCGATTGCATGCGTCTAGCGCGACCAAACGTGGTGGCTTGAGGCGTACGGCCTCGCGGGGCCGGTCCCACTTCCAACCGCGGAGCCGTCTGGAGTTGTGCGGAGCTGGTCCCAACATCATACTCACCAATCAGCTGGGCAGGAGGCTGGCCGACTGAATTTGGACGTCGGGCGGTTACGTCATCACGCAACAGCACACCGGGCGGTAACGTCATCGCGCAACGCCACGCGCTAGGCGTACACCGTCAAGATGCTGCGTACGGCGTCAAGGCGGTGCGTGCGGCGTCGAGGCGGTGCGTGCGGCCTCCATGCTGCAGCGGGCCGGCAGGCCTTTGCCGCGCGGAATTTTTGAACACTGTCAGTTTTTCGGAGCCCCGTGCTATGTTGGGACCAGCTCTGCACAACTCCATGCGGCTCTGGCGATCGAAGTGGGACCTGTCCCGCGAGGCCGCACAGCTAGTACGACAACGTTAGGTCGCGCTAGCCGCATGCAGTCGCATGCTCGTGGGACAGGCCCTTTACACATGCACTATTTTTCTCTTTCATGCTCTCTCTTTCTCGCTCTTTTTCTCTCGCTCTATTTCTTTCTTGTTAAATTTAAAATGGAAGATGTACATTGAATGTATTTTGTCATACGTCATGGTTTAT
The DNA here is from genome assembly GCA_038087875.1 of Malacoraja senta. NCBI lineage: Eukaryota > Metazoa > Chordata > Chondrichthyes > Rajiformes > Rajidae > Malacoraja > Malacoraja senta. Next base: position 105,840,094 of record CM075977.1, read on the forward strand.
ACTACTGTACATTGCTTCTAATAAAAATATTAAAAAAAAAAAAAAATAGCCTATCTCACAACAGATGTAAACATATCAATGGGCAGTCATAATGTGAAATACTGACAAACCAAATTGTCCCTAGCATGCGTAGGTTAGTGTACAGAGTGATTGTTGGTCGGCGCAGACTCGGTGGGCCGAGGGGTATGTTTCCACGCTGTATCGCTGAAGTCTAAATACCTTGTGCCGAATCAGCTATAAAATATTTCAATACTTTTCAAAACATAACCTTTTTCAATTTAATTTAGCCCGCGCCGACCAACGATCACCCTGTACACTAACCTACACATGCTAGGGACAATTTTGAACTTACAGGGAAAACGTACAAACTCCATACAGACAGTACCCATAGTCAGGATCGAACCCAGGTCCCTGGTGCTGTAAAGGGGCTGTCCCACTTGGGCGACCTAATTGGCGAGTTTAGAAGAGTTTAGGAGAGTTTGAAAAAATGACATGTTGAAGACCTCCTTTGACTATGTAGAAGACTTCCTTCGACCTCCTTCGACTATATTGAAGACCAGCTACGACTAGCTACGACTAACTTCGGGAAAATTGGACACCGAATAGTGGAGAGTGAAGACGACCTCCTTCGATCTCCTTCGACCTCCCTTCGACCTCCCTTTGACCATGATGAAGACTATCTACGGCTGCCTTCGACTACCTTCGACTACCTACGACTAACATGCCGACCTACTACGACCTACTACGACTAAACCTACGAGTAAAAAAAGTATTGATTTTTTTCCATGGCGACCTTTTTTTACTCGCGGGCATTTTTTAAAATATTGAAAAAAATGCCACGACCTAGCTGAGGCCTCGAGTACGCGGAGACTACTCTCGAGCATGAAGGAGAGTTACGAAGAGCTCCTACGACCTTGTGTCGACCATGCTGCGAATATGAGTCGAGGGCAAACTCGCCAGAACTCGCGGGTTAGGTCGCCCAAGTGGGACAGTCCCTTAAGGTAGCAACTCTACTGTTGCACCACTGTGCCACCCTTCTAATTCTCATTTCTGCCTGATTTGTAAGACTACTGTAAGAGTCAAACATGAGGCAAAAACAAAACAAAATATAACCAGTTAAAAGACGCTTTTCAAAGTGTTTTTTTCTTATAAATGCATGTCTATCCAGAAACTTTAAAAACACTTCCAATGGATAAAAACACCATATGAAAACATCAAGAAAATGGATGATGAAACTGCCAATTAATTTTCCTCTGGTTGCACAATGCCTCCAGATCTTAAAATTACTTTGTGAGTTCAACAATTTAACGCATTTGTTAAAAAACACAATAAATTTGAGCACAAAAACATCAGCGGCAGGGAATTCTTAAAAATTATGAACAATCTGTCACAAGCAAATTTCAATTTCTTGAAGATATTAGTAATCAGTAATAGTAAGATTAAACGAGAACTTACCAGTTTGAAGTTTGATCTTTATTTTATGAGGAGTTACGATGAGCGATTACGTGAAGACCCCGTCAGTCGGCATGCGTGTCAATCTTCAAAGCAGCGGTATGAAATCACAGATAAAACGTAACTGAAGTAACATAGTAAGAATATAAAACGGACCTTCCAGTTGACCTTTATGATATTGAGGGCCGGGAGCGGTGGGCACGTAATCGCTCATCGTAACTCCTCATAAAGTAAAGATCAAACTTCAAACTGGTAAGTTCTCGTTTAATCTTACAATTTTACTTCGGAGTCACATGAGTGATTCCGTGAAGATTTCAAAGCTCTGTGATTTCATTCCGTAGATACAAATCCAGGCTTGTCACACTGCATCAGTTGACTCAGGAGGAGTGAATAATGAGCAATACAATGAAACATGGTACAGATTAACATGTTGCTTTAATTCACAAACAAATAAAGAAAATACAATAGCGACCCCTCTCTCCCAGGGGAAGCTAGGAAACAGAACTTAAAATAGAATGGGCGAACACCCCGGTTTCGATAAGTGGTTTATTATAAAACCGGTGAAAAGTCAGTTCATTTGACCATCCTGCGGCCGCGAGGATATGGTCTAGAGAGACGTCCATTGCCCTCGCTGCTGACTTTGATGCCTCCCTGGTGGAGTGAGATTTAAAATTGTCAGTATTAACTCCTGCAAAAAACAATACTTGTTTCAGCCATCTTGAGATGGTCTGGACAGACACTTTCCCATGTGGCTTTTTGTGGCTAACAAACAATTGTACTTCTGATCCTCTGAGGCCCTTGGTGACCTCAATATAAGACCACAAGTACGCCACCACACACAATCGTAAATCCGTGGGATACGGTGACAGTAGAAGCTTGACTCCTGACACCCCTGGTCTGCTCTGTTTTATCAGATCATATATGTAGAACAGAACATCATTCTCAGATGACACCATCCTGTCCAGTCTCAATTTCTGCAGAGTCTGAACCTTCTGCGCTGACACCAACACCATGAGCATAACCAACTTCAAGGGTAATCTTTACCAAAGACAAGGATGTGGCTGGACCCCACTGACGAAGCAGCGCGAGTACCACACTGACATCCCAGATTTCTGTATATCTAGGCCTGGGGGGATTGGAATTAAAAACACCCTTCATAAATCGGGATATTAACGGATGAGATCCTACAGACTGTAGTTGTGACCCCAAACATAAATACGACGACAGAGCACTCCTGGCAGTATTGATGGCACTAGAACTTAGACCCTCATCAAAATACAATTTGGAGATGAACTCTAACACATCTGGGATGGAAACTATCTGGTAAGTAATGTTCCCTTTTAAGCAAAACACCTCCCACTTCCTGACATGAGAGAGGTACTGCTTTTTTGTACCATCCCTCCAGGATGATGTGATGATTTCCATTGGATAGTCCCAGACCCAGGTATGGCCTCCTTAAAACCTGCAAATTAACAAATTAATACGATCATACAACGGGTGTTGATCTCCAGTCACAGGGTTTACCAATAGGTTATGACATTTTGGAACCACCATAATTGGCTGAGTTATAATGTCTGAAATGAGAGGGAACCATGGCTGTGTAGGCCAGTCGGGCACCACCAAAACTCCTGAAGCAGAGTCCTGCTAGATTTTAGTCAAGCACCGACTGATGAGGCAGAATGGGGGAAATGCATATATAAACAGTCCTCCCCAATGTAGCGCGAAAGCGTCTACTGCTACTGCCCCCGGGTCTGGTTCCCATGAAACATACTTCGGCACCTGGTGATTAAGTCTGGATGCAAACAAATCGATATCTGGCATCCCATATCGAACAACAATATTATGAAATACTTCATGATTCAACATCCATTCTGTGTTGTCATTGAATTTGCGTGATCTGGTGTCTGCTACCATGTTGAACTTGCCTGGCAAGTAAACAGCTGAAACCTAAATGTTTCTTTTAATGCACCAATGCCAAATAAGGTTAGCCAATCTGTCACAAGATTGCGACTTGATTCCACCCATATAATTCACATACGCCACTGCCATGGTGTTGTCAATCTGAAGCTGAACATGTAAGTGATGCTTGGTGGTGCAATAAGCCTTAAGCCCATAAAATGCTCCCAGTAACTCTAAATAATTAATTCCATGTGATTGAAGAATAAATGCCTCATGCACATTCCATCTGCCCCCACAGCTAGAGACGGTATCAGTAGCCACCCAACCTAGGACACTAACGTCAGTCTGTAAAACAACTGAAGGTGCTTCAATCAAATTTTGCTGGAACAATTCAAAATGTTCCTAACCCACCATTGAATTTCAGCAATTGCTTCAATTGGTAATTGCATGGGTCTGCTGTAATGGCCTGCATGATTTCGTAGTGCCTGTACCTTTGCCCTCTGTAAGTGTTGGTAATGCAAAGGTCCATATTGTGCAGCTGGAAAGGCTGCTACCAATTTGCCAATCAAGCTGGGCACATGCCTAATTGAAGGTGATTGCTCTGCTATGAGCTTGATACAGCCTTCAATTAAATCTAATCTCTTGCCCTTGGGTGGAGTTACAGACATGTGAGTTGAATTAACTGTGAAGCCCAGATAATCGTAAGATTAAACGAGAACTTACCAGTTTGAAGTTTGATCTTTATTTTATGAGGAGTTACGTTGAGGGATTACGTGAAGAAGAGCCCGTCCAGCCGCACACGCATCAATCTTCAAAGCAGCGGAGTGAAAATCACAGACGACAATTACTGAAGTTTGATAGTAAGATACATAAATACTAGAACTACCAGCTCGATCCTTTTATGAGGGTGGGAGTGGAGGGCATGTAATCCCTCAACGTAACTCCTCATAAAATAAAGATCAAACTTCAAACTGGTAAGTTTTCATTTAATCTTACTATTTTACTTCTGAGTCACGTCAGTGACTACGTGAAGATTTCAAAGCTCTGTGATTTCACACCGTGGATTAAATCCAGGTGCTCACTGCACTGATTGACTCTATTGAGTAAGCACAATCAACAATGCATAACCACAACATTAAATGTAATCAGTTAATGGTTTTATTTATTTTAACATTTATCACATTGGGGGATTTAATACTGAATCCAGCACGGCATCACCAAACACCCCGGGATCTTTAATCTCCTTATGGTAATACTTGTGAAACATCTGTTCACTTGCCCATCCTGCGGCCGCGAGGATAAGGTCTATTGGAACGTCTGAATCCCTGGTCGCCAATGTTGATGCCGCCCTGGTGGAATGAGATTTAAATTTATCAGTATCAATACCTGCATAAATCAACACCTGTTTCAACCATCTTGAAATTGTCTGTGTTGACACCTTCTTATGAGGACTTTTTTGACTGATAAAAAATGCTAATTCTGTGCCTCTTAACTACACATAGCCGTGGATCCGTAGGATATGCTGAAAACCCCAACTTACATCCCGTGAACCCAGGTCTACTTTGTTTCAGTAAATCATAGACATAGAATGTAACGGCATCTGCCCCTACTTTCATTCTGTCTATTCTTAATTTCTGTAACGTTTGAACTCTCTGTGCTGAAACTAACGCCATGAGCATAACCAACTTCATGGTAATATTGGCCATTCACGCAGCAGCATCAGTACATCTTTTACATTCCAGATTTCTGTATACCTGGGTCTAGGAGGATTGTAGTTAAAAATTCCCTTCATAAACCTACAGACCCAAGGATGTGAGCCTATTGAATTTTGTTCTGATTCACTGCTTAAATATGCAGAGAGCGCACTACGTGCAGTATTGATTGCACTATAACTTAATTTTAATTCAAAGTAAAGAGTTGAAAGAAACTCTATCACATCTGAAATGTCTGCTGTGTTATTTGCAACATTCTTTTCTGAACAAAACACCTCCCATTTCCTTATATAAGAAATGTATTGCTTCTGGGTACTATTTCTCCAGGCTGCTGCCATAACATCCACCGTACGGTCTGATAATCCTCTTCCAAGATATGGCCTTCTTAGAATCTGCAAATCAACAAACCAATACGATCATGTAAAGGATGTGGTTCATCAATTACAGGGTGTACAAGCAGTTTTACCTGCTTTGGAATAACCATAAGGGTTTTTTTGATCATGTTTAACACCAGTGGGTACCATAGCTGTGTAGGCCAATCTGGCACCACCAAAATCCCCGAGGCCGAGTCCTGTTTAATTTTCTGTATGCATCGATTGATTAAACAAAACGGAGGAAATGCATACAGAAACATATCACCCCAATGTAGCGAGAAAGCATCCACCACTACTGCACCACGATCAGGTTCCCATGACACATACTTAGGCAATTGGTGGTTAAGTCTTGATGCAAACAAATCAATCTCTGGCATTCCAAATTGTGCTACAATTTGCTTAAATATTTCATGATGCAACATCCATTCTGTATTATCATTAAATTTACGTGACCTTTTGTCTGCAACTATGTTAAATTTGCCTGGTAAATGCATTGCTGACAGCCAAATTTTCCTGGCAATACACCAGGTCCAAATTTCATTTGCCAATCTATCACATGATTCTGACTTGATACCACCCATATTATTTACATATGCTACAGCTGTAGTATTGTCAACCTGTACCTGAACATGCACATTTTCCATATTAGTGCAATAAGCTTTAAGCACATAAAATGCTCCTACCAGCTCTAGGTAATTTATACCTTGATTTTCAAGCAAAGGTACTTCATCCACATTCCACCTACCTCCACAGCTGGAAACAATGTTAGTTGCATCCCATCCTAGAGCACTTACATCAGTCTGTAGAATAATGGAAGGTGTATCTACCAAAACTTTTCTGGAAGCATTAGGGACATTGTTAATCCACCATTCTATTTCTGTAATCGGTTCAATTGCATAGGCCTGTCAAAATGCCCTGCCTCTTTAATGCTTGTACCTTAGCCCTCTGCAAATGCTGATAATGCAATGGTCCAAATCTTACAGCTGGAAAAGCAGCAATTAATTTGCCCAGCAAGCTTGCCACTTCTCTAATTGAAGGTTTGTACTCGTTTATGAGCTTAGTACAACCTTCAATTAACTGCAGCCTTTTGTCTTCTGGCAAGGTGATTACCATGTGTTCTGAGTTAATTGTGAACCCTAGGTAATCAATCTTTATGCTTGGTAATAATTTTGATTTTTGTGGGTGAATAATGAATCCCATTTTTTCAAAAATGTACTTGACTCTTGATACTGACAACTTTGCGGTAGCCAGTGTCCCCACAATCAGAATATCATCCAAATAAGCCATTAATATATGGCCCTCAGCTCTTAGCAGAGCTAAAATTGGTTTGAGTAATTTTGTAAATGGCCTTGGTGCTGAAGTCAGACCATTGGGCAATGCTTTAAATTGCCATAACTGACTCATCCACCTGAATTTTAGATATCTTTGATCATTACCATGCATTGCCACAGAATAATATGCATCTTGCAGATCTATGCTTGCCATATAGCAATTTCTTGTGACCAGCTGAATGGCGTTAGTAAATGTTTCCATTTTGAAATGTTTATATTGTACAAAAAGGTTAAGACTTGTCAGATCCAGAATAAATTCTGCATCCACCATCCTTTTTTGTTCTAGGAAAAATACTTGACACAAACTGATGGTGTTGTTCTACTGACTTTTCTATTACACCTTTGTCGCATAAAATTTTCAATTCTCCCTGGATCTGCGTATTCTCTTCCTTTGAGAAAATACGTGACCGGTTTGAAATATGTTGAGTAGGAGGATCCAAATGTGGATAGAACTCAATTCTAAACCCACAATGCTGCACAGTATAAACAAATCATTTGTTACTAGTTGCCATTCTTTTAGGAAGAATCGTAATCTTCCCCCCACTTGTGAGTGTAAAACATTTGTTGTGTTTCTTACCAGACCAGACCCCCCTACCTCAGGGTTTGCCATCGGCAAATGTTGTCCCCTTCTAGTAGGCACATTGTAACCTCCACGTATCCCCGGTGCAGCACGCCAACGCGTATATGGGTACGATCGGCTTGTTCCTTCATCAGCACCAGCATTCCGTCTGTAGGGATACTGCCTGCGCACCACTCTGCTCAGCATAGGTGGTTTCACCATCATACCAATCATGGTTTTTGACTCTTCATTTAGGTCTTTTAACTTTTTTGCTAGATTTTCTCCAAAAAGCAGATTAGGCATTTGTATATTGGATGGTTTACAGAGCCCTGCATACTTAAGATGAATATTCGGTCTTATTGCACTTTTACGAATACAATTTATTTCAAAGTGCGCACTACACATGAGTGCTAAGGCATCTTGTTGTGAATCAGATATAAGATCTTCATCCAACCCCCTGGCAAACGCCGTAATGCCTGACCCCAGCAATTTCAGCACTCGTTGTAATTTCAATTCTTGTGAGCACAATCCAATGCTCAAATAACCCCATATCAAGTTATTCACCGCTGGGACTGCTAGCAGTTCACAATTTGCCAGGGTCTCATATTTTTTAACAGTCTCATCCATAGGTAATTCCTGGAGCTGATGGGAGAGCAGATAATTTATAGTCATTGCTATTTCATCTCTCAAAGGTTCCCCTGTTACTCTGGGAACAGCAAACCTTTGTGCCAGCCCTGGTACTTTGAGCTCTGATAATGGGCTCTGGTCTTCATACAAATCATCATCTGAATCTAGATGTTCCTCTTCTCGATGGGAAATTTCTGGCCCCCCTGTTTCAGGTAAGTCTCTGCCAGATTCCCCCTGCGCGGGCTCACCTGTAGGCCCACGGACAGGCAGCCCTGTTTCAGGTGCTGCTGGCGCTGGCTCATTTCTAGGCCAACGCTTCATTTGTTTTTCTTTAGCCATTGTCGGTGCTGGCACATCTCTCACCCAACGTTTGTACTGCCTTTGTTCAGGCATTTCTAGTACTGGCTCTCCGGTAGGCCAACACATATACTGCCTTTTTGCTGGCATTTCGGGCACTGGCTCTCCTGTAGGCCAACCACTGTATTGTCTCTGCACAGGGATTCCTGATGGCTCTCCTGTAGGCCATCCTTGTGCCTGTCCCAATCAAGGCACTCCCTGTGCTGTATCTTCCATAGGCCAACACGGACTGAATTCCTCCTGTGGGGGTTCTTTATAAATCATTTTCCCCATAAGGAGTTCGAAACTTGCGACCCTAGCAGCCATTACATTTTCTGAATCAGGAGGCTTTTCCTCCGGGTCTGACTCATCGGAGTCTACTGGTCGTGCGGACTTTTGTCCTGCCTTACGCCCCACTGGCGGTATAACGTCACTTTCCACCGCAACGGGAGTTAATGGCCTCGCTGCCACTGACTCCTCTAACTGACGCCCGCTACCCTCAGGAACTTGGGTTTTACCTGCGGTACGTCTCTTTCCCCTACGCCATTTCTCCGTGATAAACTTGCGTGGAGCTCCACCAACAAGTCTGATGAGAAAAAGCGATCCTGGAAGTGAAAGTGAAAGCACTTACCTTCCGACTTTTTGCTTTACTCACCGCTTGGAGGAGCTCCTGCTCCTGCAGACACGGTCATGCGTCTGATGATATTGACGCGTGTGCGGCTGGACGGGCTCTTCTTCACGTAGTCACTCACGTGACTCCGAAGTAAAATCAATAACTTTAACCGGTATCAATTTTGATTTAGTTGGATGAATTAGAAACCCCAGACTCTCAAACATGAGTTTAACAGCTGAAACAGATAACCCAGCTGCTTCCCGAGTTTTTCCAATTATTAAGATATCATCTAAATAAGCCATTACAATATGACCCTGAACCCGGAGTAGCCCCAATGCTGGTTTCAGCAGTTTTGTAAATAATCTAGGGGCTGAGGTTAACCCATTAGGCAGTGCTTTAAATTGCCACAACTGCCTCATCCAATTAAATTTCAAATACCTCCGATGGTCTTTATGAACAGGCACTGAGTAATATGCATCCTTAAGATCTATACATGCCATATAACACCCTCTGGAAACCAATAGCTTGGCAGTGGTAAAAGTTTCCATCTTGAAATGCTTATACTGCACAAACGGATTAAGGTCTGTCAGGTCCAAAATGATCCGACTACCACCATCTTTCTTTGGTCTAGGAAAAATGTTAGATACGAATTGGTGAGGTTGCCAAACTGTCTTCTCAATTACACCTTTGACATATAATTTCTCAATTTCAGCCTGAACCTCCAAATTCTCTTTTTGTGAGAAAACAAGTGCCCTCCTTGGTGAATGTTGTGTAGGTTGACACAAATAAGAAATTAATTCAATTTTAAACCCCTGTATCGCTTGCAGTATAAACAATTCGGATGTTATCCAATACCATTCTTTCAGAAACCAGTGTAACCTCCCCCCCAACTGGTAGGTAACTCTCACTGAATACGTTTCGACAAGCACCAGACCCACCCACCTCCATGGTTACCGGTGGAGTTCTTTGTCCCCTGGCTTTGGTGGGAAACGGCATGGTTGTTCGTGCTCCTGCAGGAGTGCGGCAGTTGCGCACATTGAATGGCCGACTTGGTCCTTGCCCGGCCCCGGTTTTGGAAAACCGCTTGTAGTGGTGCTGCCACCGCAGGGTTCTGCCAGTCATTGGCACTTTAATGAGCCCCACGGTCTTTGCCTCGTCGTCCAATTCCTTCACTCGCTTTGCGAGGTCTTCTCCAAATAAAAGATTTGATGGCTGGACGTTGCTGGGCTTACAGAGGGCAGCGAATTTCGGATTAATCGTAGGGCGGATGGCACTCTTTCTATGGCAGTTTATCTCAAAGTGCACATTGCACATGAGAGCCAGGGCATCCTGCAGAATATCAGACAGGTGCCCACCATCCACCGACCTCCCAAACGCCGTAATGCTGGAAGCCAGTAGCTTCAGTACCCTCTGCAACTTCATCTCCTGTGCCCTGATGCCTGCTCCCATGTGGCATGATTTACTGCCGGCACATTCAGCAGAATACAATTAGCCGGTGTATCATATTTCCGAGCTGTTGCATCCATAGTGAGCTCCTGGAGCTGGTGTGAGGCTAGATAATGTATTGTTGCAGCCTAATCCTCACCCAGCGGCTCTCCAGAATCAGTCGGGACAGCAAATCTCGCTGCCAGGAATGGGACCTCCGGGTCGTGACCTTCGTCCCTTGGGGCAGCCTCCAATGCTAACCCCTCAGAGTCGGCGTCAGATTCGTCCTGACCCGGTACGCTCACCTCCTCCTCGAGGGAGACATTAGGCAGCCCTGTAATAGGCGCTGCTGGCGCTGGCTCTTGGAGAGACCTGCGCTCTTGATGGAGCATCCTCCCCAACAGGTTCTCCACCGTGGATAACCGCCCATACACGGTATCCCTTCCCGGAGGAGAACCCTCCCGACCGGACTTGTCCGAGTATATCGACCGTGCAGACTTGCTGGTGGCTTTACGCCCCACCGGCGTAGCCCTGGCGTCCTTAGACCCCAAGCCTGCAGTCGCTGGTTTAACAACTGGCGACTCTGTAGATGAGCTAGGCAGCCGCCCGCTACCCGCACTCCCGCGGTCCTTGGTAATTTTCTAAACGACTCGCCTTGCTCGCAACGACTTCTCCATGCTTGGACTTGCCCTCCTGCAACAAGATTTAACAAGCACAGAAGAACCCGACCTCACACTAAGTTTAACACTTACCTGAGGCTTTTCAAAACTTACCGCTGGAAGAACTCTGCCCTCCGAGCTGATCGCTGCATCATGCGTCAGACGTAATGACGTGCATGCCCACATTGGTTGAAAATGACGGAAAAAAACCTGCAGATGCTGGAAATCCTCCCCAAAACTCTCAGTGAGTTCAGGAGATACTCAGCAGATCAGGCAGCCTCTGTGAAGAGATAAACTGAGTTAACACACAGTCTGCTGGAGGAACTTAACGGTGCAGACAGCATCTGGAATGTGAATGGACAGGCGATGATTCGGTCGGGACCATTTCTTCGGACATTGCAGACATTGGTAGCATTGCAAGTTGACTCTTTTATTTCTTCACACTTACATCTGGCCATCAGTGTATTGTCAGCATTTTTATTCTGTTTGGTTGTTTATGTTCCACATAATTGGTATGACACCATTGCTCGGAAGAAACAGTCTTTTCCACACAAAAAAAAAACTCCTTTGAGTATTTTCTGAGGATGCTTGTGGAAGTTGACAGAAATTGAAGATACAATGTTATTATCTTAGTTGAAAACCATGCCCAATGATGTATAGCTGAGGAAGGAACTGCAGGTGCTGGTTTAAACCGAAGCTAGACACAAAATTCTGGAGTAACTCAGCGGGACAGGCAGCATCTCTGGAGAGAAGGAATGGGTGACATTTTGGGTCGAGAACCTTCTTCAGACTGGTGTCTGGGGAGAGGGAGATACATGGATAAGGAACAATAAGGTGTGAAAACAGGACAAAGGGAATGGAGATCAAGGAAAATGTAGAATAGATCATTGTTAGCTGGGAGAAGGTAACAACAAAGAAAACAGAGATCAAATGAAGTCAGAAACAGTCATACTGGTCAGAGAACTGGAAAGGGGAGAGAGAGGGAAAGCAAGGGTTACTCGGTTAGATAAGTCATTGTTCATACCGCTGGGATGTAAGCTTCCCAAGTGAAATATGAGGTGCTCTTCCTCCAATTTGCACTGGGCCTCACTCTGACAATGGAGAAGGCCCAGACAGAAAGGTCAGTGTGGGAATGGGAGGGGGAATTAAAGTGATGATGTATACATTGATGCAAGAAAGTCATTCAAGGTAGAATTGAATAACCTTACAGTAGTTATGAATCAGTGTGTAGGAAGGAACTGCCGATGCTGGTTTAAACTAAAGATAGACACAAACCACTAGAGTAACTCAGCGGGTCAGACAGCATCTCTGGAGAAAAATAATTGGTGACGTGAAGAAGGGTCTCAACCCGAAACATCGCCTATTCCTTTTCTCCAGAGATGCTGACTGAGCCACTGAGTTACTCCAGCTTTTTGTGTCTATCTTCAGTCATGTGTTAGTGTCGTTCTTAATTTACACCAACTCAGAAAGCTACAGAGCCATTGTTGGTATTGTTTATATTATCTAAATGAGTGAAGAAAGGAAAGCTAACGTGCAAAATATCAAACTAATATTGATACATGTTTTCATGGGACGAAGTTTTCAATATTCTAAGTATTAAATTGGAAATTAAAGCTGTAGTTAAATATTCTTCGTTGAGAGATTACTGCTGGAAAAATGCAGTTTACATTGAAGGTCAATGTAAAGATAAATTCCACACTGAAATTCATTTCTTGTTATTAACTGGAGAACAGTAACCACAAACTGATGATGTTCCTGTGATCTGTAATTCAGAAATGTCAATGACTACTACCAGGTATTTGATTGATAGAAGAAATGTGTGAATAAAGAGTTTTTTTCTATGCATTTTAATATTTGAAATTGGAACTTATTTGAAACGTGCATATATTTTCATTGGGAGATTTTACATTCATTATTTTTCTTCTTCTTTTGTTTCCGACCTGCATCTATCCTGCCACCAAAAGGCTGAATGGGGTTTGGGTAAACTTGTCCATCATGCCAATGTTCACTATGCCCTTCTGCTGTTAGGTCCATTATTACTTTAAGATACAGCACTTTCAGATTTGTCATTCATTCTTGCCAAATGTCACGATCAGTAAACAGAGCCTACTTTCTTGTGCACCTCTAACTGGAAATTAGGTAACATCGAGATTAGTATTTTCTATTTACTTCCAAGTGCTCAAATGTTAGCATTTACAGTAAGTGCAGATCACCAATCAAGGTGTTGTTGGGGCAATTTTTCTATTTTGTATTTGGTTTGAGGACTTACGCATACAGCACATGCATACAGAGTTAGATAGAGCTCTTAGGGCTAGTGGAATCAAGCGGTATGGAGAGAAGGCAGGAACCGGGTACTGATTGTGAATGATCAGCCATGATCACATTGAATCGGCTCGGAAGGCCGAATGGCCTACTCCTGCACGTATTTTCTATGTATCTATGTAAGCACAGTAACAAGCCATTTGGCCCGCTGAGTCTGAACTGACTATCAAACAACTATTTACATTTATTCCATTCTATTCTCCCCTTATCCTTCTTGACCTTCACCAAAATACTGGCACCATGGTCGGTTTTGACTTACAAATTTAAACAGGTAGACTAATATGATTTTTTCTGAACTCGGAACTCAGGAATAGCTGCTACCATAGGCTAAGAACATAATACTAATGCACACGGCTTTGACTTTGCCAACACAAACATATGGAAATTAATGTTGATGCAGAAAATGGCTGATGCAGGAAATAACAATAAAAATATAAAATGCTGAAAATACTCCGGAGGAAAGGAAGCATTGGTGGATAGAGTGTCAATGTTTCAGATCAATTTTTTTATCAGAACTAAGGACATTTCTAATAAAGGGTAATTGACCTTAAACATGAACTGTTTTTTCTCTCTGATCAGATGCTGAGAAATATCAATGTTTTCTATATTTATTATTGTGTCAAAAAGGACTAATGCTGACAGAGAAACATAGTGATAGAATTACATAGAAACACAGGTAAATTCAGGCTGCTCAAATTGGATCGGAGAGAAACCTTTTGAAAAAAAGGGGAGGCATGGTGGCACAGCAGTAGAGTTGCCACCTTACAGCGCTTGCAGTGCCAGAGACCCTGGTTCGAATTTTTCATCTTAAAAGCTGGTGTTGAAAATTCCATCAATATCAAGTTTAATAGAAGTCTGCCCATAGTGATGATGCCAAATAAAGAGTTTAAGGAAAAAAATATCTGATTGTTGTATTTGGCCAAAGTTGCCTTTTTTTGATGGCTATTCAAATATGAATTCATTTAAATAAACTGAGCTGAAAGCATACCTTCTATCCAGAGATGCCACCTGTCCCACTGAGTTACTCCAGCATTTTGTGTCTTCTGTATCATAAATTGAATTGCACTGTGGCAAGTGGACCATAAAAATGCCTAACTAAGTAACTAAGTATTAACGTATAACCTATTCGAACCCCTCCAATCTGGCTTTCGCCCCCTCCATAGCACAGAAACTGCTCTCCTCAAAGTCCTCAATGACCTCCTTACCTCTGCTGACTCTGGCTCCCTCAATATCCTCATCCTCCTCGACCTGAGTGCAGCCTTCGATACCGTCAACCACAACATCCTGCTCACCAGACTTAGGGACCTTGGCATTGAAGGTTCTGCACTCAGCTAGTTCCGTTCCTACCTCTCCAACCGATCCCACTTCATCTCTCTCCATAACCACACCTCTGCTACAGCCACTGTCACTCAAGGCGTACCCCAAGGCTCCGTTCTTGGTCCCCTCCTCTTCATCATCTACATCCTCCCCCTTGGTCATATACTCCGTCACTTCAACCTGGACTTCCACTGCTATGCTGATGACACCCAGATCTATCTCAGCACCAAGTCCCCCCACCACCCCCCTCTCTCCCATATCAACTCCTGCCTATCAGCCATCAAATCTTGGATGCAACTCAACTTCCTTAAATTAAACAGTAGCAAAACAGAATTTCTCCTCATTGGCTCCAAATCAACGCTCACTAAAATTAACAACCCCACTCTCACTATTGACGGCACCACTGCCTCCCCATCTCCTCAGGCACAAAACCTTGACGTGATCCTTGACTCAACCCTCTCCCTTGAGCCTCACATCTGCCATGTTGTCAAAACATCATTTTTTCACCTCCGCAACATTGCAAAAATCAGATCGTCTCCCACACCCCCCGCTGCTGAAAGACTCATCCATGCCTTCATCTCCTCCCGACTGGACTACTGTAACTCTCTTCTTTTCGGAATCAATTCCAGCAGCATCAAACGACTCCAACTGGTCCAAAATGCAGCCGCTCGACTCATTACCCACACCAAATCCTGGCACCACATCACCCCAGTTCTCAAAGAACTTCACTGGCTTCCCATTTCCCACCGGATCACCTACAAAATCCTGGTCCTCACCTACAAAGCCCTCAACAACTTGGCCCCCCCTTATCTCATTGACCTCCTCTCCCTCTACCAACCCTCACGGTCCCTCAGATCCACATCAGCTGGTCTCCTCTCCATTCCTAAATCAAACCTCTGCACTTTTGGAGGCAGAGCCTTCTCCAGGGCAGCTCACAGGCTCTGGAATTCCCTCCCACAACTGGTCCGAAATTCTGAGTCCCTCACCATCTTCCAGTCTCGTCTCAAGACCCATCTCTTCACCTCTGCATACCCTTAGTCCCATGTTTCCCTCCCCTTTGCATCTCTGTCTTACTGCTCTGTTTTGTTTATTCCTGACTCTCAATTGTAAAGCGACTTTGAGTCCTGAAAAGCGCTATATAAATAAAATGTATTATTATTATTATTATTAACTGTATCTGAAATTCCCCTCATAGTAAAATTATTCTCTCAACATTTTCAATATCATGCAGTAGGCTGGGACTCTATTCTTTGGAGCGCAGGAGGATGAGGGATGATCTTATAGAGGTGTGTAAAATCATGAGAGGATTAGATCGGGTAGTTGCACAGAGTCTCGTGAATCGAGGATCAGAGGACATTGGTTTAAGGTGAAGGGGAAATGATTTAATAGGAATCTGAGGGCTGACTGTTTCACACTAAGGGTGGTAGGTGTATGGAGCGAGCTGCCAGAAGAGGTAATTGCACTATCCTACTACTAGGGGCAATTTACAATTTTACTGTAGCCTATTAACCTACAAATCTGTATGTCTTTGGATTGTGGGAATAAACCAGGGCACTCGGAGAAAATACATGCGGTCACAGGGAGAACGCACAAACTCCATACAGACAGCACCCGTAGTCAGGATCAAACCCGGGTCTCTCGTGCTGTAATGCCCCTGTCCCACTTAGGAAACCTGAACGGAAACTTCTGGAGACTTTGCGCCCCACCCAAGGTTTCCGTGCGGTTCCCGGAGGTTTTTGTCAGTCTCCCTAATGGTCGTAAGTGGTTTCCGCTTCTTCTATGTTCCTGCGATTATTTCAAAAAATTTAAAACCGGCCGCGACTAAAAATAGGTTGCCGTTTTAAAAATCGGTAATTTTTTTGTCGAAATTTGCTAGTGGTTGCTGGAGGTTGCAGGAAGTGGAAGGTAAGACCTTTTTTTCACCCAGTTTTATTCCACCAGGGAGGTCTTACCTTCCACTACCTGCAACCTCCGGCAACCACCTTCAACTAGCATCGCAATAGGCTTCGACTTAAAAATTACCGATTTTTAAAACGGTAACCTATTTTTAGTCGCGGCCGGTTTTGAATTTTTCGCAGCCTACCTTGCGATAATATTTATATATATCCCTACCTTGGGATAATATTAATAAATTTAGCATGCGCCTACACTGGGATAATATTAATATTGACTTTAAATGCTATTGGCAGGATTAAAAAGGACACTGCATGCTGGCGCAGGAAGCATGTGTCCACACAGGACTTGCAAGGACAGCATCATGTTGACTAGAATATATTCTTCTTCGGTTCATTGTAGCAAACTTTCAGCAATGTCAAGAACAACCAGAATATCATCCTACTAGTCTCCCAACTGCATTATCATATGCACAGGCTATACCGAAGTCAGACATTCATAAATGGGAGGTAACTTGTGTACACTTTTGGTAACCACACCCTGGTAACCATGCAACTAGCATTTAACATGAGAAACAGGACATCTTTATGCAAACCACATGCTTATGCAGCTGACTAACAGTTATTTCACAGAGCTGGGAAAGATTGAAAAAATGGAGACTTCCAGTATATGTTGGCTCTTTTATGAATTGCTTGCAGGAACATATAAAGAGCTTTCAACAAAGCAGATATTATTGAAGGCAGTAATTTTCACAGCAGTGTCTTCAAACAACAAAATACCAAGATCATTCCTCATGGTACACTTAGTTCTTAAAGATATTTTTAAAAGAAAGAATTGAGAACCAGAGGACATAGCTTTAAGGTGAGGGAGGAAAGATTTAATAGGAATCTGAAGGGTAACCTTTTTCCCACAAAGGGTGGTAGGTGTGTGGAACAAGCTGCCAGAGGAGGCAGTCGAGGCAGGGACTATACCAACAGTTAAGAAACATTTTGACAGGTACACGGATAGGACAGTTGGGTCCCATGTTCACACGGGAGGGCTGGTCCCCAACACAATATTCCACCTCTCCACCAATTCCAATATTGGTGGCCAGTGGGGCGGGGGGGGGGAGTTTTCTGGAGCAATAGTATGGGTATTGTGGGCTGAAGGGACTGGTTTCCAGAGGGCTAGTATGGACATTGTGGGCCAAATGGATTCTTGGGGTGGCTGCTCAGTCACTCAAGCCGGATGTGCTGGCAGCTCACTCACAGCTGGTGGGCTAGCAGTTGACTCATGGCTATTCCTTGAAATTCCATTTCAAACAGGGTGCAGGGCAACCAAATTCAAATGCAGTTTCCTACCATTTCAAGCAGGGTGCAAGGCCTCCAAATTCAAGTGCAGTTTCATACCACTACAAGCAGGGTGCAAGGCCACCAAATTCAATTGCAGTTTCATACCACTTCAAGCAGGGTATAAGGCCACCAAATTTAGGTGCAGTATCCTACCACTTAAAGCAGGGTGCGGGGCCATCAAATTCAAATGCAGTTTCCTACCACTTCAAGAAGGGTGCAGGGCCACCAAACTCAAGTGCAGTTTCACGCCACTTCATGCAGGGTGCAATGACACCAAATTCAAGTGCAGCTTCATGCCATTTCAAGCAGGGTGCAAGGCCAGAAAATTCAAGTGCAGTTTCATGCCAATTCAGGCAGGGTGCAAGTCCACCAAATTCAAGTGCAGTTTCATGCCATTTCAAGCAGGGTGCAAGGCCAGCAAATTCAAGTGCAGTTTCATGCCATTTCAAGCAGGGTGCAAGGCTGCCAAATTCAAGTGCAGTTTCATGCCACTTCAAGCAGGGTGCAAGGCCACCAAATTCAAATGCAGTTTCATGCCACCAAGCAGGGTGCAAGGCCACCAAATTCAAGTGCAGTTTCATGCCACTTCAAGCAGGGTGGAAGGCCACCAAATGCTAGTCCTGTTTCATGCCATTTCAAACAGGGTGCAAGGCCACCAAATTCAAGTGCAGTTTCATACCACTTCAAGCAGGGTGCAAGACAACCAAACTGGTGCAGTTTCATGCCATTTGAAGCAGGGTGCAAGGCCACCAAATTCAAGTACAGTTTCATACCATTTCATGCAGGGTGCAAGGCCACCAAATTCAAATACAATTTCATACCATTTCATGCAGGGTACCAGACCACCACATTCAAATGTAGTTTCATACCATTTCAAGCAGAGTGAAGCCACCATAAAACCAGTATAAAACCACACAAAACACCACTATAAACACCACACTCACAGTTCAGTAGACATTCAGTGTGTTCAGTTGAGCTCAGATACAGTCGTGACCTCTCCCTCCCCTAACTTGCAGAGATTGAGCCACACCCACACTTCCGGGTTTTATAATCCCTCCCCCTCCAACTGGAAGGGGCGTGGCCTTCATGGCGTGATTGACAGGAAAGAGATTCTCAACATTTTTGTAAACACTAATAACACTTTTATTTTTCATTGCTGGGAAGAATCCTCTGCACCTGGTGAGCGGCCGGGGACTGAGTGAGATGGCCAAAAATCACAGCCGTAAGTGGTAGCGATTTATCTAAAATCAATATACAGTGCAAACAGGAAGTTGTCAAGTTTCAAACAACAACCATTTTTACAGTGCAGCATTTCAAAGCAGTTACCACCACCAACAACAACCATTTTTGCAGTGCAGCATTTCAAAGCAGTTACCACCACCAACAAACATTTCCAGTGCAGCATTTCAAAGCAACTACATTTTCATTTTCAACCACATTAAGGGCACTCACAGTTGAGTAGACATGTGTTCAGTGTTATTCACTCTTGCTTCCTCAATCTTGCAGAGACTGAGTGAGGCACAACACTTCTGGGTTTTATAGTCCCTCCCCCCACCCACCAGCAGGGGCAGCAGAGAGAATGTCAACATGTTTTAAATGTTAATAACTCTTTTATTTTTTATCGATGGGAAAAATCCTTTTGTCCTGCACAGCGGAGGGGGACTGAGTAAGATGGCCAAAAATCACAGCCGTAAGTCACGGCGTTTTTTCACAAAATCATGAAACAGAAAACAGGAAGTGGTCAAGATCTTACTTTTAGTAATATAGATGGGACAAACACAGGCAGGTGGAACAACTCTAGATGGGACATGTTGGTCGGTGTGGGCAAGTTGGATCAAAGGGTCTATTTCCTCACTGTATGACTATGAATCTCTATGATTCTCTATGAATTAACTAACCATGTTAAGCTTCCCCAAATTTAAATGGATAAAAAGAGATTTGTTGTTTTTCTGCCCAATTCAGGAGAACTCTGTATCTTCCTGTGGTCCAAAGACTTCCTTCTCATTGTCAACCATACACTGGTTGCTTGTATTATACACCATATCTAAAACATAATATACACAACAAAAATAAACAAGGGAGCAAATACTGTGCCTTATGGAACCACATTGGTAATAGACTTCTAGTTATGAAATATCTCTCTCAACCATATCTCTCTCAACCATTATCCTTGGATACCTGCCTTTGAGCAAATTTTAGATCCAATTTGTCATTCTTCCTTGAATTCCATTGATATTTTTTGACTAGTTCAGAGATACAGCGTGGAGACAGGCCCCTTTGGCCCACCGAGTCCGTGCCGACCAGCGATCCCTGCATAATATCACTACCCTTCACACACTAGCGAGGAGTGGGAGATTGCAACCTTCACGTGGTCTGCCCTGTTTCAACGTATGCAATCAACCTGGCATGCACAATCAAATAAGATCAAATAGAACAAATTGTCCTACAACTTTAGGCTGTGCACACCATAAGCAAGAAGAAGACACACTAGGGACAATTTCATATTGATACATTTATACCAACCCAATTAACCTACAAGCCGGTACAACTTTGGAGTGTGGGAGGAAACTGAAGATCTCGGAGAAAACCCAAGCGGGTCACGGGGAGAACATGCAAACTCCGTTCAGAACAGCACCCGTAGTCAGGATCGAACCATGGGCCTCTGACGCTGTAAGGCGGTAGCTCTACCGCTACACCACCGTGCCGCCCATGTGAAACCTTGTCAGAAGTTGACAAAGCTGTGAAACACCTGGAGAAAATTCACATGTTAAAATACGAATGATACAGAGAACAATGACATGCACATTTATGAGAAGTTGTACATTTTATGCACCACTGTGTAAATGTCATTAAAATGGAAAGGACGAGTTATGAATACAACTTGCAGTCATCGGTCCTCCCTGTTATCTCCTCAAGATGTTCAATTGATTTTGTCATATGTAATCGTTCCTTAACTAATCCATGTTGAACTTGTACCTTTCTAAATGGAGGTTGCACTCTAGAACAGATTCCATTATTTCACCCAGTTATGTTAAACTAACAGGTTACTAATTATTTGGTTTGTCTCCATTTTTTAAAACAGCTACGGAACATTACTGTCCACAATACTGTCCTCCTGCAGAACACAAACAGCTTGGATGGGAGAGAGGAGGTGGTTTGGGCATGAGGGGAATTGAAAACTGATTATTCCAATCTCTGTAATGTCATCCCTTGCTTCCTTCAACAATCTGCAACATATTTCATAAGGTCATAAGAAGCAGAATTAGGTCCATTATGTCTACTCTGCCATTCAATCATGGCTCATCTATTTCTCCCTCCTAATCTCATTCTCTTGCCTTCTCACCAATACCCTTGACATGCGTACTAATCAAGAATCTATCTATCTCAGCCTTTAAAAATATCCATTGACCTGGCCTCCACAGCTTACTGTGGCAAAGAATTCTACAGATTCACCTCTCTCTTACTAAATAATTTTTTCTTCATCTCCTTCCTAAAGGAACATCCTCTAATTCTGAGGCTATGACCTCTGGTCCTAGACTCTCCCACTAGTGGAAACATCCTCAACACATCCACTCTATCCAAGCCTTTCACTATTCGGTAAATGTCAATGAGGGCCCTCCTCATTCTTCTAAACTCCAGCGAGTACAGGCCCAATGCTGTCAAACGCTCTTCATATGTCATTTCCTTTGGGTTAGGTAGTTTATCTCCTTTCCAAGTTGCTGATTATCTTAAAACTTCCTTTTTACTTTGCTTATCTAATCTAATATGTTGCACATTTTCTTCTCAGCAACAACAGTATTTTTCCATGTTTTTCCAAAGAAAACTGCAACATTTTCATTAAGAAGCCTCTCCACATCCTCCACATTAATTTGTAGGTTATCTATTTCTGTTTATCACAGCATAAATATTTCCTTTGTCAACTCAACTCAAGAGAGACAAGGGTGTTTAATTGTCACACATATTGACAATGGAATATGAAATTCTTGCTTGTCTCCTCACATCCTCCATTTTCATTTTGTGCCAAGTCAGTGGATATTTTTAAGGCAGAGATAGATAGATTCCTGAATAGTACGGGTGTCAGAGTTTATGGGGAGAAGGCAGGAGAATGGGGTTAGCAGGGAGAGATAGATCAGCCATGATTGAATGTCAGTGTAGACTTGATGGTCCGGATGGCCTAATTCTACTCCTATCACCTATGACCTTGTGACCTTATTTGCAGGTTTATCTTTTTTATTCTTTCTCAACATTATTCTTTACTTATAAAACATCTTTGGCTTTTACTTACGATTTGGATTTTCATGCTGTCCCTTTGCATTCCTAATTCCCCATTTTAATTTCCCTCCTTACTTTCTACATTCTTCCAAGCTCTCATGGTATTAAGTTCCCAGTATCTGATGGCTTCACTTTATGCTTTAGCCTTTCTCACCTGGGATGTTCTGGAATTTTAATTCCCAAATATTTCCTTTGTGTGAATTTGTTTAACCAATCTTCCTTCTAACTGCTTCCCATTGCTTCATAACTAATTCACTGACAGGTTCCAGTCCACATCTGGCAATATAATTCTGCAGTCTAGGAAAATTGGCATGTCCCAATTTGGATAAATACACTTATTTTTGTCCATAGTGGTGACAATGCAAATCTCATTGAATGCTGACACTACTGCAGAAGTGTCCGCCCACTGAACCACTTTACATAACACAGAACATGAATATAGAACCGTACAGCACAGCAACAGGCCCTTCAGCCCATGATGTCTGTACCAAACATTATGCCAAGACAAACTGCTACCTGCTCACTCATAAGCCACGTCCCTCCAATCCCAGTGTGTCCATGTGCCTATCCAAAAACCTCCTAAATGGCAATATCGTATATTGTCTGCAGTTCTGGTCATCCCATTACATTAGATGGATGTGGTAGGAGCAAAGAAGAGGTTTACCAGAATGATCACTGGATTAGAGGTACACAGGGAGAAATTGAGCAGACTTGGAATGTTTTCTCTGGACTGTTAGAGGTTGCCTCTATCACCATCCAGTAAACAAAAATTGCTCCACACATCTCCTTTAAACTTTGCCCCTCTCACCTAAAATATATTCTGACTGTCTACCGTATTTACATAGTACCTCTTATCATTTTATATATTACTATTAGGTCCCCCTTCAACATTTGGTATTTCTCGCCGACTCCTCCATTGTTCATGGCAGATCATGGCCCCTCCCTCCCCTATCTATCAAAGATAGGTTGTATCAATGAGACCAAGTGTAGACTAAGTGACTGACTGTTTCACAGAATACTTGTGCTCAGTCTGCTAAGGCATGTTGGATCTTTCCATCACTAACTATCCAATACCCATATCGATCTTTCTGTCCGGGGCAAACTGGAGGAATAGTACTTCATATTCCATCTGGGTAGCTTACAACCCAACAATATGGACATTTAATTTGCAAAATTTAGGTCACATACAGTACACCCTATTTCCCCTTTATTTCTTACAACCCAACAGTATGAACATTTAATTTGCCAAATTTAGGTAACAGACCCCCTTTTTCTCCCTGTCATTCTTGTGCCCCACTCCCTGATGTGTATCTGTTTCTCCCTCTACCGACTCCTTTTCTCCACCCGTCTTTTCCACTTCCACCTACTGTATAGTCCTCCCTTTGGCTTTACAATTCACTCCTCTCCTTATCTGGCATCCTTTTGTCTCCTGGTCTCCTTTTTTTCTCGTGTAGGAAGGAACTGTAGGTGCTGATTTAAACCAAAGATAGACACAAAAAGCTGGAGTAACTCAGCTTCTGAAAAAGGGTCTCAACCGGAAATGTCACCTATTCCTTCTCTCCAGAGATGCTGCCTGTCCTGCTGAGTTACTCTAGGTTTTTTTACCTATCTTAGGTATCCATGTCCTCCAGAGATGCTGCCTGACCCGTTGAGTTCCTGCAGGATTTTGTGTTAGAGGTAGGATATGATATTTGAAGATGTATGTTCTGAGACTGACCATCATCGTGGTTTCATTCCAGTCCTATAGAGCTGCTGCCCTGATGAAACTCCACGATCATCCGTGTGCCGAGAGGGCCTTTGTTTTTAGTTTAGTTCAGTTCAATCATTGCCACGTGTCCTGAGGTACAGTGAAACACTTTTGTTTATGTGCTAGCTAGTCAAAGAAAATATTATATATGAATACAATCAAGCCATCCACAGTTCACAGATAAAGGATAAAAGGTACAACATTTGGTGCATGATACAACTTTCACCTTCAGGTCCTTGCAGATGTAAACCATCTCTCCTTCATCACAAAACCTCCAGTAGGGCCTTCAGCACAGGGTCCAAAAATGTTTGGATTTGCTCTTTCTTCTACATATCCAAAGTCAGATTCACATTGTGTCATGATGCCAGAACCAATTTCAGCCGCTTTACTTACCATCCCCAACCCACGGAGCTGGACTTCACCAGTGCATCCAGACAAATAAATGGCAAGCCATTGAAATAATTTAATATAGCAGTCAGTAAGATGTAGGTTTAACATAATAATAATATTAATAATAGATTTTATTTATATAGCGCTTTTCAGGACTCAAAGTCGCTTCAATGATTCAGACATGGGTTAATTATGCAAAACATTCCCTATAGCCACTGTCAGGGGTTATTGAACTTAACAGGGTCTAATTCCATTATAAACTTTGATCTGAAGGTTTCTCATTACGGAACGTCGAAGGATTTAAATGCTATGGAAACCAGGAATGAATTGCATTAGCTGAAAGGTAGTAAAAAGTATTTCAAAAACAACAAATGTGTAACTGAAAATAATGCCATTTGGATGCTTTTGAAACTATAGGAATATATTATGGCTCTCTGTGAAGCTGTCATGGAGCAAGTTAATGTCTGCGTAATGATGATATAAGATATACTTCTTAAAGCCATGGCAGAAATCATGAATATTTATAAAAGTGTTTTAAAAGGTGAATAAGAATGTGTGAAGAAGGATATAGAAAGAATTAGATGAAGAATATGAAAGGACTCCAAATTGTTCCAACTATAACCCATCAGATTTTGGAGGATCTTACTTGGAATTGCTTTGAGCCTAAGAAGGAATCTATTAAACAAATTTGTAACAAAAACGCTAAGCTCCCCTCACTGCTTAGACTTTTCAAGGATGAGTGATACAAGGAAGATGGAAGTAATTATCTGCAGCAGCTTGTGATAGATTTTACCATTCTGTGCTCATAATTATGTTCCAGCCTTAAATAACAAATAGTCAGTCCCTTTTATGATTCCTTCTTTTGCAAAACCACTTAAATTTTCCTTCTATGAATATTGGCACATACCAAGGTGACGATGCATCAAGATCTCAAGTCAAGTCAAGTCACATTTATTTATATAGCACATTTAAAAAACAACTCGCGTTGACCAAAGTGCTTTACATTTGTTATAAGAATAGTATAAACAAACAAACTACATACATGTATACATAAGATCTGAGGCTATGCAATTTGTAATTCAAGTAAAATTTGTGGCAAATGTAATCCTCTAAAGGCCAGTTTGAACTTTGCGTTATATCAGTGATAGTCTAGGTTTGCTTCCAAACATTACAGTCTTAACAGAGTTTAAAGCAAAACTTCAAGTGTTGATAAATTGTGGAATATTTTACTGTCCCCTAAATTCACCCACCTTTGCAGATTCCAAACATATAGAGGATAAAATAGACTTAATCTTCACCACACATTGTGAAAAATGCAAGGAGAAGCATCAACCATTATACATAGCCTTTTGTGTCCTGATTAGTCTTCGACTGCCAATCGGGAGGCACAGTGCAGCATCCTTCTCAAGTTTTGCAGCCAAGGGAAATCCATTTCCAACTAAGTCACTTCTAAGATGACCGTAATGTTAACCATGACACCACAACAAACTCTATCTCGATGCTGAGAGGAATCAAGCAACGCAATGGTATTGCCCAAAGTTTTTGTTTTCAATCTTTCTCAATGCAATGCTAAAGTTCACTTCCAACAAACTTCTTGCTGGAATGGAGTTAATTTACAGGATGGATGGGAAACTCTTCATTCTGCAGCATTTCCATGCAAGAACCAACACAGGCAATATTTGCATATACACACATTCAGGACAAGCTCCAAGTTGTCATCAACCCTTTTATAATGAATTATGAAAAACAGGCCTTACATTTAACATCTGTAAATCAAATGTACTCTATTAATCTGCCCTTGCTGAACTCTGATGATCAATGTTCACAGCAAGATACAGGAAAATATTAATAAGAAAGAATGGATCGACTGGGCTTGTATTCACTGGAATTTAGAAGAATGAGATGGGATCTTATTGAAACATATAAAATTATTAAGGGATTGGACAGGCTAGTTACAGCAAAAATGTTTTCCATGTTGGGGTGGGGGGGGGGGGTCCGGAACCAGGGTCACAGTTTAAGAATAAGGGGTCGGCCATTTGGGACTGAGATGAGGAGAAACTTTTTCACTCAGAGAGTTGCGAATCTATGGAATTCTCTGCCACAGAAGGCAGTGGAGGCCAATTCACTGGATGTTTTCAAGAGAGAGTTAGATGTAGCTCTTAGGGCTAACGGAGTTAAGGGATATGGGGCGAAATCAGGAACGGGGTACGGATTTTGGATGATCAGCCATGATCATATTGATGGCGGTGCACTTAATTTCTATGTTTTTATGTTTCTAATAGCTTCACATATCTTCGGAGCAACTTCCTTGTCAGGGCAAACGACAATGACAAAATTCGCCATTATCTTCAATGTGCCAGCAAGAACATTAACTGCCTGAGGGAAAGAATGTTTGAAGATCAAGACTTCTAACGCAGTATAAAGGTCCTACTTTACCCAGAAGCAGTGAACACTCATTTGATTTAACAAGTATTTACAACAAATACTCAATGTCACGCAGAAATACCATCAAGATTCTTTAAACCTATTTTCAAAATAATCTATGTTAGCATCCCCTGCTAGGCCAATATTAAGACACTGAAACCCTGATTACACTTGATTATCTCCAATATGTAGGCCACACCTGTAGCTCACAAGGCACAGGGTGGCACGGCAGCACAGCGATAGAGTTACTGTCTTACAGCACTTGCAGCGCCGGAGACCCGGGTTCAATCCCGACTACGGGTGCTGTCTGTACGGAGTTTGTACGTTCTCCCCGTGACCTGCGTAGGTTTTCGCTGAGATCTTCGGTTTCCTCCCACACTCCAAAGACGCAGAGGTTTGTAGGTAAATTGGCTTGGTAAATGTTTAAATTGTCCCTAGTGGGTGTAGGATAGTGTTAATATGTGGGGATTGCTTGTTGACGCGGGCCCTGTAGGCCAAAGAGGCCTGTATCCATGCTGTATCTCCAAACTAAACAGGTTTTCCAAAGCAGGTGTTTGATTCTGAGCTCCTTCACAGAACAAGATTTCAGGGCAAGTAGAGCAAGCCATTCGAGGAAGATCTCATATCCTTACCAGAAAAGTGGACCATCTCCATCGGCTGGTGGAAATTTCAAATCCACGACCAGTCAAAGTGGAAAAGGAGGATCAAGGATGACATTGAAATGTTTCAATCCATACAACAGAGCACATGGAAACCCAATGTAAAAAGTGAAAGGGATGCAGCAACTCCCAAAGGATTCATTCACCTACCCAGTCATGTGTCTCCGGCCCACCAGTGGTTACGTTTAGGATTCTCATATTGGCCTAATTAGCCACTTCAGAGCCTACAGAACTAGAGTGGAAGAAGTCATGAGTGACCACAAAGAAATGATGAAGATGAAGTGCAGTCAACTTGTCAGGAGACCTGCAGGCTTTCTCTTTAAACTGAAGCAATATTTAGTTTAGTTTAGCTTAGTGATACAGTGCAGAAACATGCCCTTCGGTCCACCGAGCCCGCACCGACCAGCGATCCCTGCACACTAACACTATGCTACACATACTAGGGACTACTTACATTCATACCAAGCCAATTAACCTACAAATCTACAAACTTACCACACAAGAACCAATGTCATCGCAATTGCAATACACAAACAATACTTACATATATGCACATTGTTGGAATGTGGGAGGAAACCAAAGAACCCGGAGAAAACCCACGCAGGTCACGGGGAGAATGAATAAACTCTGCACAGACAGCACCCATAGTCAGGATCCAATCCGGATCTTAGATTTAGACTTAGATTCCTTTATTGTCATTCAGGAGAAGCCATCTTGGGGGCTGGCTGCTAATCAGCAGCCGTCCGTTTAATTCACTTTTTTTTAAATAGTTTTAGTGAGTCCTGCGTTTGTCCTGTGGAAGTAATCCGACTTTTTAATGTAGGGTGAAGGAGGTAACCTCATTTCTAGGTCCCTACCTGGTCGGTGAGGCAGCCTTTTCTCCGGGCTGCCCCGTCGACCCGTCCTCGTGGCCTACCAGCGGGCATGGAGTGCCGTTTCCTGGCGGGGGCCGCCCAGCACCTCGGCTTCGGTGGCGGCACAGCACTGGAGCGCTATCGCGGAGCGGAGCGGGCGATGCCTTGCCTGGGTCGCCGCGCTAGATCGACGCTCTGGAGCTCTGGTGAGCTGTGACCGTGAGTTCGACACCTCCAGGCTGCGGGTCTGCGGAGAGGAGTGGGAGGCGCCGACTTCACCATCGGGAGCCTGGGAGCTCCAAACCGGCGCGGCCTTGTCGGCTTCGGAAGCCGCGGCCTCCGGTAAGGAATGCGGCCGTTCCAGGTGGCCCAGCCGCTGAGTGGACTTTCCCGACGCCGGGGCAACATCACCCGGTGAGAACGGCCAGGAACACCGGGCCTCCGTAGAGGCAATAGCGGAGGCCTCAATAGGCCTGACTTTGGGTGAACTGGGATGGGGACTGGACATTGTGCCTTCCCCCACAGTGTTGTCCATTGTGGGGGGATGATTTTTTTTGTGTGTAGTGTCTATGTTAGTTTGTGTCCAAGATGGCGGTCGGAAGGGAGAGTGGACGCTGGCGCGGTTTAGCTGCCGCTGCTCTCTCTTCACATTGTGTTTCTGATTTCTTTTTTGTCTTTGGATCCAATTCTGTCTTTAATTTGTGTATTGGTAATGTCTTTATAACTTATTTTACTCCGATTATATGTACTTTGTTAAATTCTGTAAGGTGTCCTTGAGACTTTTGTATAGGCGCCCACAAATAAAATGTATTATTATTATTATTATTATTATTATTCAGACCTTTCGGTCTGAACGAAATTTCGTTGCCTGCAGTCATACATATAATAAATAACAAAACACACAAATTAACATCCACCACAGTGAGTTCACCAGGCACCTCCTCACTGTGATGGAGGCAAAAGTCTTAAAGTCTCTGTCTCTTCCCTCTTTGTTCTCCCTCTGCGCTGAGGCGATCCAGGCTTCTGACGCTGTGACCCCGCCGGGTGATGATAAGTCAGTCCTGCGGCTGAATCCGTGCTCCGTCCGCGACGGGCCGGTTCAAACTCCGCGGCCCGGGGTGGCCGAAGCTGCCGCCCTCCAGTCCAGCGGACGCAGCTGTAGTTGCGTGAGCCCCAGAAAAAACAGGTCACCCACCTGCGACCTGCGAGCTCCCAACGATGTCGTCCACCAGGCCCGCGGCCGAGCCTCCGGACTCAGGTCGCCACCAGCATCCTCGGTCGCCACCGCCGGAATGCCACCGCAGCCCCGAAGCCGGCCAGCCTCGCGCTGGTAAGTCCTGGCTCTGCCTCCGGAGCCTCTAGGTCGGTCGGTCACAGTTGGAGTTGGAGGCCGGCAGCTCCGGCATTTTGGCCTCAGCGCAGACGGAGGCAGAGAAGGGGGATACGACAAGAAAAAGTCACATTCCCCCGAAGGAAGAGAGAAAAATCATGTTTCAACCCCCCCCCCCCACCGTACACAACCCAATAAACAAAAATTTAACTAAAACAGGACAAAAGAAAACAATAACAAAAGTAAAAACAGACGGACTGCAGGCGAGCCGCAGCTGTGCAACAGTGCCGCCACTTCCGAGCATATCTCTGGTGCTGTAAGGCAGTAGCTCCACCGCTGTGCCACCATTTTTCATTTTCATTATCTTTCTATTTTCTTCTTCTTGCTGCAGATTCAATCATACCAATAATTATATGAAGCAAAGTCTTTATAGTGGAAGGAGAAATTCTAAGATAAACATTGTTGGTATACACACTGACAGGAACCATGTGTGGTGTATTGTCTCAGTTGATTCTATCAGGAATTTTATTCAAGGATCAACATTAACAGGGATGGAATGCTGAGGCTCTATAAGGCACTGGTAAAGCCGCATTTGGAATATTGTGAGCAATATTGAGCACCATATCTGAGGAAGGATGTGCTGGCTCTGGAGAGGGTCCAGAGGAGGTTTACAAGTATGATCCTAGGAATGAGTACGTTAACCTATGATGAGCGTTTGTCGGCACTGGGCCTGTACTCACTGGAGTTTAGAAGAATGAGGGGGGTCCTCATTGAAACATACAGAATAGTGAAAGGCTTGGATAGAGTGTATGTGGAGAGGATGTTTCCACCAGTGGGAGAGTCCAGGACAAGAGGTCATAGCCTCAGAATTAAAGGACATTATTTTAGGAAGATGAGGATAAATGTCTTTAGTGAGAGCGTGGTGAATCTGTGAAATTCTTTGCCACAGCAGGCTGTGGAGGCCGTCAGTGGATATTTTTAAGGCAGAGATAGATAAATTCTTGATTAGTATGGGTATCAGAGATTATGGGTAGTAGGCAGGAGAATAGGGTTAGGAGGGAGAGATAGATCAGCCATGATTGAATAGCGGAGTGGACTTAGTTTAATTTAGTTTAGTTCAGTTTAGTATTGTTTTTAGTTTAGAGATACAGTGCGGAAACAGGCCCTTTGGCCCACTGAGTCCATACCTACCAGCGATCCCCGCACACTAGGGACAATTTACATTTATACTAAGCCAATTAACCTACAAACTTGTAAATCTTTGGAGTGTGGGAGGAAACCGAAGATCTCAGAGAAAACCCACGCGGTCATGGGGAGAACGTACAATCTCCGTACAGACAGCACCCGTAGTCGGGATCGAACTTGGGTCTGTGGCGCTGCACTCGCTGTAAGGCAGCAACTCTACCGCTGCATCACCGTGCCATCTTATGGGCCAAATGGCCTAATTCTACTCCTATTCCTTATGACCTTATGAACATTCAAGAGTGTTTAATTGTCATAGGGAATGGCAATGGAACAATGCAATTTCAATTGCTGCAGCATAACAGACCCATTAATGCAATAGCTTATCAATACCTATATAATAATCAAAAATATAATTAATTAATAACTGTAATAATAGGTCATCATATTCGTGCAAATGTAAAATCCATCGTGCAACAGAAAAAGATTAGTCCACAGAAGGTGGATAAAGTATTTGTAGACAGACCGAATCTCCCAAAACTTCTGAGGAAGTAGAGGAGTTGATGATCTTTCTTTGTGATAGCACCATTGAACTGGGCCCCTAACAGATCTTCAGAGATATGCATGCCCAGGACATTTGAAATTTGAAATTTGACTCGAAGGTAGACACACAATGCTGGAGTAACTCAGCGGGTCAGGCAGCATCTCTGGATAGAAGGAATGGGTCACGTTTCGGGTTGAGACCCTTCTTCAGACTTGAAATTTGACACTCACACATCGACGAAGACAGGTTTGAAGATCTCTGGTTTTCCCCTTTTGATGTCAGTAATTAGCTCTTTGAGAATAAAATTATTGTTCGGGCATCATTCAAACAGATTTCCAATCTCCCTCCTGTATGCTGAATCATTGTTCCCATCATTCATTCAACATGGGTGATATCATTGGCAAATTTTAAAATGATTTTGGAGCTATGTAGTCATGGGTAAAAAGAGCGTAGAACAGGGGACTGAGGATACAACTTTGTATAGTATCTGTGTGGATGGTTAGTGAGGAAGAGGTATTATCACCATACTGATTAGGGCCTGTTTATGAGGAAGTCAAGGATCCAACTACATAGGGATGAGCAGAGACCCAGTTCACTGAGTGTGATGATAGGTTTAGAGGGGATAATGGTGTTTAACCTTGAGCTGTAGTTGATGAATAACAGCCTGACATAGGCATTTTTATTGTCCAAGTGGTCTTGTGCAGAACGGAGAGCCAGCTAGATGACATCCCCCGTTGATTTAGATTAGTTTAATTTAGAGATACAGCGCAGAATCGGGCCCTTAGACCCACCGGGTCCGTGCCAACCAGCGATCCCCACACATTAACACTATCCTACACACACTCGGGACAATTTTTACATTTACCAAGCTGATTAACCTACAAACCTGTACGTCTTTGGAGTGTGGGAGGAAACCAAACATCTTGGTGAAAAACCACGCAAGGACATGGGGAGAACGTACAAACTCCATACAGACAGCACCCGTAGTCGGGTTCGAAACCGGATCTCCGGCGCTGCATTCGCTGGAAGGTAGCAACTCTACCGCTGCGCCACCATAACATTTGTTGTGGCAGTAGGCAAATTAGAATAGGTCCAGGTCCTGACTAAGGAAGGAGTTCATATGCATCGTAGCCAAACTCTCAAGCACTCCATCATCATGGATGTCCGTGCCACCGGTCGGTAGTCACCTTGTTCTTCTTGGTCGGCGGTATTGTAGTTGTCTTTTTAAAGCAAGTTGGAAGCTCGTCCCCTTTGTAATGAGAGGTTGAAGATCTCCACAAAATCTCTAGCCATTTGGTCTGTGAAGGCTTTACGAGCATGTCTGGTACACAATCGGGGCTGGACACTTTCTGATTTCACCCTCGTTAAGGATCTTCTGATATCAGTCTCAATGATTGAGATTAGTGTCTTCAGATGCTGTGGGCCTGAGAAGGTATATTGATATTCTCGATTTTGAAGTGAGTATAGAAAGTGCTGAGCTTGTTCAGGACTGATGCATCACTGTCATACACAGAAAATTGCCATGGACAAATGAACTTTATACTTGCCCTTATTGGAATACCAAAGCATTGGTTATGTGGGTGGGAGTGCCCTTTGTAAGCTTCTGCAGTTTAGTTCTTGTACTGATAGTTAAGTGGCTCCTAAAATCTTGGAGAAAACCCACGCAGTCACGGGGAGAACATACAACCTCCGTACAGACTGCACCCAGAGTCAGGATCGAACCTGGGTCTCTGACACTGTAAGGCAGCAGCACAAACCCTCTTTGTGTCTTCACCACTGCTGTGCTGCCCAAACCCTCTTGTGTCTTCACCTCTAAATCCACCTTTACTGCACATTATTTTAACCTAGTTTTTTAGTCACTTGCTCCAATGCCTCCTTAAGTGCATCAGAATCAATTTTGATTTTATAGCAGGGTGTGAAGCTTTTTGAGATGTGTTTGCATTGTTTATGGTGTTGCAGATTTGGAAATATCTACTATTGGTTAATGTCTTTTTACTAAATTTATTTGACAATTTGAACACTATTCAGATATTCTGTTTTAGTTTGTGACCAACATATTACTTTCCTCTGACTTCAAATCATTCTGATAGGAGAATATCTTTTTATTCAGAGCATCAATTCTGAACTGAATTCTGAGTTAAATTTGTCCTTGCTGCTTTTATGATCAATGCTTTATGTTTCATTACTTTGCGATTGTCTTCTGCCAACTAAACAATTTGAATATATTCTTGAGATTAAATGTGCTTTAAATAATGGAAATACAATTTCTAAAAGTGTCAAACGATTGCTTTATTTTGCATGAGAAGATAATCCATTTCACATTCAATTTATTATAAACTATTCTAAAACAATTAACAAACATTTTTTTCCAAACAAAATACATTTGCTCTTTTGTTTCATAACTGTGCTACATTTTAATCAAAATTCAGGAAATAACAAGCAAAGTGAATGTGATTCAGTGTAGCCGTCCCAGGTAATCATCAGATGTAGGGGCATTGGATTAATTTTGCTATAGATACAAAGGGATTCATGGTTTTTCACTGCTTTTTACGTTGATTGAAGATCAAAAGTATCTCCATTTTATAAAAGATGTGCTTAATCAGGCAGTTATTTCTGAGGTTACCTTTATAATTAGATCTATTATTCTGAAATGTTGATTCCAATCTTCAAAATGACTAATAGAAAGTATAAATCAGGGTACACACAGAGAAAATGTATACCCACAAATAATTAATAGCCAGTCCAAATGTTATTGCATCCCTCTATTGGTTATACATTAATTGAAACAATTGATGTGTTGCTTCCAGCTGACCTTGTACGTAATGGAAGAATGCAATAAAATCGGAGCAGGAGTTGATCATGAGGCCCTCAAGCCTACCCCACCATTCAATATGATCATGGTTGATCTAAATTGGCCTCCACTCCTCTTCCGTACCAGTTCCTCATTATCCTCAGTTCCTTGATTTTGAAGTACTATCTACCACTACCTTAAATACAATTTATTTTCAATCCATACGAAAATACTTCCTCCGATACCAGTAGGTAATGTTCTGTGGAACTTCCCATTGATGTTCATGATATTGAATCTAAGAACACTTGGACATGTACAAGGATGAGAAAGGTTCCGAGGGATATGGGCCCAATGTAGGCACATGGGGCGAGCTTACATTGGTCGGCATGGGATGATTACATGGGCCTGTTTCTGTGCTGTATCAGTCCACGACTCAATGACTCCAACACAGTGAGAACTTTGCAGTACCTCCCTATCATTTGTCCTGCTGACTTGTCTGACTGAAATTGCTCCTTTAATGCCATGAACTGCAAACCCATTGTAACATCTCTGTCGTAGGCTCACAGCCAGTGAAAATTGAGAGTTTCCAAACTAATTTTTACAGTCATCAAAGGCAGGGTTTCTAAACAGTTGCGCGTGAGAACATTATTCAATTGTGTACGGACAAGTAAAGCATCTTGGGACGTTACAGTTGCCCAGACAACGATTATTGGAGAGGTTATTGGAGAAATATGCAAGAAGTTGTTCCACAGAAATGGGATAATTTATTTATATTAATTGGAGACTGCATACAGAAATTCATTGACAGGAAGTTTTGCTAAAGTAGCCTGAGCAAGGAATTAGTTCCGATGGTCAGTGAGTTGCTAATTGCAATCATATGATCATAATGATCATCACAAGATGCTGAAAGTTATTTTCCCAGACAGGAGGAATGGTTCATCAGGAATGGAATATGGAAGCTTTTGAAAACAAACCTAAAGGGGAATAGTGGGGAAAAGAAAAAGACAAAATTATTGCTGAGAAGAACTTTTGCAGAAGGTATGTAACATTTTATTGCTCACAGGTCTAGGCCACAGGGATGGCCACACAGGTAAAAAGCGTACCTCAACATCTCTCACTATTTCTGTGATGGTGGAAAAAGTGTGCTGAGGATTAGTAAGATTAAACGAGAACTTACCAGTTTGAAGTTTGATCATTATTTTATGAGGAGTTACGTTGGTGATTACGTGAAGAAGACCCGTCAGGGCGCATGCGCGTCAATCTTCAAAGCAGCGGTATGAAATCACAGACAACACAATATTTTAAGTAACATATTAAGATGAGCAACATGAGAACTACCATATGACCTCTTTTATGAGAGAGGGTTGGGTGTGGCGGGCACGTAATCACCAACGTAACTCCTCATAAAATAAAGATCAAACTTCAAACTGGTAAGTTCTCGTTTAATCTTACTATTTTACTTCGGAGTCACGTGAGTGACTACGTGAAGGGTTCAAAGCTCTGTGATTTTATGCCGCAGATCCAAATCCCGGCCTCACTGCATTGATTGACTTTCGATGAGAAACAATCAATAATGTGTTAAACATGAAATGTTAATATCATGCAGTAACAATTGATTTGAATAATCAAAATAAATAGTAACCCGTCTATCCCAGGGGAACTAAACAGGAATTAATACTGAATTTGCAAACAGCCTCTCTCCGATCGGCGATCGGCCGATGGTAATTAAAAAAAAAAAAATTCATTTGACCACCCGGCACCTATAAAAATATGGCCGCTGTGAACATCCATCACCCTAGCCGACGACGTTGCTGCTGCACTAGTGGACAAAGGATATATACACTTCAGTGTTAATACCTGCCTTAATCAACATTTGCTTTAAACCACCTTGAGATAGTCTGCACTGACACTCTCCTGTGTGGCTACATGTAACTAACAAACAATGCTGTTTCCACATTTCTTAAGGTCTTTATAGCTCCAATATAATGAAAATAAATGTGCCATCACACATTAACATGGATCAGTGGGTTCAGCTGAAACACAATTTTAACAAACCTGTGACACCTGGCCTGCTCTGCTTTTGCAGGACGCAATTATATAACATAACATTCTCTTCAGCAACTTCCATCCTGTCTAGCAGAAGTTTTTGCAAAATCTGCACTTGCTATGCTGAACCAATGCCAAGAGCATGAACACTTTCATGATTAGTTTGGCAAATTCAGAGACATGACAGGAACCTACTGTCGAAGCATCTTGAGGACCTCACTTACATCCCAGATCTCCATATACCTGGGTTTAGGAGGTTTAGAGTTGAAATTCCTTTCATCAATCCAGCTATTATATGATGAAACTCAATAGGATCTTTCCTGACCCCATCAAAACCATACGATGACAAAGCACTTAAAGCTGTATTAATGGTGCTATAACTGAGCCCCTCATCATCATAGAGTGTCAACAGGAACTCTAAAATATCCACAATACCTGCAGTACTATAGTCAATATTATTTTGTACACAATATTGCTCCCATTTTTTACATAAGTAATATACACCTTTTGAGTACTCTTTCTCCAGGCTACAGTGAGCATGTCCACCGTTCACCCTGACAGTCCTTGCTCCAGGTATGGCCTTCTTAAAACCTGCAAATTAACAAGTCAATACAATCACATAACAGATGACTTTCCCGTGTTAGCGGATGCTCCAGTCAATTCCTACGCTTGGGAACCACCAAAAAGAGGTTGGATCCCTAACTGTAACATCAAAGGGAAACCATGCTTGATTCGGCCAATTAGGTATTACAAGCACCCCCAAAGCGGCATCCTGCTTGATTTCTTGCAGACTCCGACCTATTAGGCAAAATAGTAGGAAAATATATAAAACATACCACCTCAATGTAACGTCAAAGTATCAATTGCAACTGCCACCTGGTCTGGTTCCCATGAAACCTATTTAGGCATCTGATGGTTGAACCTTGATGCAAAACAAATCGATATCTGGCATTCATATACAAGTACTATATTATTGAACACCTCCTGTTTCAACATTCAATCTATGTTGTCATGGAACTTTCGTGACTTGGCGTCTGCTACTATGTAGAATCTACCTGGTAGATAAATAGCTGAAATATATTTTCCAATGCACCAGGCCCATATTTGATTAGCCAATCTGTCACAAAATACCGACTTGATTCCACCGATGTGATTAATATATATGCCACTTGTGTAGTATTGTCAATCTGAAACTGAACATGCAGATTACATTTGTTAGAGCAATAAGCCTTGTCCATAAAAACCTCTTAATAGTTAATTGCCCATGTCTGCAGAAGCGATGCCTCTTGCTCAGTCCATCTGCCTCCACAGCTGAAACTCGTATCCGTGACACCCCAACCGAGTGCACTGACATTCATCTGTAAAATCATGGAAGGCTGGTCAAGCATTACCTTGCTATAACTCCTGGACACATGGTGTATCTACCATTGCAAATCAGAATAGCCTTTACTGATAACTGCATAGGTCTATTATAATGACCCAACTGTATCCTTAATGCCTCAATTAGCTTGATACAGCTGTCAATTAGCTCTACCCTTTTTTCCCTGGGCAGAGTCACTTAAATGAATCAATTGTGACCCAAATAGTCAGGTGATAATTTGGATTTCTCTGGATGGTTCAGCAATCAGCGACTGAGCAGCAATTTTAGAGGCAAACGCCCACTGCTTACCCTCATGCATTCAGCATGGGATCCCAGCACATAGCCATGTTTGGATTCCTGTTTGGAGTTAATCCATACTAACCTTAGACACTCTTTTAGAGTGGGACTTATCGAAGCTGAAGCAGGTATCACCATCCATCTCCTCCATTTGCTTGTACATGCCTCTGTACCAAGCATGTTGTTCGACTCCATTCCCCACAATCTTATCACATATGTGTGTGGCTCCATCTTCATCCGCTATACATCCACGTGGGAGGACTTATGCAACCTGAAACAGGAGCTGCCGCAGCCCTGTGTGCATGAATTTTAGCACCATCTCGACCACTACGGAGAACCGAGTGGGAGTAATGGCAACCCTGCAAACAGGTGTTGCTTCAGGCCCATGTGCATACTCCTGTAGCACTCTCTCGACCACTCCGCCATTTGAGTGGGAGAAATTTTGGCAACCCTTTATTAGGCGTCACCTCAGGCATGTGTGCATGTATTTTAGCACTATCTCGACCACTGTGGTGCACCAAGTGGGAGGAATGGCAACCCTGCAAACAGGTGTTGCTTCAGGCACATGTGCATCCTCCTGTAGCACTCTCTCGACCACTCCGACCCTTGAGTGGGGTGAATTTTGCAACCCTTTACTAGGTGTTGCTGCCTGACATGTCTTACGATGGAGCATTGTTGGATTGCAACGAGACGCAATGTTGTCTGACATTGATACCCCTGGCTTGGCACTCACTCATAGTTGGGGTTATCAGGTCGCTGCCTACAGTAGCCGCCAGGACTAGCCATGCAAATCGATACTCTGTTGGTATCCTTCTTCCCCAAACAGGCGGCACGTGCTAGCGACTCCAAATCGTGCTCCTTCCCGATGCCAACGCCGTCTATAGGGAAGAATTGGAATGCCTCTGGCCCTCGTACATCAGACATAGTGGGAAATGCTGGAACAAACTTAACAATTATTTGTCATAGCCAAAGACATTTATGTGAATAAAGACGCCCATCCCAGTTAAACCTGGGATTTTTTTACTTTTAATATGAGTAATCTGGCGTCTTGGGGAAGAAACCGCGCCCAGTCCCTTTTAATGAGCAGAATTACTATGACGCCACTTGGTGTAACTCCCACAGGTGACTGATAATACAGCTCAATAAGGCTTCCCATTTCCTTAATTGAGTAAATGATAATCATCTGTCTCGGTATAATAGTGACAATGTGACCAGTTGGTAACTATGCGTGAATTGTAAATTCTCCTTGAAGGCCAGCTTGGCCTAGACCTGAAACCTCCACAAATTTAGCAGAAAATGCTACTGCCATAGACACATAAGGGTGATAAACCACTAATCTCACTTCCTGAGTTGGGGTTGGGGTACACTGACCCCTTTGTACTCCTCTCCACTGAGGAATTGATAAGCAGCCCTGAGCCTTACTCCTCTCCACTGAGGACATACATATATAACAGAGGGGACCCTCCTGGCCAGGCTCCACATGGTTCAAACTCATATGGGCTGCCAAAGTCGGGAACCTTGCCTCAATGAGCCGGGTAGTAACCCGACAACCACGCTCAGTCTGCACCCCGAATACCCTCGGGAGTCGCTGACCTTACTGTCAGCGACTCTAACAAGAAGTCCAACGGCCACCGGCTCCTCACTTTACCGCGGACCGTAGCCGGTATCCCCGCGGTCTAGAGAAACCCCGCGGCCCCTATTTAAAACATATCTTGGGAGTCGCTGACCTGTCTGTCAGCGACTCGAAACAACAAGCCCAACAGCCACCTCTATCGTGACCGTAGCTTGCGGTTAACCCGCGGTCTACAAAAAACCCGCGGCCCGAATTAAACCTCGGGAGTCGCGGACCGTTCTGTCCGCGACTCAACCAGCAAAACCCACCGGCCGCTTGCTACCGCACTCCCGCGGTCCGAAGCCGGCATCCCCGCGGTCCACAATTTCACCGCGGTCCACCGGGTTTTGCTGAATTTCATGTCCAGCAGGAACCTGCGAGAAAAGATTCCTGCAATGGACAACCTGAAAAGTAAGTTTAAACTTACCTATAGGATTTTTCAAACTTACCGCTGGAGAACTTTGTTCCTCCCAGCCTGTCTGCGCCAATGCGACCGACGTAATGATGCGCATGCGCCCTGACGGGTCTTCTTCACGTAGTCACTCACGTGACTCCGAAGTAAAATAGTACATGGGTGGGGGGAGGGGAGAGGGAAAACGATTATTGAGGGATGGGAAGGGAATGAATGGTACTCTTGGTTGTGAAGTAATTGTGAAGCTATGGAAATATGGTGCAAATATGGTGGGGGGCATGTGGAATATGTTGGGGGGTCATGAGGGGGGGGGCTTGGTAGACGATTGGGATAGTCAATGGTTGGAGATGATTGAAAAGGTGACCAAGGTGGAAGAGTTCTTTGTTACTAGAGAGAACATACCTGGTCATTATAGGAAGTAAATGACATGGAGGTGTTTATTGAAAATATGTTTTCATATTAATTCGTAAAGGTCATACCCAGAGCTGCATAGAATAGAAGTTAAGATAAATCATTAAACATTCTCCAAGTCTTTAACTCACTGAAAGTGGCAACACAAGTAGATAGAGTAGTGCAAAAGTCATATGGTATGCTTACTTTATTGGCCAAGGCATTGAAAGTAAGCGTCGGGAAGTCATGATGCAGCTTTATAGGATTTTGGTTGCTGTATTTGGAGTAAAATATACAGATCTGATTGCCCCATTACAGGAAGGATGTGGAGACTTTGGAAAGGGTGCAGAGGAAGTTTACCAGAATGCTGCATGGATTAGAGGGTTTCAACTACAAGGAGAGGTTGGATAAACTTGGATTGTTTTCACTGGAATGTCGGAGGTTGAGGGGAAATGATAGAAATATAGGAAATGATGAGAGGCGTATATAGGGTAGACAGTCAGGACCTTTATCCCAGGAAGGAAAATCAAATACTGGAGGGCATAGCTTTAAGATAAGGGGGGTGGGGGGCAACTTAATTTTTACACAGAGCGTGGTGAGTGCCTGGAACACACTGCCAGGGGTGATGGTTGAGGCAGACTCGATATGTGATATTTAAGGGGAATTTCAGATACATGATGGTCTTGACATCATGTTTGGCACAGGTATGTGCTGCACTGTTATATGTTCTATGTTCAATATTCTAATTATTAGAATGGCACCCCATTTCGGTGTTAAGCATTTGTGAATCAGCAAGGACAAGAATGACTGGAATAGTCCTGAAACTGGTTTTCTAACCATTGTTGTTGAAGGCTTGAGAAAACAAAATTCAACTCTTCAAAGATTTTCCACTTCCACATCAGAAAACTTGAGAGTGCCAAAGTGGAAATGTTTGAAAGCTTCAAGTTCCTCTGGTTAAATATCACCAGCAACTTGTCATGGACCTCCCATATTGAAGCAATGGCCAAGAAGGCACACCAACACCTCTACTTCCTTAGAAGGCTTAGGATGTTCGGTCTCTCACCAACATCTACAGGATGCATTTTATCGGGATGCATCACAGCAAGGTTTGGGAATAGCTCCATCCAAGACCGCGAGAAATTGCAGAACATTGTGGACATAGCCCAGACCATCACACAACCAACCTCCCTTCCATTGAGTTCATATACACCTCACGCTGCCTCGGCAAGGACAGCAGCATAATCAAGGATGAGTCGCACCCTGGCCACTCCCTCTTCTGCTCTCTCCCATCAGGCAAAAGTGTGAAAATGCACACTACCAGATTAAGGGACAGTTTCTTCCCAACTTTTATCAGGCAACTGAACCATTTTACCAACAACTGGGGAGCAGTCCTGAGCTACTAGATATCCCATTGGACACCCCCGGACAATCATTA
This sequence comes from Malacoraja senta, assembly GCA_038087875.1. Classification (NCBI taxonomy): domain Eukaryota; kingdom Metazoa; phylum Chordata; class Chondrichthyes; order Rajiformes; family Rajidae; genus Malacoraja; species Malacoraja senta. Next base: position 105,881,689 of record CM075977.1, read on the forward strand.
ATTGGACTTTACTGGAATGTATCTTGCAATAAACATGATTCCCTTTATCATGTATCTGAACACTGTGGATGGTTCGATTGTAATCATGTATTGTCTTTCCACTGACTGGTTAGCACGCAACAAAAGCTTTTCACTATACCTCGGTACACGTGACAATAAACTAGGCTGAACTAAAACCAAACTAAACTCCACTTCCCTATAAACTCAACTCCACTCCAACTCCACAACATATTATCCATTTTCTACATTCTTAAAAGTGAAGATCATCCTCATGATGGGTTCACAATGGGATCATAGTTTGACCGTGAGACAAATGTTTCCGTTAAATAAAACTTGAATCAAAAGATTAATCATTCACAAGTCTCTCTACAGAATCTCTGTCACGACAGTGGTGTAAGGTGTGAATATAGACACAAAATGCTGGAGCAAATCTGCAGGACAAGCAGCATCTCGGGATAGAAGTGTTGGGTGACGTTTCTTCAGCTAGTCGTCTCAACTTCCACCTTGGTGAACACCATAAACCAGATTGAACAACAAAATGACCAAATGTTCATGCAAAGTCAACAGGCATTTTGGTGATGGGACAATGATGCAAGAAGTATGAAGTCATTTATGCTGCCTGTTACAGAATAGCCTTTACACATGCAATTCCCTTTTCTTCCAATGCCCTCTTTAGTGGAGAATGCGAAGAGAATCTGGCAAATTGCCAACCTGAGCTTGTGCGCGCGAGTGGCAGAAGCATTCCAGTGGCGCCGAGGCTGCAGCTCATAGCCGATGCCGGAGCCTCGCAGGCCAGCGATGGAGCATATCGGGCAGGCGGGGGAATCTCGCCGGTCGACGGAGCATTGCCAGCCGGCAGAGCACGTGACCATCTGAGCCTGGTGCTGCAGAGACCACGGCTGGGGCCTGCGTCGGCGCCACGGAGGCATCCGCAGAGAACCCGGCAGCGTTAGTGAATAAGTCGGCGCGGCGGTCGACTGACGGACGAGGACGGACACGTGGACGTGAGGACGCCGCTGCCGGGGGAAGGAACAAAGGAGGTCCCGGCATGGGGGGACTGCAGTGAGGAAGGGGAATGAACAAAGGGGGAACTGGCGCAGGGGGGAGGGGGGATCTGTAACTTTGTAAATGCCCTTTATGGGTGACAATTTGCATACCTTGGCAAGGTATGCAAGCAAAGAATGTTGCTGTAACTTGTCACATGTGACAATAAAGTATTCAATTTACGGAGGAGAGAGCTTCCGGGCAGTGATGGGCTGGGTCAGGATACACTCACTTAGCAGAAGATGCTATGAGCAATCGCAAGTAGCTGGACGGGATTAGTCCTGAAATCACTGTGATGAGAAATTGGAGTTTGGGGGAGTGGGGGGGGGGGGGGGGGGGCTGTTGGGACCTGAAGATCTAACACAAAGGAATTGTACATAGACACAAAAAACTGGAGTAACTCAGCAGGTCAGACAGCATCTCTGGAGAAAGGGAATAGGTGATGTTTCAGGTTGAGACCGTTCTTCAAAATGAAGAAGGGTCTCGACCCCCAAACGGAGTCTGAAGAAAGGTCTCGACCTGAAATGTCACCTACAGTATTCTTTTTCTGCAGAGATGCTGCCTGACCCGTTGAGTTACTCGAGCTTTTTGTGTCTACCTTTGGTTTAAACCAGTATCTGCAGTTCCTTCCTACACAAAATAAATAGTCACAGTTACCAGGCATTAAATGACCAACCCTGTACCACACCTACCATGTCGAATTAAAGTGCACTTTTTATAACTCAGGCAACATTCTTCAAGAGAGCATGGATCTCACCTTGTAGTTAACCCTGCTTCATTCTAAGAACAAAAAATATGTGACTCTCACAATTTGACAGATCCACAACATGCCCTACTGAAGCGCTAGCCAGATGATTAAACTAAGGACCTATCAAATGGTGAACCCAAGAGTTGTGGAGATAAAAGGAAATAATAATTTGTGTTAAGGTCGCACTTGTGACTTTCAGAAGACGTAAGTATGGTCAATGAAGTATTTACAGTATTTTTTGGTAAACCGGCATTTGTAATTCATTGTGTCTACAAGGTATATACACTATAACGCTGTCACTTTTGCAACGTAGGAAATAAAACATACAATCTGCATTCAGCAAGATCCCACAATGAGGAAAAAATACATATTAACAGATTTCAAAGAAGAACAAAAAATATCCAATGTCTTCCAGCCAATATTTCCCTACTGGCAAGTGGCTAAGGGGACTTCAGCTCAGCATTCAATACGATAATCCCCCAGCAAGTGGCTAAGGGGACTTCAGCTCAGCATTCAATAATATAATCCCCCAGCAAGTGGCTAAGGGGACTTCAGCTCAGCATTCAATATGATAATCCCCCAGCATTTGGTGAGCAAACTGGCACCCCTACGATTCAATACCACACTATGCAACTGGATCCTGGATTTCCTTTCTGAAAGACCCCAGTCTGTGCGGGTGGGGAAGAACACCTCCTCGGTCATCACACTGAGCACCGGCTCCCCTCAGGGCTGTGTCCTGAGTCCGCTGCTCTTCACATTGATGACACATGACTGTGTCGCCAAGTCCACTACTAACCATATCATCAAATACGCGGATGACACAACAGTAGTGGGCCTCATCCGCAACAATGACGACCAGGCATACAGAGAGGAGGTGGAGCAGCTGGTGAGCTGGTGCAGCAGGAACAACCTTCTCCTAAATGTGGACAAAACCAAGGTGATGGTCATCGACTTCAGAAAGAAAAATCAGCCCAGTCACACTCCGCTGTGCATCAACAACTTAGCAGTGGAGCAGGTGAAAAGCATCAAGTTCCTGGGTGTGCATATAACGGATACCTTAACTTGGACTACAAACATCACATCTCTGGTAAAACGGGCACAGCAGCGTTTGTACTTCCTCCGCAGGATGAGAAGATCACACCTCCACCCTCCCATCCTCACCACATTCTACAGAAGCACCATTGAATCAGTCATGACCAGCTGCATCTCTATGTGGTGCGGTGGCTGTACAGCTGCAGACTGGAAGTGCCTTCAGAGAGTGGTGAGGACAGCGGAAAAAATCATTGGGACTTCTCTTCCTTCCATCATGGACATTGGTTACAAACGCTGTCTGACAAGAGCTAAGGGCATTACCAGAGCCCCCACACACCCACAATATGGTCTGTTTACACTGCTGAACTCTGGGAGGAGGTACCGCAGCATGAAGGGCCGGACAACCAGGTTCTGCAACAGCTTCATCCCCCAGGCCATAAGATTATTGAACTCACAATCAAACCAATGCAAAAAACCTTCTTATACATTGCCACTTTTAAAATCTTTCCTTTATTAACAATGCACATGAAGCACTGTTTATGGACACCCTAGCACTTTTACTGATCGCTGTTACTTTGAAGAGTCAATGCAACGAAATTTCGTTCAATGTGCACTGTGTCTATGTGTATACCTGAATGACAATTAAAGTTATATTCATTCATTCATATTCATTCATTCATTCATTCATATTGGCTGGAAGACATTGGATATTTTTTGTTCTTCTTTGAAATTTGTATGGGATTTTTTGTTTAAATTTCTCCCCAGAAGAGCAAACAAACTACTGGTTTTATGCCCCATTGAACAAGCATGCTCTCTGAGAGTGTTGCTCTCATTCTATGCTCTGCTGGAACAGTCACCAAGCTGGAGTGGGTTTAAACCAACAACATTCTGGCTCAGTGGACCAACTGGAGTTACAGATACATTTTGGTTCCAGACTTTTTCATCTTTAGCACTGAAAAGTTTTACCTGATATATTTACCACCTCAGTTCACATTTTCACTGTGAAATAATTTTAAATGCTTCTAATTATACATGACATTTCAGCAATGGAGAAACGTAGCATTTTTTAAGCACCCCGTCAAGTATTTGCAGAAAGAAAAAGGAAATCTGTAGTGAGCTACCAGCTGAGCTGCAAAATCCCTGCCACTAGCATCTAATTACTTAAAGAACATTGAGAACTGTTGGTGGCGCTAGCAATGGCTGCCTTGGCAACAGTCTGTCTGACCCTTTCTTCTTCGTTGTTTTTTTAGTATGTGTTTTTAGTGTTCTTTAGGTTGTTTTATGTGGGGGATGAGGGAGGGAGTTGGGAGAAACTTTTTCTTATCTCTTACCTCGATGGAGATGCAAATTGTTTCCGTATTGTATCTCCGTCCGCACTGCCGCCTAACATCGTGGAGTTGGTGGCCTCTGCTGGAGACCGACCGGGAGGCTGCAGACTTAACATCGCGGACCTCGCGGTCCCTTTGCCAGGGATCGACCTCTGAGCTCTACCCCAGGTGCCTGCGGATTTTAACATCATGGAGCCCGCGGCCTCTGGTCATAGAGCAACTTTGGGAACTCCAAGCCACAGGAGCTTCGACCGCCCCGACCCGGGAGCTTCGATTGCCCCGACGCGGGGGCTTCAACCGCCGGCTGTGGGAGCACGATCGCCGCAACAGATGGTTCGACTGCCCTGATCGTGGGAGAAGAATAAGAGAAGAAGATTAGACTTTATTACCTTCCATCACAGTAAGGAATGTGGGGAATCTGCTGTGGTAGATGTTTATGTTCTTTTTACGTAGTTGTGTGTCTTGTTGCTTTTTTAATATGGCTGTATGGTAATTCGCATATCACTGTACCTTAATTGGTACACGTGACAATAAAAAACCTTTGAGACCTTTGAAACTGAACTCAAAACTCTGAGGGTTTTTTCTTTGCAGATTTCCACACACTTGACAGCTTTGCAATTAGCATTAAATTTAACGTTGACATTAATTTGGTTTCTCTCACCCTGTTAGTGGTAAAGTAGTTGCTTGCCAATGGAAGTTGCAAACTAATTAATTGGCTATTAGATCGGGTTACCAGGTAAGAGGAGTAATCCAGGGTTGATTCAGGTCCAGGAAATGTGTAGGAAGGAACTGCAGATCCTGGTTTAAACCGAAGACAGACACAAAAAGCTGGAGTAACTCAGTGGGACAGGCAGCATCCCTGGAGAGAAAGAGTGGGTGATGTTTCGGGTCGAGACCCTTCTTCAGACTGGCTAGGTATAAGGGAAACGAGAGATATAGGCAAAGATGTAGAGATATAAAGAACAATGAATGAAAGATATGCAAAAAATTAATGATGATAAAGGAAACAGGCCATTGTAAGCTGTTTGTAGGGTGACAACGGGAAGCTAGTGCGACTTGGTTATGGGAGGGATAGAGATAGAGGGAATGCCGGGGCTACCTGAAGTGAGAGAAATCAATATTCATACCACTGGGCTGTAAGCTACCCAAGCGTTTAGCCTCAATCTACAAATACAGGAAGGTGGTACTATTGCACTCAGTAAGTTTGCACACTCGAAAGTTACAAAGTTATGAGTATAGAGTGAGTAGAGCAGGGGGCTGAGCACACAGCCTTGAGCTTCTCCCGTACTGATTGTTAATGTTGAAGAAGTGTCTCTGCCATTTCATACAGTGTGGTCTGTTGATGAGGAAGTCGAGGATCCATTTGCAGAGAGATGTGCAGAGACCCAGTTCCCTGAGATTGGTACCCAGCTTTTGTGTAACATCCAAAAATAATTGGAATCAACTATTTACAGAAATACACTGGCAATACAAACCCACCACCATAATACAAAATAAAAAAATATTCTTAAATATTAAATAACTATTTCCCCATCCTTATTGAGGATACATTCTACACCCGCGGTGTCCAGCGGTCCCGGAAATCTCCCAGGGTGCTCGTGGACAGCGCGTAATCGCTCTCCAACATCACCCGGGCATGCACGTAACCCCGGAAGAGGGGCAGGCAGCCGGTTTGGGCAGAGCCCTTCTGGCGCTGTGACTCGTGGATGGCCAGTTTGGCCAGGCCCAGGAGCAACCCAACCAGGACATCTTCAGCCCTACTCTCTCCCCTACGCACAGGGTGTCCAAAGATGAGGATGGCGGATGAGAAATGCAGCCAGAAGGCAAGGAGCAGCCCCTTTAGGTATTCAAACTGTGGCTGCAGCCTCACGCACTCCATGTACACGTGGTACACAAACACTTCCAGCCCGCAAAAGTGGCAGGCGGCTGGCGAGTCTTTGAACCGCGAGAGAAACAGGTTGCAGTGAACTCCTTGGTGCAATACCCTCCACCCCAGGTCCCCAATGTAGAGGGGGAAGAAGCCCTGCATAGAGGGCCCCCCCTCGTGACCAGAAGGCAACACCAACTACCGCTTGGTGTCCGGACGGTGGACCAGGGCGAGGAAGTGTAGGGTGTGGAGGAGGAGCCCATACAGGACACGCCTCCCTGCATCTCGGAGGGAGATGAAGGGTGTCGAGGAAAGGCAGCTCAAGTTGTGTGGGACCGGCTCCCGGGAAGGATTACGGCGCCTGGGTCCGATGAATACTTCCGGCTGAGCGGGGGTTTGCTCAACCACAGGTACTCCACCCGTTTGAGCCCCCCAACACCCGGTGGGGCGGGACAAGGACCGGCTGCTCTCACGCCCTCCGCCGGCAGAGGGGGGGCCTGGTCGACAGCAACCAGGTTCCAGACTCTCAACAAGACCCTGTAGAAGCCGGGCATCTGCATCAGGACCGCATGGCTAACGCCCACGATCGGGATCTGCGTACCTGTTTGAAGGCAGCGGCCCCGTTGGAAAAAGTGCATCGCCAGCACGTGCCACCTGGGAGGATGCCCTGAGTACAGGTATCTCTGCAAGGTCCTGAGGTGGAGAGCCGCCAACTTGGAGCGAATGCACACCAGCGACTGACCGCCCTCCTCGATCGGGAGACTCGGGACCGCTGCAGAGACCCAGTGCTTTTCATGGCCCCAGAAGAAGTCCACCAACTTCCTCTGGGTGATCTCAGCAAAGATGGCCAATGTGACCAAAGTGGTCAACCGGTACCAGAGCATTTGATAACCAGCTTGGAGGGGATGACAGTATTGAACTGCGAGCTGTAGTCTATAAACAAAAGCCTGAATTATGTGTTTTATTGTCCAAGTGTTCCAGTGCAGAATGGAGAGCCAGTGAGATTGCCTACTCCGTTGATCTGTTGCGGCGGTAGTAAAACTATAATGTAGGAGTTGATATGCACCATGACCAACCTCTCAAAGCACTGCATCACCACGGACATTAATGCCACTGGTTGGCAGTGGTTAAGGCACGTCACCTTACTCTTCTTGAGCAGTATCTTAAAGCAGGTGGGAACCCTTAGAGCTCGGTAGTGAGATGTTGAAAATGTCTGCAAAATCTCCAGCCAGTTGGTCCGTGCAGGCTTTAAGAACTCGACCGGGTATATCATCAGGTCAAGGTCAAGGTCTCAAGGTATCAAGGTCAGTTTATTGTCACATATACTAGTTAAGGTGCAGTGAAATTTAAGTTACCATACAGCCATACTAAGTGAAAAGCAACAAGACAAACACGCTCACAAAAGTTAACATAAACATCCACCACAGTGGAATCCACATTCCTCCCTGTGATGGAAGGCAATAAAGTCCAATCTTCTTCCTCTGTTCTCTGGTGGTCGGGGCAGTCAAACCATCTGCAGTCGGGGCGATCAAAGCCCCCACAGCCAACGATCGAAGCCCCTGTCAGGGTGATCGAAACTCCCGCGTCGGGGCGGTTGAAACTCTCTCCGCGGCACGGTGCTCCCGAGTCGGCCTCTTCTTACCAGAGACCGCGGGCTTTACGATATTAATGTCCACAGGCTCTGCGGTTGGAGCTTCAATCCCCGCCAAAGAGATCGCAGGCTCCACGATGTTTAAGTCCCACAGATTCCTGAGGCTTGAGGCGCCCGTCAGTCTCCAGGATAGGCCGCCAGCTTCACGTTGTTAGGCCGTAGACGCTTTTCCCAAGGGTTCACCCCCCTGGAGGATTTTCTGACGTCGGCCTCTGTAACTGTAACTATAATACTGTAATATGGGGGCTCGGGAAGGCACATCAGTGTTCTCCCTATCAAAGTGTGCATAGAACGCATTGAGCTCGATAGGGAATGATGCTTCACTGTCGCTTGAGCTGCCTCCTGATTTCACCTTGTAGGAGGTGATGGCATTCAAGCCCTGCCACAGTTGCCGATCAGCTGCCCCATCCTCCAGATTGGAGCGAAAGTCCCTTTTCGTCTTTTTGATAACCTTGTCAATGTCGTATCTGGACTTCTTGTAGACCTCTGTATCACCAGACCTGAATGCCTGGTGACTGGTCTTCAGAAGACTGTGGATCTCATGGTTCATCCAAGGTTTCTGGCTAGGAAACACTCGGAAGGTTTTTGTTGGAACGCAGTCCTCCACACATTTCTTTATGAAGTCTGTAAAAACTGTGGTAAATTCATTCAGGTCATTGCCGAGTACTTGAACATTGCCCAGTCTACAGACTCCAAGCAGTCCTGTAGTTGTTCCTCTGCCACCCCAGATCAGCTCTGTGCAGACCTCATCTCTGGGGGTGCACTCTTCAGTTGCTGCCTGTAGGCAGGAAGAAGCAGCACCGCTGAATGGTCGGATTTCCTGAATTGAGGGCGAGGGATAGAGCGATAGGCATCCTTGACGGTTGTATAGCAATAGTCAAGGGTGTTTAATCCTCTGGTGCTGCAGGAGACATGGTAGTGGTAGTTAGGGAGTGATGTTTTCAGGCTGGCTTTGTTGGTCCCCAGCTATGGAGGTAAAGGCTTTGGGGTACGCAGACTTACCTTTGTTGACCCTGCCATACAGCTCCTCCAGTGCTAGGCGGTCATCTGCCAGGGGTGGGATGTAGTATGCGGTCAGAATGGAGGTGAATTCCCTCGATAGGTAGAAGAGGTACCAATTCACCAACAAGTGTCCAGGTATGGGGAAGAGTTAGACGAATATGCCACTTCTGAGCACTATGAAGAGTTGACCATGAGGCAGAATCTCCCTTTCCCAGATGCCTGTGTTCAGTCCGTGCAATGGATGGAGAAACCTTCAGGATATGGAGTGCCACAAGGTTCGGTGTTGGGGCCGCAACTGTTTACCATATATATTAATGATTTGGAAGAGGGAATTAGAAGCAACACTAGCAAGTTTGCAGATAACGCAAAGGTGGGTGGCAGTGTGAACTGTGAAGAAGATGTTAGGAGGTTGCAGGGTGACCTGGACAGGTTGAGTGAGTGGGCAGATGCGTGGCAGATGCAGTACAATATAGATAAATGTGAGGTTATCCACTTTGGCGGCAAAAACAAGGGGGCAGATTATTAACTCAATGGGGTTAGGTTAGGTAAGGGGGAGGTGCAGCGAGACCTGGGCGTCCTTGTACACCGGTCACTGAAAGTTGGCTTACAAGTACAGCAGGCAGTGAAGAAAGCTAATGGAATGTTGTCCTTCATAACAAGAGGATTTCAGTATAGGAGTAAAGAGGTTCTTCTGCAGTTGTATAGGGCTCTGGTGAGACCACATCTGGAGTATTGTGTACAGTTTTGGTCTCCTAATTTGAGGAAGGATATCCTTGTGATTGAGGCAGTGCAGCGTAGGTTCACAAGATTGATCCCTGGGATGGCGGGACTGTCATATGAGGAAAGATTGAAAAGACTAGGCTTGTATTCACTGGAGTTTAGAAGGATGAGGAGGGGATCTCATAGAAACATATAAAATTATAAAAGGACTGGACAAGCTAGATGCAGGAAAAATGTTCCCAATGTTGGGCGAGTCCAGAACCAGGGGCCACAGTCTTAGAATAAAGGTGAGCTCATTTCAGATTGAGGTGAGAGACTTGTGAATTTATGGAATTCCCTGCCACAGAGGGCAGTGGAGGCCAAATCACTGGATGGATTTAAGAGAGAGTTAGATAGAGCTTTAGGGGCTAGTGGAATCAAGGGATATGGGGAGAAGGCAGGCACGGGTTATTGATAGGGGACAATCAGCCATGATCATAATGAATGGCAGTGCTGGCTCGAAGGGCCGAATGGCCTCCTCCTGCACCTATTTTCTATGTTTCTAGGATGGTAGGGAGAGGGGATCGTAGTCCCCTGTGCTGCAGTCTGACTTATAGTCCTGCCCGCCGGCCATGTTTCCGGACATAATGGAGGCCTCCCCGCTGTTTCCAGGTACTGTATTCACTGTTCCTGCAAACCTCCGCCAGGTCGTGGATTCCCCTGTGATCGGGAATCATCTTACAGTCGGCAGCTCCGTAGCTGCCAGTAGATCACAATAGCGCTATGCATTCAAACGCAATAGCAGCTTGTTAGTTACAGCACTGATTTCTGCTGTTTCTTTTATATGGCGATGGTAATGTGAGACAATCTCAAAATAACACAGTGGAAGAGATTGGAAAGGGACTAGGGGCAGTATGAGTGAATGTTGGATGTGGGCAGGCAATGGGAGTCACATCACCCATCAGGCTAAATTAATGGGAAGATTGAATGTCTTTTTTCAGTCTAATTTCTTTTGAATTGAATTGGGGAGTCTGTAGTGCAAATTTAACTCCCCTCCGATTGTGAACTTACACAAAGACGAGCCTCTGAATGCTCTGTTCCGTCCAACCACCTGGCAGGCTGTAAATATGTAATGATCTGGAAAAAGAAATAGCAATTGTGTGGATTGTAATCAACCACTAAACCGTTGAAGGAGAAACCTTACAATTCGTTGAGCTAACATCTCTTATAATAAATATGGTCAAATGATTCTGAACCAATATGAAGCTGAAAGATAGGCACCATTTAGAGGTCCAGAACCAATCAACAAGATGTCACACATAACGCAACAAACTGACAATGAGCATGGATGACGGAAGTTGGATTGGCAAGCGAGATTAAAGAGTTGTTCAATGAGCATGTCTATAATCTCACATGAGAACAGCATCCTCTAGCACAGGTACACAAAAATGCTGGAGAAACTCAGCGGGTGCAGCAGCATCTATGGAGCGAAGGAAATAGGCAACGTTTCAGGCCGAAACCCTTCTTCAGACTGATAGGGGGTGGGGAGAAGAAAGGAAAAAAGGAAAAAGGCGGAGGAGGACCCCGAGGGCTGGGGAAGGGGAGCAGACAACCAGATGGCTGATGAAGGGGAGGGGAGAGCAAGGGCCAGCAGAATTGGGAGAATTCAATGTTCAAGCCCCCAGGATGTAGACTGCCCAAGCGGAATATGAGGTGCATTTCCTCCAATTTACGGTGTTGCTCGCTGTGGCCATGGAGGAGACCCAGGACAGAGAGGTCAGATACGGAATGGGAGGGGGAGTTGAAGTGCTGAGCCACCGGGAGTTCAGGTTGGTTATTGCGGACCGACCGGAGGTGTTCGGCGAAACGAACGCCAAGCCTCCGCTTGGTCTCACCGATGTAGATCAGCTGGCATCTAGAGCAGCGGATGCAATAGATGAGGTTGGAGGAGATGCAGGTGAACCTCTGTCGCACCTGGAACGACTGCTTGGGTCCTTGAATGGAGTGGAGGGGGGAGGTGAAGGGACAAGTGTTGCATCTCTTGCGGTTGCAAGGGAAAGTACCAGGGGAGGGGGTGGCATGGGAGGGAAGGGAAGAAATGACAAGGGAGTTACGGAGGGAGCGGTCTTTGCGGAAGGCAGACATGGGGGAGATGGGAAGATGTGGCGAGTGGTGGGGTCACGTTGGAGGTGGCGAAACTGACGGAGGATCACTTGTTGTATGTGACGGCTGGTGGGGTGAAAGGTGAGGACTAGGGGGACTCTGCCCTTGTTGTGAGTGGGGATATGGGGAGAGAGAGCAGTGTTGCGGGGTATGGCAGAGACCCTGATGCGAGCCTGATCTATGGTGGAGGAGGGGAACCCCCGTTCCCTGAAGAATGAGGACATTTCAGATGCCCTGGTGTGGAACGCCTCATCCAGGGAGCAGATGCGGCGTAGACGGAGGAATTGGGAGTGGGGGATGGAGTCCTTACAGGAAGCAGGATGGGAAGAAGTGTAGTCCAGATAGCCATGGGAGTCGGTAGGTTTGTAGTGCATGTCGGTAAGGAGTCTATCACCTGCGATGGAGATAGTGAGGTCAAGGAATGGTAGGGAAGTGTCGGAAATGGTCCAGGTGTATTTGAGTGCCGGATGGAAGTTGGTGGTGAAGCGGATGAAGTCAGTCAGTTGTGTGTGGGTGCAGGATGTGGCACCAAAACAATCATCGATGTAGCGGAGGTAGAGGTCGGGGATGGGGCCCTGGTACGCATTGAACAAGGATTGTTCTACGTACCCGACAAAGAGGCAGGCGTAGCTGGGGCCCATGGGTGTGCCCATAGCTACGCCTTGTATTTGGAGGAAATGGGAGGAGTCAAATGAAAAGTTATTAAGTGTAAGGACCAGCTCCGCTAGGCGGAGGAGGGTGTCAGTGGCCGGGTATAGATTGCTTCTACGGTCGAGGAAAAAATGGAGGGCTTCGAGACCATCCTGGTGGGGGATGGAGGTGTACAATGACTGGACGTCCATGGTGAAGATGAGGGGGTGAGGGCCTAGAGAGTGGAATGCGCGGAGATGACGGAGAGTGTCTGAGGTGTCTTGAACATAGGTAGGGAGGGATTTAACCAAGGGGGATAGGATGGAGTCGAGGTAGGTGGAGATGAGTTCGGTGGAGCACGAACAGGCAGAGACAATGGGTCTACTGGGACAGTCAGGTTTGTGGATTTTGGGGAGAAGGTAAAAGCGGGCTGTGCGGGGCTGGGGAACGATGAGGTTGGAGGCTCGGTCGGGCGGGGCGTGGGGGTGGATGAAGTCGGTGATGGTGCTGGAGATGGTGGCCTGGTGCTCGTCAGTGGGGTCATGGTCCAGGGGTAAGTAGGAGGAGGTGTCCGAGAGTTGGCGCGTGGCCTCAGCTTTGTAGAGATCGACGCGCCAGACTACCACGGCACCTCCCTTGTCGGCGGGTTTGATAACCCAATCTAGGTTGTTGCGGAGTGAGTCGATGGCAGTGCGTTCAGGGGGGGAGAGATTGGAGTGAGACAGGGGAGTGGAGAAGTTGAGGCGGTTGATGTCACGGCGGCAGTTTTGAATAAAGTTCTCCTCTAGCACAGGAAGTGAACTGATTTCCAACAGATTAGACAGGGTTTGTGTGTTTTGACTGAGTGAGGTTTCAGGTGACATAGTGGCGAGGTGCTGCCTTAGACTTTTAGACTTTACAGATACATCGTGGAGTGGTCATAAGGTCATAAGGTCATAAATGATAGGGGTAGAATTAGGCCATTTCGCCCATCCAGTCTGCTCTGCCATTCAATCTATCTCTCCCTCCTAACCCCACTCTCCAACCTTCTCCCCATAACCCCTGACACTCATACGTCTGATTTTACGTTTTTGTTGTTGTTGTTGTTGTTGTTTTCTTTTGTCCTGTTTTAGTTAAATTTTAGTTTATTGGGTTGTGTATGTGTGGGGTGGGGGAGGGGAAACATGATTTTGTCTCTTCCTTCGGGGGAATGCGACTTTTTCTTGTCGTATCCCCCTTCTCTGCCTCCATCTGCGCTGAGGCCTAATGGCGGAGCTAACGGCCTCTAACTGCGACCGACCGACCTCGATGCTCCGGAGGCAGAGCCAGCACTTACCAACGCGAGGCAGGCCAACTTCGGGGCTGCGGTGGCATTCCAGCGTTCTGGCGGTGGCGACCAAAGACACTGGTGGCGACCTGAATCCGGAGGTTCGGCTGCGGGCCCGGTGGACGACATTGTCGGGAGCTCGCAGGTCACAGGTGGGTGACCTGTTTTTCTGGAGCTCCCGCAACTACAGCTGCGTCCGCTGGACTGGAGGGCGGCAGCTTCGACCACCCCGGGCCGCGGAGTTTGAACCGGCCCGTCGCGGAGCACGGATTCAGCCGCGGGACTGACTTACCATCACCCGGCGGGGCCACAACATCAGAAGCCTGGATCGCCTCAGCACAGAGGAAGAACAAAGAGGGAAGAGACAGAGACTTTAAGACTCCATCACAGTGAGGAGGTGCCTGGTGAACTCACTGTGGTGGATGTTAATTTATGTTTATTGTGTGTTTTGTTATTTATTATTATATGTATGACTGCAGGCAACGAAATTTCGTTAAGACCGAAAGGTCTGAATGACAAATAAAGGAATCTCTAATCTGGAATCTTTCTATCTCTGCTTTAAAAATATCCATTGACGTGACCTCCACAGCCTTCTGTGGCAAAGAATTCCACAGATTCATCACCTTCTGACTAAAGAAATTCCTTCTCATCTTCATAAAGGATTGTTCTTTTATTCTGAGATTATGACCTGTAGTCCCAGACTCTCCCAATAATGGAAATATCTTCTCCACATCCACTCTATCCAAACCTTTCACTATTCGTAACACCGCTGAAATCAGGCTCTTCAGCCCACCGAGCCTGTGCTAGCCATACACTAGCACTATCCTACACACTAGGGACAATTTATAATTTACAAAAGCCAATTAACCAATGTCTTTGGAGTGTAGGAGAAAACTGGAGTGTCCGGAGTAAACCCATGCGGTTACGGGGAGAATGCACAAACTCGGTACCGACAGCACCTGTAGTCAGGTTCGAACCTAGGTCGCTGGCGCTATGAGACAGCAATCTACCACTGCACTACTAAGCTGCTGAGTAACACTCTTAATACCTTATTGCTTTCAGAGCTAGGGATGACGCTTTACCAGCCTTAAACAAATTAATTGATTTACATTTTTGAATGGTCTGGCATTCACAAACTCAAATGAAAACTACAAATCTAAAGAAGGGTCTCGGCCCAAAACGTCACCCATTCCTTCTCTCCAGAGATGCTGCCTGTCCCGTGGAGTTACTCCAGCATTTTAGACAATAGACAATAGACAATAGACATTAGGTGCAGGAGTAGACCATTCGGCCCTTCGAGCCAGCACCGCCATTCAATGTAATCATGGTTGATCATCCTCAATCAGTACCCTGTTCCTGCCTTCTCCCCATATCCCCTGACTCTGCTATCTTTAAGAGCCCTATCTAGCTCTCTCTTGAAAGTATCCAGAGAACCTGCCTCCGCTGCCCTCTGAGGCAGAGAATTCCACAGACTCACAATTCTCTGTGAGAAAATGTGTTTCCTCGTCACCGTTCTAAATGGCTTATTCCTTATTCTTAAACTGTGGCCCCTGGTTCTGTGGCCCCTGGCCCCAACATCGGTCCAAGTCCAGAATACAATTTTGTGTCTATCTTCAGTTTAAACCAGTATTTGCACTTCCTTCCTACAGATGAAAGCAACAATTACTTTTTTTTACATCAAAAACATTAAAGAAAAACTAAAACACACTTACCAATCATTTATAAAAATATCCTAAAGCAATTTAACTTGAAGAAGTACCTAATCTTACTTTCATCTCCCATATCTACAGTCCATACTGAAATCAATGGGGTCTTTTGATCTAAAATCCTATGCTGGGGAATCTGATACATTGGGCCATGCCACTGGATTTCTCAGATATATTGGACGACAATCATGATCAAACTTTCCACAGACCTGCAGGCCAAGTAGGTGCGTAAGCAAAGGCAGCAGGAGTTAACTGGCATTAGATAGATACAGTATGTCTGCCTACCGTTCACCATCGGGAAAAGAGCTCGGAGCAGCTGATACAACGAGCAGCAGCTGGGCTGAAACGCTGAAAGAAAATATATACTCAGATCCAACTCTTTTCCTCACAATTGGTTTCAATTTATTTCTAAGTTGCAGACATGCCTCTCACTGTCTTACACCAACCACCTCCCCATCCTGATCCCCACATCCAATTCTTTCACCTTTACACCTCTTTTTTTTCAGACAGAGATTAGCAGAAGAGCAGGATGTGAGTGAAGATGAAAGAATACTGGTTAACATGGTACACAAAAATGCTGGAGAAACTCAGCGGGTGCAGCAGCATCTATGGAGCGAAGGAAATAGGCAACGTTTCGGGCTGAAACCCTTCTTCAGACTGATAGGGGGTGGGGGGAAGAAAGGAAAAAAGGAAAAAATGCGGAGGAGGAGCCCGAGGGCTGGGGGAGGGGAGGAGACAACCAGAGGGCTGATGAAGGGGAGGGGACAGCAAGGGCTAGCAGAATTGGGAGAATTCAATGTTCAAGCCCCCAGGATGTAGACTGCCCAAGCGGAATATGAGGTGCATTTCCTCCAATTTACGGTGTTGCTCGCTGTGGCCATGGAGGAGACCCAGGACAGAGAGGTCAGATACGGAATGGGAGGGGGAGTTGAAGTGCTGAGCCACCGGGAGGTCAGGTTGGTTATTGCGGACCGACCGGAGGTGTTCGGCGAAACGATCGCCAAGCCTCCGCTTGGTCTCACCGATGTAGATCAGCTGGGATCTAGAGCAGCGGATGCAATAGATGAGGTTGGAGGAGATGCAGGTGAACCTCTGTCGCACCTGGAACGACTGCTTGGGTCCTTGAATGGAGTCGAGGGGGGAGGTGAAGGGACAAGTGTTGCATCTCTTGCGGTTGCAAGGGAAAGTACCAGGGGAGGGGGTGGTATGGGAGGGAAGGGAAGAATTGACAAGGGAGTTACGGAGGGAGCGGTCTTTGCGGAAGGCAGAAATGGGGGGAGATGGGAAGATGTGGCGAGTGGTGGGGTCACGTTGGAGGTGGCGAAACTGACGGAGGATCACTTGTTGTATGTGATGGCTGGTGGGGTGAAAGGTGAGGACTAGGGGGACTGCCCTTGTTGTGAGTGGGGGGATGTGGAGAGAGAGCCGTGTTGCGGGGTATGGCAGAGACCCTGGTGCGAGCCTCATCTATGGTGGAGGAGGGGAACCCCCGTTCCCTGAAGAATGAGGACATTTCAGATGCCCTGGTGTGGAACGCCTCATCCTGGGAGCAGATGCGGCGTAGACGGAGGAATTGGGAGTGGGGGATGGAGTCCTTACAGGAAGCAGGGTGGGAAGAAGTGTAGTCCAGATAGCCATGGGAGTCGGTGGGTTTGTAGTGGATGTCGGTAAGGAGTCTATCTCCTTCGATGGAGATAGTGAGGTCAAGGAATGGTAGGGAAGTGTCGGAAATGGTCCAGGTGTATTTGAGTGCCGGATGGAAGTTGGTGGTGAAGTGGATGAAGTCAGTCAGTTGTGTGTGGGTGCAGGAGGTGGCACCAAAACAGTCATCGATGTAGCGGAGGTAGAGGTCGGGGATGGGGCCCTGGTACGTATTGAACAAGGATTGTTCTACGTACCCGACAAAGAGGCAGGCGTAGCTGGGGCCCATGCGTGTGCCCATAGCTACGCCTTGTATTTGGAGGAAATGGGAGGAGTCAAATGAAAAGTTATTAAGTGTAAGGACCAGCTCCGCTAGGCGGAGGAGGGTATCAGTGGCCGGGTATAGGTTGCTTCTACGGTCGAGGAAAAAATGGAGGGCTTCGAGACCATCCTGGTGGGGGATGAAGGTGTACAATGACTGGGCGTCCATGGTGAAGATGAGGGGGTGAGGGCCTAGAGAGTGGAATGCGCGGAGACGACGGAGAGTGTCTGAGGTGTCTTGAACATAGGTAGGGAGGGATTTAACCATGGGGGATAGGATGGAGTCGAGGTAGGTGGAGATGAGTTCGGTGGGGCAAGAACAGGCAGAGACAATGGGTCTACTGGGACAGTCAGGTTTGTGGATTTTGGGGAGAAGGTAAAAGCGGGCTGTGCGGGGCTGGGGAACGATGAGGTTGGAGGCTCGGTCGGGCAGGGCGTGGGAGTGGATGAAGTCGGTGATGGTGCTGGAGATGGTGGCCTGGTGCTCGTCAGTGGGGTCATGGTCCAGGGGTAAGTAGGAAGAGGTGTCCGAGAGTTGGCGCGTGGCCTCAGCTTTCTAGAGATCAACGCGCCAGACTACCACGGCACCTCCCTTGTCGGCGGGTTTGATAACCCAATCTAGGTTGTTGCGGAGTGAGTCGATGGCAGTGCGTTCAGGGGGGGGAGAGATTGGAGTGAGACAGGGGAGTGGAGAAGTTGAGGCGGTTGATGTCACGGCGGCAGTTTTGAATGAAGAGTTCTAAAGCCGGAAGGCTACGAGGGGGGTTCCACGTGGAGGGGGTGCGTTGGAGACGGGAAAAGGGGTCATCAGTGGGGAGCGAGGACTCCTTCCCATGGAAGTGAGCTGTGAGGCGGAGGCGACGGTAGAAGCGTTCCAAGTCATGGAGGGCAAGGAACTCATTGAGGTGGGGACGGTGGGGGACAAAGGTAAGACCTCTGCTGAAGACAGACCGTTCGATGTCGGAGAGGGGGAGGTCGGGGGGGATGGTGAACACCCGGCAGGGATGGGGGTTGGGGCTGGAGGAAGGCAGGTGGGTGGAATGGGGACGAGTCGATGTGTGGTGGGGGGGTGGTGGGTGTTCAGGCGGTGGGGGGGTGAGAGGGCTGTAGTGTGGGTGGGGAAGAGAAGTGGTCCCATAGTTGGAGAGGGATGGGGAAGAATCAGTGGAACTGCCACTGAGGTAACCAGGGCTAGGCAGACTAGCGCTAGGACCCAGTGGAGTCAAACCCCGGAGAGTGGGAGTGAGCAGCGTGGAGGCTTCAGGCCCAGTACAGAGTCCAGTTTGCAGGTGAGGCGACGGCTGCGGGCTGCTGGAGGGAGGTGCAGTGGCGAGGGTCGGCGGACCCGACGGTAGGAGTCCTTGGGCAGTGGAGTCGGGATCGGGGGGGCTGGAGGGCGGTGTGGTGGTGTGGGCCGGGGGACCCGATAGTGGGAGTCCGCGGGCTGTAGAGTCGGGGTCGGGGGAGCTGGAGGGCATTGCAGTGGCGAGGGTCGGCGGACCCGATGGTCGGGGTCCGTGGGCAGTAGAGACGGGGTCCACGAGCGATGAGTGGGTGGTCCCGGTAGGCGGATGGTCGGTGGGGCGGCGCGGTTCGACCAGCCCGGTGAGGCGACGGGGTGAGTAGGGTGCGGTGCGGCGGCCATGTTCGGGGAGCCGCGGTCCGGCGGTCGTGTAGAGTAGGCCCGGTCCGGCGGCGATGCTGGATGGGCCCGGTCCGGCGGCGATGTTAGGAGGACCGGGTGCGGCTGTGATGTTCGGCGGGCCCAGTGCGACGGCGATGTCGGATGGACCCGGTGCAGCGATGATGTTAGGAGGTCCCGGGGGGCGGCGAGATTCGGAGGAATCGGCGAGGGGGAGGAAGTCCGAGTTACCGTAGAACCGGCGAGGCTGGGCGTCATCGGTAGGCAGGTGAAGGTCGGCGGCAGCATCGACGTGGAGGTCGGTGAAGGCGACGTCTTGGTGAGTACTGGAGGCGCTCCTCGTGGACAAGATGGCGTCCTGGTGAGTACTGGAGGCGCTCCCCGTGGACAAGATGGCGTCGCAGGACCGGGGCAGGCGATGCGGGCCGGAGTTGGGGCCCGGAGCCTGCGGGCGGTCGAGTCGCGGAGAGTCGGCGGCGGGAGCGGCCTGGAGGCGGGCTAATTTAAGGTCCTTGGTGGAGTTGAGGTGGGCCAGGAATCTTTTATTGAAGAGGTGGATCTTCCGGCGGATGAAGTACAGTTGAGGTCCGTTGCAGGTCTGGGTGAGTGAGGCCCGAAGTTCCGGGAGGGTCAATGCGAGGTCCTGCTGATGCCGGCGCATGGCAGTCAGAGTGGATCTCAGTGCCCGGGTGGAGAATTGTTGGGTATGCCGGTAGATAGCCAGTCGGTACCGATAGTCCGGCTGAGGGCCGAACTGGGAAGTAGGGAACTGGAGCTGGAAGCCATGAGGTATGAGATGGAGGCGCAGGCATGCCCCGAGGAAGCAGATGTGGCTGTGGTATCGAATTTGGGTAAGGATGTGGTCGTAGAGTTGGAGGGCAGGGGGGATCACAGAGATGGGGCAGTTAGAGAGTTGGTTGTGGAACAGTCTCCGGAGAGAGGAGGAGAACTTCTTCAAAGTAGGCATACCTTGAGGAGATTTCGCAGTGGAGTAGACAAAGTGTTAAAGAAGGAACTGCAGATGCTGGAAAACCGAAGGTACACAAAAATGCTGGAGAAACTCTGCGGGTGCAGCAGCATCTATGGAGCGAAGGAAATAGGCAACGTTTCGGGCCGAAACCCTTCTTCAGACTAATAGGGGGTGGGGAGATGAAAGGAAAAAAGGAAAAAGGCGGAGGAGGAGCCCGAGGGCTGGGGGAGGGGAGGAGACAACCAGAGGGCTGATGAAGGGGAGGGGACAGCAAGGGCTAGCAGAATTGGGAGAATTCAATGTTCAAGCCCCCAGGATGTAGACTGCCCAAGCGGAATATGAGGTGCATTTCCTCCAATTTACGGTGTTGCTCGCTGTGGCCATGGAGGAGACCCAGGACAGAGAGGTCAGATACGGAATGGGAGGGGGAGTTGAAGTGCTGAGCCACCGGGAGGTCAGGTTGGTTATTGCGGACCGACCCATGGGTTTGCTCATTTAGAATCATCAGAAACAATAGAGGAGAAACTGTGGAAGTGTGGAACTGTGGCCCCTCGGATTCAATCAAAATGATAGCAGACAGCCTTGGAAGCCTTACCCCATTACTTTAACCTCACGTCAAAAACCTTGGCGTGATATTTGACTCCGCGTTGAAATTTCACAAACAAGTCAATGCCCTGGTAAAAGCTAGCTTCTTCCAACTTTTAAATAAATTCCAGCTTTTAGCTAAAATAAAACCATTCCTCCAATTTGACGACCTCGAAAAGATCATCCACTCATTTATCTCCTTTCACCTTGATTACTGCAACTCCCTTTACACTGGCATCAGCCAATCATCCCTGTCCCGCCTGCAATTGGTCCAAAATGCCGCAGCGAGACTCCTGACGGGCACCCGAAAAAGGGACCACATCACCCCGATCCTGGCCTCTCTCCACTGGCTCCCTGTGCGGTTCCGTATACATTTCAAGATCCTCCTTTATGTCTACAAAGCCCTTAACAGGCTTGCCCCCACCTACATCAAAAGTCTGCTTACCCACCACTCCACCTCCAGGTCCCTCAGATCGTCCGACTTGGGGTTACTGACCATCCCGCGGTCTAGGCATAAGCTCAGGGGCGACCGCGCTTTTGCGGTTGCAGCTCCTAGACTATGGAACAGCATCCCCCTTCCCATCAGAACTGCCCCTCCATCGACTCTTTTAAGTCTAGACTTAAAACATATTCCTACTCTCAAGCGTTTCTTGAGGTCCTCTGAGGGAGCGCTGTATGTATGTATTTATGTATGTATTGTTGATCTATGTACCACTGTATGTAGCATGTTAGTACCTGCACTGATGTAAAGCACTTTGGTCAACGAGAGTTGTTTTTAAATGTGCTATAGAAATAAAATTGACTTGACTTGACTTGATATATTTGAATTTTCAGAATGCATTCAATAACCTAAGAGAAGAGGTCACATTATCGAAGAGAGTATTATAATAGATTGAAGACTGGTTTAGTTTAGTTTAGAAAATATAGCCTGGAAACAAGCCCTTTGGCCCACCGAGTACACGCCGACCAACAGTTACCCATACACTAGTTCTGTGTTATCGCAGTTTTGCATTCTACACACTAGGATAAATTTACAGAAGCCAATTAAATCATAAACTTGTGTAGGAAGGAACTGCAGATGCTGGTTTAGAAACATAGAAACATAGAAATTAGGTGCAGGAGTAGGCCATTCGGCCCTTCGAGCCTGCACCGCCATTCAATATGATCATGGCTGATCATCCAACTCAGTATCCCGTACCTGCCTTCTCTCCATACCCCCTGATCCCTTTAGCCACAAGGGCCACATCTAACTCCCTCTTAAATATAGCCAATGAACTGGCCTCGACTACCCTCTGTGGCAGAGAGTTCCAGAGATTCACCACTCTCTGTGTGAAAAAAGTTCTTCTCATCTCGGTTTTAAAGGATTTCCCCCTTATCCTTAAGCTGTGACCCCTTGTCCTGGACTTCCCCAACATCGGGAGCAATCTTCCTGCATCTAGCCTGTCCAACCCCTTAAGAATTTTGTAACTTTCTATAAGATCCCCTCTCAATCTCCTAAATTCTAGAGAGTATAAACCAAGTCTATCCAGTCTTTCTTCATAAGACAGTCCTGACATCCCAGGAATCAGTCTGGTGAACCTTCTCTGCGCTCCCTCTATGGCAATAATGTCCTTCCTCAGATTTGGAGACCAAAACTGTACGCAATACTCCAGGTGTGGTCTCACCAAGACCCTTTACAACTGCAGTAGAGGTTTAAACTGAAGATAGACACAAAAAGCTGGAGTAACTCAGTGGAAGAAGGGTCTCGACCAGAAACGTCACCCATTCCTTCTGTCCAGAGATGCTGCCTGTCCCGCTGAATTACTCCAGCTTTTTGTGCCCATCATCAACTCATAAACTTGTACATCTTTGGAATATGGGAGGAAACCAGAGAAAACCCGTGTGGTCACAGGGAGGATGTGCAGACTCCATACAGACAACACCAGTCGTCAGGATTGAACCCAGGTTTTTGGCATTGTAAAGCAGCAACTTACCGCTGCACCACTGCACTGATTGGTTATCGCACAGTCAGAACAACTGGTTCATTTTGACTGGAAAGATGCAACTGGTGGAGAGCGCCACATATCAGGTCTTGTCCCTCATATTTAAGGTTTGGAGGTGGAGGTAGGGGTGGAGGCAGAGTGCAAGGTGAAACATGGCAAATAGTATGCATGGGGAAGTGGGGGGGATGCTGCAAAGAGAACATTTAGACTGGATAAGTTGAATGAGAGAGTCAAGAGTGTTTTATTATCATTGGTACTGAAAGGGAACAATTACATTTCTACTTGCGGCAGCGCAACAGGATTGCAAACACAATATTCAATGGATAATGTAGTAAACAAACGTTAAAAAAAATGTTAAATACATTACAAAAAAATATCGTGTAGTGCCAAAAAAACAAGACAGTTCGTAGATCAGAATTATGGCGAATACTTGGCAAATAAAATTTAATGTAGGAAAGTGCGAGGTCTTGTATTTTAGCAGGAGGTATCCAAAGAGAAATGGGGAGAGAATGCAAATAAGTGATGTACAGAGACATCAAGGTGTTCTTGTGTTTTATATGTAAAAGCTCAGGATGACCAGGTGCAGAAGATAATTAAAAAGGCAAATGGGATATTGGCCTTCATTGCAACAAGGTTGAAATTTTTAAATGGAGAAGTGTTTTTACAATTGAACAGAGCATTGGTGAGGTCACATGTGCAACACTACACACATTTTCTGGTCCCCTTAATTCAGAAAGGTTATACCAGCATTGGAGATAATTTAGAAGAGATTCACATGGCTATCTTTTGGGATAAGAAGCTAGCCCTTTCAAGAACAGCTGAAATAGTTAGACCTACATACTTGACACTTAGAAGAATGAGTTGTTCTCTTGTTAACGCATGTTAGATCCAAAAGGGACATAGCAGGGTAGATGTCGAGTGTGGGAGGAAACTGCAGATGCTGGTTTACACCAAAGATAGAGACAAAATCCTGGAGTAACTCAGCGGGTCAGGCAGCATCTCTGGAGTGAAGGAATAGACGACGTTTTGGGTTGAGACCCTTCATTAGACTGGTAGATGTTGAACTGGGTGGATCTCAGGAGACGAGGTATAGTTATGTGATAGGACATCAGTCCCTTAAAATGGAGCCATAAAATATTGCAGCTGTGTGAAAAAAAAGGTGACCCTCAGGTTCCAAATAAATCTTTCCTCTCTCACCTTAAACCTATGCCTCTAGATCTTGATTTACCTACCCTGTGAAAACGACTCTGTGCATTCATCGATTCTCCACATGATTTTATACGCAGTGAAGAAGGGTCTCGACCAGAAACATCACCTATTCCTTCTCTCCAGAGATGCTGCCTGTCCCGCTGAGTTACTCCAGCTTTTTGTGTCGATCTTCGGTTTAAACAAGCATCTGCAGTTCCTTCCTACACATGATTTTATACACCCCAGTGAAGATTACATTTCAGCCTTCTGCGCTCCAAGGAATAAATTACTAACCTGCCCAACAATTTTCTATAGCTCAGGCCCACAAGTCCTGACAACATATTTGTTAATCTTCTGTGCATTCTTTCCACTTAATGGCAACTTACCTACCTTAGGGTGACCAAAATTGAACACAATATTCCAAGTGCATCCTCACCAATGTCTTGCATAACTGTATCATAACAGCCCCATTCCAATACTCCATGCCTTGAATGGTGAAATCCAACATGACAAAAGCATCTTCACCACTCTACTACCTGTGATGCCGCTGCCAGGAAACTATGTACTTGTACTCCTAGATCCTCTGCTCCACAACATTCCTTAGGGCCCCACTGTCCATGGCCTGGGTTTAACTTCCCAAAACGCAACTCCTCACACATTCAAATTAAACACCATTAGCCATTTCTTGGTCCACTTGCCCAGCCATGAACCAATTTTGTATCATCATGAAGCCAATTTTGGTCAAGCCTTTTCAATCTTCACGACTACTTCCTCAGAAAGCTCTATCAAATTTGTGAGGCATGATCTCTCTTGCACCAAACCATTCGGACTATACCTAATCAACCCCTATTTTTACAAATGGAGGCACATCTTATTTCTCAGAATCCTCGCCAGTAATTTTCCTACCATGGATATTAGATTTACTTGCCTCTCGTTCCCATATTTTTCTCTGCAACTTCTTAAGTATAGGCACTACATTAGCCACCCTGCAGTCCCCTGGCACCTCACCAATGCCTAATGAAGATTCATATATCTCAGCCAGGACTCAAGCAATTTCTCCTCCAGCTTTTCACAGTGTCCTTGGATATGTCTGATTAGGCCAGAGAGATTTATCTACATTCAAACATCTTATGACATCAAGCAACTCCTCTTAATACAGACCATCCTCAGGACATCTCCATTATTTTTCACAGGTTTTCTGGTTCATGTCTATCGCCATGTTAAAAACAGAGGGGGAAATGTTCATTGAGGCCCTTGCACATTGGAACCACTTTGGTTTCTGAGAGGCCCTATTTTCTCAGGTTACCCTTTTCCTCTTAACGTGCTTATAAAATCTCTTTGGATTCTCCTTAACCTTATCTACCAAAGCTATCTCGTGTTCCATTTTTGCCTCCTGATTTCCTTCTTAAGTATGCTTTTTAATCCCCTATACTCCTCCAGAAATACCCTTGATCCCAATTGCCTATACCTGACCCATGCTTCTTTTCTTTTGACCAGAGCCTCAATTTGTCATCCAGGCATCCTTGATCTTAACTGCCTTGCCCTTCATTCCAAAAGGAATATGCATAACTTCAACTCTCATTATGATTCTTTTAAAGTCATCCTACTTTCTGGATGTTCCTTTGCTCACAGATATATATTTTCAATCATCTTTTGTTAGTTCCTGACTAGTACCATCAAAGTTGGCCTCGCCTCAGTTTAAAACTTTAACTTAAGGACCAGTCCTGTCCATGCCGATAAATATTTTAAAGCTCGAGGACCAGAGGACATAGGTTCAAGGTGAAGGGGAAAAGATTTAATAGGAATCTGAGGGATAACCTTTTCACACAAAGGGTAGTGGGTGAATGGAACAAGCTGCCAGAGGAGGTAGTTGAGGCTGGGACTGTCCCATCATTAAAGAAACAGTTAGACAGGTACATGGAAAGGACAGGTGTGGAGGGATATGGACCAAGTGCAGGCAAATGGGACTAGTGTAGCTGGGACATGTTGGCCATGTGGGCAAGTTGGGCCAAATGGCCTGTTTCCACACCATCACTCTATGACTCCAATAGAACTGTGAATGCTGGTCCCAAAGACTAATATAGACACTTTCCCTGCCCAATTATTAAAGAGTAGGTCAACCTTTGTCTTTTCCCTGTAGGGCCCTCTACATATTGCCTGCAGAAACTTTCCTTGACAAATTCCACCCCATCAAAACCCTTGGCACCATGACCATCCCAGTGCACATTGGAAAAATACAACACTATTGCAACCTTATTAGTATTGCAGTTGTCTACAATCTCCCAGCATAATTGTTCTACCGTCCATCCGGTTGATTACATTAGTCGAAACAGGGTGGACCACGTGAAGGTTGCAATCTCCAGACCATCCCACACATCATGAATGACTGCCCACTGAGGCTTTTCCCTGGGGCCATCAAAGCCATCCACCCAGTAACTGATGCTGTCCTGGCCTGGATGTCTACCCACTTTAGGCTGTGCATGCCACACGCAAGAAGACGAGAAGAAGACTGTTCCTCCAATTGTCACTGACTATTTGGGGGTTTATATTGCAATCCCAATAAGATCATAGAGTCATACAGCATGGAAACAGGACCCTTGGCCCAAATTTCCCACACTGGCCAACATGTCCCAACTATGCTCG
Source organism: Malacoraja senta (assembly GCA_038087875.1). NCBI lineage: Eukaryota > Metazoa > Chordata > Chondrichthyes > Rajiformes > Rajidae > Malacoraja > Malacoraja senta. The sequence continues at coordinate 105,907,837 of CM075977.1, forward strand.
TCCCACCTGCCTGCGTTTGGTCCATATCCTTCCAAACCTGTCCTATCATGTACCTGTCTAACTGTTTCATAAATGTTGGGATAGTCCCTAACTCAACTACCTCCTCTGGCAGCTCATTCCATACACCCACCATCCTTTGTGAAAATGTTACCGCTCAGATTTCCTTTCACCTTAAACCTATTATTAGGAGCATTCGTAATAAGGTGGATGAGTTGAACGTGCAGTTAGCTATTAATGATTATGATATCGTTGGGATCACGGAGACATGGCTCCATGGTGACCAAGGCTGGGAGCTGAACATCCAGGGATATTCAATATTCAGGAGGGATAGAGAGAAAGGAAAAGGAGGTGGGGTAGCGTGGCTGGTTAGAGAGGAGATTAACGTAGTGGAAAGGAAGGACATTAGCTTGGAGGATGTGGAATCAGTATGGGTAGAGCTGCGAAACACTAAGGGGCAGAAAACGCTGGTGGGCGTTGTGTACAGGCCACCTAGCAGTAGTAGTGAAGTTGGGGATGGCATCAAACAGGAAATTAGAAATGCGTGCAACAAAGGCAAAACAGTTATAATGGGTGACTTCAATCTACATATAGATTGGGTGAATCAAATTGGCAGGGGTGCTGAGGAAGAGGATTTCTTCGAATGTATGCGGGATAGTTATCTAAACCAACATGTAGAGGAACCAACGAGAGAGCAGGCTATTCTAGACTGGGTATTGAGTAATGAGGAAGGGTTAGTTAGCAGTCTTGTTGTGCGTGCCCCCTTGGGCAAGAGTGACCATAATATGGTTGAGTTCTTCATTAGGATGGAGAGTGACATTGTTAATTCAGAAACAATGGTTCTGAACTTACAGAAAGGTAACTTTGAGTGTATGAGACGTGAATTGGCCAGGATTGACTGGCAATTAGTTCTAAAATAGTTGACGGTGGATATGCAATGGAAGGCATTTAAAGACAGCATGGATGAACTACAAAAATTGTTCATCCCAATTTGGCAAAAGAATAAATCAGGGAAGGTAGTGCATCCGTGGATAACAAGGGAAATCAGGGATAGTATCAAAGCAAAAGATGATGCGTACAAATTAGCCAGGAAAAGCAGCATACCAGAGGACTGGGAGAAATTCAGAGACCTGCAGAGGAGGACAAAGGGCTTAATTAGGAAAGGGAAAATAGATTATGAAAGAAAACTGGCAGGGAACATAAAAACTGACTGCAAAAGTTTTTATAGATATGTGAAGAGAAAGAGATTAGTTAAACAAATGTAGGTCCCTTGCAGTCAGAAACAGGTGAATTGATCATGGGGAACAAGGATATGGCAGACCAATTGAATAACTACTTTGGTTCCGTCTTCACGAAGGAAGACATAAATAATCTGCCGGAAATAGCAGGGGACCGCGGGTCAAAGGAGATGGAGGAACAGTGTGAAATCCAGGTTAGTCGGGAAGTGCTATTGGGTAAATGGAATGGATTAAAGGCCGATAAATCACCAGGGCCAGATAGGCGGCATCCCAGAGTACTTAAGGAAGTAGCTCCAGAAATAGTGGATGCATTAGTGATAATTTTTCAAAACTCTTTAGATTCTGGAGTAGTTCCTGAGGATTGGAGGGTAGCAAACGTAACCCCACTTTTTAAGAAGGGAGGGAGAGAGAAAACGGGGAATTACAGACCAGTTAGTCTAACATCGGTAGTGGGGAAACTGCTAGAGTCAGTTATTAAAGATGGGATAGCAGCACATTTGGAAAGTGGTGAAATCATTGGACAAAGTCAGCATGGATTTACGAAAGGTAAATCATGTCTGACGAATCTTATAGAATTTTTCGAGGATGTAACTAGTAGAGTGGATAGGGGAGAACCACTGGATGTGTTGTATCTGGACTTTCAGAAGGCTTTCGACAAGGTCCCACATAAGAGATTATTATACAAACTTAAAGCACACGGTATTGGGGGTTCAGTATTGATGTGGATAGAGAACTGGCTGGCAAACAGGAAGCAAAGTGTAGGAGTAAACGGGTCCTTTTCACAATGGCAGGCAGTGACTAGTGGGGTACCGCAAGGCTCAGTGCTGGGACCCCAGCTATTTACAATTAATATTAATGAACTGGATGAGGGAATTGAAGGCAACATCTCCAAGTTTGCGGATGACACTAAGCTGGGGGGCAGTGTTAGCTGTGAGGAGGATGCTAGGAGACTGCAAGGTGACTTGGATAGGCTGGGTGAGTGGGCAAATGTTTGGCAGATGCAGTATAATGTGGATAAATGTGAGGTTATCCACTTTGGTGGCAAAAACAGGAAAGCAGACTATTATCTAAATGGTGGCCGATTAGGAAAAGGGGAGATGCAACGAGACCTGGGTGTCATGGTACACCAGTCATTGAAAGTAGGCATGCAGGTGCAGCCGGCAGTGAAGAAAGCGAATGGTATGTTAGCTTTCATAGCAAAAGGATTTGAGTATAGGAGCAGGGAGGTTCTATTGCAGTTGTACAGGGTCTTGGTGAGACCACACCTGGAGTATTGCGTACAGTTTTGGTCTCCAAATCTGAGGAAGGACATTATAGCCATAGAGAGAGTGCAGAGAAGGTTCACCAGACTGATTCCTGGGATGTCAGGACTTTCATATGAAGAAAGACTGGATAGACTTGGCTTATACTCGCTAGAATTTAGGAGATTGAGAGGGGATCGTATAGAAATGTACAAAATTCTTATGGGGTTGGACAGGCTAGATGCAGGAAGATTGTTCCCGATGTTGGGGAAGTCCAGGACAAGGGGTCACAGCTTAAGGATAAGGGGGATATCCTTTAAGACCGAGATGAGGAAAAACTTTTTCACACAGAGAGTGGTGAATCTCTGGAACTCTCTGCCACAGAGGGTAGTTTAGGCCAGTTCATTGGCTATATTTAAGAGGGAGTTAGATGTGGCCCTTGTGGCTAAAGGGATCAGGGGGTATGGAGAGAAGGCAGGTACGGGATACTGAGTTGGATGATCAGCCATGATCATATTGAATGGCGGTGCAGTCTCGAAGGGCCGAATGGCCTACTCCTGCACCTATTTTCTATGTATCTATGTATCTATGTCCTCTATGAAAGTAAGCATGCAGGTACAGCAGGCAGTGAAGAAAGCGAATGGCATGTTGGCCTTTATAACAAGAGGAATCGAGTATAGGAGCAAAGAGGTCCTTTTGCAGTTGTACAAGGCCCTAGTGAGACCACACCCGGAGTATTGTGTGCAGTTTTGATCCCCTAATTTGAGGAAGGACATTCTTGCTATTGAGGGAGTGCAGCATAGGTTTACAAGGTTAATTCCCGGGATGGCGGGACTACCATATGCTGAGAGAATGGAGCGGCTGGGCTTGTACACTCTGGAGTTAAGAAGGATGAGAGGGGATCTTATTGAAATGTGTAAAATTGTTAAGGGTTTGCACACGCTAGAGGCAGGAAACATGTTTCTGATGTTGGGAGTCCAGAACCAGGGGCCACAGTTTAAGTATAAGGGGTAAGCCATTAAAACGGAGACGAGGAAACACTTTTTCTCACAGAGAGTTGTGAGTCTGTGGAATTCTCTGCCTCAGAGGGTGGTGGAGGTTGGTTCTCTGGATACTTTTAAGAGAGAGCTAGATGGGGCCCTTAAAGATAGCGGAGTCAGTGGATATGGGGAGAAGGCAGGAACGGGGTACTTATTGGGGATGATCAGCCTTGATCACATTGAATGGCAGTGCTGGCTCGAAGGGCTGAATGGCCTACTGCACCTGTCTATTGTCTATTGTCTATTGTATATTGTCTAATCCGTGAGTGTAGAAGAGTTTAGGAGAGTTTGAAAAATGTCATGTAGAAGACCTCCTTCGACCACCTTCGACTATGTTCAAGACTAGCTTCGACTAACTTCGACGAGCTTCGGGAAAATTGGACAATAGTGGAGAGTGAATACGACCTCCTTCGATCTCCTTTGACCAACTATGTTGAAGACTATCTACGACTACCTTGAACTACCTTTGACTACCTTCGACTACCCTCGATTACCTACGAATAACATGCCGACCTACTACGACCTACTTCAACTAAACCTACGAGTAAAAAAAGTATCGATTTTTTCCATGGCGACCTTTTTATACTCGCGGGCATTTTTCAACGTTGAAAAAAATGACTTAGCTGAGGCCTCGAATACCCGGAGACCACTCTCGAGCATGAAGGAGAGTTACAAAGACCTCCTAGGACCTCGTGTCGACTATGCTGTGAGTATGAGTCGAGGGCAAACTCTTCTGAACTCGCGGATTAAGGCACCACTGTGGGACAGCCCTTTAAGGGCCTGTCCCACTGCAGTGACCGAATTCGCGGGTTTAGAAGAGTTCACCCTTGACTCATACTCGCAGCATGGTCGACTCGAAGTCCTAGGAGGTCCTAGGAGGTCTTTGTAACTCTCCTTCATGCACAAGAATAATCCCCGCGTACTCGAGTCCTCAGCTAGGTCGTGGCTTTTTTTTTCAACGTTGAAAAATGCCTGCGAGTAAAAAAAGGTTGCCATGGAAAAAATCCATCTTTTTTTACTCGTAGGTATAGTCGAAGTAGGTCGTAGTAAGGTCGTAATGCTATCGTAGGTAATCTAAGTCAATCAAAGGTAATCGAGGTAGTCGAAGGTAAAGCTCATTGAGAAAAAAAGGTAAGTAAACCGACCGGTAATGTTAAATGCCCGCTAAAATTTATGAAATGTTGTCTGGCTTCTTAAAAGTGTCTCCACTCCTTCTCCTCCCCTTCTCTCCCCTTCTCTCCCCCCCCCCTCCCTCCGCGCTCTGAAAGGACTTACCTTAACTGTGGCAGCCGTCTTTTACCTTCCTGTTCATCGCTTTCCATGGCCCCCGCCTTTGCGATGTGTTTGCATATGTGCGTGTGTGTGTGTGCAGACAGTCGATCCGGCTCGCGCTTTCATCGCTGACGGTCGATCCAGCTCGAGGTTTTTCAGGCGAGTGCCCTCGAGCTTGAAGGTCGAAGACAGTCGCTGAAAAGTCTCCTTAGTGGAACAGGCCCTTTACTGTCTCCGCCTACATTCTATCTTTGTACACCCCTTCCCCTGACATCAGCCTGAAGAAGGGTCACGACCCAAAATGTCGCCCATTCCTTCTCTACAGAAATGCTGCCTCACTCGCTGAGTTACTCCAGCATTTTGTGTCTACCTGTAGATTTCTTAACCTGGCCATACAAGCCCGTTGTACTAGCGGTGTTGCAGGGTCAGCCAACCTACAAGTGAGGCTATTGGTATCCTCCACTGCTGCTCCACCACTCTGTGCAGCTGCAGGTCACGTCCGGTCCGCCTGCTCGACCTCTTGGTGTGACATCGATCCCAGTTGAGCCCCAGGCTGCTGCAAGGTCTTTAGAGGCACAGTCGCTACGATCTGAATGTGCACATCGGCCTGTGAACAATCACCCCTTGTCTCACACGTCCGCCCTTCATTCTTTGTGCCCCAGGACCACCTCCCATGGCCACCCTCGTGGCCTCATGGGCTTTGGATGGCTGACTCAATTCCAGAGCCATACTTGGAGCTGAGTTGACGGTACGAAAAACCTCTCAAGAGCTGGGCCGGAGAAAAAGGTGGTTGGTAAAGTGAAAGTGCAGAAGAGAGTTCTATTGGGTTGTTGGGGAGGCCAGTGAGCAGCAGCTCAGAGAATCCTTTTGGTGATAAAGGGTTGGTCAAAGTCTTGGTGGAGCTTTGTTAGATGCAAGGGGTTTAGTTTAGTTTAGAGTGCAGAGATACAGTGCGGAAACAGGCCCTTCGGCCCACTGAATCCGTGCCGACCAGCAATCCCCACACATTAATGCTACCCCTACCAGGGACAATTTTACATTTATAACAAGCCAATTAACCTACCAACTTGCATGTCTTTGGAGTGTGGGAGGAAACCAAAGATCTCGGAGAAAACCCATGCGGTCACGGGGAGAACGTACAAACTCTTAATCAAATCAATTCTTCTTAATCAACAAAGCAATGCTCCCTCCTCTTTTAACCCCACATTTATCTTGCCTGCAGCACCTTTCACATGGAACATTAAGCTGAGGTGGATGCTCAGACTTCTAATTCTGTTCATCATTCAACCTCTGACTGTTGCCTTGTTATCAGTATTACAAGATGTCGGCTGAATATCGCAATAGTTCAGCATCTGTACTCCAGCACATTCCATGGAATCCTGACATGGTACCTTGGCTGTTTGGCACCTTAGCTCCATGGAAAACAATTCTGCTGTTCCTTCTCAGGGTCAGTTCATTCCTTGGATGTCATTTCGATTTTTTTTGTTTTTTTTGTATGTCTAAATGTATGTGTTAATGTTTCTCAGTATGTTTTTATGTGGGGGTTGGTGGGGGGGAAAGGGGGAAACCGTTTCCAGTCACTTACCTCGGTGACTTTTCTCCTAGTCGCATTTTTGCCTTCCCCCACGGCCCAACAACTTGGATTGGTGCAGCCTTAACCGGAGAAGGCAACAGAACTTCAGCAGCAGGCACGGCTCGGACTTCCATCACGGAGCTAGAAGAAAGGCTCCGATTGCCGGCCTGCTGACATTAACATCGGGAAGCTGCGGTCTGCGGAGCTTCTAGCAGAAGGCGTGGAGTGGACCTACCACCCCGGAGCCAGGGATCCCTTGCTGTGGATCACCAGAGAAGAGCTCCAACTGCTGGCCTGCCTGCGGCCTATAACATCGATAAGCCGGGGTCTCCGGTAAGAAAGTGGCCGATTCGGGCACTCCAAGCCGCGGAGTGAGTTCTATCCATCCTTACGTCGGAGCTTCGATCATCCCGACGAGAAGGCCTGTACATCGGGCCGTCTGTAGTGGCGACTACGGAGGGTCAAGGCCCCAAACACGGGTGAACAAAAGGTGGAAGACTGACTGAACTTTATTGCCTTCCATCACAGTGATCACTGTGGATGTTTATGTTAAGTTCTATCGTTCTTTTTAATTGTGTTGTGTTCTTTTAAGTGTATGACTGCATGGTAACTCAAATATCACTGCTCCTTAATTGGTGCGTGTGACAATAAATGTGAATTTGAATTTGAATTTAATCCTAATGGGTCCACTTGGCCAATGAGTTTCCTGATGCCAACCTAGACAGCCACCACACAGTGAACTGTTGCATGGCACACAGAACAGTGCAGCATAGGAATAGGCCCTAGTTAATGCTGGCGCACCTTCCAGTCATCCCCTCCTCACCCTCCCCCGCACACACATGCTCACACACACACACACACGCACATGCTCACACACACACACACACACACACACTCACACACTCACGCTCACACACACACACACACTCACACACACACACACTCACACGCTCACACACACACACAAATGCTCACATAGAAGCACACACACATACACATACACACACATACACACACATACACACACATACACACACACACACACACACATACACACATACACACATACACACACACACACACACCCACACAGAAGCACAAACTCACACACACACCCAGAAACACACACACACCCACCCACACCCAGAGATACACGCACACACTGACACACACAGAAAGACACACACACACACACACACTCACACAGAAACACACACACACACACTCACACAGAAACACACACACACACACACACAGAAACACACACACACACACACACACACACACACATATAGAAACACACACATACACTCAGACACACACACAGATAGAAATGCAAACACACACACACACACACACACACACCCACACATTCACACTAGAGTCATCAGCAATGCTTTTGGAGTGTTGTCCTTTGGTCAGGAGCTTCAATTTATTTTGCATAGTGGCTCAGATACAAACACCACAAAAACCTGCTGCAGAATAAATACATAATGCCTGGTGCCAGGATACGATGAGCTGAGCTTCATGCAGTTCTGAGATGATTACTTGCCAGCAGGATGTAAATAGAAGTGAATCCCATGCGATGGTGACTTACAGCTCCATCAGAAAGATCGTGGTTCACACGATGCAAGAGTCTGATGTGGAAATGGTGCATGGAATGCACGCAAGGAATACAGACACCAATACTCCTTCATGTATTGTACAGCTTTTCACTGTACCTCAATATGCGAGTCAATAATAAACTAAACTGAACACTAGTGAAATGCAAACCAAGTGATTCTGGAACCACCTTGAGCCTGAGAAGATTCAGATGTCTAAAACGATATGCTCCCGATTACATTTAGTCATTAGCAAACATCGGCTTTGGACTAAAGTTACAATTATGGATGGAGCGGGTGAAATATTTCACCGAGGACATCTTTACTCTTGCACTTCCTTGCTGAGAGTTGAATGAGAACTCGTTCCCTGAACAACAGTGCATCTCTCGCTGAGTTGGATACCACCCATTCCTCCTCCACCCTCATCTGCCAGCCTGTCCAGTTTCGTGCAGCGTCCCCTGATTCTCGCAGTCTTGCTGTACTCTGAGGGGAAGCGTATAAATTCACACATGGCTGAGAGCAACTGGTTTGTGCAGATGCCTCAAGATCAGCAAGAACTCTAATCACATCTGCCATGGCACTTAGTCTAGAGCTATTTCAAAGAACTTTCAAAAGCAAATACAAAACTTATAGAATCAGAGGAACAGCCAGCAGAAATCAATCAGCAGCTAATCTGCTAATAGTTGATATTCTCCTTGTAGAGTACTGTTTGGTGCTGAACATATGTATAGCTGTCTAAGGCCAAGAAGGAAAGGATAATTTATTGCACTGAACTTCAGGATTGCAGCCCTGCTAATCAATCAATTTTCAATACTGACCTCACAATCTGTCTGTTTCTGCGCAGTGTTTAGTGTAGTTTAGTTTAGAGATACAGCACGGAAACAGGCCCTGCAGCCCACTGTGTCCGCACCAACCAGCGATCCCCCGCACATTACCACTACCCTACACACGTGGAACAATTTGACACTATATCAAGCTAATTAACCTATATACCTGTATGTCAGGTAGTAACTCTACTGCTGCACAACCATGCCGTCCCACTTCTCATTCAAAAAAACAATGTGTCGGTGAGAGTTTGACATGTGGGTGCCGAGCGAGAGGCCAGGGTGGGAGGGTGGATGCCTTAAGAGGAGTCTTATCTACATCTGCTTGCTTTGCCTCCACAGTCCCTCAGGATCCACTTTATGCAAAGTACAAACAAGGGCCTTGTTTTGCTGAACCTTTGCTAATTAATCCCATAACCTCATGTGATACGGGTTCTAAGGGCAGGTTCGAGGTGGAGAAAAAGATGAGGGGGGAGGAGTTGCATTTTTGATTAAAGAGAAAATCACAGCAGTAGATACAAGATACAAGATCTTGTATCTTGTATCTTGTATCTAGTCCAAGATGATATTACTGAGAGATCATCTATTGAGCCTTTTTGGATGGAGGTGGGAAATAGGAAGGGGATAATCACATTGCTGGGATTGTATTATAACTTCCGAAATGTTGGAAGAACACATGTGTCGGGAAATTGCAGGGAGTTGCAAGAATAATAGGTTTGTCATAGTAGGGGATTTTAACTTTCCTAACAGAGACTAGGACTGTTAGAGCACTAAGGTTTGAGAGGGGGTGAATTTGTGAATTGTTTTCAGGAAAGTTTCCTCAGTCAATATATACTGGACCATACTGAGGAAAAGTCAAAGCTTGACCTACTCAGGGAAAATAGGGCAAGGCAAGTGACTGAGATGTTAAATTCAATTCAATTCAACTTTATTGTCATTGCACAGATACAAGTATGGGTACAACGAAATGCAGTTTAGCGTCTGTTCGTAGAAATAGTGCAATATAGAAATAAAAATACAGAATAAGAATAATATACAGAATAAAAATGCAGAATAAGCAAACAATGTGGACGGAGAGACTGGAGAAATCTATCAGCGGGCCTCCGAGTTCAGCAATGTGATAGTGTTGTTGAAGAAGCTGTTCCTCATCCTACTTGTACGAGACCTGAGGCTTCTGTACCGCCTCCCTGATGGGAGGAGGGCAAACAGTCCATGATTAGGGTGGGAGGGGTCCTTGATGATCTTCCCGGCCCGTCTCAGACACCGTTTTCGGTGGAGGGCATCCATTGCAGGGAATGGGGAGAACTTTGGGACCAGTGACCACAGTTAAATTAGTTTTAAAATAGTCATGGAAATGCATAGAATAGGATCACATGTTGATGTTCTCAATTGGGGCAAATTATGATTAAGGAGCTTGCAAAAGTTATTTGGAGTAAGTTATTTGCAGGCAAAGAGATGCCCTGCAAGTGGAAGGCTTTTAAATGTGAGATGGTGGGAGTTCAAGGTCTGCATGCTCCTGCTGGAGTGAACGGCAAGCCTGGCAGAAGTAGGGAAACCTGGATGGCAAGAGATATTCAGATTGGTCAGTACAAAATGTAGGAGCCATGGGTCAGGTACAGGCAGCTGGGATCATGTGAGTTTCTGGAGGAGTACAGGGCATGCAGCAATAGACATAAGAAACACATCTGGAAAGTTAATTTGAACAGCTTGGATTATGGTGGAGGAGGTGCTAGCCTTCTAAAAATGTATGAAGGTAGATACGTCTGTGGAAATACAGAGAAGAAATGACAGGATCATTTCCTGAGATATTTGGGTCATATTTAGCTGCAGGTGAGGAACTAGAAGACCTCAGGATGGCTAATGCTGTGCCTTTATTTAAGAAAGACTGAAAAGAACACCTGGGAATTAACTATTGAACCTGACATATGCAGTGGGGAAGCTACTAATGGGTTTTCTGCAGGATAAGATATACATTTGGAAAGACCGGGATAGATTAGGAATAGACAGCATGGCTTTGTGTGTGGGAGATCATGTCTCTCAAATGTGTTTAAGTTTTAGTGGAACCAATAAAGTCAATGTCAGAGTAGTAATCCCAGTCTACATCCCAGATTCCGCCAGGCCTTTGATAAATTTCCACATGGTTGGCTGTTCTGGAAGTCTAGATTGCATTAAATTCAGAGAGAACTTGATGATAGGAAGCCATAGATGATGGTTGAAGTTTGTTGTTTTTGGACTGAAGGCCTTTGACTAGCCTTTGCCTCATGCATCAATGTTGGACATCTATATCAATGGATGAGAAAGTAAAAGCACGGATCATAAATTTGCAGATTACATCAACATAGGTGGCATTATAAAAGTGAAGAATTATCAATCATAGCAGGATCTTGATTTGTTAGGTAAGTGGGCTAAAGTCAGCAAATGCAGTTTAATTCAGATAAGTGCGAAGTGTTGTATTTTGCGAAGTAAAACTTGGGTAGGACTTTCACAGTGAATTGTAGGGTCCTTGTGCGTGTTGGACAAAAGAGCAACTTCAAACTACAAAGTTCCTTGCTAGAGAGGAGTCAAAGGTAGACAGGGTGGCTGAAGATGTTTTCGGCACCCTGGTGTTCATCAGTCATGGAGTTGAATTTAAAAGTTGGGATGTTATCTTGCAGTTATACAAGTTCACAAGTTCACAAGTTATAGGAGTAGAATTAGGCCATTTGGCCCATCGAGTCTACTCCGCCATTCCAATCATGGCTGATCTCTGCCTTGTACAATGTACAATGCATGGGTGGGGCCACACTTGAAGTATTACGTTCAATTCCAATAACCCTGTAATGAGAAAGATGCCGTTAACCTGGAAAGAGTTTAGAAAAGATTTACGAGGATGATGCCAGGACAAGAGGAGCTGAGTCATAGGAGAAAGTTGGGCAGGATAGGACTTTACTTCTTGGAGCATCGGAGACTGAGGGGCGGTCACGGTCAAAGTCAAAGTCAATTTTATTTGTCACATGCACATTACAGGCAGTGATATGAATTTGCCAGCAGCGATACACTTAAAAGAACACACAACACACAATAAAAGTTAACACAAACATCCACCACAGCATTCTTCACTGCGGTGGAAGGCAACAAAGTTCAGCCAGTCCTCCTCCTTTGTTCACCCATGGTCGGGGCCACAGACCCCCCATAGTCGCTGCTACAGACAGCCCTTGATGTACAGGCCCTCTCGTCGGGATGATCTAAACTCCGATGTCGGGACAGTGAAACACACCCCGTGCCTTGGAGGTCCCGAATCAGCACTTTCCTACCGGAATCCGCGGCTTCAGGATGTTACAGGCCGCAGGCCGGCGGTCGGAGCTCTTCTCCGGCAATCCCCGGCGATGGTAAGTCCACGCCACGCCACACCCACGGCTAGAAGCTCCACAGACCACAGCCCCATGATGTCAACGACACCAGGCCAGCATTTAGGGCACTCCTCTCTGGCGACCACCAGCAAGGGTTCGCCCGCTCTGCAATGGAAAGTCTACGCAGCGCCTGCTGCCGATGCTCCGGTCCCGACTCAGGGAAAGACCGCTCCAATCCATGCAGTTAGGCCGCAAAGGAGGTGACATGGAAAAAGTCGCTTCTCCATGGAGGAGGTGGCTGAAAGCGGTTTCCCACTTTCCCCTTCCCCCCACCACCCCACATAAGATATACCGAGAGACACCCAAACTGAGACTAGGCACACCAAAATAACAAAAAAAAGTAGAAATGACGAACACGCTGCTGGCAGGGCAGCCGTCTCGCAGCGCCCCCACCACCAATCTTATAGAGAGGTATAAAATCATTGAGAACATGCGTAGGATGAATGCACACAGTCTTTTTCCATGTTTGTGGAATCAAGATGAGAGGGGAAAGATTTAATAGGAACCTGAGGGGCAAACGGTTTCATGCAGAAGGTGATACATGTGTAGAATGAGCTGGCAGAGGAAGTGGTTGAGCCAAGTACAGTAACAACATTTAAAAGACATTGGAACATACATGTTTAAGGAAGGGTCAGATGGATATGAGTCAAACAATGGTTGAAAGATGATATTTGTGAGCTCATAAAATTGGAAGTGGTAGATGCCAGAATATGATGAAATTCTTCTTCTTCCCTCTTCTTTAAATTATTAATGTTTTATTTGTTGACTGACTTTAGGAAAGTGAGGCCACACTTAGATGGGCATCTTGTTTGGCATGAAGAAGTTGTGCCGAACAAACTGTTCATGTGCAGTGGACTAGAGGGAGTCATGCTTGGCTTGTGCCACCAAAGAGTGTAATCTTGGATAGCTCCATTAACATCCTAAAACATTGAATATGCTGTCAATATGCTTTGCTACAGATAAATCACAGTAGATAATGTACCCACGTACTCACACATACATTCACAAGTGCTTGTCTGTGTGGGCATGAAGGTCAAAAGGCATGAAGGCTTAAAAATTAATTCTTACACTGTGAATTAAAGAATGGAAACAAGAGCCTGGTAGATACGGCTACTAAACTGTGACCATGCCATATCCAAGTAAAGTCAATCAGCAAATAGAACAATAATAATTTAATGAAGCGGGAAGAACAATAACATTCATCATATTCTGGCTTGTATAACCTTTCTTTCCATTCCCAATTTTATGCGCTCACCAATATCATCTTTCAACCACTGTCAATACTTCTCATTAGGGAAAACAGAGTGCATAAGTGACTGGCAATGGGCTATATTCCAAGCCATCTGGATTTAGACAGATTGTGAGGACAACATCGCTGACACCAACAAGGTTGCCTTGAATAGAAAGTCAATTAAACGGCAAACTCCAGGGTGCTGGAAAATATTGTCAAGAAGATTTAGGACAAAATGGCCACAGTGATGGACTCCACTCTTTCAGTGATCAAAGCAAATATGGGAGCATTTGGACAGCATAGCCACGGTTACCAACTTTAGTTAACATTATTCAGATGTCTTTGATGCATAAGTGCAAATAGTTAAATAGAACGCTTACCAGTCTCGATCAAAGTATGCCAATTGAATCTGAAGAATTGCAATCAAATCAAACATCATGCTAAAGTCAAAAGTTTGCATTTCTCTCAACACTTTAGTTGAACAAAGGGTAACGTTTTAAAAAATGAAATCACCTTAAAAACTCTGCTCCATCTTAAAACTGAGAAAGAAATGTAGACACACTATGGTTTATAGACACACTGAACTTTTATCTCTTGTTCTGTATTACGTTTACATATTCTGTTGTGCTGCAGCAAGCAAGAAATTCATTGTCCTATCTGGGACACATGACAATAATACTCTCTTGACTACATGTTTAAATGCTTAGTTTAGTTTAGTTTAGTGCAGAGATACAGCGCAGAAACAGTCCCTCCAGCCCACCGGGTCCGTGCCGATCAGCGATCCCCACACATCAACACTATCCTACACACACTAGGGACTGTGGGAGGGAACCGGAGATCTCGGAGAAAAGCCACGCGGTCACGGGGAGAATGTACAAACTCCGTACAGACAGCACCCCTAGTTGGGATTGAACCCAGGTCTCTGGCTAAGGCAGCAACTCTACCGCTGCACCATCATGCTGCTCCAGGTGCCACCATGCTGCTAATTATACAATCTTAATGATGTGCTACACCATGTAATGCGAAAGAAGCTAAAGAATCAGACACGCCACAATAAAGGGCTTAATCCATGAGGACCCGACCATCCTAGGTGCTTCAGTTGGAGGCTGGTAGATAGCACACACAATGCGTGATTCCTACATGTTTTATCAGAGATGGAATATACTGCTGCCAAGTTGCCTTCCCCATGATCACTGGGATTCTGGCCCAGTGGCACAATGGTGCAACTGGTAAGCTTCTACCTCACCGCTCCAGTGTCCTCTTGTGCTGCCCAGTGAACTCTTTCCTATGAATGGGCAGGTTTCCTCTGAGTGGTCCAGCATCCTTCCACATCCCAAAATGTGCAGGTTAATACCCACTGTAACTTGCCCTATATCACGTAGATGAATGAATGAATGGTCTTTCCAAGATGCAGGGCAGAATGCCACAGGAGATCCTTCTTCCCTGTGGCTATCAAACTGTACAACTCCTCCCCCTTCTGCCGTGGGGTAGACTGACTCCCTCCCCCAATCTTTGCTCATCCCCAATTCTTTCCACTCATCACCTTACTTTCATGGTCCATGTATTTTGTGTTTTTAAGACTGTTGGCAGATCAATTTCCCTCCTGGGATAAATAAAGTTAAAGTCATAGAGTCATAGAGTGTTACAGTGTGGAAACAGGCCCTTCGGCCCAATTCACACAACAATGTCCCAACTACACTAGTCTCACTTGCCTGCACTTGGTCCATATCCCTCCAAACTTGTCCATGTACCTGTCTAACTGTTTCTTAAATGATAGTCCCAGCCTCAACTACCTCCTCTAGCAGCTTGTTCCATACACCCACCACCATTTGTGTGAAAAAGTTACCACTCGGATTCCTATTAAATCTTTTCCCCTTCACCTTAAACCTATGTCCTCTGGTCCTCGATTTCCCTACTCTGGGCAAAAGACTCTGTGCATCTACCTGTTCTATTCCTCTCATGATTTTGTATACCACTATAAGATCACTCCTCATCCTCCCACACTCCATGGAATAGAGACCCAGCCTACTCAACCTCTCCCTATAGCTCACACCCTCTAGTCCTTGCAACATCCTCGTAAATCTTTTCTGAACCGTTTCAAGCTTGACAATATCTTTCCTATAACATGGTGCCCAGACCTGAACACAATATTTTAAATGCAGTCTCACCAACGTCTTATACAACTGCAACATCACCTCCCAATTTCTATACTCACTGACTGATGAAGACCAAAGTGCCAAAAGCCTTTTTGACCACCTTATCTACCTGTGACTCAATCTTCAAGGAACCGTGCACCTACAGTATACTCCTAGATCACTCTGGTCTACAACACTACCCAGTGACCTACCATTTACTGTGTAGGTCCTGCCCTTGTTTGACGTCCCAAAATGCAACATCTCACACTTTTCTGTATTAAATTCTATCAAACATTCCACTGCCCACCTGGCCAATCGATCCAGATCCTGGTGCAATCTTTCACAACCAGCTTCACTATCTGCAAAACCACCCACTTTTGTATCATCAGCAAACTTGCCCTGTATGTACTTATCCAAATCATTGATGTAGATGACAAACAGTAACGGGCCCAGCACAAAACCCTGAGGCACATCACTAGTCACAGGCCTCCAGTCCGAGAAGCAACCTTCCACCATCACCTTCTGCTTCCTTCCATGGAGCCAATTTGCTATCCATTCAGCTATCTCTCCTTGGATCCCATGTGATCTAACCTTCTAGAGGAGCCTACCATGCGGAACCCTTTCGATTGCCTTGCTGAAGTCCATGTACACAACATCTACATCTCATCAATCTTTTTGTTCACGTCTTCAAAAAAATCAATCAGATTTGTGAGACATGGCCTCCCACGTACAAAACCATGCTGACTGTCCCTAATCAGCCCTTGCCCATCCAAATGCCTGTATATCCTATCCCTCAGAATACTCTCCAGTAACTTACCAACTACAGATGTGAAGCTCACCGGCCTATAGTTCACAGCATTTTCCCTGCAGCCCTTCTTGAAAAGAGGCACAACATTTGACACCCTCCAGTCTTCCGGCACCTCTCCTGTATTTAAGGACGATTCGTAAATTTCACCATGGCTCACGCAATTTCCTCTCTAGTTTCCCACAATGTCCTCGGATATATTTGATTAGGCCCTGGAGATTTGTCTCCCTTCAGACATGAAAGTACCTTCAAACATGACATTTCTTCGACGGTAACCCTGACTGCCCTCAAGACACTTCCAGTGACTGCTCCAATTTCCTATGTTGTACTGTCTTTCTCCTCGGTAAATACAGATTCAATTTTACTGATTGCGTGCCTCGTTGTCAGCTTACCCTCAGCTGAAAATGATCCATTCTACATTTTCATTGACCTTCATTCCCTTTGCTCTCTCGTTTTCCCACCTTACCCTTCCATATATCTATGTTTCCATCTCCCCTGACTCTCAGCCTGAAAGAAGGGTCTCGACCCGAAACGCCACCCAAAGATGCTGCCTGACCCACTGAGTTACTCCAGCTTTTTGTGTCTATCTTCGGTGTAAACCTGCATCTGCAGTTCCTTCCTACACAAAAATTGAATCATGTATTTCTCTGCAACTATCTGGTAATTTCATAATCACCGTTACTGCTACTGGCTTTTTTTTAGATTGTAAGGTGTTTAATCAACTGAATTACTTATATGATGAGATTATAAATCTTATCCCCTGATCTTTAATTTTGGTCTTTAGATTAGATGTTTGATACCTTTTGAGGCAGAGGACATCATCACTGAATAAAGAGGTGGAAATTGGCAATGGACGTACTGATTTTAATTTTAATTTTAGCAAAGATATTTATACGTAAAATGTTAACGTGATTTTTCCCAATGTTTTAATCTTTTTTTTTTAATAATTCAAGCAGCCATCACATATCAATGGTTAAAACAGTAAAATAACATGTTTTTAAATGTAGTTGCTGGGAATCTGAAATCAAAATAGGAAATGCAGGAAACATGCAGTTGGTCAGACAACACCAGTGGAAAAATAAACTCTTAATATTTCAAGTCAAAAACCCTTTGTCAGATCTTTCCACATATGCTGCTGACCTGCTGAGTTTTTCCAGCGTTTTGTTTTATCTTTAACATTTATTCAGTCCCTTTGTAAAGAAAACAAAAATGGTTGTATTTCATAACGGCAACCATTGAATGAATCAGGTACAAAGTGATGAAAAGCAGTGATTGAACCTTTGCAGGAGAACATGGGCCATTAGGAATTTTTGAAGGGCCTATGTAATTGGAAAGAGTGGGATTGTGACTCAGCCAATGCCACCCACTGTGAAAAGGAGAGAGGAATGTACAAAGCATTAAGGGCCTGTCCCACTTAGGCTATTTTTTAGGCGACTACATGCGACTAGGCTATCACCAAATGGTTGCCGGGGTGTTGCCTGTATGGTCTCCTCAGTCGCCCAAAGATTCATAGCGTTTTTCTGGTCGCCGCTGGATTTTCAACATGTTGAAACATTTTCGCCGACAGTGGGTTTGACGCCAATGAGCGTAGCTTGACTACTCCTGATGTAGGTGCTGTTGTAGTTGTCACCAGGTGACGTAGGTCGTCGCCAGGTTAACCTAGGTTAACCATTTTTTTTGTTATTAAAGTAATGATTCTATTTCAAATTTTATGTCATAGGCGGGTCCAGTCGTCGGTTTTTCAGCGACCTGCCACGATTATGGCAGTCGCCTACAAATAGCCTAAGTGGGACAGGCTCTTTAGGGACGTAACAACTGCATGATGATGATCTTATCCTATTGTCACTTGTACCTAGCTAGATGCAGTGAATTTCTTTGTTTTTGCATAGAAAGTACACAAGAGTCTCCACAAAGTTGCCAACAAAGTTACAAAAAATACCCAATCCTTCTTTGTCGTCATCCCCCGTCACCAGGCCCCCCCTCCCCCCCATGCCAGGACCTCCTTTGTTCACATCGTCGCCCCCCCCCCCCCACAGCAGATCCCCCTTAGATCATGGCGGCGTGGCCTGTCCACCTCGGCCTGACCTCGTCCACGAAGCTCCGTCCTCATCCCAACTCCGTTCGAGGCTCCGACCCGACCTTGAGGCAGAGGCCATCATCACTGAATAAAGAGGTGGAAATTGGCAATGGACGTACGATCATCAGGGTGATCAGGATATGTGGGTGGGAAAACCAGAAACCAGAAATGAATCTGATCTTTGTTTAGTGGGAAAACTGGCATAAGGAGCTGACAGTTACATCTTGTATTCAGCATTATTCTCCTGACCTATTCGACACTTAAAGCAGAGTTTTGTGTAAATTCACTTTGTACTCTGTACATGTGGTGTTATAGGGCGGGACCACGGGGGCTGCTGATTGGCATGTCAGTGAGAATATATGAGATAAGGGTTGTAGAATGTTGGGCTGTCGATGATTTAGCAAGCTTATCCACATACCTGGCGGTTTCCTAGGTTGGACTTGCAAAGGGCCTGTCCCACTTGGGCGTTATTTGCGCGGCATTTACTCGACATCATTTACGCGTCACGACGCACGATGAGCGTGTCGTGACTCGTGCATGTCGTGCATTACGCACGCATGGCGCGTGGTGAGACGTGGTGGCGTAGGCAGTGACGCGCGGTAGCGAGCAGCACCCCAGGATTTTGGGATTCTCGTAATCCTCGCGCGCCACCTGCGTGATGCGCAAATGACGCCGAAGTGGGTCAGGCCTTTAAGGTTAACATCATGATCACCTGGGAGGGCCCCACCATGGCAGCCTCTGGGCAGTGTGATACAGGCTCCTCTGAAATGTTGCTCAAGAACAATTGCTGCAGGAACCAACAAATACATATGAGGCTGCAGTAACTCAGTGGGGCAGGCAGCATCTCTGGAGAGAAGGAATGGGTGGCATTTTGGGTCCAGACCCTTTTTCAAACTGAAAATTTGCCTCAAACAGCTCCTTTACACCTCTATACAACTCCCTATTCGGTCACCCACTAAAGAAGGGTCTTGGCCTGACACGTCACCCATTCATAGAAACATAGAAATATAGAAAATAGGTGCAGGAGTAGGCCATTCGGCCCTTCGAGCCTGCACTGCCATTCAATATGATCATGGCTGATCATCCAACTCAGTATCCCGTGCCTGCCTTCTCTCCATACCCCCTGATCCCTTTAGCCACAAGGGCCACATCTAACTCCCTCTTAAATATAGCCAATGAACTGGCCTCAACTACCCTCTGTGGCAGAGAGTTCCAGAGATTCACCACTCTGTGTGAAAAAGTTTTTCCTCATCTCAGTCTTAAAGGATTTCCCCCTTATCCTTAAGCTGTGACCCCTTGTCCTGGACTTCCCCAACATCGGGAACAATCTTCCTGCATCTAGCCTGTCCAACCCCATAAGAATTTTGTACGTTACTATAAGATCCCCTCTCAATCTCCTAAATTCTAGCGAGTATAAGCCAAGTCTATCCAGTCTTTCTTCATATGAAAGTCTTGACATCCCAGGAATCAGTCTGGTGACCCTTCTCTGCACTCCCTCTATGGCTATAATGTCCTTCCTCAGATTTGGAGACCAAAACTGTACGCAATACTCCAGGTGTGGTCTCACCAAGACCCTGTACAACTGCAGTAGAACCTCCCTGCTCCTATACTCAAATCGTTTTGCTATGAAAGCTAACATACCATTCGCTTTCTTCACTGCCTGCTGCACCTGCATGCCTACTTTCAATGACTGGTGTACCATGACACCCAGGTCTCGCTGCATCTCCCCTTTTCCTAATCGGCCACCATTTAGATAATAGTCTGCTTTTCTGTTTTTGCCACCAAAGTGGATAACCTCACATTTATCCACATTATACTGCATCTGCCAAACATTTGCCCACTCACCCAGCCTATCCAAGTCACCTTGTAGCCTCCTAGCATCCTCCTCACAGCTAACACTGCCCCCCAGCTTAGTGTCATCCGCAAACCTGGAGATGTTGCATTCAATTCCCTCATCCAGATCTTTAATATATATTGTAAATAGCTGGAGTCCCAGCACTGAGCCTAGCGGTACCCCACTAGTCACTGCCTGCCATTCTGAAAAGGACCCGTTTACTCCTACTCTTTGCTTCCTGTTTGCCAGCCAGTTCTCTATCCACATCAATACTGAACCCCCAATACCGTGTGCTTTAAGTTTGCATATTAATCTCTTATGTGGGACCTTGTCGAAAGCCTTCTGAAAGTCCAGATACAACACATCCACTGGTTCTCCCCTATCCACTCTACTAGTTACATCCTCGAAAAATTCTATAAGATTCGTCAGACATGATTTACCTTTCGTAAATCCATACTGACTTTGTCCAATGATTTCACCACTTTCCAAATGTGCTGCTATCCCATCTTTAATAACTGACTCTAGCAGTTTCCCCACTACCGATGTTAGACTAACTGGTCTGTAATTCCCCGTTTTCTCTCTCCCTCCCTTCTTAAAAAGTGGGGTTACATTTGCTACCCTCCAATCCTCAGGAACTACTCCAGAATCTAAAGAGTTTTGAAAAATTATCACTAATGCATCCACTATTTCTGGAGCTACAACCTTAAGTACTCTGGGATGCAGCCTATCTCGCCCTGGTGATTTATCGGCCTTTAATCCATTCAATTTACCCAACACCACTTCCCGACTAACCTGGATTTCACTCAGTTCCTCCATCTCCTTTGACCCGCGGTCCCCTGCTATTTCCGGCAGATTATTTATGTCTTCCTTAGTGAAGACGGAACCAAAGTAGTTATTCAATTGGTCCGCCATATCCTTGTTCCCCATGATCAATTCACCTGTTTCTGACTGCAAGGGACCTACATTTGTTTTAACTAATCTCTTTCTCTTCACATATCTATAAAAACTTTTGCAGTCAGTTTTTATGTTCCCTGCCAGTTTTCTTTCATAATCTATTTTCCCTTTCCTAATTAAGCCCTTTGGCCTCTGCTGGTCTCTGAATTTCTCTCAGTCCTCCGGTATGCTGCTTTTTCTGGCTAATTTGTACGCATCATCTTTTGCTTTGATACTATCCCTGATTTCCCTTGTAATCCACGGTTGCACTACTTTCCCTGATTTCTTCTTATGCCAAACTGGGATGAACAATTTTTGTAGTTCATCCATGCAGTCTTTAAATGCCTTCTATTGCATATCCACCGTCAACCCTTTTAGAACTAATTGCCAGTCAATCTTGGCCAATTCACATCTCATACCCTCAAAGTTACCTTTCTTTAAGTTCAGAACCGTTGTTTCTGAATTAACAATGTCACTCTCCATCCTAATGAAGAACTCAACCATATTATGGTCACTCTTGCCCAAGGGGGCACGCACAACAAGACTGCTAACTAACCCTTCCTCATTACTCAATACCCAGTCTAGAATAGCCTGCTCTCTCGTTGGTTCCTCTACATGTTGGTTTAGATAACTATCCCGCATACATTCGAAGAAATCCTCTTCCTCAGCACCCCTGCCAATTTGATTCACCCAATCTATATGTAGATTGAAGTCACCCATTATAACTGTTTTGCCTTTGTTGCACGCATTTCTAATTTCCTGTTTGATGCCATCCCCAACTTCACTACTACTGCTAGGTGGCCTGCACACAACACCCACCAGCGTTTTCTGCCCGTTAGTGTTTCGCAGCTCTACCCATACCGATTCCACATCCTCCAAGCTAATGTCCTTCCTTTCCACTGCGTTAATCTCCTCTCTAACCAGCAATGCTACCCCACCTCCTTTTCCTTTCTCTCTATCGCTCCTGAATATTGAATATCCCTGGATGTTCAGCTCCCAGCCTTGGTCATCCTGGAGCCATGTCTCCGTGATCCCAACTATATCATAATCATTAATAGCTATCTGCACGTTCAACTCATCCACCTTATTACGAATGCTCCTTGCATTGAGACACAAAGCCTTCAGGCTTGTTTTTACAACGCTCTTACCCCTTATACAATTATGTTGAAAAGTGGCCCTTTTTGATTTTTGCCCTGGATTTGTCTGCCTGCCACTTTTACTTTTCACCTTGCTACCTATTGCTTCCGCCCGCATTTTACACCCCTCTGTTTCTCTGCTCACCCATTTAAGAACCCCACCACCTCTTATTCTCTGTTTATTATTGTTTTCTTCTTTCCCCCCTACATGTTGAGTCTGAGTGCTTTCCTTCTCTGCCTCCTGCCTCACACACTGTCTTATAGCTTTCTCTATTTGAGTCCCTCCCCCCAACCATTCTAGTTTAAAGTCTCTCCAGAGATGCTGTCTGTCCCGCTGAGTTACTCCAGCTTTTTGTGTCTATCTTTAGTTTAAACCAGCATCTGCAGTTCCTTCCGACACAAATACGTTTGAACACTTTGATACTTGCCACCCTGAAACAATGCATGTTGTAAATGCAATTATCACATGCAGTGTTTCAGGATGGCAATTATCAAAAGTGTTCAGATGTGTTCCTTGATTTGATCCAGAAATGGGTGCAAGCATGGTTAGATTCAAGATGATTAATGCTTAGATTACTCCACATCAAACCAAAACACAATCGCAGTATATTAAAAAAGAATAGAGATATGCAACCCAATTTTTAGTCATGCATTGATAATAAACCTGAATATTTGGTTGAAATGCTGTTTTTCACAGGTGGAACATGTGGTTTATCTCAGAAATATTGTCCTTTTGTGCTAAAATATCTCCTGAACCACATGAGAAGTAAACCTCTGAATCTCCAATGTCTTGGACTCCATCCCATCCCCCCTGGTCCAATCCTTCCCAACCTATGTCCAAGTAAAAGAGCTTCCTGCTCCAAAACCTTCCGATCTGTGGTGGTGTCAGACTGACAGTTTTCCTAGACTCCTGTAGGTTACAGCTATTAATAGTAAGATTAAACGAGAACTTACCTAAGTTTGAAGTTTGATCTTTATTTTATGAGGAGTTACGTAGGTGATTACGTGAAGAACCCCGCCAGTGCGCCTGCGCGTCAATCTTCAAAGCAGCGGTGTGAAATCACAAAAAACAACAACCGAAGTAATATAGTCTCATACTAAAACGAGTAAGACAAGAACTTCCATCTGACCTTTATGATAGAGGGTAGGGTCGTGGTGGGCACGTAATCACCTACGTAACTCCTCATAAAATAAAGATCAAACTTCAAACTTAGGTAAGTTCTCGTTTAATCTTACTATTTTACTTCGGAGTCACGTGAGTGACTACGTGAAGATTTTAAAGCTTTGTGATTTCATGCCGTGGATCAATCCCGGCTTCTCACTGCATAGATTGACTCGGAACGAGAATAATCAATCATGCATTCATAATAACATTTGTACCACAAATGCAGTAATTCATTTCAATAATGAAATGAATCAGATCCCCTTTAAACCAGAGGAATTTACACAGAACTTAAAATAGTTTCTGCAAACAACCCCGCATTAACAATAGGCCGATGGTAAAAATGTTGAAACATCAACTCATTGGACCACCCGGCGGCTGCGAGGATATGGTCGACGGGCCCGTCTTTTGCCCTGGCCGCCGACATTTCTGCTGCCCTAGTCGAGTGAGACGTAAAAACATAAGTGTTAATACCAGCAGCTGTTAAGACTTCTTTTATCCATCTGGAAATAGTCTGTATTGAAACTCTCTTGTGTGGTTTCTTGTGTGTGATCAAAAACCCAGTTTCCGTATTCTCAAATTCTTTGTGACCTCAATGTATTGTAATAAATATGTCTTAATACAGAGACATGGATCATTTGGATATGCTGCCAGCATAATTTTAAATCCTGTCACACCTGGCCTAATTTGCTTTAGTAGGTCATAGATATAGAATGTAACCTTGTCTTCAGTTACTTCCATACTGTCTATTTGTAATTTTCCAAGTGTTTGCACTCGTTGTGCTGTCACTCATGCCATAAACATGAATACTTTCATACTGAGCTTGACCAAAGGTAAAGACACACTTGATGACCCTCACGAAGTAGTTTCAGTACCACACTTACATCCCAGATTGTCACGTACCTAGGTTTCAGTGGTTTGGAATTAAAGATTCCTTTCATTAGTCTGGAAACAATTGGGTGTGACCCAATTGAGTTTCTTTCTGAATCCAGAACCAAATATGAGGACAATGCACTTCTGGCTGAATTAATTGCACTACAACTCAGACCTTCATCATAATAAAGTTTTGACAGAAATTCTAAACATTTGAAATATCTGCAGTACTTTATTGCACATTCTTTTGTACCCAGAACTCTTCCCATTTCTTAATATAAGAAAGGTACTGTTTTTGAGTGCTCTTCCTCCCGGCTGCCGTAAGCATGTCCACAGTATGCTCAGACAGTCCTCGTCCCAGAAAAGGCATTCTTAAAACCTGCAAATCAACAAATCCAAACGATCATATAATGGATGTTGTTCACCTGTACAGGGTGCAGCAATAAATTACTCTTTTTTGGGACTTTCATCAACATTTGTGTTGTTAATTCTAATATCAACGGATACCATGGCTGTGTAGGCCAATCTGGTACTACCAATACCCTTGAAGCAGCATCTTGCCTGATTTTAAGCAAACATTGGCTTATGAGGCAGAAAGGTGGAAATATATATGAAAACATACCACCCCAATGTAGCGAGAAAGCATCAATCGCCACTGCTCCTGGATCTGGTTTCCGTGAGACATATCTCGATAGCTGATGATTCAAGTCGATGTCGGTCATTCCAAATCTGATGACTATATCATTGAATACCTCTTGATTCAACATCCATTCTTTATTATCATGGAACTTTTCGTGACCTGGTGTCTGCTATCGTTCATTCTCCCTGGTAGATAGATAGCTGAAATCCAAATGTTCTTTTCAATACACCAAGCCCAAAGTTGATTAACCATTTTGTCACAAGACACCGACTTAATTACATATCATTAATATAAACAACTACTGTTGTGTTATCAATTTGAACTTGAACATGCTTATTAGTTGTGTTAGAACAATAAGCTTGGAGCCCATAGAAACATCCTAGAAGCTCCAAATAGTTAATTCCCCATGTCTGCAGTAACAATGACTCTTCCTGATTCCATCTGCCTCCTCAGCTAGATGTTAAGTCAGTTGCACCCCATCCTGGTGGACTGGCATCAGTTTGTAATATTATGGAAGGTTGTTCAATCAGCACTTTGCTGGAACTGCTTGAGACATGTAGAATCCACCACTGCAGATCAGAAACAGCATTTGTTGTATGGTTCTATCAAAATGACCAACATGCCTGTTCTTTAAGTCTCTGCAGCTGTTGATAATGTAATGGTCCGAATTGGACTGCTGGGAATGCTGCTACTAATTTTCCCAGTACACGAGCCACCTGTCTAATTGAAGGTTTTTGCTCGTTTAGGAGATTACTGCAATCTTTAATCAAATCCACCCTTTTCCCTGGGCAAAGTAATATTCATTTGGACTGAATCAATTGTGAACCCCAAATAATTAATAGAGGTACATGGTGTTAACCTAGATTTCTGTGGATGAATTAGAAACCCCAAATTTTCAAAAGTTGATTTCACAACTGCAACAGATACTTCTGTTGACTGTTTTGTCTTTCCTATAATCAAGACATCATCCAAATATGCCATTAGTACATGCCCCTGGCTACTCAGCAAGCCCAGAATTGGTTTTAACAATTTTGTGAATATTCTGGGTGCAGATATTAACCCATTAGGCAGAGCTTTGAACTGCCATAACTGGTTCATCCATTTAAATTTAAGATACTTCCTATCTTCTGAATGAACAGACACTGAATAATATGCATCTTTCAAGTCTATAGTTGCCATATAACATGCTTCTGAAATAAGCTGTTTGGCAGTCACAAATGTTTCCATTTAAAAATGTCTAAATTCCAACTATAAATATGTGGATTTCAAATATGTTTGAAACATTACACCTTGAAGAGATAAGACTCCTCCTAGCAGGTAAACCAGATCACTTCCACCTGACGTGGTCTGCATTTATAGAATTATTACAAACATAGGGTGCAAAAGTACTTTGAAAAATATAAAAAATTGAGGTCAGGTAAGGGGGGATGATAGTTGAAGAGTTGGTATGTCCTATTTACGTGATGCTCAAAAAAAAAAAAACATTTGTTTCTCTTTTTTTCTCTTTCTCTTTTCTTTTCTTAGGGCCTATTTCTTAACTCTTTTTCTTTTTGTTTTTAATTTTGC
Source organism: Malacoraja senta (assembly GCA_038087875.1). Lineage (NCBI taxonomy): Eukaryota > Metazoa > Chordata > Chondrichthyes > Rajiformes > Rajidae > Malacoraja > Malacoraja senta. The sequence goes on from CM075977.1 coordinate 105,934,404, forward strand.
TCTTATAGGGTCTTCGTCCTTTTTTGTTGTTACATTTTCTACACTTTTCTACACTTGCACTTTTTCCTTCACTTTCTTCTATCTTTCAATCTTTTCTTTTTCTAGTGTAAAAAAATAAATAAAGGGAGTACATTAATTGTAAAAAGATATAAATGACGAGTATTAATGTATGTGGTTGTAATGTAATGTACTTCTAATAAATAAAAATTAAAAAAAAAAATAAAAAAAATGCCTAAATTGCACAAAAGGATTCAGATTTATCAAATCTACAAGAATCCTACATCCTCCATCCTTTTTTGATCGAGGGAATATATTTGACACAAATTGGTGACTTTGGTAGACTGATTTTTCAATAACCCCTTTTTTATATAGGGTTTCAATTGCAACCTGAACCTCCATCACTTCTTTTTGTACAAAGTGCAGAGTTCGGCTAGGAACATGCTGAACAGGCAAATCATAATTTGGATTGAATTCAATTCGAAATCCTTGTATATTATTCAGGATTACCACATCTGAAGTAATTTTCTTCCAATTATTATAGAAGAAATGTAACCTGCCAACTTTTGGACTTAATCCAGTTAGTATGTGTAGATGAGACATGCATGTGCCTTTAACATAATGACCTCATACCTACTAACCACTCCCCATATCACAAGTATAACTACCACCTCCCCACCCACAGATCGCTCTCTAGTTCCTGTGACAGACCACGTACAGCTAGTGCAATGTATAATGATCCAGTATGAATAAAGATAGTAAAGTAACGATGCCTCGTTATCAATCCTTTACATGGTGTCAAATAACTTACCTTGCGCCTCCTGTTTATCGGTTTATCATTTAATTTTGACCCAGTTTTTTATTTCCCCCCCTAACTGTTTCTTGTTATGGCCTCTTCTGCCCGTAAGCCCGATGCGCTCGTTTTTGATTTCGACATCGCCCTTCGATGGGACATATTCAAACGTGACTTTGAACACTATTTCACGATTGCCCATCCTGGCGCCACCCCCGCTCTCAAAGCCTCACTGCTTCTCAACTTGGCTGGTCCCGACGCCTTGACTCGCTCTGACTTCTTCGTCTACGCTGCTGGAGAAACAGCTCGGGACCCGGTATGTCTGTTGGCTAAGTTTGACGCTATTTGTGACATTCCGACTAATTGCATTTTAGAACGTTTTAAACTGTTCGCGCGGCGTCAGCTCCCTGGGGAATCTGCTGAGAACTATGTCATTGCGCTGCGGGACCTGGGCAGGTGCTGCCGCCTCGAGACGTGGACCCCCGATAATGTCATCAGGGACCTACTGGTTTACGGTCTCCGTGATGAGAAGCTCAGGTCCGAACTACTTCGCAAGCCGGATCTGACCTTGGCTGATGCAATGCACGCTACTCGCTTAGCTGACGCTGTTTCTGCGGCGGCGCCGCCGGCTGAACAGGCGATCAACTTTGCCAGCACTCCTAGCTATCTCATGAACGCACCCCAGTCGCGACCCCCGGTGTCGCTCGCTGCTCGAGGGGGACGCGCCCCGGGGTTCGGTGCTGCTACAAGGGGAGGCACCCAGCAAAGGTGCCCTAATTGCAACTTCACAACTCATCAGTTCAATGTCTGCCCTGCTCTAGGGAAGAATTGCAATTCCTGCAATAAGTTGAACCATTTTGCTGCAGCTTGTCGTTCCCGTGGGAAGCCTGTCGCTGCTCGAAGGCAAAATTTAAACAACCTTCTACAGTCGGATAACGAGCTCAGCTCCCAGCACTATTCCGATGAACATTCTGTTCCTACATCTAACTCCTCTCAGGGGGAAACCAGCTTGTTTACCGTGGTGGACGCACCTGCTATGATAACGGATCCTTCTGTGCAAGTCACTGTGAACAACTCGACCTTCACGGCCAAAATCGACACTGGGGCGGTTACCAATGTTATGTCAACATCCCTTTTCAACCAGATAAGAACTAATGAGCAGATATTTTCTCAGAGCTCAAACCTGCATGCCTACGGTGGGGAGATCCTTACTCCTGTGGGCAAGGCCACACTACACTGTAAGATACTGAAGGCCACTCGGCCCCTCACCTTCTTTCTCCTCAATCGAAGATGCGTTCCCCTGCTGGGGATCCAGGCATGCCAGGAAATGGGACTGGTGTCCTTCCACCGGGACATCCACCACGTGCAGGCTCTTATGGACCCGCTGGCCGAGTATCCCGACCGCTTTGATGATAAGCTAGGCAAACTACCCTGCAGCTACAAGATTGAAGTGGACCATAAGATCGTTCCTGTGGTCCATGCTCCTCACCGTATTTCCTTCGCCATGAGGGACAAAGTGGAGGCGACCCTACACAGTATGGTACAAATGGGCGTCCTAAAGGCGGTCGTCGAGCCCACCAGCTGGGTCTCTTCCATGGTTGTTGCTGCTAAAAAGGACATGAGTGAGATACGCATCTGCATCAACCCCAGAGACCTCAAACTGGCCATTCGGCGCCCTCACTACCCTATGAGAACGGTGGAAGACGTCGCTGCACGGGTTGGTCCAGCAACGGTCTTTTCGGTCCTCGATGCCAAAAGCTCATTCTGGCAGATACCACTGGACGAGCGGTCGTCCATTTTGACAACCTTCGCCACCCCCTACGGAAGGTTTCGGTTCCTCCGAATGCCCTTCGGAATCAACTCTGCCAGTGAGGTATTCCAGCGAACCATGGAACAGTTGTTTTCAGATCTGCCTTGCGCCATAATTGTTGACGACATCCTCGTTTACGGTAAGGATGTTGCCGAACACGATGTCAACCTCCGCCTGATCCTGGACCGGGCCAGGCAAATCAACTTGAAACTGAACCCCAAGAAGTGCCGATTCCGCGTCTCGGAGGTCACCTATGTTGGACATGTATTCACCGCTGAGGGGCTAAAGCCAGACCCGCAGAAAACGGCTGCCATCTCAGGGATGCCTCCTCCTACTAACGTGGCAGGCCTGCAACGCTTCCTCGGCTTGGTAAACTACCTGGGGAAGTTCATCCCCGACCTAAGCGAGCTCAGCGCTCCCCTGAGGGATCTGATCAAAAAGGACACTTCCTGGCTTTGGTTACCCAATCATCAGAAGGCATTTGACATTCTTAAGTCTAAACTGATCAGCACACCCACGCTCAAGTTCTTTGACCTGCAGCATCCCATTGTCCTCACCTGCGACGCCTCTCAATTCGGACTCGGTGCCGCCTGCCTCCAGGTCCATGATGGCCTGCAGCTGCCTGTCTCCTTCGCGTCCCGCACCATGACCGCCACCGAACAGCACTACGCGCAGATTGAGAAGGAGCTACTGGCCGTGGTGTTTGCCTGCTCCAAATTCTGGGACTACATCGTGGGCAACACTTTCACCGTTGAAACTGACCATCAACCACTTGTTACCATCCTCAACAAACCGATCCATGTGGCCTCATCACGTCTGCAGCGCATGCTGCTGCAGCTCCAGCGTTTCACGTTCACGGTGGTTTATCGTAAGGGGAAGGACATGTTCGTAGCCGACACGTTGTCTCGCGCCCCGCTGACGTCCACTGCTCGCCACCAATACGAAATGTCTGAGTTACTAGTACTACGATTGAACTTCGTCCCCTCGCCACAGATGAAGTCCCTGGTTGAACACACTACCAATGACCCTGCCCTACAACAGCTGTCTGCCGTCATCCGGCAGGGCTGGCCTGACCGTCGCTCGGCACTGCCGGCTGGAGCCGTGCCCTACTTCCTGATTCGGGACAAGCTCGTATTGCACGACGGCGTGGTGGTGAAGGGTCACAAAGTGGTCGTGCCCGCGGCGCTGCACGACCGATATTTTCAAGTCGCACACCGCGGTCACACTGGGGCCGAAGCCACTTTGTCTCTCGCCAAGAGCCAGTTCTATTGGCCGGATATGGCCAAGTACATCCGGGAGAGGGTCTCATCATGTTCCACCTGCAACAGCCGCGCCCCCCATCAGCAGCGTCAGCCGCTTCTACAGCAGCCCGCGCCCGGACTGCCCTGGATGGCGCTCGCCACAGACATTTTCGAGTGGCGGGGCAAACATTTCCTGGTACTCGTTGACTCCTACTCCAGCTGGTTTGTGGTTGACCGGCTGCCTTCCGTGACCTCTTCGGCCGTCATCGACAGGTTGTACCCTCACTTTAGCACTTTTGGCCCCCCGGCAAGCTTGCAGTCGGACAATGGCAGCCAGTTCACGAGCTCCGAGTTTAGAGCGTTCGCTTCCAGATGGAACTTTCGCCACTTCACCAGCAGCCCGGAGTACCCGCAAAGCAACGGTTTGGCCGAGCGCGCGGTCCGCAGTGCTAAGCACTTGTTGGAACAGTGTGGTGGCATTAACTCCGACTTCCACCTGGCCCTCCTCAGCCTTCGGAACATTTCCCGCGACTCTGCCATGGGTTCACCTGCTCAGCGGTTCCTGTCTCGCGCTACCAGGCTCCCACTCCCGGTGGCCCAGCGCTCCCTCATACCCTCGGTCCTCCCACCTGCGGCGGTTCAGAAACGAATTGCCTTCAGGCACGACGTCCAAAAGCGGTCCCATGACAGGTCCTGCCACCCGCTGCTGCCCCTCTTCCCCGGTCAAGTAGTTCGTATGCAGACCACTCCCGGTCACTCCAAGCTCGCTACTGTCGTCGGCTCTGCGGGGTCGCCCAGGTCCTATTTCGTCGACTACGCTGGGACCATTTACCGACGGTCCCGCCAGCACCTTCGGCTCGTCCACGAGCCGCGTCCTCCTGCCGCCGATCCCTTTGCTCCCCCGCTGCCTGTTTCGTGTCCGGCCGTTGCCCTGCCCGTGATTCCTGACATGCCTCGCTCTGCTCCTCCTTCGCCCCCTCCGCTCCATCACACTCCGACTAGTCCTCGCTCGCCCCCCCACGCTCTTCCCGGTCCCGGCCCCGCATCCCCTCCAGTTTCGGTGCCGCGGTCTCCTCCGTTTCCTCCCGTTTCTCCCTTTCAGGTTCGTCTGTCCCCGCTGGTGCCTCTTCCTCCTGCAGGAAGGGTGGATGGCGAGACGCAAACCCGGGCGGGACGTCTTGTCAAACCGCCTGACCGCTATGGCGATGTTGCCTAGCTATCCTAGCGCATGAGCCGTGGTCGCCATGTCACCATTGTATTTGCCTGTCGTTTCGGAGAGGAAGGATGTAGATGAGACATGCATGTGCCTTTAACATAATGACCTCATACCTACTAACCACTCCCCATATCACAAGTATAACTACAACCTCCCCACCCACAGATCGCTCTCTAGTTCCTGTGACAGACCACGTACAGCTAGTGCAATGTACAATGATCCAGTATGAATAAAGATAGTAAAGTAACGATGCCTCGTTATCAATCCTTTACAGTATGTTCCCATGAGAACCAGGTCCACCTACCTCTTGAGTCATTTGACTACCCTGAGATTCCTGGGTTCTCCCGGAAGCACACCCACTGGTTCTTGCTCCCGCTGCAGGCCGCCAACTACGTCCCTGCGTTGATGAGCGACTTGGTCCAGGATCCGTATGACGTCTGAAAGGATACTTCCTCTTTACAGACTTCACAACCATTGATGTCTTCATCAATCCTGTTTTCGCTTCATCTTCCAACTCTTTAATACGTCTCCCGAGATCTCTCCAAAGAGTAAGTTGGGTAATTTGTATATTACTTGGTTTGCAGAGTGCTGCGAATTTCGGATTCATAGTAGACCGTATAGCACTTCTCGAAGTGGGTGCTGCATAGCAACCCCAGTGCTTGCTGATGCAACTTCGTCATCTTTTGGTTGTTACCTGCTATTCTGGTAAAAGCAGTTATTCCAGAACCCAGCAGCTTTAATATTCTCTGCAACTGATTCCAGATACTCTTGCAGTCTCATCCATTTCATGCTGTTCCAGCTAATGGTAAACCAAGTAATTGATTAAGGAGGCCAGTTCTTCCTAATGGCTCTCCTGACCCTGACGGGGCAGCGAATCCTACTACCAGGGGTGGAACATCTGGCAGCTGCCTTTCATCGCCTTGTACAGCCTCACCATCAGAGTCGGGGTCTGAAATCTCATGACCCGTAGCACGCTCCTCATTCCTGAGGGTGCATTCCATCAGCCCCGAGCCAGGTGCTGTTAAGCTGCTCCTGCAGCTTGGATTACAGTACACTCCTTCCTGAGTGAACTTTTGCTCCAACAACCTATGAAAAAGGCTTCTATTTGGGCAATACGCTCGAAAGCAATATCTAGCCCTGTACCAGGAGCTGTTTGAGCTGTTTCCAGCAGCTTGGCTTTCAGAACACTCCTCCCTGAGTGAACTTTGCTCCAACAGCCTGTGTAAAAGGCTTTCTATTTGGGCAATACGCTCTAAAGCAGTATCTAGCCCTGGAGCTTCTTCATTGCCTGGGACTCCCTCCGTTGGGATTTAAACTTTGTCTTTTGCCCGACAGGCGCTGACTGTGTTTTCACCAGCCCCAGGTCCACAGTTGCTATGCTCACCGCTGGCGACTGTACCGGGGTTTAGAGGCGGTTGGTCTCTAACCGCGGACTCCCGACTTTCCCGACTTCTGTCGGCTATGTCGCTCGCCTCTTCCCCCTGTCCGTTTTTTCCCATGGCGTCTGTGGAAAAAATCGCCATAGACCCACAGTAAACAGACCTGGAAAACCTGTAAAAAAGTTTTTACTTACCTTGTAGTTGAAAAACTACAAACCACTCGAGGAGCACTGCTCCTCACGTCCGTTTGCATCAAGGCTTCTGACGTAATGACGCGCAGGCGCACTGGCGGGGTTCTTCACGTAGTCACTCACGTGACTCCGAAGTAAAATAGCCTATACCACCCTTCATTCCTCTTTTTAAAATGTTACTAAATAGTACAATATATGTTTTCAAAAATTGGATGAGTAAAGAGTTATCAGGAAACATAACCCGATGATTTTAAATAAGTAGAGAAAATATTGCCTCAGTGAGTTTTTAAAAATCATGTTAACAGGGCCCAGGATGTTTATGAGGAATACTAGAAACATAAATATTAAATTCATCAAGTTAATCCCAAAGGAGCATGGAAATGGTGTCCAGGTGAGTGGGGAACATCACCTGGTGATACAGACGCAGAACCGTCAGAGTTCCTGAACAATCAGATTGTGGGTTATTGGCTTGCAAACTTCTATTCTTCACTGAAGACAGACACAAAATGCTGGAGTAACTCAGCAAGTCAGGCAGCATCTCTGGAGAGAAGGACTGGGAGGCTTTTTGGGTCGATACCCTTCTTCAGACCGATGTCAGGGGAGAGGGCGATACATAGATAAGGAAGTGTCCGGTGTGAAAACAGGACAAAGGCGATGGAGATCAAGGAAAATGTAGAATAGATCATTGTTAGCTGGGAGAAGGTAACAACAAAGCAAACAGATAAAATGTAGTTGGAGACAGTCAGACTGATTGGAGAACTGGGAAGGGGAGGGGTTGGAGAGAGAGGGAAAGCAAGGGTAACGAAGTTAGATAAGTCAATGTTAATATCGCTGGGGTATAAGCTGCCCAAGTGAAATATGAGTATTCTTCACTGTGTGGTGCATTACTTTCATTATTATTTGGCACTCAAATATATTACGTTACTATATATATTTGTCAATGCTTTCATGGTCAATGTCCACCATTTAAAAATATATATATTTCTATACACTTTTAGGTTTATTCATTCTGTCTGATACTGTCAGAGTCCCTTATGTTATATGCTGTAGTATTTGAAGCTTAATATCATTCCAACTCATGAATGCTCCTTTGGACTGCTTTGTGACTGTCATTTGTGGTCCCTTGGCTTGTGGATAATGGATAATGTCACATAGCCAGCAGTTCTGTACATGTTCATTTGTAAGTAATGACCAGTAAAAGAATGTCAAAAAGATTTATCTACAAAGCATGCTTTGCATAGTTGGTGGTCACTTCTATTACAGAATAGTAAAATTGAATCATTAGCTGTTAGAACAAAATGTCAGCTACCACACAACTTCATGAACAGGAATTAATGCCCTACTTCTAGTTCTTTAGGGCTGGCTGCTTTAAATCTTGTGATCAGTAATAAACCAAGTCACTTCAGAATGTTATGATAAACATGTGATGGAGGTACATAAATATGAATACAAGATTTCTGTTAAACTCTGCACATTTTTAAAGTAGAGAAGCCAGTGGGAAATCATGAATACATTCAGTCATTTAGAAGATGCAATGGATGACCATGTCCACTTGGGTTTTTCAAAGAAAAGTCTCGAAGAAGGGTCTCGACCCGAAACGTCACCTTTTCCTGTTCTCCAGAGATGCTGTCTGACCCACTGAGTTACTCCAGCTTTTTGTGTCTATCTTGGTTATTTTCAAATCTCATTTTTGATTAATTGCTTTAGCCTTCAAGTGAGTCCGAAGGAAGAACCCTCTCCATGGTGTATTGGATGCACCAGTAGATAGGTTGAAGTAAGCTTTAAACTTCAATAAATTGCAGGTCACCGAGTGTGTTATTGAAAATGTGCTCCTCTCTGGATATTGGTGTCATGTTTCATATCAGAAGCTGAGAACACAGGAACTTTCCCAGAAACTATTTATTTTCTGGGCTTGAGGATTGGAATTCAATGGCCAAGATGATAATTAAAAGTAAGCAGTTGTGTATTTCTCTTTTAGTGCACAGTATTGGCCATCGTCATATGTGTTCCGGACTACAACCTATTTGTAATTTTGGAGACAGAAACGCATGTGGCTTTGCATTAGGTTATGATTCTGCTGTTGAGCCCTGATATCACCTTCAGCACAATAGAAAAGATGGTCGCGCAGCAAACGGGTAGCCATGTTGTCCGTTGCCAATTACCTAGGGAAAGCGAGATGGATTCCACACTCCTGGAACGAAGAACCATGGTCACCCTGCTCATTCATCAGTGAGTATGAAGGAACTGCAGATGCTGGTTTACACCGAAGATAGTCACAAAAAGCTGGAGTAACTCAGTGGGACAGGCAGCATCTCTGGAGAGAAGGAATTGGATTTTGGGTCGAGACACTTCTTCAGGCTGAAGAAAGGTCTCGACCCGAAACGTCACCCATTCCTTCTCTCCAGAGATGCTGCCTGTCCCACTGAGTTACTCCAGCTTTTTGTGACTATCTTCATTCATCAACGAGTTAGTTATAAGCTGTGCAATTTGACTGAAGTCTGGGACAAATTAGATGGAATGAGCTAAAGGCAAAAGAACTGAGCATCATCACAATGCTGTCATGTAGTTCCTGGCACATCTCTGCAACTCCTATTTTTGCCAGCAGCAAGTGACAGTTCTTACTGCCAAATTCCATGGAGATTACACTCTGAATAATTTGTTTCTCAGTTGGTTGTACACAATATGGTGTATTTGTAATTAGATCTGCAAATTACCCAGGAAAGCAACGACAGACACAAAATGCTGGAGCAACTCAGCGGGACAGGCAGCATCTCTGGAGAGAAGGAATGGGTGAAGTTTCGTGTCGAAATCCTTCTTCAGGAGAAGGGTCCAAAAAGGATCTCGACCAGAAACGTCACCCATTACTTCTCTCCTGAGATCCTGCCTGTCCCGCTGAGTTACTCCAGCATTTTGTGTCTATCTTCGGTTTAGATCAGCATCTGCAGTTTCTTCCTAATCAGGAAAGTATGTGCATGAGTCTGCCTGTGTGTCCGTGTGCCTGCACAGTGGCATGTGTGTGCGCACACTTACATGTTTGAGGTTTGATGACCTGATGTGGGTGAGGTAAGTGCTCTTGGTAGTTGCTTTTTGTCTGCTGTAAGAATTCAGTGCATGTTTTGAAGGAGATGGTGACCATTACAGGGCTTTGCAAATTCTGTTGTTTCCTTCACAAGGAGATTGTATTCAGTTGATCACAGCTATGGTATACTGGAAAGATCTAAACTGCCTTGCAGTTCTCAAACATTAATCAATCAGTCATCAGATTACAGTTGTCAGTGTGACGGGGGTTATGGGGAGAATGCAGGAGAATAGTGTTGAGAGGGAAAGGTCAGCCATGATTGAATGGCGGGGTAGACGTGATGATTCAAATGGCCTATTTCTGGTCCTGGAAATTATGAACATGAGTACTTTCAATAGGGAAAGCCAAAACAATTGATATTAGGCTTTAGACTTTTGAGATACATCGTGGAAACATACTCTTCGACCCACCCAGTCCACGCCGACCAGCAATCACCCCGAATACATCGTGGAAACATACTCTTCGACCCACCCAGTCCACGCCGACCAGCAATCACCCTGAACACTAGGGACAGTATCCTACACACTAGGGACAATTTACAATTATAGCAAACCAATTAATCTACAAATCTGTACATCTTTGGAGTGTGGAAGGAAACCAAAGCACCCAGAGAAAACCCACGTGGTCACAGGGAGAACGTACAAACTCCGTACAGGCGGCACCCGAGGTCAGGATCGAACCCGGGTCTCGGGCGCTATAAGGCAGCAGCTCTACTACTAATGGACCTGTCCCACTTACGCGATTTTTTCGGGGACTGCCGGTACCCGTCATAGGTCGTTACAGGTCGCCAAAAATGTTCAACATGTTGAAAATCCAGCGGCGACCAGAACAATGTACGATTCTTTGGGCGACTACTCATGACCATACAGGCTTCACCCCGCAACATGTCGCCAGGGTGTCGCCTGTGTGGTCGTGAGTAGTCTCCTCAGTTGCCCAAAGAATCGAAGCGCCTTTCTGGTCGCCACTGAATTTTCAACATGTTGACAATTTTTAGCGACCTGCAACAACCTATGACGGGTGCCGGTAGTCGCCGAAAAAGTCGTGTAAGTGGGACAGGCCCATAAGTCACTGTGCTGTCTCATATGTTTCTGCTCTGGGAAAAAAAAGTAAAAGCATTTTAAAAACAATCTCCAAAGCACCCACTGAGTTAATCAATGGCAGTGACTGCAGGACATTTGAATGCCAAAGTTCAGAAAGAGAAAATGGTTGCTGTAACGCAGATATGGATCCATAGCAAGTTGACAAACCCTAGGCTTTTGCATGGTGGGAATTAAAATATGTGAGACAGAATAATTCATCACACAGGCTTTAGTACAATGCAGAGAGGCCTTGAGCACAGTAGCATCACTCATTCGGCAGGCACTAGGATCACGAGCTGCCAGGATAGAAAGGCAGCCCAGACGTGTCCATTCAAGCATGAGAAACCTTCTCAGTATCCTTGATGAGAATGGAAATGTTCTTCATTGCTAAAATCATTCTAAAAGCAGAAGATCATGTAAAACATGGACAGCCACAAACTTCAGCTATAAGAAAGTACCAGAAGACTATTCTATTGAAGGACTATGGCTCTGAGATCTAATATGTTCCTTAATCACTTGCTAGTCCCAGTAGACTGTAAAAGATGTTCCAATCAAAACCACGCAGGATATGGTGAATTATTTCGATAAAAATCTATTTGAAGTAGCGGAGAGTCACAAGTTTGGTGCAACAAATCAAAGAATGGAAGAAATAGGCACAGAATGTTTTTAATATTGTAGGATTTAACTCGACATTGCAACTTCAGCGAACTCTTACACCATGTAGTGTGGAATAGATTGTGTGGCGTAAATGGATTCAGTCCAAATTGTTAAGGATGCAGGGTTTTACATTTGAACTCGATGGACACACATCAACAATGCCAAGGAATTTCATCTATCACCAGGCACCAATATAACAGTAGCTTGGAGTCAGATGTATTCATCAAATACTCTATGTGTAGGAAGGAAATGCAAGATGCTGGTTTAAACTGGAGATAGACACAAAATGCTGGAGTAACTCAGCGGGACAGGCAGCATTTCTGGAGAGAAGGAATCTGAGACATTTCGGGTCGAGACCTTTGTTCAGACTGAGAGTCAAGGGAGAGGGAGATACAGAGATAAGGAAGTGTAAGGTGTGAAAAAGAGACATCAAAGGGGGTGAGGTTCAAGTATATGTATTAAAGGAATGGGTAACATTTCACGTCAAGACCATTTTTCAGACTGAGCCAGGGGAATGGGAGATACAGAGATAAGGAAGCATAAGGTGTGAAAGCGGGACATCAAAGGGGATGGGTATCGAGGAAAATATATATCAAATAATCTATTCCGGAAATAAGGCCAACAGCACATGAGTGTGGGTGGTGTGAATTCCTGGCGCAGATGCAGAAACAGCCCTTCACCACAGGTTTGTCACTTAAAGGAGACTAAGTGTCACATATGTTAGAAGAAGTCAGGTGTAGCGAAGGCATACATATCCAAACTCAAACAAGTAATCAAAGCAGTGCAACTGAAAGGTACTCCTTCATAGAGCGGCAATAGGCCTTACTGGAAAACACATAAAGGGGTGTGCTTAAGATTGAAGTTAGTTCAAAAGGCGAGCACTAGATTTGTTTAACAATTGTATGACAATTAAAGGTGGTAAGAAGCAGCAGGATTTCAATATAAAAATACAGGTTTTTACCTGTTAATAAAAATACACAGCAATGCAGATCATGGGTGGAGACACATAGCAGGAAATTCAGCTTGTTACCTTTACAGGCAGTGGGCAGGTGCTATAGACCTGCACGGGAAGGTAGACGCTCCCGCCCCCACGAGTCTCGGGCAGATAATAATAATAATAATGAATTTTATTTACGGGCGCCTTATACCGAGGTCTCAAGGACACCTTACAGAGATTTATAGGAAACATATAATCAGAATTAAAAAAAAATAAGTTATAAAGACCAATACACAAATCAGGGACAGAATTCCTTCCAAAAACACAAAAAAGAAAATCAGAAGCACAATTTGAGGAGAGAGCAGCGGCAACGAAACCGCGCCAGCGTCCACTCTCCCCTCCGACCGCCATCTTGAACACAGACTAACAAATACAATTACAAACAATTACATACAAAAATCATCCCCCCTCAATGATTTCCACTGTGGGGGAAGGCACAATGTCCAGTCCCCAGCCCCAGTTCACCCAAAAAAGTCAGGCCAAATGAAGCCCCCGCTATTGCCTCTACGGAGGCCCGATGATCCTGGCCGTTCTCGCCGGGTGATGTAGCCCCGGCGTCGGAAGAGTCCTCCAGCAGCTGGGCCACCTGGAACGGCCGCATCCCTCACCGGAGGCCGCAACTACGGCTGGAACGGCAGATTTCCCGCAGGCGTCCGCAGCACCTGAAGCCGACAAGGCCGTGCCGATTTGGACCTCAAGGCTCCCGGTGTTGGAGTCGGCGCCGCCGCCCGCGGATGGTCGCTCCAGTCCCGCAGCCCGGAGGTGTTGAGCTCGGCGGTCCAGCTCACCGGAGCTCCAGCGCGTCGGTCCAGCGCGGCGACCCAGGCAAGGCATCGCCCGCTTCGCTGCACAATAGCGCTCCAGCGCCGTGCCGCCACCGGAGCTGAGGGTGCTGTGCGGCCCCCGTCGGGAAGCGCCGCTCCAGGCCGCTCCACGCCCGCTGGTAGGCCGCGAGGACGGGTCGACTGGGCAGCCGGAGGGAAGGCTGCCTCACCGACCAGGTAGGGACCGGGAAATGATTTCTCCTTGATCCCCCCACATCAAAAGGCAAAATAAATAAAAACAAAGAATTAAAGAAAACTAAAAAAATTGGTAAAAAAGTACAATTAACGGACGGCTGCTGTTTTGCAGCCGTTCCTCAAGATGGCTGGTCTTTATATATGGGGCTCGTCAGCCTGGGAAGGCAGTCCATCTAGGAGAGGGAAAACTAATTTAAAACCTCCACTGCCTTGTGGCCATATCCAGTCATGGAAAAGGCTCCAGGAATAAACCTCAAGAAAATCCGAAGTCCCTAAATCCCTGTGCCACTTGGGTGCCCTAAACAGCAACTCTGGCGACCTTGCCCGCAACTCATGGTCGCTGCAAGGTCGCCACGAGGTCACAGGAGATTTTGGTCACTCGCCTGGAAAGCCTCGAGCTGGATCGACCGGCCGCGTTGTAACTGCGAGCTGCATTGACCGAAGCGTGAGCTGCATCAACAGACCACACATACGCACGCACACACGCACGCACGCACGGTGGGGGCCAGGGACAGCGGAGGAGCGCTGTCTGCGCGATGAAGAGGAAGGTAAACGGCTGCCACAGAGCACGGTAAGTCCTTTAGAGAGCGCGGGGGCAGGGGGGGGGGAAGAAGGGGAGAGAAGGAGAGAGAAGGAGAGAGAAGGAGAGAGAAGCAGAGAGCAGGAGAGAGAGAAGCAGAGAGAGGGGAGAGAGAATGGGGGGAGGAGTCGGAGAGAAGTGGGGAGAAGGGGGGGAGAAGGGGAGGAGAAGGGGGGGAGAAGGGGAGGAGAAGGGGAGAGAAGGGGGGGAGAAGGAGTGGAGACAGTTTTAAGAAGTTTACAGGTTTAGCGGGCATTTTACTTACCGGTGGGTCTTCTAGGTCGTGAAACTCCAATGAGCCAATCAAAATGGCCGGTCAGCGAAGGAGATTGCCTTCGACTGCTTGTAACTAAATAGCGACCCCACTCCACTGGCTTCGACCAAACGGCAACCTATTTTTAGTCGAGGCCGGATTTAAACATGTTGAAAAAAAAGCAGCGACATGGATGAAGCCTCAACCACGCGGAAACCACATTTGACCATTAGGGAGAGTGACTAAAACCTCCTGCGACCTCGTGGAGACCTTGCAGCGACCACAAGTTGCGGGCAAGGTCACTAGAGGTTGCTGTTTAGATCGCCCAAGTGGGACAGGAGCTTAAGGCAGTTTGTCATTGTCTACAACCTCGCTCTGGCAGCTACTACGATGGCACTGGTGCCAAACTGTAATGGCCCTGCTGTTCCTTTGGATCGATCAGCGACATGGAGAGGGGGGCATGCTGGATGGGCAACAGCCTGTCCTCCATATAACATCGCCCAGGCTTGCATCCGACCAGGATGTATGACCCATGGTCAGTCATGACCGACAGGGACCTACTACTACCTTTGAAGAGAGGTACAACTATTCTGAAAACATATTTTAGGCACTGTGTTAAATAGTTAATTAAACGTGTTGTGTTGTGTTGAAGGGCCCAGACCTGAAATGTTATCTCTATTCCACTAGCCACATATTCCACAGCATCTGTGGGGGGGATGGAGGGATGGCGTTTCATGTTGGGACCCTTCTTCAGACTGATGGAGTGGGGAAAGCTGTAAAAGCGAGTGAGTGGGGTGAAGTGGTGGGAAGCAACATGTGGATCCAGGTGTGATTGGCATATGGGTGCAGAAAGTAGCAATGCTAGAGATGAAAAAGAGACAAGAAGGTGTCAGGTAAGGAAAGGAAAGGTGTGAAATACAAAGCTGGAGAGAGGGGCAGGAGAAATGTTGACATTTAAGGCATCGTAGATTGCACAGTTAGCACCATCTCTACATATGTCCAACAACTTGGATCCAATCCAATCTTGGGTGCTGTGTGTGTGGAGTTTGCATATTCTCCCTGTGACCGCATAGTGTTGCCCAGCTGCCACTGCTTTCCTCAGATTTTCCAAACGTCTGCTCATGGGTGACATTGCCTCATAGGTCGGTTACATGAAAATTTAAAACACATTGATAGGGATGTGAGAAAGAATAGGTTACAGGTTAATAAGTAATTTAATAGAAATGCTCTGGTGGCCAACAAAGACCAGGTGAAGGTACACAAAAATGCTGGAGAAACTCAGCGGGTGCAGCAGCATCTATGGAGCGAAGGAAATAGGTAACGTTTCGGGCCGAAACCCTTCTTCAGACTGATAGGGGGTGGGGAGAAGAAAGGAAAAAAGGAAAAAGGCGGAGGAGGAGCCCGAGGGCTGGGGGAGGGGAGGAGACAACCAGATGGCTGATGAAGGGGAGGGGACAGCAAGGGCTAGCAGAGTTGGGAGAATTCAATGTTCAAGCCCCCAGGATGTAGACTGCCCAAGCGGAATATGAGGTGCATTTCCTCCAATTTACGGTGTTGCTCGCTGTGGCCATGGAGGAGACCCAGGACAGAGAGGTCAGATACGGAATGGGAGGGGGAGTTGAAGTGCTGAACCACCAGGAGGTCAGGTTGATTATTGCGGACCGACCGGAGGTGTTCGGCGAAACGATCGCCAAGCCTCCGCTTGGTCTCACCGATGTAGATCAGCTGGCATCTAGAGCAGCGGATGCCAGCTGATCTACCATAGACCAGATGAACTGAATGGCCAACTTCTATGTAATGAATCAAACAATCAATTGGTTTAAGGATATCTGAGAACTTTAAATACCATTTGCATACTTGTTATACTCTTAATTCTTAAACAACACTTAGCCCAACACTCACTCAGCAGTGTCCGTTTCCATGTATACGTCACAAAAGTGTCTTCACTGCAATTAATTTTGTTCAATGCATTCTTGCTGCAGGTCTGGCAGATCTGTTGGTCTTTGACGCAGCACGGTGGCATGGTGGCGCACCACTTGCAGGGAAACCCGGGTTCGATCCCAACTACGGGTGCTGTCTGTACGGAGTTTGTACGTTGTCCCCGTGGGTTTTCTCTGAGATCTTCAGTTTCCTCCCACACTCCAAAGACGTACAGCTTTGTAGGTAAATTGGCTTGGTAAATGTTAAAATGATCCCTAGTGCATGTAGGATCGTGTTAATATGTGTGGATTGCTAGTCGACGCGGGCCCGGTACGGCAAAGGGCCTGTATCCATGCTGTATCTCTAAACTAACCAGGTTTTCCAAAGCAGGTGTTTGATTCTGAGCTCCTTCACAGAATAAGATTTCAGGGCAAGTAGAGCAAGCCATTCGAGGAAGATTTCACATCCTTACTGGAAAAGTGGACCATCTCCATCGGCTGGTATTCCGGAAGTGGAAATAAAAGGAACTACAGAAGAAGAGACGTATATGCTGCCTGTCCCACCGATGTACTCCAACATTTTGTGTCTATCTTCGGTTTAAGCCAACATCTGCAGTTCCTTCCTACCGATTATATCCTTCCTTATTTAGCAGATTCCAGCACTGGTAGGCTTTGTGCCCTTGCTTATCGCCCTTGGTAGCAATTTCCAGCTTCACCATTCCTTCCAAAAGGCTTTTGACAAGGTGCCACATAAGAGACTATTGCTAAAAATAAAAAATTATGGGATTGGGGGTAATATATTAGCATGGGAAGAGGATTGGCTAACAAATAGGAAGCAGAGAGTGGGGATAAATGGTTCATACTCGGGATGGCAACCGGTAACTAGCGGGGTTCCGCAAGGGTCGGTGCTGGGACCCCAGTTGTTCACAATTTATATAAATGATTTGGAGGAGGGAACCAAGTGTAATATATCAAAATTTGCGGACGATACAAAAATGGGAGGAAAAGTAGGGGATGAGGAGGATAGGAAGAGTCTGCAAAAGGATATAGATAAGCTAGGTGAGTGGGCAACAAATTGGCAGATGAAATTTAATACTAATAAATGTGAAGTCATTCACTTTGGGAAAAAAAATGATAGGGCAAGTTATTTTCTAAATGAGGTGGAGCTGCGTTGTAATGCAACGCAAAGGGATCTAGGGGTAGTAGTACATGAATCACTAAAAGTTAGTATGCAGGTGCAGCAAGCAATCAGGAAGGCCAATGGAGTTTTGGCCTTTATTGCTAGGGGGATTGAGTATAAAAACACGGAGGTCTTGCTGCAGCTGTACACAGTATTAGTGAGACCACATTTGGAATACGGTGTACAGTTCTGGGGTCCATACTTAAGAAAGGATGTACTGGCCCTGGAGGCAGTGCAGCGAAGGTTTACAAGATTAATTCCTGCAATGAGGGGATTGACATATGAGGAAAGGTTAAGTAGGCTGGAACTCTACTCTTTGGAGTTTAGAAGAATGAGAGGCGATCTCATTGAAACATATAAGATCGTGAGGGGCCTTGATCGGGTGGATGCACCGAGGATGTTCCCAATGATCGGGGAAACTAGAACTAGGGGACATAGTTGTAGAATAAGAGGGGGCTCTTTTAAAACTGAGATGAGGAAGAACTTCTTCACCCAGAGGGTGGTTAATTTATGGAATTCACTGCCCCAGGGAGCAGTGGAAGCAGAAACATTAAATATATTTAAGTCTAAAATAGATGTTTTTTTAGCTGCCAAGGGGATAAGGGGCTACGGGGAGAGGGCAGGGATATGGACCTAGGTATGGTTAGTATAGTAAGACCTGAGTGATCTCCTGGACAAGTGTCGATCGCCTGGATTGGGGTCGGAGAGGAATTTCCCGGATTTTTTTTCCCGAATTGGACCTGGGTTTTTATCCGTTTTTTTGCCTCCCCCAGGAGATCACGCGGTTCTTGGGGTGGAGAGGGGTGATAGCGATATAAAGGGGAGGGTAGTGTCTTGTGTTCTGTGTCTTGTGTCTACTGTTGTGGGTAAGGGTGTCTGTTTAGTGTTCAGCCATGAGCGAATGGCGGTGCGGGCTCGATGGGCCTGGTGGTCTACTCTCGCACCTACTTTCTATGTTTCTATGTTTCTATGTTTTCCTTCATCACGTGGTCCATCTATTTTTTGTATTCCTTGTCTGTCTCTACCTACCTTTCTATCTATCTATCTATCTATCATACATTATCTGTCCCCCAACTCTATCCTACCCCGTCCCTCTGACGGCATCATCCTGTCATCCTACCTCCTCCGCAGCCCAGCTATCACCTACTGGCCTCTTTTCTTTTCTGCACTTGCTATCCTACGTCTCCACTCTTCCCCCTCGTGAAGGGACAAGCCAAAACATTGACACTCCTACCCTTCCCTCACTCCACCCCACCCCTCCATCCCGGTAGGAGGGATTTTTGTACTATACCTGTACCCTATATCTGACTTTTCTCAGATAGGCACAGTGCATAGATCAGTGATAAACCTATTGAACAAGTCGGTTTAATAAAGGCCTTATGGTGTACATCGAGAAACAGTGTGAGGAGATCCAAACTGCTTCAACAAGCCATTGTCGCTAAAGCACTTTTATATCCACATGACACAATGGTTACTTGTGGAGCTGAAATAAATCATTAATCAATGACTCTGTAACCTTCCATCTTTGTCTTGCCCCAGGGTTAACTTTAATCTTGCATTCTTGCCCCAGGTGCGGGCTCCGTTGGCTGCTCCACCGAACTGGACTCTGACCCATGAGGCGAGGTTCTCCTGACCCGCGAGTCCCCACCTGGGCTTCGACCCGTGCTTCTATGCTGCCATCCCCGACGCCTCGATAAAGGCCTCCGGCCCCGTTCCCAATCCGCAACAGAACCAAGACAGAACTACGAAGGACTTTTCTCCCCACCAATAGACAAGAGAGACGGCTTTTCAGCAGATTGTATCAGCTTTAGTTATTGTAACTACATTCTATGTTTGCCATTTTTGCAACCTCATGCTCCCCAGTATGTGAGCTCTAGGGTTAACCAGGTTACAACTTTCAAAATTCCCCCCAACAATCCCTCACCCCACAGATGCTGCTCCACCCACTGAGTTCCTCCAGCTGTTTGATTATGTTGCTCCAAGTTTCAGCATCTGCAATCTCGTCTTTCTTTCCAGGTCTTTATCTCCTGCATGAAAAGAGCCATGAGGCTGGGAGTAGATGTTGATGCATGCAGCGTTGTGCATGCGGTACCATAGAGGGACGAGTTGCTTTGGAACATTGGAAGGGGAGAGGAAGGGAAGGTATACCTGGTGGAGGCATTACTTGATTAGCAATTTGTGGACAGCCTTTTGGAGCATAAAATAAATATTAATTGTAAAACACCTCTTTCCAAGGTAAATACATGTCCAGGGAATATAAATCATTGAGCTTTTTTAATTCCATGTATATTTAATTAATTAACTGAATTTAAATCCACGCTGGGATTTGAACTCATATTTGACAATCATTAGCATGGACCTTTAGATTACTATTTCAGAAATGCAATATTTCTTCAAACTAGGCAGTCATCCAAGAGCTCCCACACACTTCAAAATCAATGGAAAGAATCAAAAAACAGTTGTATGTTCTGATCTTCCAAAGAGTAGAGAGTGGTTGGAGTTTCAAGGGAATGCATTAATTGTCTGTACAGGTCCAAAATATTGATATAATTGATGCACACATATACAGAATTTTAAACAGAAATTGCACTGAACACAATTCACTTCGCAAAACCCTTTCAGCCTTCTTTAACAATCATTACGCTAGATCCAGACCTCACACTACAAAATTAGTCATGCCCCTCGGGTGAATAACCCACCAGCAGCGTAGCTCTCTTTGGTGGATGGCTCAAAAACATTGCAGAGGATTTCTTAGATGTTTTAAAAATTCAAAGATTTAAAGGTCTTTTATTGTCACGTGTACCAATTAAGGTACAGTGATATTCGTATTGCCATACAGCCATACGAAAAAAAGCAACCAGACACACAACTACATAAAAGTTAACATAAACATCCACCACAGCAGATTCCCCAAATTACTCACTGTGATGGAAGGCAATAAAGTCTAATTTTCTTCCCTCACTTTTTCTCCCACGGTCGGGGCAGTCGAACCATCCACAACCGGCGATCGAAGCCCCCGCGTCGGGGCGATCGAAGCCCCTGCGTCAGGGTGGTTGAAGCTCCCGCGTCGGAGCGGTCAAAGCTCCTGCCTCTAACCTGGCACAGTGAGCTCCATGATGTTAAAGTCCTACAAGCTCCCGAAGTCGGTCTGCAGCAGAGGCCGCCAGCGCCACGATGTTAGGCCGCAGTGTAGACGAAGATACGATACGGAAAAAAAATTGCATCTCCGTCGAAGTAAGAGATGAAAAAAAAGTTTCCCCCAACCCCCCCCCCACATAAAACAAGGTAAAGAACACTAAAAACATCCATTTTACACATCTATATAATTAAAAGTCTCATCTTGACCACTTCCTGTTTGCGTTGTTGTTTGATTTTAGAAAATACGCTACCATATATGGCTGTGATTTTTTGGCCATCTTAGAGTCCTCCTCCGATGATCAGGCCCTGAGGATTTTTCCCATCAGTGAAAAATAAAAGAGTTATTCATGTTTAAAACATCTTGAGATTATATCTCCTGTCAATCATCGCAATGAAGGCCACAGCCATTCCGGGGGGGGGGGGGGGGAGGGATTATAAAACCCAGAAGTCTGGACGTGGCTCAGTCACTGCAAGATGGCGAGGGAGAGGCCATGACTCAGTCTGAACTGTGAATCTACACATCACTGAGTGTCTATTGAACTGCGAGTGCCCTTTATGAGGTTTTATGAGGTTTTATGTGGTTTTATGTGGTTTAATGTAGTTTTATGTGGTTTTATGTGGTCAGGAAACCATTCCCTTCGGCCCACAGCACCCATACTAACGCTCCAGAACCCCCCCACTGGCCAGCAATATTGGAATTGGTGGGGAGGTGGAACATTGCGTTGGGGGACCTCCCGTGTGACGCTGGGACCTAACGGGTCCCACTTAGTCTAGTACGAAATAAACAACAGAGAAGGAAGGGACAGACAGACTGTTGGCGAGGCACCCATTGCTTTGAGTACGCTGACTGCTGTACTCAGGTTTATTTGGAAGGGAGTTCTATGTTCTGCTTAAATGTAGCTTGAGTTATCAAAGATACGTTTATTTCTTTCCCTGATACATTATACAGATTTAAAATGTTTGGTTTTTATTGTTGGTAAATCCATTTTCAGTTATTCTAATCTGTGGCATTGGTATTCTTATATACTTGTTAAACTCAAAAGTTTTTGAAGAAAAGTTGAAGTCATATCCAATTGCAGATTTTACAAATACAAACAGCAGAAAAAATTGAGCAGAAACTTGAGGGAAACTAAAGAAGCTGTTACTGAAGAGAAGGTGCTTGGGAAACAGAAAGGTCTGAAGGTAGATATGTCACCTGGACCAGATGGACTACACCCCAGGGATCTGAAAAAGGTAACTATTGAGATTGTGGAGGCATTAAGGGTGATCTTTCAGGAATCACAAAGACCTTTTTTTCACCCAGTTTTATTCCACCAGTTTTATTCCACCAGGGAGGTCTTACCTTCCACTACCTACAACCTCCGGCAACCACCTTCAACTAGCATCGCAACCGGCTTCAACTAAAAAATTACAGATTTTTAAAACGGCAACCTATTTTTAGTCGCGGCCGGTTTTTAATTTTTTGAAATAATTGCCGGAACATAGAAGAAGCGGAAACCACTTTCGATCTTTAGGGAGAGTGACAAAAACCTCCGGGAACCTCCGGGAACCGCACGGAAACCTTGGGTGGGGCGCAAAGTCTCCAGAGGTGTCCGTTCAGGTTTCCTAAGTGGGACTTGTGTAGGTGGGACATGTTGGTCGGTTTGAGCAAGTTGGGCCGAAGTTTCCATGTTGTGTGACTATTTCCAAAGTGAGTGAAATATTTCCATGCTGAAATCCATGCAGGTTTCCAGAACTTAATGTTTACTAGCCTGATCAGAAAGTATTATGGACTTACTTTCGTAATTGCACATTGCATTGAGCATTTACTGTTTCCAGTCCTAACACTGAAACAAATAAAGAAGCATGTTACATTTCAAAATTGTTTCCAATTTGATGTTGTAAACTCCTTTAGAAAATGAACAGCCTACATTGGCCCATATTCCTCTAAACCTATCCTATCCATTAATCAGAGACATTTTGCAGACGTGTGCCTCAGCCCTTAGTCCGGTGCCAAAACGATGCACAGAGGTTTTGCAGAAGTAATTGAGTATTTGAGAACCATCGTTGGGGTGATTAGATCATGGTTCACTTCCATCATTGATGCCTTAATGGTTCGAAGGAGGCTCCCCAAAGATTGGTCAGAAGTGGAAGTCTCTATTAATTCTGCTCTTGAAATTGTTGAGGTGAGTCAAAGCATTTTGCACGTTCTGTTTGGCAATGCATAATAACAGGAGATTGTTGCCCTACTTATTAAATATTTAGGAACCTGCAGTTCATTTCATTATGATCAAGTGCAAATACTATCTAATACACTGAATTGAATGTCACTGAATGAAAACGACCTTGATCCTGTGAGCTATATCAATTGTATAAATAGAGTATTTTACCATTAACTGAATCAGTATTTTCCATGGCTGAATTTTATAAGAATGCAAGTTATTAAATTCTGGACCGAGCTGGAATTTCTAAAGAAGTCATCTATATCTAATGACACAGCTGTTGAGCTGCTATATGTCTAATGTTACATTTACCAGAATGAGAGCAGAAACCGGTAAGACCATTTCTGCTCCTCGTTGAACGAATTATATAAAAAGATGTTAGAGCTAAATTTTCAGAATATAATCTCCCGTTTAGCTCCACTTGCAACTGCAGACTATGTTATCAATCCTGTGCTTGTAATTGGACCCGTTAGCATGACTGTCACGCACACTTATAATCCTATATTCATGAAATTAGTTTGCTGAGAGACTTTCCTTTGGCTAACTCATAAAGTTAATAATAGTTAAAAGCATTTTGTGTGGGACTGTTTGTGAAATAACCTTCCCTCCCCACTCGGTATCACTCAATTAAAGTTATCTTCTGAGACATATTGCAACATTACGAAGTTCAGGGTCCAGCCACCATGACTATAAAATGTATTAAAATGATGAGCAAACACGTATTAGAATCCTTCTGCTGAAGAAAGATTACATAAAGAATCGGCTGAGTAGTTACAATACCACAGTATTAGACTAAACATAGAAACTCAATTCAAATCTTAGCCATTATATTTATTCACACTTAGATTCCTGAGGTGAAAAGCCTCTGAGATTTGGTTGCTTTGAAAGCTGATGAAAGTAGGGTTGAGATTGCATGAGGTCATTCTGTCTCCGTGACTTGGTTGCATGAAGCTACCAAATGGTCATTCTGCTTGTGGCACTTCTGATCTTTCAGAAACTGTGACAGTGAACGCCCAGAGGGATTCCATTGGTGCCTGTTTGGACAATACAAATCCTTCCAGACATTTTGTTCAAATTATTCTTTATTATAGCTCTTTGCAAAATTAATTGATTGAATGAATGAAAGAATGAATGAATCAAATTAATGAATGAATTAATTAATGAATGAAACAGACTCTTTGTCCAAGTAAGTCCATGCTGACCATCAACTACTCATTCACACTAGTTCTTTCCCACTTTCACATCCACTCCCTACACACTCGGGGCAATTTACGGAGGCTTATTAACCTACAAACCCACACTTATTTGGGATGTGGGAGGAAACCAGCGCAATGTGGTCACAGGGAGAATGTGCAAACTCCACACAGACAGCCCCAGAAGCAGCAGCTCTACCAGCGGCACCATTGTGCCGCCCATTAAAAACAGCAGTAGGTTCTGAAAAAAATAATACATTATTACTTTGACTGTGTACATTATTTTTCTTTCTTAAGCAAACCTTTCAAAGGCAGATTAATTAAAAATCAGTTCACAACAAAATAAGACATAATTGGTACAAAGTTTACTACTTGAGCTAATCATGTATTGCCTTTCCGCTGGCTGAATAGCACGCAACAAAGGCTTTTCACCGTACCTCGGTAAACGTGACAATAAACTAAACTGGAATGAAAACTGAAAAGCTGTGCCAAGTCACATTTTGCTACATCTGTTCCAAAGGACTTGTGCCATTAATTTTTCACATCTTCATTGTCTTCATTTGATCTTGCACAAAAAAATCGGAATCATCCTAGTTCTATGACAATGCTTCAGAAAATCCTCAGGGTAGTGTCTGGGACTCAATCATCTTCTTTATCAATGACTGTCCTTGGAGCTACCAACACATTTCTGTAGTTCTGTTGTACATCATTACTGGCACAAATACACCACACCATATCTTTATTATTTTCAGAACTCTATGCCTGTAAAAGCTTAAAAAAACGAGGATTTGTTTCCCTTTCTGCAACCACTCCAGTGCATTCCTTTCCTATGGTGTGACAATTATAAGGGGTAGGCCATTTAGAATAGAGGTAAACTATTTAGGACTGTGATGAGGTAAAGGGAATTCCTGAATGCGTGGAATTCTCTGCCACAGAAGGCAGTGGAGGCAGTAGCTACCACTGTGCTAATGTATCAAACTAATAATGTGGTATCCTCTGAAGATCGGTTTTAACACCAATCTCTGGGTGTTTCATACAATGTAAACCAGATAAACGGGCATAACCCTGAAAGGTACTAGGTTAAATCAAGACTCCTGTGAACATGATAAATGTCTTGCAAACATTCTCCACATTGGCAATTTTGTTGGTGTAGCGCTGATTGGAAGTTGTTGAAATAATGATAAATTGCAGTTCGTCATTTCAGGAAGCTGGACAGCAAGTTCAAGGTAAGGATCAGCCTGACAGCATTCTCAAAAATACCATCACGGCAAAGATCAGGAGGTGAACTTGTGTACGATTGTAATCGAAAAGCGAAAAATGGCAGGTGCTGGAAATTCAAAATGAAAAAAACCCCCACAAAAATGCTGGAAATACACAGCAGGTCACGCAACATCTGTGGAGAATGAAACCTGTGATTTTAACGTTGTTTCTATATCCAGAAGCTGCCTGACCCATTGAATATTTCCAGTATTTGTTTTTAATTTGGCTAATTAAAAGTATAACGGTAGATAAATAGTATAAATAGAGTACAAAGGCTCCCTATGCAGCACAATTGAATAATATTTGAAGATTTTGCCAGGATTTGCGAGCCTAAGCTATATGGAAATGTTGAGCACAGGAGACTGAGGGATGATCTTATGTATAAATTAATGAGGGGAATAGATAGGGTGAATGTATAGAGTTTTACCTATGGCAATGACATCAAAAACCAAAGGACATAGAGAGTCATAGAGTGATACCGTGTGGAAACAGGCCCTTCGGCCCAACTTGCCCACACTGGCCAACATGTCCAATTTACATTAGTCCCACTTGCCTGCATTTGGCCCATATCCCTCTAAACCTGTCCTATCCATGCATCTGTCTAATTGCTTCTTAAACGTTGGGATAGTCCCTGCCGCAACTACCTCCTCTGGCAGCTCGTTCCATACACCCACCACCCTCAGCGTGAAAAGGTTACCCATCAGATTCCTATAAAATCTTTCCCCCTTCGCCTTAAACCTATGTCCTCTGGTTCTCGATTCCCCCACTCTGGGCAAGAGACTGTGTGTTTAAGCTGAGAGGGGCAAGATTTAATAGGAACCTGATGGGCAACCTTTTCACTCTAACCAGGGAATGCAGTGGCCAGTTTCATTTGAGTTTGTGGATAACACCAAGGAATATGTATAAAAATGAGAGTATAGTATGAAAATATTAAGTGAGGTGATATTTAGCAGATTACATAGAAGATAGAACAGTACAACACAGAAACAGGCCCTTTGGCCAACAAAGTATGTGTCGAACATACAGGAGTTTGCCTGTTAAAACTTTCACGTTCTAGTACCTACAATTTTTTTAGCTTAGTCAAACATAATTTCCCTTTCATTACACCAGTCTGATTCAACCTAATGATGAAGATCTTTGTGTGCTCTTATTTTGGTTCAGTTTAGAGTTACAGCCCAGGAACAGGTGCTTTGGCCCACTGACCAGCGATCCCCCCCACAATAACACTATCCTACACACTCTAGGGACAATTTACAATTTTTACCAAAGCCAATTAACCTACTAACCTCTAACATTGATGGTCTGCATCCCAGAGTACTCAAGGAGTTGGCCCTGGAAATCGTGGATGCATTGGTGATCATTCTCCAATGTTCTATCGACTCTGGATCAGTTCCTGTGGACTGGAGGATAGCCAATGTAACCTCACTTTTTAAGAAAGGAGAGAAAACGGGGAATTATAGACCAATTAGCCTTACATCAGTAGTGGGGAAGATGCTTGTGTTGATTATTAAACATGTAATAGCAGTGCATTTGGAAAACAGTGGCAGGATCGGTTTAAGTCAGCATGGATTTATGAAGGGGAAATTATGCTTGACTAATCTTCTGGAATTTTTGAGGATGTAACAAATAAAATGGATAAGGGAGGGCCAGTGGATGTGGTGCATCTGCACTTTAATAAGCCTTTGACAAGGTCCCACACGAGAGATTAGTGTGCAAAATTAGAGCACATGGTATTGGGGGAGGGTATTGACATGGATAGAGAACTGGATGGCAGACAGGAAGCAAAGAGTAGGAATTAACAGGTCCTTGTCAGAATGGCAGGCAGTGACTAGTGGGGTGCCGCAAGGCTTGGTGCTGGGACCCCAGTAATTTACAATATATATTAACGATTTAGACAAGGGAATTAAATCTCCAAGTTTGCGGATGTCACAAAGCTGGGTGGCAGTGTGAGCTGCGATGAGGATGTTATGAGGCTGCAGGGTGACTTGGATAGGTTGGGTGAGTGAGCAGATGCATGGCAGATGCAGAACAATGTGCATAAATGTGAGGTTATCCACTTTGGTGGCAAGAACAGGACGGCAGATTATTATCTGAATGGTGTCAGATTAGGAAAAGGGGCGGTGCAACGAGACCTGGGTGTGTTTGTACATCAGTCACTGAAAGTAAGCATGCAAGTACAGCAGGCAGTGAAGAAAGCCAATGGCATGTTGGCCTTCATTGCGTGACGATTTGAGTTTAGGATCAAGGAGGTCCTACTGCAGTTGTGCAGGGCCCTGATGAGACCACACCTGAAGTATTGTGTGCAGTTTTGGTCTCCTAATTTGAGGAAGGACATTTGAGGAAGGACAGGTTAATTCCCCTGATGGCGGGACTGACATATGTAGAAAGAATGTGTCGACTGGGCTTGTATTCACTGGAATTTTTAAGGATGAGAGGGTATCTTATAGAAACATAAAATTCTTGCGGGATGAGACAGGAAAAATGTTCCCCATGTTGGGGGAGACCAGAAACGGCGGTCACAGTTTAAGAATCAAGGATAGGCCATTTAGGACTGGGATGAGGAAAAACTTTTTTCACGCAGATGGTTTGTGAATCTGTGAAATTCTTTACCACAGAAGGCAGTGGAGGGCAATTCACTTGATGTTTTCAAGAGGGAGTTAGATTTAGCTCTTTGGGCTAACGGAATCAAGGGATATGGGGAAAAAGCAGGAATGGGGTACTGATTTTGGATGAACAGCCTTGATCATATTGAAGGGCCAAATGCACATACTCCTGCACCTATTTTCTATGTTACTATGTTTCTACAAAGAATACTCCAACTGTGGGCTAGCTCATGTTTTATAACATTGCATCATTATCTCCATGCTCTTATATAATATGCCCAAGCTCGCAAAGACAAACATCATGTAGGCCCTTTTAACCAAATATCTATCTGTGCTACCACCTTCTTTTAGAGATGACAAAAAAAACCCCAATTACTGTAGTAACTCAGCGGGTCAGGCAGCATCCCTGGAGAGCAAAAATAGATGACAATTGGGATCTGGACTCTTCATCAGTCTCTCCAGGGATGCTGCCTGACCTGCTGAGTTACTCCAGCACTTTGTATCTTATATTGCAAATCAGCATCTGTATTTCCTCATTTCTACATTCTTCCTTTAGAGATATGTGGACTTGGATATCATGGTTCCTCTGTTTCTTAATACTCCATTGGGCATTCCATTCCTGATATACATCTAACCCTAATAAAAACTTCCAAAATGAATCAGCTTGTACTTATTGGGATTAAATTCCTTCTGCCATTGATTCACCCAATTTACTGGCTGACCAAAATCATTCCATATCATTCATTAAAACTATCCTCCTTACTTTCAACAATGACACCAACTTTTGAGTAATCTGTAGACTTACTAACCATACCTCCTACAATCATAACAACATTGTTTATGTATATAACACACAGCAAGTGTCCCAACATCAATCCCAACCAGTTACAGACTTCCATCATTCTATCCCTAATTATCAAACTAATTTTGGATCTTATTTTGCCAACTTCAACTGTACTGTTCTCATCAAAATGAGAGGACATGTGAGATGACTAGAGGACATAGGTTTAATGTGAAGGGGAAAAGATTTAATAAGAATCTGAGGGGTAACTGTTTCACACAAAGGCTGGTGGGAGTATGGAACAAGCTGCCAGAGGAGGTGCTTGAGGCAGGGACATTTAAGAAACAGTTAGACAGGTGCATGGATAGGAGAGGTTTGGAGGGATTTGGACCAAACACGGGCAGGTGAGACTAGTGTAGCTGGGATATGTTGGCCGGTGTGGACAAGTTGGGTTGAAGGGCCTGTTTCCACACTGTGATGAATCTCTATGAAACTATTCTATAATATATTATGTTACTTCTTTAAAAATCTCAATCAGATTGGCCAGACCAACAAAGCCATGCTGACTATGCCCAATCAGTCCCTGCTTTTCCGAGTGCTTTTTTATTTTTTTTTGTCGGGGAATGTGTGTGGAGGGGTGGGGGTGGGGTGGGGGGGGGGGACTTTAAAATCTTTCCCCTGCACGGGAGACCCGACCTTTTCTTTGTCGGGTCTCCATTGTCGTTGGGGCTGGGCAACGTGGAGCGGCCTCCAGCAGGAACGACCTGGGGCTCCAGTTGCGGAGCTGCGGACTACTCACCGTCACGGGGCTGGCCGAGTCCGGAGCGGGTGGAGCTGTGGTGGAGACAATCGCTGCTGCAAACCCGACCCCCGGAGATTCGGAGGCTACAACCGCGGGTCTGGCGGACGGCAACACCGGAAGCCCGCGGGTCCCTGGTGGGAGACCGCTTTTTGGGGCTTCCGCAGCGGCAACTTCTCCCGCCCGAGTTGCGGGGTTGAAGAGCACCTGGAGCGGGGCTTTACATCACCGCCCCGCGCAGCTTGGAATGGCCGCGGGACTTTGCGAGCGCACGCCGGGGCTCTAACACCAACACCCGGTGCGCGACCTTGCATCACCCGGCGTGGCTTTAATGGCCGCGGGACAATCACCATCGCCCGCCGGGGGCTTTGACTTTGACTCTGACATCAGGGGGGGGGGGTAGTGCAGTGGAGAGATAAGTTTTTGTTTGCCTTCCATCACAGCGCTGTGATGGATGTATGTGTACATTGTGTTGTGTCTCGGGTCTTCTTCGTTTTGTAATGTATGGCTGCAGAAACGACATTTCGTTTGGACCTCAACGGGGTCCAAATGACAAATAAATTGTATTGTATTGTATTGTATTGTGTAGATTAAACCTGATGCTCAATATTCCTTCCGACGTCACATTAGAAATTTGATTATATTTGATTTTGAGATAAACTCATTTTCATCTGTATTATAGAAATTGCATCATGTTACAATTCTTTTGCATATTAAGGAAACTTTTTATGGTAAGAAAATTCATTTTGTTCCAAGCGTTGGCCAATTGTGTTTATTTATGGAGGATTTTACATTCAAAAATGTTTAAATTATGTAATTTAAAATCCACACATTTGTGACAAATCGAGAAACGATGTTCCATTTTATTTGATTTGTATTTGAAAATATTGTCAGCATATTAATCCCCCTCGTTATCTTCCAATTAGTATTTTTGTGTTACTCTATATTAAAGCAAACTACTGTATAATTAACAAAAGGTGAGAGGAACCCAGTGGGTCAGGCAGCCTTTGTGGAAGGAATGAGCGGATGATATTTCAGGCCAGGACGCTTCTTCAGATTAAATTTCCATTATACGATGGAAATTGTATGATAAAGGATCTGATTATGAAGCACAATATTTAACTACCTATATTAGAATGACATGTTCCAGGAACTTCACACATTCTAATGCTGATAAAAGATCTTGATCTGCTTTAGGTACTTCATAATTTTTTAAAAATTAAAGC
>CM075977.1:105969994-106417601 GCA_038087875.1 Malacoraja senta
GAGTGACTGAGCTGCCTGGCCCGAGTGACTGAGCTGCCTGGCCTGAGTGACTGAGCTGCCTGGCCTGAGTGACTGAGCTGCCTGGCCTCAGTGACTGAGCTGCCAAGCTTGAGTGACTGAGCTGCCAGCCCAAGAATCCATTCGGCCCACAATGTCCTTACTAGCCCTCTGGAAACTAGAACCTTCGACCTACAACACGCATACTAGCGCTCCAGAAAGCCAGCGTCCCCCCCCCCCCACTGGCCAGCAGTATTGGAATTGGTGGAGAGGTGGACTATTGCATTAGGGGACCAGCCCTCCCGTGTGAAGCTGGGACACAACAGGTCCCACTTAGTCTAGTAATCTTATATGCTTCAATAAGATCCCCTCTCATCCTTCTAAGATCCAGTGTATACAAGCCCAGTCACTCCATTCTTTCAACATATGACAGTTCTGCCACCCTGGGAATTAACCTCATGAACCTACGCTGCACTCCCTCAATAGCAAGAATGTCCTTCCTCAAATTTAGAGACAAAAACTGCACAAAATACTCCATGTGTGGTCTCACCAGGGCCCTGTACAACTGCAGAAGGACCTCTTTGCTCCTATACTCCTCTTGTTATGAAGACCAATATGCCATTTGCTTTCTTCACTGCCTGCTGTACCTGCATGCTTACTTTCCGTTGATCACTAGACTAAGTGGGACCCATTGGGTCCCAGCATCACATGGGAGGGCTGGTCACCCAACGCAATATTCCACCTCTCCACAAATTCCAATATTGCTGGCCAGTGGGGGGCTTTCTATTTTGCTAGTATGGGTGTTGTGGGCCGAAGGGAATGGTTTCCAGAGGGCTAGTATGGCCATTTTGGGCCGAATGGATCCTTGGGCTGGTAGTTCAGTCACTGAGCCCAGGCAGTTCAGTCACTGAGGCCTGGCAGTTCAGTCACTCGGACCTGGCAGGCTGGCAGCTGAGAAACTACCAGAAATTCTGCCCAAAATAGGTGAGAGACTCTGTGAGAGAGAAGGGGAAGAGGATGGACTGAATGGATTATTGGGCTGGCAGTTCAGTCACTTACGGCTGGTGGGCTGGCAGTTCACTTACTCATGGCTGCTGGGCTGGCAGTGCAGTCACTCACGGCTGGTGGGCTGGCAGTTCAGTCACTTACAGCTGGTGGGCTGGCAGTTCACTTAGTCATGGCTGGTGGGCTGGCAGTTCAGTCATTTACAGCTGGTGGGCTGGCAGTTCACTTACTCACGGCTGGTGGGCTGGCAGTGCAGTCACTCATGACTGATGGGCTGGCAGTGCAGTCACTCACGGCTGGTGGGCTGGCAGTTCACTTACTCACGGCTGGTGGGCTGGCAGTGCAGTCACTCATGGCTGGTGGGCTGGCAATTCAGTCACTCACAGCTGGTGGGCTGGCAGTATCCTTAAAAAAAATCGCAAACCGTACTTGGGTTTTGATTTACATTTTACTCAGATGCAAGCCAAGGAATGGCATAATTGTTAGCTGTTAATTGGACATAATCAACCTCCGCAAATTGACACTATCCTATTGAAAGGGAGTGGGTGTCTAAGCTGTCAGGACATTTTATTATTTGCCAAAATATACATCTGAATACCATAATGATAGAAAACTTACTTTTCCACACACCGCTCGTAAGTCTGGAGATGTTTTTATGATAAATTTAGCTTCAGAAGAGTTTTCTTTTCGCATGTAAAAACCCACTTCAGAACCATGGGCGATTTTAAAATTTTACAGCCAGATTTATCACTTCTGAAACTTTTTAGATACCAAAGGAATCAAGAAAAAACACAAATAATGCCTTACTGTTGATGAACTGCAGTGAGAAAATGCGATAATTCCCAATATTTTCAATCTTGATATCTGCACTGCCAAGCACTTTAGCTGTTGTTGTCCCTTCAGCTATCGCTTCTCTTTACCTTCATTTCTCATCACTTTTGGAATTCTTAAGTAGGATAGATGTCTCTCACGGTTACCCCGACTTCCACAATTATTTACAGTGCAAAAATTCACCATTTTAGTGATTTTTAACAGGTAGGAAAGTACGCGTTTCGTGTATTAAAAACATATACCGGAAGCTGCGATGTCCTCCAGATGGATTGAGCGGTTCCGTTCATCAAGCCTTTGCACCCGGAGACCTTACGTGCAACCCCCCTATACACACACACAGACACACATACACACACACAACCAATACTAAAATGCCAAGTAACTTCAGAACGTGGTGAACATACAGTGTGTAAACTGAATGATTCAAACGTTTAAAGCCTCCTGTCCAGGCTGCTGAAGCAAAAACATGCTTTAAATAACTTCCAACAAACACTCACCATAGACAGAGCAGTAAGCTCTCTTGAATTATTCAACGACGTCTTCACTCTGTGCATTCTGCAGTCAGCACCATTTTGCCAGGAACCGGAAATGACGCACTCAGCGCCATCTTGCCACTAACCGGAAATGACGTCATCGCCGCCATCTTGCCACTAAGCGGAAGTCACGGAATGAGCGCCAATTTTGCAATTAAACAGTCCTGATCTAATAAAATGTGTATTCACACTTTATCCATCCAAAAACTGTTGCAAGAATTTTAAAAGCCAAGTCAATCGGGCAAACACTTTGCAGCCAACACACATGTTTCCTGAAAAGTTTTTAAAAGCCAAGCCAATTGGGCAAACACTTTGCAGTCAACACACACATTTTCTGAAAAGTCTTTAAAAGTTATGCCAATTGGGCAATCACTTTGCAGCCAACACACACGTTTTGTGAAAAGTCTTTAATAGCCAAGCCAATTGGGCAAACACATTTGCAGCCACCACACACGTTTTGTGAAAAGTCTTTAAAAGCCAAGCCAATTGGGCAAACACTTTGCAGCCAAAGCACACGTTTTGTGAAACGTCTTTAAAAGCCAAGCCAATTAGGCAAACACTTTGCAGCCAACACACACGTTTTCTGAAAAGTCTTTAAAAGCCAAGACAATTATGGCAAACACTTTACAACCACATCGAGTAGACTCACCATCGAGTAGACGTGCATTCAGTGTTATTCGCAGCTCAGAGAGCCGTGACCCTCTCGCTTACTCCATCTCGCAGAGACTGAGTGAGGCACGACACTTCCGGATTTTATAGTACCCCCCCCCCCCCTGCTGCCGGCGGGGGCAGCAGAGAGAATGGCAACATTTTTTAAAACATTAATAATTCTCTGATTTTTCATCGATGGGAAAAATCCTCTGGTCCAATCCGGCGGAGGGGGACTCTGAGCGAGGTGGCCAAAAATGTAAGTGGCGGCGTCCTCTCGGAAACATGAAAAAGTAAGTCAGAAAGCGGTCAAGATCCTAGTTTTAGTAATATAGATGATGTACAAGGACACCCAGATCTCGCTGTACTTCCCCTTTTCCTAACTTGACCAAAATTTATTGTGAATGCATCAGTTTTAATTGTGCTGTTAAATAATCATTACATTTTCATTAGATTCAAATCCTTCTTTGGTTTAATCCAATCTCCGCAACCTACTCAGAGTCCACAACCCTCATATGTCTGTATTCCTTCATGATTCAACAATCATGTGCATTGGCTATTTCCTTAGCACCACCGTTAGTAATTGCCTGATCTGTGTAATTTGCCGTCTCAGTGCGACACATTGCATGTAGCCAAAATGTAAAAACATAACAAATAGAAGCAGGAACATGGCATTAGACTCCTCTTGCCTGTTTTGTCATTCAATAAAATTATAACTAACCTTTTACCTCTGAAGACAGGCACAAAATGCTGGAGTAACTCAGCGGGACAGGCAACATCTCTGGAGAGAATGAATGGGTGATGTTTCGGGACGAGACCTTTGTTCAGACTGACGTTTTGGTTCGAAACCCTTCTTTAGACTGAGAGTCAGGAGAGAGGGAGAGACAGACGTGACAGCCCCATGGATGGAACAGCTAAATCTAATGTACCGCATGACTCCTTCAGTCCACAAAGCAGCCAGGGAATTTAAGTTCAGTAACTTAAATACATTTGGAACAAAAAGCTAATATCAATAATAGTAACTAGTGGTTTGTCATAAAGTCCCATCAGTTTCATTAACATGGTTCAGGAAATGTAGGTCAAAAGGAAGGCTTGACTCGATCAAAAATTAGTCCATGTGGTTCTAAACAGTCAGAAACTTTTGGTCAGAGAAGATATCCAGAAAGAAACCCAGTAAGGGTTAGGTTTAATTTGTGAAGTTTATTTTGTGAAATGTACATATCATTGTATATACAACATATATGCATGATGCCCTCATTTTATTCAGATTATGTAAAAGTAGACTATCAGACAAGATTGTAATAAATTCATACCGTTTGCATTATATTCAAAAATGTCAACAATGTTATATTCAAAAATGTCAATAAGACGATATATTTTTAGTTATGGTGGGACGAGTTTTAGTAGCGCCACCTTTGGTCGGAGGATTGTAAATTATTGAATAAATCACAGTACACTGTGTAGTGGATTTCCGGTCAGCAGTGAGTCAACTCGTATTCTGTGTCTGAGCATAAGATATCACACCTAGCACATGGAATGTAGGTGCTCGCATTGTGGTCGCCTAGTTTCACTAATTTAGTTTCACCAATTTAGAGGAGGCCATATTGAGGGCACAAAATGCAACAGAGGCATTTGGAAGATGTGCAGGTGAATCTCTGCCCCACCTGGAAGCGTTGAGTGTCTCAGGTTGGTGATGAGGGAGAAGGTGTAAGGAACTGTGATATATCTCCTGCAGTTGGCTGGTAGAATGCCTGTGGAAGGGCATGGATGGGTGAGGAGGGATGTGCAGACCAGGGCATCATGGAGAGAGCAGTTTCTGTGGAAAGATGTGAGACCTTCTTACGTCCCTCATTTGGTTCCATCCATCACCTTTATTTCCCATCAGATTCCATCATTTGCAGCCCATTGTTGCCTCCATCTATCATTTCTCAGCCCCTATCCCTATTTCCACCCTTCCCTCCCCACCAGACTCCATCTTCAGACAGGTATAAAACATCAGTTGTCCATGTCTTCCAGAGATGCTGTCTGACCCACTGAGTTACTCCAGCATGTTGTGTCCCACGTAGGATTCTTTCATCTGTTTTTCCTTGTGTCCACCTGTTGCTGGCTTACTCTTGCCCCATCCCTTCCCCCTCAACTCTTTATACAAATTATCTCCCCTCTACTATTTCAGTTCCAGGTGAACAGACCAAACCCGAATGGGTTTGAACTAATCACTTCCCTCCACAAATCCTGTCGAACTGCTGAGTTCCTCCATTAGTGTTTATGGCTCCAGTTCAAAGTATCTCCAATTGTCATGATATGTTGCAATAGAACTTATGAATGGAAACATTAATGTGAATGCTCCACATTATATTCTTCTGTGTATTAATTTATGCAGATTTTAAATTATCAATTAAAAGTCCTGCATGGAGAAATCTGGTAAAGGGGCTGTCCCACTTGGGCAACTTGATTGGCGAGTTTAGAAGAGTTTGATAAAATGACATTTTAAAGACCTCCTTTGACTATGTAGAAGACTTCCTTCGACCTCCTTCGACTATGTTGATGACTAGCTACGACTAGCTTCGGGAAAATTGGACATTGAATAGTGGAGAGTGAAGTCGACCTCCTTGATCTCCTTCGACCTCCCTTCGACCTCCCTTCGACTATGATGAAGACTATCTACGACTACACTAGACTACCTTCGACTACCGTCGATTACCTACGACTAAAATGCCGACCTACTACGACCTACTACGACTAAACCTACGAGTAGAAAAAGTATCGATATTTTCCATGGCGACCTTTTTTTACTCGCGGGCATTTTTTAACATATTGAAAAAAATGCTGCGACTTAGCTAAGGCCTCAAGTACGCGGAGACACCTCTCAAGAATGAAGGAGAGTTACGAAGACTTCCGACAACCTCGTGTCGACTATGCTGCGAGTATGAGTCAAACTCACCAGCACTTGCGGATTACATCGCCCAAGTGGGACAGGCCCTTAAGAATGGATATAGATTCTTCATCAGTCTGGAGTTGCACTCAAAGTAATGTATTTCTATTTTTATACAGAAGTAACAAAATGTTACAATTGTTGCCAGGACAACATCACAGCTTCAGGCTCTGTCTTACCTGTTTGCGGTCATCGACGGTGAAGCGCGGCTTCGCCTGTAGAGTGGACCGCACGGCAACGGCGAGAGCGCCGAGCCAATCCACGGGAGCGCCGCACGGATGCTGCGTGGGGGCCGAGTGATTCAAATACGGCTGCGATGACGTCGGCCCGCCGCACGTGACTCGCTAGTGGTGGCTGTGGCGGCGGCTGTCCTGATCGCGGCGCTGTAGCGGTGGCTGTGCCTGCGGCCGTGCTGCACACGTGCCTCACTGGCGGAGGCTGTGGCAGTGCGAGTTTGACGCACGGCGCTCGAGCCACACTGGCGGCGGCCCGTGCGGGCGGCCGTGCCGCACTCGTGCATCACTGGTGGAGGTTGTGCGGTAAGAATATAGTTTTCAACAGTGTAGGTTTTATTTTAGCACCGTGCCCCGGAATTGTGCATTCTCACGAGTGCACGGTCTATGGCGGCAGATTCTTCCCGTTTCGCCGCCAATGACCGCAGACTCGTGAGACAGGCCTTTTCCTTTCCAATAACAATTTTCTGATTCATAATCCATAATCTTTAAGTATAAACATTATAATATATATGTGAAATAACACAGAGTAGCTTGTGCCTGCTTTTAGTTTAGTACTAAACTAAGTGGGACCCGTTGGGTCCCAGCTTCACATGGGAGGCCTGATCCTCCAACATAATATTCCACCTCTCCATCAATTCCAATAATGCTGGCCAGTGGGGGGGGGGGGGGCTCTCTGGAGCTCTAGCATGGGTGTTGTGGGCCAAAGGGACTGGTTTCCAGAGGGCTAGTATGGACATTGTTGGTTGTATGGGTTCCTGGGCTGGCAGCTCAGTCACTCAGGCTTGGCAGATCAGTCACTCAAGGCCTGGCGGGCTTGCAGCTCAGAAACTCAGAAATTCTGCCGAAAACAGGTGACTGACTGTGCGAGAGAAGAGGGAGAGGGTGGACAATCAGTTTAAGACATTTTCATCTTTTTTCACAGATCACAGCAATGAAGGAGGAAAGTCTATCCTTGTGTGGATCTCTGGAGCGCTAGTATGGTGTTGTGGGCTGAAGGGACTGGTTTCTAGAGGGCTAGTATGGATATTGTGGACTGAATGGATTCTTGGACTTGCAGTTCAGTGAGTCATGGCTGGTGAGCTGGCAGTTCACTAAGTCATGGCTGGTGGGCTGGCAGTTTACTTACACATGGCTGGTGGGCTGGCAGACCAGCCACTCATCGCTGGTGTGGTGGCAGTTCACTCAGTCAACCCTCCTCTCTTCACCCCCAAATCTGCTTCTTGCCATTCCCCCCTCCCCCCATGCATTCAGTCCATCTCCCCTCAACCTCCCCCTCATAGAAATATAGAAAATAGGTGCAGGAGGAGGCCATTCAGCCTTTCGAGCCAGCACCACCATTCATTATGATCATGGCTGATCATCCCCTATCAATAACCCATGCCTGCCTTCTTCCCATATCCCTCGACTCCACTAGCCCCTAGAGCTCTATCTAACTCTCTCTTAAAACATTGGGAACATTTTTCCTGCATCTAGCTTGTCCAGTCCTTTTATAATTGTATATGTTTCTATAAGATTCCCCCTCATCCTTCTAAACTCCAGTGAATACAAGCCTAGTCTTTTCAATCTTTCCTCATATGACAGCCCCGCCATCCCAGGGATCAATCTCGTGAACCTACGCTGCACTGCCTCAATCACAAGGATGTCCTTCCTCAAATTAGGAGACCAAAACTGTACACAATACTCCAGATGTGGTCTCACCAGAGCCCTATACAACTGCATAAGGACCTCTTTACTCCTATACTGAAATCCTCTTGTTATGAAGGCCAACATTCCATTAGCTTTCTTCACTGCCTGCTGTACCTGTAAGCCAACTTTCAGTGACCGGTGTACAAGGACGCCCAGGTCTCGCTGCACCTCCCCCTTACCAAACCTAACCCCATTGAGATAATAATCTGCCCCCTTGTTTTTGCCTCCAAAGTGGATAACCTCACATTTATCTATATTATACTGCATCTGCCATGCATCTGCCCACTCACTCAACCTGTCCAGGTCACCCTGCAACCTCCTAACATCCTCTTCATAGTTCACACTGCCACCCAGCTTTGTGTCATCTGCAAACTTGCTAGTGTTGCTCCTAATTCCCTCTTCCAAATCATTAATATATATGGTAAACAGTTGCGGCCCCAACATCGAGCCTTGCGGCACTCCACTCGCCACTGCCTGCCATTCTGAAAAGGATCCGTTCACTCCTACTCTTTGCTTCCGGTCTGTCAACCAATTTCTATCCATGTCAACACCCTACCCCCAATACCATGTGCTCTAATTTTAGTCACCCGTCTCGCATGCGGGACCTTATCAAAGGCTTTCTGAAAGTCTAAATACACTACATCCACTGGCACCCCTTCATCCATTTTACTTGTCACATCCTCAAAAAATTCCAGAAGATTAGTCAAGCATGATTTCCCTTTCATAAATCTATGTTGACTTGGACTAATTCTTTTACTGCTATCCAAATGCCCCATTATTACCTCTTTAATAATTGACTCCAGCATCTTTCCCACCACCGAAGTCAGGCTAACTGGTCTGTAATTCCCCGTTTTCTCTCTCGCCCCTTTCATGAAAAGTGGGATAACATTAGCTATCCTCCAATCCACAGGAACTGATCCTGAATCTATTGAACATTGGAAAATGACCACCAATGCATCCACTATTTCTAGAGCCACCACCCTGAAGACCCTGGGATGCAGACCATCCGGCCCAGGGGATTTATCATCCTCCAGTCCCATTAGCCTACCCAATACTATTTCTCGCCTAATGAAAATTTATTTCAGTTCCTCTACCCCCTTAGATCCTCTGTCCTCCAGTACATCAGGGAGATTGTTTGTGTCTTCCTTTGTGAAGACAGATCCGAAGTACCTATTCAACTCTTCTGCCATTTCCTTGTTGCCCATAATAATTTCACCCATGTCAGCCTTCAAGGGACCCACATTTGTCTTTGCTACTCTTTTTCCATTGCTACTCTTTTTCCATTAACATATCTAAAGAAGCTTTTACTGTCCTTCTTTATATTCCTGGCCAGCTTCCCCTCGTACTTCATATTTTCAGCCCGATTTGCCCGTTTTGTTTCCTTCTGTTGTCCTATGAAAGTTTCCCAATCCTCTGGCTTCCGGCTACTCTTTGCTGTGTTATACATCTCTTCTTTTAGTTTTATTCTATCCCTAAAGGCTCTGTCTTACGTGTTTGCGGTCATCGGTGGTGAAGCGCGGCTTCGCCTATAGAGTGGACCGCACGGCAACGGCGAGAGCGCCGAGCCTATCCACGGGAGCGCCGCACGGATGCTGCGCGGGGGCCGAGTGATTCAAATACGGCTGGTCCCACGTGCTTGCGGTAAGTAAAAAAAAGGGCGGGCCCACTGCGATGACGTCGGCCCGCCGCACGTGACTCACTTACGGCGGCTGTGGCGGCCGCCGCCCTGATTGCGGCGCTGTAGCGGTGGCTGTGCCTGTGGCCGTGCCGCACACGTGCCTCACTGGCGGAGGCTGTGGCAGTGGAAGTTTGATGCACGGCGCTCGAGCCACACTGGCAGCGGCCCGTGCGGGCGGCCGTGCCGCACTCGTGCATCACTGGTGGAGGTTGTGCGGTAAGAATATAGTTTTCAACAGTGTAGGTTTTATTTTAGCACCGTGCGGTGTTGGGAACACCGCCGCACGGCCCCGGAATTGTGCGTTCTCACGAGTGCGCGGTCTATGGCGGCAGATTCTTCCCGTTTCGCCGCCATTGACCGCAGACTCGTGACACAGGCCTTTAACTTCTCTTGTCAGCCACGGTTGCCTCCTACTCCCCTTAGAATCTTTCTTCCTTTTTGGAATGAAATGATCCAGCGTCTCCCGGATTATACCCAGAAATTCCTGCCATTGCTGTTCCACCGTCATTCCTGCTAGGATCCCTTTCCAGTCTACCTTGGCCAGCTCCCCTCTCATGTCTTCATTGTCCCCTTTGTTCAACTGCATCACTGCCACTTCCGATTTAACGTTCTCCTTCTCAAATTGCAGATTAAAACTAATCATATTATGATCACTACCTCCAAGCGGTTCCTTTACCTCGAGTTCTCTTATCATATCTGGTTCATTGGACAACACAAAATCCAGAATTGCCTTTTCTCTGGTCGGAGGCATTCTACAAACTCTCTTTCTTGGGGTCCTGAACCAACCTGATTTTCCCAGTCTACCTGCATATTGAAATCCCCCACAGTGGCATTACCTTTGTCACATGCCAGTTTTAACTCCTGCTGAAATTTACACCCTACATCCCGGCTACTATTTGGGGGTCTGTAAATAACACCAATTAGTGTCTTCTTGCCTTTACAATTCCTGAACTCAATCCACAGTGACTCTACCTCGTCAGTCCCTATGTCTTCCTTCGCAAGGGACTGAATTCCATCCCTCACCAGCAGTGCTACCCCCTCCTCTGCCCACCTGCCTGTCCTTTATATAGGATGTATAACCCTGAATATTAAGTTCCCAGGCCCGATCCTCCTGCAGCCACATCTCAGTAATCCCCACAATGTCATATCTACCAACCTCTAACTGAGCCTCAAGCTCATCTACTTTACTTCTTATACTTCGCGCATTCATATACAATACTTTTAATTCCATACGCATCTCACCTTTCACATCGATCCCTATTACACTTGGCCATACTCTCCTATCCCTTTGTGAGCTTCCTTTCCTGTTAATTCTGGGGTCATTAACCATCCCTTTACTCTTTCCCTTTAACTCGACTATCCCACTTGACATCCCACCCCCCTATTCTGTTTAAAACCACCCGTGTTGCAGTGGCAAACCTGCCTGCCAGAATGCTGGTCCGCCACCTGTTGAGATGCAATCCGTCCCTTTTGTACAGTTCCCCCTTACTCCAAAACAGATCCCAGTGATCTAAGAAACTAAATCCCTGCCCCCTGCACCAGTTCCTCAGCCACACGTTCAGGTCCCGTATCTCCCTGTTCCTGCTCTCGCCAGCACGAGGAACTGGAAGCAAACCGGAGATAACAACCCTGGAGGTCCTGCTTTTCAGCATTTTTCCGAGCTCTCTAAAGTCACGCTGCAGAATATTCATCCCCTTTTTCCGACATCATTTGTGCCGACATGTACTACCACTTCCGGCTGTTCACGTTCGCTCTTGAGGATTTTCTGCACTCTGTCCGTGACATCCTGGATCCTGGCACCAGGAAGGCAGCACACCATCCTCGCATCCCGTCTGTTGCCACAGAAACCCCTGTCTGTACCTCTCACAATGGAGTCTCCAACACACACACACACATACACTCACACACACATACACGCACATACATACACATACATGCATATATACACTCATACACATATACACACTCACACACTCAGACACTCACACACACACACACACACACACACGCATATATACACTCATACACATATACACACACACACACACACATACACACACATATACACTCACACTCTCGCACACACACATACACACACACAAACACACACATACACAAAAACATACATTCACACAAACTCACACGCACATACACTCACAAACACATACACACACTCACACACACATATACACTCACACATACACTCACACACACAGACACTCACACTCACACTCACACATACACATACACTCACAAACACAGACACACACTCACACACACACATACACTCACAAACACATATACACACACACTCACACACACATATACACTCACACATACACTCACAAACACATAGACACACACTCACTGACTCACACACCATACATATGACAGTAAACTTTCTTGAATACTCACACGGCTCAGCACGGCCCCTCCACTGCCGCTTCCGCAATCAGCGTGACCTCTGCACTTACCGGAAATTACGCAATCAGCGCGGACTCTGCATTAAGCAGAAGTCACAAAATGAGCGGGACTTTTGAAACACAGTCGGATCTAATAAAGCATTGCAGTTTCAAGCACAGGCAGGGCAGCAGGCCAAACAACTCATGGCATTTTCATTAAGGGCTAACAAATCATTTATTCAAGTACATTGCAGACTCACAGTTCACAGCTTAGAATGAGTCGTGGCCTCTCCCTCAGCGATCTTGCAGAGAGACTGAGTCACGTCCAGGCATCCAAGGTTTTATAGTCCTGCCACCCAGCCCCCCCCCACCCCCTCCGGAAGGGGCGTTACCTTCATCGCAGTGATTGACAGGCGAGAGGATCTCAAGGTTTTTTAAACACTCATAACTTTTTTATGTTTCATCGATGGGAAAAATCCTCGGGGCCTGATTAGCGGAGGAGGACTGTGAGTAAGATGACCAAAAATCATAGCTATATATGGTAGCGTTTTGTCTAAAATCAATATACAGCGTAGACAGGAAGTGGTCAAGATGAGACTTTTAATTATATAGACAGTTTAGAGATACAATGTGGAAACAGGCTTTTGGCCCACCGAGTCCACGTCGACCATTGATCACCTGTACACTAGTTCTATCCTACCCACTAAGGACAATTTACAGAGGGCTAATTGACCTACAAACCAGCAGGTCTTTGGAATGTGGGAGCAAACCGTAGCACCCAGAGAAAACCCACGGGGTCACAGGGGGAACGTGCAATCTCCACACAGGCAGCACCCAAGGTCAGGATCGAACCGGGGTCCCTGGCACTTTAAGACAGCAACTCTACCGGTGTGCCACTGTGCTGCTGTTTTCTTTGTTCAGCCCACATACCGCTGGATGAGGCACCTAACGCTGCGTATCCAAGGTGAAAAGGATTTGCTGCAGAGCGCACTAATGGGATTAACAGGTACAGATATCTGACTACAGGAAAATATTCAGGTAGTGTTTCAGCAATGGAGAATTATGCAAAATATTACTGATAGTCTGTGCAAATTCTAGGTCACTTGTGAACTCTGCTCAGCACAGTCTCTATTGTACAGAATGAACCGTTACATTAACATGTCACCACAGGCCAGGGATACATTGCAATAGTTTCCAAAACTGAATCTCATTATGGTTCTAGTAGCACAGACACAGCCACAACATATGCAAAAATACAGCTTTTTGATGTACCTTAGTACATATATCAATAATAAACAAATATCAACACAAATAGTTAGGCTGCCACAGCAAACCTACAAGTTTATGGGATATCAAAGACAATTATCGTACCACATGGCTCGAGATCTGTGCACAAACATTTCATGTTAGGGCATTGTGTATACATCGAGTTCATTCTGTCACCTGTGGCCTGTACTGAACTAATGATTCTATCAAAGATAGACACGAAATGCTGGAGTAACTCAGCGGGACAGGCAGCATCTCTAGATAGAAGGAATGGGTGACATTTCAAGTCAAAACCCTTCATCAGACTGCGTCAGGGGTGAGGGAGATACAGAGATAAGGAAGTGTAAG
The DNA here is from genome assembly GCA_038087875.1 of Malacoraja senta. Lineage (NCBI taxonomy): Eukaryota > Metazoa > Chordata > Chondrichthyes > Rajiformes > Rajidae > Malacoraja > Malacoraja senta. The sequence goes on from CM075977.1 coordinate 105,983,557, forward strand.
GTGAGAAATCGAGACAAAGGGGATGGAGATCAAGGGAAATGTAGAACAGATCATTGTTCTCTACATAACCTGAATGGCTTTGCAATGAGCTGTAGAGCAAGTGGAATGATTTGCTGTGGTTTCTCATTGATTGCACGGTTATGTGATCTCAGTTAGCAGTTGCCGCAGGGTGTGAGGTGGGGTGGGAGGTGGGGTGGAAGGTGAGGGGTGGAGGGGCGGTGGGGGGGAGGAAAGGGAGCAGCAAGTGGGAATGAGGAGTCACATTTTGGCTGGGTAATTCATCACAGTGTGCTATCATTGTACAGAAACCCAATGATCCTATTGCAAAATAGTTCCCATGTTACCTTTCTTTCTGATTATGACAATCACAGCAACCTCAATGATAAATCGAAAGCCAATACAAAATCAAGTTCAAACCAGCCCCATGTATCTATTTAAGTTAAATTCAACCATTCTTGTTCATTGTTTTAATTCCCTTATTTCCCATGACTACTCTTGTGTTCCAACATTGATACTTTTGTGTTTGCAGCACAACGAAAAAAAGACCAATGACTTCCACTGAAGAAGTTGTGAACGATCTTGCAGGATGGCTTTGAACCGCTCTGGGGCTAGAAACCCCAGTTTTAAGCCATACCTTTCCATCGTGAACACTAGCAGTCTAGGCTGGTTGATTCAGACAAACCTCGTGCACCGACAAAGAGAGAATCTTAGGTCACTTAGGTCTGTTTATGTTCAAGTTCACATTTATTGTCACATGCATCAATTAAGGTACAGTGATATTTCATGTTACAATACAGCATACAAGTGAAAAGAACACAATATACGATAGAATTTAACATAAATATCCACCACAGTGGGATCAACATTCCTCACTGTGATGGAAGGCAATAAAGTTCAGTCAATCTTCATCCTTGTTCACCCGTGGTCGGGGCCTTGAACCCTCCGCAGTCGCCACTACGGACGACCCGATGTACAAGCCCTCTCGTCGGGAGGATCGAAGCTCCAATGTCGGGATGGATCAGATCACACTAGGAGTTCCCGAATCGGCCGCTTCTTACCGGAGACCGCGGCTTCACGATGTTAAAGATCACGGGCCAGCGGTATGAGCACTTCTTCTGGTGATCCCCGGCAAGGGATCCCAGGCTCCGTGATGGGAAGTCCGCGCCGCACCCGCGGCTCGAAACTCCGAAGACCACTGCAGTCAGCAGGCACCCATGGTCGGAGCTCCAACACTGGTAACCCTCAGCAAAGGATCCCAGGCCGAGGGTCGCCAAGTAAGTCTGCCGTGCCTGCGGCTGAAGCTCTGGGCCGGTCTCCGGTCTGGAGAGGCTGCACCAAACCAGTTGTTAGGCCACGAGGGAGGCGAAGATGTGAGCGACATAGAGAAAAGTCGCATCTCTGTCGAGGTAAGTGACTGAAAACGGTTCCCCTCCTATTTCCCCCCACCACCCCCCACATAAAACATACCGAGACACATTAAATAGTAAGATTAAACGAAAACTTACCTAAGTTTGAAGTTTGATCTTTATTTTATGAGGAGTTACATAGGTGATTACGTGAAGAACCCCACCAGTGCGCCTGCGCGTCAATCTTCAAAGCAGCGGTGTGAAATCACAAAAAACAACAACCGAAGTAATATAGTCTCATAATAAAACGAGTAATACAAGAACTTCCATCTGACCTTTATGATAGAGGGTAGGGTCGTGGCGGGCACGTAATCACCTTCGTAACTCCTCATAAAATAAAGATCAAACTTCAAAGTTAGGTAAGTTCTCGTTTAATCTTACTATTTTACTTCGGAGTCACGTGAGTGACTACGTGAAGATTTTAAAGCTTTGTGATTTCATGCCGTGGACAATCCCGGCTTCTCACTGCATTGATTGACTCGGAACGAGAAATAATCAATCATGCATTCATAATAACATTTGTGCCACAAATGCAGTAATTCATTTCAATAATGAAATTAATCAGATCCCCTTTAAACCAGAGGAATTTACACAGAACTTAAAATAGTTTCTGCAAACAATCGCGCATTAACAATAGGCCGATGGTAAAAATGTTGAAACATCAACTCATTGGACCACCCGGCGGCTGCGAGGATATGGTCGACGGGAACGTCTTTTGCCCTGTCCGCCGACGTTTCTGCTGCCCTAGTCGAGTGAGACGTAAAAACATAAGTGTTAATACCAGCAGCTGTTAAGACTTCTTTTATCCATCTGGAAATAGTCTGTATTGAAACTCTCTTGTGTGGTTTCTTGTGTGTGATCAACAACCCAGTTTCCGTATTTCTCAAATTCTTTGTGACCTCAATGTATTGTAACAAATATGTCTTAATACAGAGACAAGGATCATTTGGATATACTGCTAGTATAATTTTAAATCCTGTCACACCTGACCTAATTTGCTTTAGTAGGTCATAGATATAGAATGTAACCTTATCTTCAGTTACTTCCATACAGTAATTTTCCAAGTGTTTGCACTCGTTGTGCTGTCACTCATGCCATAAGCATTAATACTTTCATACTGAGCTTAGCCAAAGGTAAAGACACACTTGATGACCATTCACGAAGTAGTTTCGGTACCACACTTACATCCCAGATTGTCATGTACCTAGGTTTCGGTGGTTTGGAATTAAAGATTCCTTTCATTAGTCTGGAAACAATTGGGTGTGACCCAATTGGGTTTCTTTCTGAATCCAGAACTAAATATGAGGACAATGCACTTCTGGCTGAATTAATTGCACTACAACTCAGACCTTCATCATAATAAAGTTTCGACAGAAATTCTAAATATTTGAAACATCTGCAGTACTTTATTGCACATTCTTTTGTACACAGAACTCTTCCCATTTCTTAATATAAGACATGTACTGTTTTTGAGTGCTCTTCCTCCAGGCTGCCGTAAGCATGTCCACAGTACGCTCAGACAGTCCTCATCCCAGAAAAGGCCTTCTTAAAACCTGCAAATCAACAAATCCAAACAATCATATAATGGATGTTGTTCCCCTGTTACAGGGTGCAGCAATAAATTACTCCTTTTTGGGACTTTCATCAACATTTGTGTTGTTAATTCTAATATCAACGGATACCATGGCTGTGTAGGCCAATCTGGTACTACCAATACCCTTGAAGCAGCATCTTGCCTGATTTTAAACAAACATTGGCTTATGAGGAAGAAAGGTGGAAATATATATGAAAACATACCACCCCAATGTAGCGTGAAAGCATCAATCGCCACTGCTCCTGAATCTGGTTTCCATGAGACATATCTCGATAGCTGATGATTCAAGTCGATGTCGGGCATTCCAAATTGATTACTATATCATTGAATACCTCTTGATTCAACATCCATTCTTTATTATCATAGAACTTTCGTGACCTGGTGTCTGCTATCGTGTTCATTCTACCTGGTAGAAAGATAGTTGAAATCCAAATGTTCTGTTCAATACACCAAGACCAAAGTTGATGTAACTATTTTCTCACATGACACCGACTTAATTCCACCCATATCATTAATATAGGCAACTGCTGTTGTGTTTATTAATTTTAACTTGAACCTTCCTTTTAGTTGTGTTGGAACCACAAGCTTGGAGTCCATAGAGACCTCCTAAAAGCTCCAAATAGGTAATTCCCGATGTCTGCAGTAACAATAACTCTTCCTGATTCCATCTGCCTCCGCAGCTAGATGTTAACTCAGTTGCACCGCATCCTAGTGCACTGGCATCAGTTTGTAATATCATGGAAGGTTGTTCAATCAGCACTTTGCCTGAACTGCTTGAGACATGTAGAATCCACCACTTCAGATTAGAAACAGCATTTGTTGTTACTTGCATGGTTCTATCAAAATGAGCAGCATTTATTCTCAGTGCCTGTTCTTCTCTGCAGCTGTTGAAAATGTAATGGTCCATACCGGACTGCTGGGAATCTACTAATTTTCCCAGTACTCGAGCCACCTGTCTGATTAGAGGTTTTTGCTCGTTTAACAGATTACTGCAATCTTTAATCAACTCCACCCTTTTTTCACTGGGCAAAGTAATTTGCATTTGGGCTGAATCAATTGTGAACCCCAAATAATCAATTGAGGTACATGTTTTTAACCTTGATTTCTTTGGATGAATTTAGAAACCCCCAAACTTTCAAAAGTTTGATTTCATAACGGCAACTGATGCTTCTGTTGACTGTTTTGTCCTTCCTATAATCAGGACATCATCCAGGTATGCCATTAGTACATGCACCTGGCTCTCAGCAACCCCAGAATTGATTTTAACAATTTTATGAATATTCTGGGAGCGAACGTTAACCCATTAGGCAGAGCTTTGAACTGCCCTAATTGGTTCATCCATGTAAATTTTAAGATACTTCATATCTTGCAAGTGAACAGACACTGAACAAAAGGATTCAGACTTGTCAAGTCTATAATAATCCTACATCCTCCATCCTTTTTTGATCGAGGGACTATATTTGACCCAAATTGGTGAATTTGGTAGACTGATTCTTCAAAAACACCTTTTATATGTAGGGTTTTGAAGCGCAGCTTGAACCTCCATTCCTTCGCAAAGTGGAGAGTTCTGCTAGGAACATGCTGGACAGGCAAATCATAATTTGGATTGAATTCAATTCAAAATTCTTGTATATTATTCAGAATTACCACATCTGAAGTAATCATCTTCCAATGTTTATAGAAGAGACGTAATCTGCCTCCAACTTTTGGACTTAATCCAGTTAGTATGTTCCCATGATAACCAGGCCCACCTACCTCTTGAGTCATTTGAGTATTCTGAGATCCCTGGATTCTCCCGGAAGCACCACCACTCCCGGTGCAGGTCACCAGCTACGTCCCTGCATTGATGAGTGACTTGGTCCTGGTCTAGGGACGTAGCTGGCGACCTGCACCGTATAGCACCTTTCCTCAGATAATTGATCTCGAAGTGGGTGCTGCATAGCAACCCCAGTGCTTCCCGATGCAACTTCGTCATCTCTAGGCTGTTATCTTCTATTCTGGTAAAAGCAGTTATTCCAGAACCCAGCAGCTTTAATATTCTCTGCAACTGATTCCAGATAATTTGGTTCACTGCTTCTGCATTCAGCAACCCACAGTTACTTGGGGTCTCCTGCTTTCTTGCAGTCTCATCCATCTCCTGCTGTTCCAGCTGATGGTAAACCAAGTAATTTATTAAGGAGGCCAGTTATTCTCCTAATGGCTCTCCTGACCCTGACGGGGCAGTGAATCCTACTGCCAGGGGTGGAACATCTGGCAGCTGCCGTTCATCGCCTTGTACAGCCTCACCGTCAGAGTTGGGGTCTGAAATCTCATGACCCGTAGCACGCTCCTCATCCCTGAGGGTGCATTCCATCAGCCCTGAGCCAGGTGCTGTTAAGCTGCTTCCAGCAGCTTGGATTTCAGTACACTCCTTCCTGAGTGAACTTTGCTCCAACAGCCTATGTAAAAGGCTTTCTATTTGGGCAATACGCTCGAAAGCAGTATCTAGCCCTGTACCAGGAGCTGTTTGAGCTGCTTCCAGCAGCTTGGCTTTCAGTACACTCCTCCCTAAGTGAACTTTGCTCCAACAGCCTATGTAAAAGGCGTTCTAATTGGGCAATACGCTCGAAAGCAGTATCTAGCCCTGGAGCTACTTCCATTGCCTGGGACTCCCTCCGTGGGCCATTGGGTTTTAAACTTGGTCTTTTGCCCGACAGGCGCTGACTGTGTTTTCACCAGCCCCAGGTCCACAGTCGCTATGCTCACCGCTGGCGACTGTACCGGGGTTTAGAGGCGGTTGGTCTCTAACCGCAGACTCCCGACTTTCCCGACTTTCTGTCGGCTGTGTCGCTCGCCTCTTCCCCTGTCCGGTTTTTCCCATGGCGTCTGTGGAAAAAATCCCCATAGACCCACAGTAAACGGACCTGGAAAACATGAAAAAATGTTTTTACTTACCTTGTAGTTGAAAAACTACAAACCACTGTAGGAGCTCTGCTCCTCACGTCCGTTTGCGTCAAGGCGTCTGACGTAATGATGCGCAGGCGCACTGGCGGGGTTCTTCACGTAGTCACTCACGTGACTCCGAAGTAAAATCATACATTTAGATGCACTATAAATAACAAAAAAAGTCAAAAGGACAGGGGCTGCAGGCGAGGCTGCCGCTCACGGCACCACCTGATGACCCGATAGAATACTCCTGCCCAAACTCATAGTTAACTTGCCGTTTACCGAATGCTTCTGTATTTGAGCCAGTGGGGGAGAATGGGATATGGCACAGTGGCGCAGTGGTAGAGTTGCAGCTTTACAGCGCGGGAGACCCAGGTTCGATCCTAACTATTGGTACTGTCTGTATGGATTTGTACATTTTCCCTGTGACCAGCTGAATTTTTTCCGGGTGCTCTGGTTTCCTCCCATGCTCCCAAAATGTAGAGGTTTGTAGGCTACTGCCTCTGTAAATTGTAAATTGTCCCTAATGTGTAGGATAGTGCTGGTATACAGTGTGATCTCTGGTTGGCGCAGACTCGGTGGGCCAAAGAGCCTGTTTCCACACTGTATCTCTGAAGCAAGAGGAAAAAGATTGAACTTTATTGCCTTCCATCACAGTGAGGAATGCGATGGAAATTATTTTTTTTTAAATATTTTTATTAAAAGCATATATATCATAACCAAAACACGATTTGTTTACCAGTTACATATTAACACAGTTTCTATTTTTTATAAAACATGTTTGAAAGATAGAGCTATAGAGAGAAAAGAAATAAGGGAAGAGAAAAGAGAAACTATAAGATAATAGAGAGGGGAGGGAGAGAAAAAAAAAGATTATCAATAACACAATTTTGGAGATAGATCCGTAGATTATAGAGTGTAATAATTCATCCAGTCCTGGATTCAAGTTTCAGTCCAGCTTCCGTGTTGAACCAATTTATCCTTTCAGAAAATCAATAAATGGAGACCATATTCTAGCAAATAGTTCTGATTTGTCAGTTAAGACAAGTCTAATTGTTTCCAAGTGTAAGGTCTCAGACATTTCCGTAATCCACATTTTAATTGTGGGGGTTGTTGGGTTTTTCAACATGTGGGTGTGTGTCTTGTTGCTTTTCACTTAGTATGGCTGCATGGTAACTCAAATTTCACTGTATCTTAACTGGTACATGTGACAATAAACTGACCTTGAAACCTTGACAATAAACAATAGGTGCAGGAGTAGGCCTTTTGGCTCTTCGAGCCAGCACCGTCATTAAATGTGATCATGGCTGTTCATCCCCAATCAGTACCCTGTTCCTGCCTTCTCTCCATATCCCCTGACTCCACTATCTTTAAGAGCGCTATCTAGCTCTCTCTTGAAAGTATCCAGAGAATGAATTAATAAATAAATTAATTAATTAATTGATTGATTGATTAATGTTTATTGGCCAAGTATTCACATACAAGGAATTTGCCTTGGTGCCCTGCCCGCAAGTGACATCATGACATACTGTGACAGTTAGGAATGACACATAAAACATTAAATATTCATAATAAAACATTATTGATTAAACGTGTGAATTAAATAAAATACCAGAGCAAAAGGAGGCTACAGATTTTTGGTTATTGAGTAGAACTACTACTCGTGGAAAAAAGCTGTTTTATGTCTGGCTGTGGCAGCTTTGACAGAGTTGCCTTCCAGAGGGAAGTGATTCAAAAAGTTTGTGGCCATGGTGAGAGGGGTCAGAGATGATCTTACCCACTCGCTTCTTGGCCCTTGCAGTGTACAGTTCGTCAATGGAGGGAAAGTTGCAGCCAATAACCTTCTCAGCAAATCGGACAATTCGCTGCAGCCTCCAGATGTCGTGCTTGGTAGCTGAGCCAAACCAGACCATGATGGAGAAGGTGAGGACAGACTCTATGATGGCCGTATAGAATTGGACCATCATTGCCTGTGGCAGATTGTGATTCCTCAGCTGCTGCAGGAAGTATATCCTCTGCTGTGCCTTTTTGACTGTGGAGTCGATGGTGGCCCCCCATTTAAGGTCCTTGGAGATGATGGTTCCCAGGAAGTTAAAAGGCTCCACAGATGTGACTGTGGTGTTGTTGATGGTGAGTGGGGTGAGGGGACGGGAGCTCTCCTAAAGTCTACAATCCATTTCACTGTCTTAAGAGCATTGAGCTCCAGAGCTCCATTGAGAACCGGCCTCCACCGCCCCCTGAGGCAGAGAATTCCACACTCACAACTCTTTGTATGAAAAAGTGTTTCCTCATCTCCGTTCTAAATGGCTTACCCCTTATTCTTAAACTGTGGCCCCCAGTTCTGGACTCCACCAACATCGGGAACATGTTTCCTGCCTCTAGCTTGTCCAAACCCTTAATAATCTTTGTTTCAATAAGATCCTCACTCATCCTTCTAAATTCCAGAGTATACAAGCCCAGCTGCTCCATTCTCTCAGCATATGAGAGTTTACGATCCCGGGAATTAACCTTGTAAACCTACGCTGCACTCCCTCAATAGCAAGAATGTCCTTCCTCAAATTAAGGGACCAAAACTGCACACAATACTCTAGGTGTGGTCTCACTAGAGCCCTGTACAACTGCAGAAGGACCTCTTTGCTCCTATACTCAACTCCTCTTGTGATAAAGGCCAACATGCCATTCGCTTTCTTCACTGCCTGCTGTACCTGCATGCTTACTTTCATTGATTGATGAATAAGGACATCCAGATCCCGTGGTACTTCCCCTTTTCCCAACTTGACACCATTTAGATAATAATCTGCCTTCCTGTTTTTGCTACGAAAGTGGATTACCTCACATTTATCCACATTAAACAGCATCTGCCATGCATCTGCCCACTCACCCAACCTGTCCAAGTCACCCTGCATTCCCATAGCATCCTCCTCACAGTTCACACTGCCACCCAGCTTTGTGTCATCTGAACATTTGTTAATGTTACTTTGAATCCCTTAATGTGCTAATGTTACTTTGAAGTAAAGTCTAAAGTTTAAACATTGGCAAATTGAAACTTGTGCTTTAATCTATATCCACTTCCTGTCTAACCACTACTTGCTTAACTACCATTATTTAACCACTGCTGGAAGGCAAATGTCGCTGTTAGGGGAGAGTTTGATGATTGAAAAATCACGAGAGCCAGATCTGTTACAAGCATCAGTTCTATCTATTATTTGTCACCGGTGGAAGGAGAGAGATTGTGTGTGTTCCATTATTATAATTATTATTCCTTTTACCAATTTGTCCCAAGCTGTTTATAAACCAATGTTATTGATAATTGATTACGTACATTCTGTCTATACCCACCAGGGTATACATGTAATAAGGGGTAAAGGGATGGTTTAATCATCCAATATAAAAATGGGTTTATATACAGCTCTGGGTTGTCTCATAATATTCACTAGAGACCATATTCGGTGTCTCTGAGTCAGAACAGTGGCCCAAATATTTAGAAATCTTGGGCGTCCAGCTACAACTGCCGCAAGATAGACACAAAAAGCTGGAGTAACTCAGCAGATCAGACAGCATCTCTGGAGAAAAGGAATAGGTGACGTTTCGGGTCGGGACCTTTCTTCAGACTCAGGGGAAAGAGAAACGAGAGACATACTGTAGACAATGATGTAGAGAGATATAGAACAAACTAGACTAAGTGTGACCCGTTGGTTCCCAGCTTCATTTGGGAGGGCTGGTCCCCCAACGCAATATCACTCACCCACACCCACACCCACACCCACACCCACACCCACACCCACACCCACACCCACACCCACACCCACACCCACACCCACACACACACACATATATATGACAGTAAATTATCTTGAATCGACTCACACGGCTGAGCGTGGCTCTCCACTTTGGGACTTCCGCAGTCAGCCGCACTTCCGCAATCAGTGTGACCTCTGCACTTACCAGAATTTATGCAATCAGCGCGACCTCTGCACTCACCGGAAATTATGCAATCAGCGCGACTGTCCACTAAGCGGAAGTCACGAAATGAGCAGGACTTTTGGAATAAACACGGACCTAATACAGCATTTATTCCTTCCAAACACAGTCGGATCTAATAAAGCATTTATTCCTTCCAAACACAGTCGGACCTAATAAAGCATTTATTCCTTCCAAACACAGTCGGACCTAGTAAAGCATTTATTCCTTCGAAACACAGTCGGACCTAATAAAGCATTGCAATTTCTAGCACAGGCAGGGCAGCAGGCCAAACAACTCATGGTATTGTCACTTCATTTCATTTCATTTCCAATTAAGCATTGCACTTTCAAGCACAGGCAGGACAGCAGGCCAAACAACTCATGGCATTGTCATTAAGGGGTAACAAATCATTTATTGCAAGTATAGTGCAGACTCACAGTTCAGTTGATTCACGCTTTGATTGACAGTCATGGCCTCTCCCTCGTGATCTTGCAGTCCAGGCATGCAGGGTTTTATAGTCCTGCCCCCCCCCAGAAGGGGCGTTACCTTCATTGCGATGATTGACAGGCGAGAGGACCAATCATCTGATCTCAAGGTTTTTTAAACACTCATAACTTTTATATTTTTCATCGATGGGAAAAATCCTCGGGGCTGGCGCATTGGATGAGGTCTGTGAGTAAGATGGCCAAAAATCACAGCGATACAGGGTAGCATTTTTTTTCTAAAATCAATGTACAGCGCAGACAGGAAGTGGTCAAGATGAGACTTTTAATCATATAGATGAATGAAAGATATGCAAAACCGTAACAATGATAAAGGAAGCAGGCCATTGCTAGCTGTGACCTAGGTGAAAATGAGTTACAGACAATGAGACTCAACCAGACGACTTTGAAGCTGGTATGACTTGGGTGGGGGAGGGCTGGAGAGAGGGTGGAGCAAGGGTTACTTGAAGTTAGGGAAATCAATATTCATGCCTGCTTGCATTTGGCCCATATCATTCTAAAGTTGTCCTACCCATTTACCTGTCCAAATATTTCTTAAACATTGTTATAGTCCCTGCCCCAACTACTTCCTCCAGCAGCTTGGTCCATACACCCACACCCTTTGTGTATAAAAAGGTTGTCCCTCAGGTTCCTATTAAATCTTTCCCCCCTCACCTCCTTGATTTCCCGACTCTAGGTAAAATACTTTGTGCATTTCCCCTCTCTATTCCTCCCATGACCTTAAGCACCTCTATAAGATCACCCCTCATTCTCCTGTGCTCCAACATATATTATTCCACTACCATTCTGCTGTTTTGTTCATGTCATTATTGCTGTACCTATCCTGCTTACACAATGAGCTTTAAGTGGACAAGGAATTTCATTGCACCCCAGTGTACATGACAACAAACTTATCTGAATCTAAAGTACTTTCATGACTATCTATCCCATAACTTTTGGTAAACCTGGAACTCCTCAAACGATGCAAAAAAGCTTCTCATGATCCTTTAAACTTCTATCATCTTGTTTACTCATTGAATATCAATCATGTTCTGACACAATATAATTCATTGATGGACACAACAAGCGGGAGTGACTCAGCTGATCAGGCAGCATCTCTGGAGAAAAATAATTGGAAACATTTTGGGTTGAGATCCTTCTTCAGACAGGCCACCACTCCCTTATCTTTACTATTTATCTTCCCCCAAAATTCATAAACACACCTGCTCTGGCAGACCCATTGTTTCTGTCTACTCCTGCAGCAATGTACCCCGACTTCATCTTATCCCCCCTGATCCAATCCCTCCCGACCTATGTCCAAGATACCTCACACGCCCTACGTCTCTTTAATAACTTCCGCTTTCTGGGGCCCCGATTCACCTTTTTTTACTATTTATTGCTTTTCTCCAGAGATGGTCACGATGGCGCAGCAGTAGAGTTTGCAGGACTTGCAGCGCCAGAGACCCACATTCAATCCCAACTACGGGTGCTTGTCTGTACGGAGCTTGTACATTCTCCCTGTGACCTGCGTGGCTTTTCTCCGAAATGTTCGGTTTCCTTCTACACTACAAAGACGTACAGGTTTGTACATTAATTGGCTTGGTAAATGTAAAAAAATTGTCCATAGTGGGTGTAGGATGGTGTTAAGGTTCTGGTATCGCTGGTTGGCGTGGCACAGTGGTTGAAGGGCTTATTTCCACGCTGTATCTTGTTGATTGATGTCCTTATAATAACAGTAACCTTGCACCATGATAAGGATTCATAGACTTTATTAACTACATAGCAAACACAACTTCTCTCTTAACAGTTCCAATTATACTAAAATCAAAGCAGCAGACCGCGATACTGAAAAGCTAGTGGGCGTAACTACAAATGCTTGACTCATAACATGAGTCACTAATCTACATCCCCCCTCTTAAAGAATCAATAATAATACAGACCCATAAACTGAACAAAACAAGTATCACAACCGATGACAGTCTGGTGGAAAGTCAAACATAGTCCGGAAACTTCACGACCGGCACGTGTACGATAGAGACCACCTCCATTCTTTTTCCCCGGGGAAAGAGGTGGTGATTTCACCACCCTGAAGACCATATAAGCATATAACCATATAACCATAACAGCACGGAAACAGGCCATCTTGGCCCTTGAAGTTCCTGCCGAAATTTTTTTTAATTTTTAAATTTTATAAATTACTTCCCCAAGTCCCATCTACCTGCACTCAGACCATAACCCTCCATTGCTTTCCCGTCCATATACCCATCCAATCTATTTTTAAAGGATAAAATCGAACCAGCCTCCACCACTTCCACTGGAAGCTCATTCCACACAGCTACCACTCTCTGAGTAAAGAAGTTCCCCCTAATGTTACCCCTAAACTTCTGTCCCTTAATTCTCAAGTCATGTCCCCTTGTTTGAATCTTCCCTACTCTCAATGGGAAAAGCTTATCCACGTCCACTCTGTCTAACCCGCTCATAATTTTAAAGACCTCTATCAAGTCCCCTCTTAACCTTCTGCGCTCCAAAGAATAAAGACCTAACTTGTTCAACCTTTCTCTGTAACTTAGTTGCTGACACCCAGGCAACATTCTAGTAAATCTCCTCTGTACTCTCTCTATTTTGTTGACATCCTTCCTATAATTAGGCGACCAAAATTGTACTCCATACTCCAGAATTGGCCTCACCAGTGCCTTGTACAATTTTAACATTACATCCCAACTTCTATATTCAATGCTCTGATTTATAAAGGCCAGCACACCGAAAGCTTTCTTTACCACCCTATCTACATGAGATTCCACCTTCAGGGAACTATGCACAGTTATTCCTAGATCCCTCTGTTCAACTGCATTCCTCAATTCGCTACCATTTACCATGTACGTTCTATTTTGATTTGTCCTGCCGAGATGTAGCACCTCACATTTGTCAGCATTAAACTCCATCTGCCATCTTTCAGCCCACTCTTCCAAATGGCCTAAATCTCTCTGTAGACTTTGAATTATCTTCATTATCCACAACACCACCTATCTTAGTATCATCTGCATACTTACTAATCCAATTTTCCACACCATCATCCAGATCATTGATGTACATGACAAACAACAGTGGACCCAACACAGACCCCTGAGGCACCCCACTAGTCACCGGCCTCCATCCTGACAAACAGCCATCCACCATTACTCTCTGGCATCTCCCATTCAGCCACTGTTGAATCCATCTTGCTACTCCACCATTAATACCCAACAATTGAATCTTCTTAACAAACCTTCCATGAGGAACCTTGTCAAAGGCCTTACTGAAGTCCATATAGACAACATCCACTGCTTTACCCTCATCAATTTCCCTAGTAACCTCTTCAAAAAATTCAAGAAGATTAGTCAAACATGACCTTCCAGGCACAAATCCATGTGGACTGTTCCTAATCAGACCCTGCTTATCCAGATGCTTATATATATTATCTTTAAGTATCCTTTCCATTAATTTGCCCACCACTGACGTCAAACTAACAGGTCTATAATTGCTAGGTTTACTCTTAGAACCCTTTTTAAACAATGGAACAACATGCGCAGTAGGCCAATCCTCCGGCACTATTCCCGTTTCTAATGACATTTGAAATATTTTTGTCATAGCCCCTGCTATTTCTACACTAACTTCCCTCAATGTCCTAGGGAATATCCTGTCAGGACCTGGAGACTTATCCGTTTTCATATTTTTCAAAAGTGTCCGAACCTCCTCTTCTTTGAATCTCACAGTTTCCATTGCTACTCTGCTTGTTTCCCTTACCTCACATAATTCCATATCCTTCTCCTTGGTGAATACCGAAGAAAAGAAATTGTTCAATATCTCCCCCATCTCTTTTGGCTCTGCAGATAGCTGTCCACTCTGACTCTCTAATGGACCAATTTTATTCCTTGTAATCCTTTTGCTATTAATATAGCTGTAGAAACCCTTTGGATTTAGTTTCACCTTAATTGCCAAAGCAACCTCATATCTTCTTTTAGCCTTTCTAATTTCTTTCTTAATATTGTTTTTACATTCTTTATACTCCTCAAGCACCTCATTTACTCCATGCTGCCTATAATTATTGTAGATCTCTCTCTTTTTCCGAACCAAGTGTCCAATTTCCCTTGAAAACCATGGTTCTTTCCAATTTTTACTATTTCCTTTCAACCGAACAGGGACATAAAGATTCTGTACTCTTAAAATGTCACCCTTAAATGTCCTCCATTTTTCTTCTACATCCTTCCCATAAAACAACATGTCCCAATTCACTCCTTTTAAATCCTTTCGCATCTCCTCAAAATTAGCCTTTCTCCAAACAAAAATCTCAACCCTAGGTCCAGTTCTGACCCTCTCCATAATTATAATGAAACTAATGGTATTGTGATCACTGGACCCGAAGTGCTCCCCGACGCATTCCTCCGCCACCTGCCCTGTCTCATTTCCTAACAAGAGGTCCAGCACTGCCCGTTCTCTGGTAGGTACCTCTATGTATTGCTGCAAAAAACTATCCTGCACACATTTTACAAACTCCAAACCATCCAGCCCTTTTACAGAATGTGTTTCCCAGTCTATGTGTGGAAAATTGAAATCTCCCACAATCACTACGTTGTGCTTACTACTAATATCTGCTATCTCCTTATATATTTTCTCTTCCAATTCTCGCTCCCCATTTGGCGGTCTATAATACACCCCTATAAGTGTTGCTACACCTTTCCCATTTCTCAGTTCCACCCAAATAGCCTCCCTAGACGAGCCCTCTAATCTATCCTGCCAAAGCACTGCTGTAATATCTTCCTTGACAAGCAATGCAATACCCCCACCTCTTGCCCCTCCAATTCTATCACCCCTGAAGCAACGAAATCCTAGAATATTTAGTTTCCAATCACAGCCCTCCTGCAACCATGTTTCACTGATCGCCACAACATCATACTTCCAGGGGTCAATCCAGGCTCTAAACTCATCCACCTTTTTTACAATGCTCCTAGCATTAAAATATACACATTTAAGAAACCCACCACCACTTATTCTCTGTTTATTATCTTTTTCTTCTTTCTCCCCTACATTTTGGGTCCGAGTGCTTCCCTTCTCTGCCTCCTGCCTCCCACATTTTCCACTAGCTTTCTCTATTTGAATCCCTCCCCCCAACCATTCAGGAGACGAAGCAGGAGACTGTGGCGCAAGCGAAGATGGAACAGACAGAGGGACTATCGCAGGCATGGATTATTGTGCTGGCAAAAGCATGCGAGGGTCACTAGATGCAGATTGAAATGAACTTGTACGATCCGGACAGTATGGAGGAAGAACCGGCTCGTTCAAAGGCGGAAGGTGTTGCCTGTTACGTCTGTAGGTGCCACCATCGGCTCTAACAATAACGTGGCTCCGAAGCAAGTCCAGAAACTACTCCAATACGGTCATGGCCTTTGTCAGTCTGTAAGTGGACCACCTGCCCTTTGTGGTGGTCTACTCATCTTGTCGAACCATTGTTTCTGAATGTCACGCTTCTGTTGCAACCTGGATTGAACCTCCTCAGACGGAAAAACATGTGGGATTCATGCTTGATCTGCTACGGGCAGCGTGGCATGGGTCTGCCTTGACAATAAACGTTGAGCGGGTGAACCCAAGACGGGCTCACGGGAAATGTTGCGTAAGTTGAGTCGATCCAGGAATATGTCAGAGTTAGCTCTGTGAGAAGGTTCAATGAGCTGTTTTGCCCTTCTGACAGCCCATTCAGCCAACCCATTAGACTGTGGATATTCAGGGCTGCCGGTGATGTGATGGAAATTCCAGCGTCTAGCGAACTCCCTGAACTGTTGGCTGGTGAACAGACTGCCATCGTCAGTTAGCAGCTTGCCTGGAGATCCGTGGACTGAAAAGTGAGGAGATAACTTCGAAATCACTCTGCTGGAAGTGGGGCTGCTGAGAAAACCAATGTCGAGCCATCCTGACTAAGAATCCACGAGCACCAGGTACTGCTCGCCATGCCAGTGAAATAAATCAGCAGCCACTGTAGACCACGGGAGCGCAGGCGCAGGATGTGACAGAAGTGGTTGCTTTTGTTGGTGAGGTGCCAAACTGTTGCAAAACTAAACTAGACTAAAGATGCTGCCTGACCTGCTGAGTTGCTCCAGTTTGTTATGTCGATCTTCGGTTTAAACCAGCATCCGCAGTTCCTTCCTGCACTCTACATCATTCATTATCCCCCTTTGGAGTCCATGCAATGGGTTATGTTTTTGAATCCCTGTGGCCCTAGTGATGCCAGCCATTTGTTGCTCTAGCCCATGAGTGAATACATGTATGTAAAAGTGGTCCGTCAATGTCCCAGCAGTGGTGCTGGTGTCAGTGTACTCCTTACCAGAGAATAATGCCCTGACGTGGAGGCCACAGATGAGAAGCCCAGCCTCATGGTGGGCCCAGAACATGTTGAGGTGTAATGATACGAAGCAAGGTCTCTGCTGAAGACTGATCGCTCTGCATCTGAAAGGGGGAGGTTGGAGAGTATGGTGAAAACTGGCAGGGGCAAGGGGTGGGGTCAGACCCAGGCTCTGAGGGGTGGTGGGAGGTTCAGGGAAGGTACCGTGGGGAGATGATGGACAGGAGGGGTGATGTAGGGTTCAGGGGTAGTAGAGGCAGCATAGGGGAGAGCAGTAGGAACCAGTGGTGTTAGTATTGAGGTTCCTTGTTGGAAGGGGGTGAGCAGCATGGAGCACCCTCGGCTGGAACCCAGTGGACTTGTTGACCTCGGCCCGAGGGAGGTGAGGATCGGCAGAGTTGGTGGTTTTGGCCTGGGGGTGGCTTGGGGATGGGGGGGGTCAGGTCAGGCCCAGGGGTGGTGAATGTACCGGTCGGCTCATCCCGGGAGTGGTTGGGGAGGGTCGGTGGGGTGACATTGGCATGGGAAAGGCCGGCATGGAAGTGGCTGAGGATGGGGTGAAGTTTGGAGCTGGTGGGTCTGGCCGGTGAGTGTGAGGGGATGTGGTGAGGGCCGGTGGCATTGGCAGTGGCAGCCTTGGTGGTCTCAGTCCGTGAGAGGCCAGGGATGTGGGGGGCTCTGGCACTGCATCCTCTGGCGGTGCCACTGGCAGTGGCTGCCTCGCCAACAGTCTGTCTGTCCTCTCCGCTGTTTGTTACTTTTAGTTTGCGTTAAAAGTACGTTGTAGTGTTATTTGGTTTGTTTTATGTGAGGGGTGGGGGGGTGGGAGTTGGGGGAAACTCCAATGCCGCGGAGAGAGTTTCAACCACCCTGACGCGGGAGTTTCGATCACCCCGACAGGGGGCTGCGATGGTTTGACTGCCCCGACCGCAGGAGAACAAGAGGAAGAAGATTGAACTTTACTTCCTTCATCCTTAACCCATTCATTCTTCAGTGAAGAATGTGGAATCCACTGTGGTGGATGTTTATGTTAACTTTTATTGGTTGTGTGTCTTGTTGCTTTTCACTTAGTATGGCTGTATGGTCACTCAAATTTCACTGCACCTTAACTAGTACATGTGATCATAAACTGACCTTGAAACCTTGATGGCATCGCGGGTCTCCGCCCCATGGTGGATCCAGTGGTGAAGCCTTCAGTCTGCGGGCAGTCAGGTGCAAGAGCCTTTGGAGGGAACGGTGTGGAGTGGGGAAAGCTCGGGATCCTTCGTGGTGGTCAGGTGAGTGAGGGCACATTGAGTCCAGTGCAGAATAAAATAAAGTCGAGGTCCATTGTTAAGTTTAGTTTAGTTTAGAGGTAACAGCGTGGAAACAGTCCCTTCAGCCCACCGGGTCCACACTGACCATCGATCCCCACACACTAACACTATCCCACACACTCTATGGACAATTTTACACTTATACCAAGCCAATTAACCTTCAATTTCACCTACATACCTGTACGTCTTTGGTGTGAGGGACGAAACTGAAGATCTTGTAGAAAACCCACACGTTCGCCGGGAGAATGTACAAACTCCGTACAGACAGCACCCGTAGTCGGGATCGAACCTGGGTCTCTGGCGCTGTGAGGCTGTATCTCTACCGCTGCACCACCTTGCCGCCCTAAAACGAATTTCTCATACAGGGAGTCGAAACCTGGGCCGTCTGGGTGAAAACCAGGAATCCTATCCACTAGACCAATGCTGGTCTGGGTGAGTGAGGCCTGGAGCTACAGAAGCGGCTGGTGCTGGCAAATAGCAGTGCAGAACGCAGGGCATGGAAGCAGAACTTTTGCAAGAAGTGGTAGATTGAGAATAAGTACCTAAAATCCTCTTTGGTCCTGCACTTGATGCCTGATGGTCACAGGTGTTCTCGACAAAGTAGGAGGTGATGGCGTTGTCAGGGCAGCAGGGAAGGCCAGAGCACTGGTGTTTGCACCTTCTGAGCATGCCCATCGTCTGTCCCTGCTGCCTGCATGTCTTCAGGAGGTGTACACCTGATCCTAAAATCCATCCATTTGCCCACCTTCCTTTCCTTTCAGTGGTACACCTACTGTGTGGTGAGTGAATGAGTGGAGTAATGCATGCACATTCTCACCCTCCCCGAGTACTATCTGTACATGTGGGTTCAACCTCAGCCTTTCTCATTCTCCGCAGATATGCAATCCTCATCAGTCATGTTACGTAATGTACCACAATCTGAAGCATCCATTCTTTTATCGCGCTCCCATCTTTGGGATATCCCTGTTGCCTGATCGCAACCATTGTCCTATACAGAGACAAGAAGCTGGAGTAACTCATCGGGTCAGACAACATCTCTGGAGAAAAGGAATAGGTGACATATTTTCTCCAGAGATGCTGCCTGACCCGCTGAGTTACTCCAGCTTTTTGTGTCTATCTTTGTTTTAAACCAGCATCTGCAGTACCTTCCTACACATTGTCAAAGATTTCAATAGGGACATCACAATTCACTACAGCAAGTTACACCCTCTCATCTTGGTTCATGTTCCCTGTGAACTGACACAAAGGCAAGAAAAGGTCGAGTGGGAAACAGGTAATTAGATCATCAAAACGCTGGTTTCAGAAGGAACTGCAGATGCTGGGAAAATCGAATGAAGATGAAGAAGGGTTTCAACCCGAAACGTCACCTATTTCCTTCGCTCCATAGATGCTGCCTCACCCGCTGAGTTTCTCCAGCATTTTTATCTATCATCAAAACGCTGGTAACCATTTATATTGGACAAACGCTGCTATATACTAGGGTTATGCACGTTTGATTCTTTATAAACTTCAATCATTTCTACTTCCACACAAATTGTGCATGCATCTTGGTGTTGCCTGCACTTGGCTAGTCACCCACTTAATATTAATCCTTCAACTTCTTACTTATAATATTACTCCTTCCATCACAACACAAGCACGTGTGTTATTCACAATCATAATTATGTGATATGGTTCGGTCCCCCTTGGGGCAAACCCCATCTGCTCAGGGGGGTGTCTGGGTGGTGACGACTCTCTCTCCCTCACCTGAGGTGCTTTTTGAAACAAAAAAGACACAAAATGTTGGAGTAACTCAGCGGGTCAGGCAGCATCTCTGGAGAACATGGATAGGTGACGTTCTAGATCGAGCCCCTTCTTCAGACTGATTGTAGGGGGGGGGAAGATAGCTGGAAGAAGATCAAAGCCTGGAAAGTGATAGGTGGATTGTGCTGGTGGTGGTGGGTTGGGTGAGGGGGAGGGGTGGTGGGGAGAGGGATGGGGGGAAGCTGATATTGATGTTTCTACTGAGTTCTAGTTCTAGATCAAGATCTCATATTGCCTGTCAGCCTTTCGCTTACTGATGCAGCTCGTTCAATTGCTGTTCCAGCTGAGCCACATATTAAGGTCATGAGTGATAGGAGCAGAATTAGGCCATTCGGCCCATCAAGTCTACTCTGCCATTCAATCATGCCTGATCTATCTCTCCCTGCCAACCCAATTCTTCTGCTTTCTCCCCATAACCCCTGACCCGTAGTAATCAAGAATCTGTCTATTTCTGCCTTAAATATATCCATAGACTTGGCCTCCACAGCCTTCTGTGGCAATGAATTCCACAGATTCACCACCCTCTGACTAAAGAAAATAGTTTGATCCAATCTCAGTCAGAACCCATATCCTCTCCCCTTTCTGCTTTCACATTCGTACATGTACTTGTACCATTCATCATGGTAGCATCATCACCCCTCTTGCCCTGAGTGCTATCACCTGTGCTTCTACCTTTTATTTGCTCTGACTTTTCCATCACCACTTGCGTCACATTTCCAGCTGTTGCATTAAGTCCAGCATATTTCCTAATCATACCTCTCAGCATTCCTGTCTCCACCTTCTTGGAATTATCCCTTCAGGCAGACTTGCAGATGATTATTTTTTATCTCCTCAGTGCTCACCTGTCTCTGTCCTGAACCTGTTTACATCCCAACGTTCGAGCGGTGTATCTCTCTCATGCATCACAGAATGCCACATGTCAAAACTCACACCACGTTCACACACTTGAAACAAAAGATGATTTACTCTCAAGGCAAAACACAAGGCAATGTCAAAGAGAATCACTCTCACACATCTCAGAGAACCCTTCAAATCTTCAAGGCTTTAACATGAAGGAACGTTTGAAGGCATTGAATATTCAAAGACTGACAATCCAGCACCACACTTTACTTTAGTTTAGTTTAAAGATACAGCGCAGAAACAGGCCCCTCCGCCCACCGTGTCCACACTGACCAACGATGCCTGCACACTAACACTATCCTACACACACTAGGAACAATTTTTACATTTACCAAGCCAGTTTGCCTACAAAGCTGTACGTCTTTGGAGTGTGGGAGGAAACCGAAGATCTCAGAGAAAACCCACGCGATTATGGGGTTAACGTACAAACTCCGTACAGACAGCACCCATAGTTGGGATGGAACCAGGGTCTCCAGTGCTGCAAGCGCTGTAATGCCCCTGTCCCACTTAGGAAACCTGAACGGAAACCTCTGGTGACCTTGCACCCCACCCAATGTTTCCATGAGTCGCCAGAGGTTTTGGTCATTCGCCAGGAAAGCCTCGACCGAAGCGTGAGCTGCATCTACTGACCAAAGATCCTACAGGATCTTTGCTACCGACTGCACACATAGACACACACACAAACACATCGCGAAGGTGGGGGCCAGGGACAGCGGAGGAGCACTGTCTGCGCGATGAAGAGGAAGGTAAACGGCTGCCACAGAGCACGGTAAGTCCTTTAGAGAGCTTACTTTAGGAGGGGGAAAGAAGAGGAGAGAAAAACAGAGAAGGGGAGTGAGAAGGGAAAAGAGAAGGGGGGAGAAGGGAGGGAGGAGAGAAGGATTGGAGACAGTTTTAAGAAGTTTAATAAAGATAGCGGGCATTTTACTTTCCGGCGGATCTTCTAGGTCCTGAAAACCAAAGCCTATAGGATCTTTGCTGAAAACTCCAATGAGCCAATCAAAATGGCCGGTCAGCGAAGGAGATTGCCTTCGACTGCCTGTAAGTAAATAACAACCCCACTCCACTGGCTTCGACCAAATGGCAACCTATTTTTAGTCGTGGCTGGTTTTGGTTTTGTTGAAATAATCGCAGTAACATAGAAGAAACCTCCCTGGTGGAATAAAACTGGGTGAAAAAAAGGTCTTACCTTCCACTACCTGCAACCTCCGGCAACCACCTTCAACTAGCATCGCAACCGGCTTCAACTAAAAAATTACCGATTTTTAAAACGGCTACCTATTTTTAGTCGCAGACGGTTTTGAATTTTTTGAAATAATCTCCGGAACATAGAAGAAACGGAAACCACTTTTGACCGTTAGGGAGAGTGACTAAAACCTCCGGGAACCTCCGGGAACCGCATGGACCATGGGTGGGGCGCAAAGTCTCCAGAGGTTTCCGTTCAGGTTTCCTAAGTGGGACAGGGGCATTAATGGGACAGGGGCATTAGTGGGACAGAGGCATTAGTGGGACAGGGGCATTAGTGGGACAGGGGCATTAGTGGGACAGGGGCATTAGTGGGACAGGGGCATTAGTGGGACAGGGGCATTAGGCAGCAACTCTACTGCTCCACCGTGTTATTTCAAACAAAAGTCCAGCATTTTCAGCTACCCCACAAAAGGGTCAAAGTCAATCATTAATCCATTGGTTAAAAGGAAATATCTGCAATTAAAACCTTTCTTACGTCAAAATTCCTTCTTAAGACTCAGTTTATGGACCAAGAGCAATCACCTAATGTACAGTTAATACTACAGAGTTAACAGCTTCCAGCTCTCACTGTAAGTAACAGACATGAAAGACAAACTGTAGATACCTTTTAACGATGTGCCACATTAACATTTAACCAAGCTAACACTAAGTGCTCAGCCACTCTCGGTCTTGACTTATAACTCATCCTCTCTTGTCTGACACAAACATATACTATCTGGCAACCCTACTTAGACATTGCCTTGGTTTAAATTTCTGCCAGAATTGGGTATTCTCGTTTTGATTTCATAGCAGTCAGCTCCTTGATGAAAACCTGTTTATTTGGGGGAGTGATGAGCGACTGAGGTGTGGTTTACTGACTGAGGTCTGAAGAAGGGTCTCGACCTGAAATGTCACTCATTCCTTCTCTCCGGAGATGCAGCCTGTCCCGCTGAGTTGTTCCTGTGGTTTATTAGAGTTCAGTCAAGATAAGGCCATCAATGACACTGCCACCCTTACCAATCTGCATCTATTATTGATGAGGCACTTCAGGGAACAGAGCTGGCAGCACTGTCTGTTTGGGCTTTGCTGCAGCATCATTCTGGTTTATTTCTTAATACTACATCGACATAGAATCAGAACCCAGGCTCTATCATTTATCATCTTCTTACCTTTCCTCTTTTTGCCACCACTCCCACTGCTTTGCTGGGGGTTCTTGGGGAATCCACCCTGATTTAATTACTGTAACTCTTCTTTGCTACATGGTACGTCAGGGACCCCTATGTATCCCACACCAGCACTAGGTTTTGGCTGGCCATTTTCAAGTAAGATTAGTTGTGGAAAAGTGGGAGATCTATCATTAGATTGGCTGGGTTCACTGTCAATAATGTGCCAGACAAATGTCAGTACAGTGCCACGTATGTTTAATCTCACCCGGCCTGACCAGTCGCCACACTAGCAGTAGCCCACCAGAGGACTGACGTTTAACAGGCTCGAGAGTTCTCCCCTCCAATCCACTCTCTACGACCATCACCCCAACAACTAGCAGATTACATTTAGTTTAGGTAGACACAAAATGCTGGAGTAACTCAGCGGGACTGGCAGCACCTCGGGACAGAAGGAATGGGTGACGTTTCAGGTCGAGACCCTTCTTCAGACTGATGTCAGGGGAGGGGGCGGGACAGAGATACAATGTAGTCGGAGACTGTAAGTGGTGGGAGAACTGGGAAGGGGGAGTGGATGGAGAGAAGGAAAGCAAGGGCAATCTGAAGTTAGAGAAGTCAATGTTCATACCGCTGGGGGTGTAAGCTACTCAAGCGAAATATGAAGTGCTGTTCCTCCAATTTGTGCTGGGCCTCACTTTGACAATGGAGGAGGCCCAGGACAGAAAGGTCAGATTGGGAATGGGAGGGGGAGTTAAAGAACTGAGCCACCGGGAGATCAAGTACTATAGGTTAAAATGGACTGAGCGGAGGTGTTCAGTGAAACGATCGCCGAGCCTGCGCTTGGTCTCGCCGATGTAGAGAAGTTGACACCTGGAACAGCAGATACAGTAGATGCGGTTGGAGGAGGTGCAAGTGAAACGCTGCCTCACCTGGAAACATTGGCAGAAATCCAGGGGGGGCGGGGGACACATCCCCCCCATGTTTCGAGAGGTGGGGAGACCCTCTCCCCCGCATGTTTTTTAATCCGGATTTTGAAATTTGGTGAAAAATACCTATTAAAATCTCCGAGACAGTGGGGGTGTCACAGTTAAGCGCTTGTTAAATGTCTCTATTAACACCGTATTAACACGATGTGTCACCAATTGTGTTTTAATCTTCCAAAGCTGTCTGATGTGGATACAATTACCATTTGAACTAATTGGATGTATTTGTGGATGGGAAAGATTTAAACGGGTATCGGATTCAAATGGGTCAGGTCATTAAGGAATCTGGTTGAGCGGGTTTCCTAGCTGGTTTGCAGGCAAGTCCCTTACTCACGTTATTCAGTATGTTTTTCCCATCTCTCTCTCTCTCCCCCTTCCAAGGTTGGTTCTTCTGTTTGCCTTTATTTGCTTCATTTTTATTTGTTTGTGTTATTTATCACATTGTAGCTTTTGAAAGATTCAAGCGGGTATCAAACACTTTCTAAGGGCTGAATCAGCCGATTCCCGGGGCCTTTCAACGCCCAGCGTGGCATAAAATCAAACTGCTGCATTGAGGCGATCGAGGCTCCCGATGATGAAGCCCCCGCCGGCCGATTTTAAGCCGCGCCGGGCGATGAAAGGCCCCGCGAACGGTCCGATTCAAACCCCACGATTTGGTGCAGACGAAGCTCCTGTTGATGGAGTTTGGAGTCGGTCACCAACCAGATCAGCTCCCGATTTTACCATCAACAGTGCCCATGGCTGAAGCTGTGTGTGTGTGTGTGTGTGTGTGTGTGTGTGTGTGTGTGTGTGTGTGTGTGTGTGTGTGTGTGTGTGTGTGTGTGTGTGTGTGTGTGTGTGGTCCCCCCATGGTTTGATAGCAAATTCCGCCCCTGCCTGGAAAGTCTGTTGGAATCCTTGGATGGAGTCGAGGGGGAAGGTAAAGGGACAGGTGTTGCATCTCTTGCGGTTGCAGGGGAAAGTACCTGGGGAAAGTTGGTTTGGGTGGGAAGGGACGAGTTGACCAGGGAGTTTCAGAAGGAATGGTCTCTGTGGAAAGCAGAAAGGGATGGAGATGGGAAGATGTGGCCAGTAATGGGATCCCGTTGGAACCTTTACAATTAGTTTAGTTTAGAGATACAGCGCAGAATCAGGCCCTTCGGCCAACAGAGTCCACACCGACCAGTGATCCCCGCACATTAACACTATCCTACGCACACTAGGGACAATTTATATTTATACCAAGCCAATTCACCTGCAAACCTGTACGTCTTTGAAGTGTCGGAGGAAACCGAAGATCTCGGGGTAAAACCACGCGGTCACGGGGAGAACGTACAAACTGCGTACAGACAGCACCCGTAGACAGATTCAAACCTGGGTCTCTGGTGATGCAAGCCAGTAAGCAGCAACACTACCGCTGTGCCACCGTGCCACCCACAAGTTACCACATCACAACACCGATGGTCTTACCTCTAGCACCTGACAATGCACCTGAATCAGATGCCTCTTCCTTTTGACCATTGATTCAGACCTTCCAGGTTTGGATACATGGAGAATGATGGAGAACCAGCCTGACTCATTCTATAGCTAGGAATATCCCATTCTCCCAATACACTTAAGTGTGACTCTACTCTGCCCATGAACCTTGCCTGCAGTACAAATTTGGATAAATATTCCACGTCTATTCCATAGAACATAGAACAATACAGACCAGGAACACCGTTAAACAAATCTCCTCTGTCTGCACGTGATGGATATTCCTTGCAACTAAGTTTAATAGTTTAACACGAGAGAAAGGAGATGGGTGGTGTGTGTTCCACACAACTACTCTGCAGAACAAAGGAAAACATCCTTTACTAGAGCTTTTGTTCCAGTTTGTCGCCAGCTGGCTGTAGATCAATAATGTTAATAAGTGATTACATACATTACATGCATCCCCAACCAAGTATCTAATAATGAATAGGGGGATGGGGTAATCATTTTAAGGAAAGGTGATAGATAGTTCTAGGACACCCCACAATATTGAACAGATACCCTGCCATTGTCACTGGACCGGGGACGATGGCTCTAGTATTCATGAGTGTGGAGCATATGGACATCTCCGTAAAGAGTGTGTTTCTCGCGGGGGCGTTGCTAGAAGTTCTCGCGTAGTGGCCCAGGATTGCAATGCTGGCCCATCTGGGGTGGTACATCATGCCTCGGTGGCGCGGGGCGGCACTGCTGACCTGGCTAGGGCGGCTAGCTCTACCTCGGGGATCCGGGGCGGAAGTGATAGGCCATCTGGGTCTGAAAGTTCTGCCTTGGGGACCCGGGGCGGGGAAGGCCTAAGGCCCCTGCGTCCTGAGACTGTGGAGGTGGTGGTGGCTAATGGTGAGGGGGAGGGAGAGGGTGGAGAGGGGGAGGAAAAAGATGGGGGGGGGAGTGGGAGGTGAAGAAGTCGAGGAGGAAGAGGGGAAAGGGCCATCCAGCGAGTAAAACGCAATCTGAGAACGGGGTGCGTGTCAGATCTGGTGAGGTCCAGAGTGTGCTTGATGTGGCCCAGCAAGGCGATGAGGTCGCTCAGACGGGGGAAGGGATGGTAAAGTGTGCGGGTGGTATAGTGGATGGGGGTAGTGAGGGGGTGGAAGACCCTTCCTTTATGGAGGTCACCGTACCGCCGCATGCTAGTGGGGTAAAAAGGAATAGGCCTGGCGAGGAAGAGGAAGGGCGTGAGGCGAAAATTAGGGAAGGTGAGGGGGTTGCTTCCGATGGAGTTGTGTCCTCTGGGCGGGTGGCTGTCCCTTCATTTCAGTCATCGGGTGGTGAGGTGAGCTCCCCTGGGGGTGTGTCCTCTGGGTCGGAGGAGGTCCCCTCGTTTCAGAGGCCTCTTGAGGGTGATGGAACGCCAGAGGATGGGGTATGTGCCCCTGGTAGGGGGGCCCTGAGATGGGGGATGAGCCGAGGTAAGCCTGAGGGGGGTGGTTCGGGGGCTGTGGTGTTCCAGTCTATGCTGCACATCAGTGCCAGTGGTGGTAATGGGGGGTGTGCTGCATCGCCGGATGAGGTGGAAGGGGAGAGGCTAAAAGAAAGAGGCGAGCCTCTGGGTATTGCTAGTGGTGGGGATGCTATAGGTGGTGTGGAGGTCGGGGATAGTTCGGGAGGTGATTTCCCTTTAGGTTCAAGGGTGGCAGTGTATCCCAGGCCCTGGGGGTGCCTAGTGTTTTTGTTTCCCCAGGCCAGGGAGTGGAGGGTGATGGTAGCGTGCAGGTGCCAAGCCAGTCAGGGGATGCTTGTTGCAGTTGGGGGTTTCGGGGCCCTTACCTGGCATTGATCCTGGGGGTGGTGTCTTGCTGGAGGAAGGGGAGGGTGAACAGGAAAGTTTGGGTAGTGGGGGTGGAGAGCTTTTGGAGAGCTCTGGGCGTTCAATTACTGAAAGAGACCTTGAACGTTGTGATGTGGAGCCTGATGGTGCAGGTGCAAGTGCGTTGGCCGAGTGCCCAGGGTCGAAGGCCGAGTCTCTTGAATGTGAGATAAAGGTGGTTAGAGAATTTCTCAGAACAAACCGCTCCGTCAGAACAAGATTGGAGGCTGCTAGTAGGTGGTGGAAGGATCTGCCAGGTTTGATTCCGACTCTCGAGGATATTCTTGGCAGCAGGGAGAGTGATCTTACTGACTTAGAGGAGAGGCAGTTTGGGGACTTTTTGGTGTTACTCAGAGAGAAATTTGTCGTGTCTACGGGAGTGATGGGGTTTAATATAGTGGGCCTTTACATTCACCGTCGCAACATTAAACTTAAACGGGAGTAGAGCGAGTTTTCGTAGATTTTAGCTTTTATCAGTCCTTAAAGAGGGGAGATTTGCAGTGTGTTTTTTGCAGTTGACGCACACAGTTGTTAGTGATGAACCTACCTGGAGACTGGAGTGGGAAGGGGGGGTTTACATGAGCCATCTCAGCTCGAATTCGAGTGGGGTGGCCTTTCTGTTGGCCCAGAATTTCCTGCCAACGATTTTAAAAGTGAATGAAGTTGTGCCAGGACGGTTGCTCCATCTGGCAGTGAGCTTGGATGGTATGCCGTTGCATTTCATTAACGTGTATGCCCCTAGCTCCGGTACGATGCAGGCTGGCCTAATTCAGGAGGTGACTGATCTGTTGAGCACTATTGATAGGGGAGAGTGTGTTTTCCTTGGTGGGGACTTTAATTGCACACTTGAGGCGCGAGATCGTTCTGGTACTCAGTGTGCCCCTGCTGTAGCGAAGAAGTTGAGAGGGATGATTGAATCCTTTGAGTTGGTTGATGCATGGCGGAACCTCCATCCGGATTCCAATGCTTTTTCGCGGAGGTATGAGGGTGGTGGTTCCCGTATTGACAGAATATATATTTCCCGAGCGTTTGTTGCCCGTGTCTCAGAGGCTTCAATGCGGGTGGTGCCATGTTCGGATCACTGTTTGGTGCGTGTGGACTTCAATCCGGCGCGCGCTAGGGCTGGGTCCGCGTCTGGCACTTTAACAACCGGTTGCCTGGAGGATCGGTGTTTCCGGGAGTCATTCAGTAGGTTTTGGGGAAGTGGAGAGAGGGGCGGAGGTGCTTCTCTTCCCTTAGGCAGTGGTGGGATGTGGGGAAGGCTCACATTCGTCTATTTTGTAAGGAGTATATGTGGGGGTCGACCGGACGGAGGGACTCAGCGGTCGCGAGGTTTGAGAGGGAGCTACGGGGTGCAGAGTCTCGCCTGGGTCGGGATGGTGAGGACTCCTGTGGATGGGGAGAGTTTCAGGAGAAGAAGGAAGCCTTGAGGAATCTGCTGCTTGAGCGGTCCCGAGGCGCTTTCGTGAGGGCGCGGGTACAGATGATGCAAGATCTGGACCGAGCTTCGCCTTTCTTTTTCTCTTTGGAGAAAGGGAGGGGAGCCTGCAAGCAGCTCGTAGAGCTGCTCGCAGATGATGGATCCTCAGTCACTGATCCGGAGAGGATCAGTGAGGAGGTCAGGTCCTTTTATGGGTCCCTGTTCTCTGCAGGGGGATATAACGGGGAGGCTCAGCAGGACTTGTGGGAGGGTCTACCGACTGTTGATAGGGAGGTGGCCGATCTTCTTGATGGCCCCTTATCTTTGGAGGAGTTGACTTGTGCATTGTTCAGCTCAGGAAGGGTAAGTCACCCAGGATGGATGGGTTGACGGTAGAGTTTGTCAGAGCTTTCTGGGATATCCTGGGGGTGATTACATGTTGGTGCTGGGGAGAGTCTGGCGGCCGGGGCGATGCCCCTCTCGTGGCGTAGGGCAGTTGTTGTCTTGCTGCCTAAGAAGGGTGAACTTCGCTTGTTGAAGAACTGGAGGCCGGTATCTCTCCTATGTACAGAGTATAAAGTATTTGCACGGGCAATGGCAAATCGCCTGGGCCCTGTGCTGTCTCAAATGATTCATCCTGACCAGTCCTATACAGTCCCTGGCAGGTCCATTCAGGATAATATCCACCTGGTTAGGGACCTGATTCATATAGTTCAGGGTACTGGTCAGTCGTCAGCTGCTTTTCTGTCTCTTGATCAGGAGAAGGCTTTTGATAGGGTAGAGCATGATTACCTATTCGGGACGTTGCAAGCGTTTGGATTTGGACCGCATTTTGTGGCCCGGGTCCGGCTTCTGTACGCTGCAGCGGAGTGCCTGGTGAAGGTTAATGGTGCGTTGTTGGCTCCCTTTCAGTTTGGGAGGGGGGTCCGTCAGGGGTGCCCCATGTCGGGTCAGTTGTACTCGGTCTGTGTGGAGCCGTTCCTGTGTCTTCTTCGGAGGAGGTTGACAGGCCTGGCCCTACCTGGGCCGGGTTTGGAGGTGGTTCTTTCAGCGTATGCAGATGATGTCCTCCTTATGTTCACTGATCCTGGTGACCTGCGGAGGATGCATGACTGCCAGGAGATTTTCTCAGCTGCATCTTCTGCCAGGATTAACTGGAGTAAGTGTTCTGGTCTTTTACTGGGTCAGTGGCAGGTGGATTCCCTGCCGGAGGAGATGGAAAGGTATGTGTGGAGCACCACACATCTCCTCTATCTGGGGGTTTACCTGAGTCCCACTGAGGATGCTTGGCCGGCGAACTGGCAGGAGTTGGAGACGAAGGTGGTTGCCCGGCTGGGGCGCTGGTCGAGCTTGCTTGGAGTTCTTTCTTTCCGGGGGAGGGTGATGGTCATAAATCAGCTGGTGGCCTCTATGTTATGGTACCGGCTGGCTACTCTTGTCCCACCTTCCATATTTGTAAATGCTCTTCAGAAGAAGCTGGTAGATTTCTTCTGGGGAAATAGGAAGCACTGGGTCTCTGCAGCAGTCCTGAGTCTCCCGTTAGAGGAGGGCGGTCAGTCCTTGGTATGCGTGCGTACCCAGGTGGCGGCTCTCCGTCTCAGGACTCTGCGGAGGTATATGTATGTAGAGAATCCCCCCAGATGGCACGCTCTGGCCACGTATTTTTTTCGTCGTGGTCGTTGCCTAGGGGGGGTCTCGCAGCTCCCGGTGGCGGGCATCAGTAGACCCGCCCTAAGGGGTTTGCCTGTTTTCTACCGGGATGTGATCAGAGTGAGGAATTTGGTTGTTTTCAGCCAGCGTGTTGTTCTACGAGGGGAGGGGGATGGTGCGGCTGCGGGAGTGGCCGGTCCTCGCCCAGTCATGGCGGGTGTCGAGGAGAGGCGAGCGCCTAGAGTGGTTCTGGCTGAGCTTTCAATTGCTCCGTCAGATCTGCTCATCGGGCCAAGGCTCCGGGATATATCTCGGGAACCGGCTCCACACAACCTGAGCCGGCTTTCTGAGATGATCAGCATACCGTTTCGTGATGCGAAGAGACGCACATTGTATAGGATGTTCCTGCACATTCTGCACCTCCTTGCCTTTGTTTCCCGTCCTGACACACCTTGGCGGACGGTGTTACCACCTGATGGTGGGGGGGGTCCCTGGTGGGGGTCCTTCTATACGGGAGTTGTCCCCCTTTACATTGGGGACCTGGGGTGGAGACTGTTGCATGGAGCGGTGGTTTGTAATAAACTTTTGAGTCGGTTCATGGGTTCGTCCGCCGCGTGTATTTTCTGTGGCAAGGAAGAAACCGTGTTCCACGTGTACATGGAGTGTGAGAGGTTACTGCCCCTGTACCAATATCTGAAGGGGTTGTTCCTTAAGTTCTGGTTGCATTTTAGTCCCACGATTCTAGTGTGTGGGCATAAGGTAGGGTGTGGGGAGAGCCAAGTGGGGGGTTGGGACCTCCCTGTCGGTTTGATCCTGGGCCTGGTTAAGATGGCCATTCGTGGGTCCAGGCAGCGGGCGGTCGATGGTGAGGCGAGAGTTGGCTGCCTGCCCCTCTTCCGGGCGTACGTCCGTGCACGGGTGTCCCTGGAGCGGGAATATGCGGTGTCCACGGGGACTCTGGAGGCCTTCCGTGGGCGATGGTCACCACGTGGGGTGGAGAGTATAATAAATAATGAATGTACTGTTGTACTATAAGGATGTGGTTTGATATAATGTATCTTTTGAGTATGTATTGATGTGATGTATCATTGAGTGTGTTGAATAAAGTTTATGAGAGGAAAAAAAAAAAAAAAAAAAGAGAGAGAGAGAGAGAGAGAGAGAGAGAGAGAGAAGAGAGAGAGAGAGAGGAGAGAGAGAGAGAGAGAGAGAGAGAGAGAGAGAGAGAGAGAAGAGAGAGAGAGAGAAAGAGAAAGAGAATGCAACCATAATGAGGCCGTGACTAGTTCTCAGAATGCGGGAACTCCTCACGACCATGAAGGCGACTCCCGGGCAACTACCTGCGAACATGTAGCGATCATGTGGCGACCGCATAGTCTCCTGCAGTCGCCTAAAAAGTCGCCTAAGACGACAGGTCCATTAGGCTTCTGGTATCAACTCAGTGTTAGAATAAATGCCATTGCCTCACACTCTGCAGTTATTTTGCAGAGGAAGCACTGATATTTATTTTTTCAAATCATTAAGTAGATGTCAAATACCATACAAGGTTTCATTCTGCTTCAATTTTGATTCTATATCCGAGACTTTCTACTTTCATTTTTGCTATCATGCCCAATTTCTCAATTCTGATCATTCCTTATTTCACTTCCATTCACAGTTGAAGGGATATTCATCTGGTGCCCGATACTGGAAATAGCTTACGATTAATTTGCGGTTTCTGTATTCAACAGACAAGCTTAAAAATGACTGCTTTATTTTCATTGGCATCAGATTTCCAGGCACCTGAGAGCTGCCTATCATTGACAGCTGGGGAAAGATATGGTTAATTTGTGGACTGCTTTGATTTTGTGACTCCCATCCCCCTCTCGATCGTCCACCTGCATGACAGAGCCTTTTGCAATGTAAATGGATAGGGGCAAGTGGGTAAAAGCATGCAGGGGTAAACAAGATGGTGAAACATAGAAAATAGGTGCAGTAGGCCATTCGGCCTTTGAATTCATGAACAATTTGAACATTCGGCCATTCAATATGATCATGGCTGAACATCCAAAATCAGTACCCCTTTCCGGCTTTTTCCCCAAATCCCTTCACTCCGTTAGAGCTAAATTCCACAGATACACAGTTGAGAATTCCACAGATTCACAACTCTCTGGGTGAAAAAAGTTTTTCCTCATCTCAGTCCTAAATGGCCTACACCTTATTCTTACACTGCGACCCCTGGAACTGGACTCCCCCAACATGCGGAATATTTTTCCTGCATCTAGTCTGTCCAATCCCTTAAGAATTGTATGTTTCCAAAAGATCCCTTCTCATCCTAAATTCCAGTGAATATAAGACCTGAAAATAGAACTCACAATCAACAAAGCCATGGCTCCATAACTCTCCCCCCCCCCTCTATCATTTCAGCTTAGTCAGCTGTTGTAGATTAAATAAACATGCATATCTCTGCCCATCAGAAATACACAAAAGTTATGATAAATTATTCAAGCCAATAAAATGTTGTTCATCGATCATGAAAGATTTAAAAAAATAAGAAACACCGAAAATAGAAGATATTTAAAACATCTTGATAAACTCAAGTAATTTGTTTTAATTAAATGGAGACGCAAGAAACTGCAGATGATGGAATCTTGAGCAAAACACAAAGTACTGGAGGAACTGAGCGGATCAGGCAGCATGTGAGAGATAATGGATAGACAACGTTTTGGGTCAGGACCCTTCTTTGGGTCTGAAGAAGGGTCCTGACCCAAAAGGTCACCAGTCCATTCCATCCCAAGATGCTACCTGACCCATTGAGTTCTTCCAACACTTTGAATTTGAAATACAATTCTAGCAGCACTCACATAGTCCCTGCACATTGCCCCTTGAAGGAATTTTCTTTGAAATGATGGAGGAAAACACTGCTCAAAACTCTAATTTGTTTAAACTTTGTGGTGAGGAATCTCATAAGGTCATAAGTGATAGGAGTGGAATTAGGCCATTCGGCCCATCAAGTCTACTCCGCCATTCAATCATGGCTGATCTATCACTCTCCTAACCCCATTCTCCTGCCTTCTCCCCATAACCCCTGACATCCGTACTAATCAAGAATCCTATCTATCTCTGCCTTAACAATATATCCATTGACTTGGCCTCCACAGCCTTCTGTGGCAGTCTCTGCAGTTTGATATCTCAGCTTTATGGTTAGGAAATGTTTCAAAGGATATGGGCTAAACACACGCAAGTGGAACTCGTGTAAATGGGGCATTTTGGTCAGGCCGGGGACGAAGTGGCAGTTTCCGTGCTGCACAACTCTATGACAATCAATATGAAGTGTATTTAAGCAGGGCAATACCATTGCCAGTGACATTGACAATTCTTTACTTGAAAATCTCATGCAATGTTTTTTTTTGCCAAATAACCTTACTTCAATGTTATAGTCAGTATAGACTAATGGGCCTGTCCCACTTAGGCGATTTTTCAGGCGATCGCCGGCGACTGTCAAGTTACCGGCAGTCGCCAGAAAAACCGGCAACTGGAATGGTGACTGTTAGAGTGGGACACACACACATCACTTCCTTCACCAGCCCATTACGCAGGCGGGGAACAGGGCAAGCGGGGGGAGCGCTGTCTGAGTGAAATTCACATGGTGTAAAGCCAAGGTGATACAGACACACACCGCGATGAACAGGAAGGTTGGCACTGTAATTAAGAAGGTTAAAGCACAGTGTACAGTAAGTCATTTAAAAGAGGGGGGTGAAGGGGGGAGAAGGAGGGAAAAGAAGTGGAGACAACTTTTTAATAAGCCAGAGATACACAGCTGTGAAGCTCGGCGGACATTTAACATTACCGGTCTGTTGTCCTTGGTTCTGAAAACTATTGCTTACGTTTTTTCCCAATGAGCCAATGAAATTCACCGGTCAGCACCGGCTACAACACAGGAGAACCTACGAGAACCATCGACCACCTGCCAACCCACTAGGACCTCCTGCCAACCCACTAGGACCTCCTGGCAACCCACTAGGACCTCCTGGCGACCCACCTACGGCACAAGAATTATCGCTACGCTCCATGGCGGCTACATTCTGGTCGCCGCTAATTGTTCAACATGTTGAAAAATTCGCAGTGACCATAATGAGGCCGCGACCACTTCCCAGAATGCGGAAAGTCCTCACGGCCATGAAGGCGACTCCCCGGCAACCACCCGCGAACATGTGGCGACCATGTGGCGACTGCATGGTCTCCTGCAAACGCCTAAAAATTCGCATAAGTGGGACAGGCCCATTAGGTTTGAGATAAAGACAGAAATTGCTGGGGGAAAATAAACTCTGCTGATTGGGCAGCATCTGTGGAAAGAACATTTTTTAAAAACATTTTTAACATTTTAGGTTATATACTCTATATTGAAATTGTTCACGAATGAAAGCAAGTAACATATAATGTAAGTACATGTAACATATAATGTAGAACATTGTGCAGTACAACAACAGGATAGGGCCTTAAGCCCACAACCTCTCCATTCTCCTATCCAAAACCCTCAAATGCCTCTTTCCTATCTGGCTCCACCACCACTCCTGACAGTGTGTTACAGGCACCAACTATACTCTATGCAAAATAACCTGCCCTGCACATGTCCTCTAAACGTTATCCCTCCCGTTATAACATGATGCCTTCTCTCTTTCACAGTTCCACCCTGGGGAAATGTTTCTGACTGTCCATACGATCTGTGCCTCTCATATTGTATACACTTCTAACAGGTCTTCCTTCTGCCACTGATGCTGCAGAGAAAACAATCCAATTATGTCCAATCTCTCATTATAGCTCAAACATTCTAATGCGGGCAGAATTCTGGTCAACATCTTCTGCAAACTCTCCAAAGCCTCCTCAATATGTGTGTAAAGGGACATCCAGAACTGCACACAATGTCTAACCAATGTTCTGTAAAGATGCAATGTGACTTCCTGACTCGATTGAGGCAAGCAGACCATTCACCTTCTTTACTACTCTTTCTACTTGCATTGCCACTTTCAGGGAACAGTGGACTTGGACCACAATATCGCTCTGTACACCACTGCTACAGGTATCAAAGAGGGCAGGGGATTGAAACATGGGGAAAGACTGTCAGGGTGAAGTGATGTAGCCATCAAATGGTTCGTCTCATTCAGCCTCATAGTCTGTAACTTATTTTCATCTAGCCCTTACCTAACAATGGCCTGTTTCCTTTATCATTGTAACTTTTTTGCATATCTTTCATTCATTTGTTCTATATCTCCCTATATCACCTTCTATATCAATCATTTCCCTTTCCCCTGACTCTCAGTCTGAAGAAGGGTCTCGACCTGAAACATCACCTGTTTCTTTTCACCAGAGATGCTGCCTGACCGCTGAGTCACTCCAGCTTTTTATGTCTATCTTTGTGTTTGTCTCAATCTAAACCAGCATCTGCAGTTGCTCCCTACACAAATGGGCAGTTCATGTCCTTTCTCCACATAATGTGTTGCTAATGTTCTGATATTGGGGTATTATTGTATAGACTGCCCAACTAGAGGTTGGCCAACAGACCAGAAAAAAAATGGAAGCTAGGAATAGGAAGCACAAATGGTTAGTTGTGATATGAACAGAAATACAACGCCTGAAGTTGGAGAATGTAGGCTTCAGCCTCCGCAGGAGAGGAATCGGATGGTGTTCCTTGACCTTACATTGGCCCTCATTGCAACAGTGTAGGAAGCCCAAGTCAAGTCAAGTCAAGTCAAGTCACATCTATTTATATAGCACATTTAAAAAACAACTCTCGTTGGCCAAAGTGCTTTACATTTGTTATAAGAATAGCACAAACAAAACAAACTACATAGCCCTCACTCAGGAAAGGCTTGGGAGTATAGATACGTCTTTAGTCTTGACTTAAAATAGTGGATGGAGGGGGCAGTTCTGATGGGAAAGTTCTGATGGGAAAAGCACAGGGACGTTAAAGTGAGAGTGGGATGTGAATTAAAATGGCAGGCAACTAAATTCTCAGCATCATTCCTGTGGACTGAGTGCTCGTGGTTTACAAAGACTCACCCATAGATGGGGACATAGATGGGGACAGAAGACCCGAGGTCAGGATCAAACCCGGGTCTCTGGCACTGTACGACAGCAGCTCTACCACCTTTGCCACTGTGCTACCTGGAATAAACCAGGAAATCGTGAAGGGAGCAATCCTTTCAAAGTCCTATGTTTTAAGTGGTGGAATCTTGTTGGAGCTGACAGAGATTGTGAAGATGGACATTGGAATAAAAAGATTTCCACCCGATCTGCTTCATTTCTATGTTCACCGATCGCAACAGTACTTTGTGAGGCAAAACGATTGATGAAGATAATCTGAGAGATCCAGAGACTATTGGGGTGGAAACTAGAGACCACGGCTATGAATCTGTTCCACCATCCATGTGCTCATTTTTCTTACATTCCATAATGAACAAAAATTAGTATTTTGATTCTTTTGCATTTTTACTCTGATGTGTTGATGATCATCTTTTATTCCAATATTCATGTCAGATGTATTCCTATTATTTCTCTCTCCTGCAGGCCATATATATTCAGGCTGCTTCACAATGTTCTTTCTCTTCTGGGGCATCTTGTAGTACACTGTGTCACAGTGTTATAGAAAGGTGCTGTGATCATCTTCTTATTTCTAACTGGATATCATTTTGTTTGCCTTGCTGCCTCCCTCCTGTGGCTCATTTCCCTTGAATTATTGGATCATTGTGTTAATTTAGAGTCTAACTATAATCTGGCAGCAAGCCTTTTATCCTTTAACCCCCTTCTAGATTGATACATTTTAGTTTCATCTTCATCAATAGTTTTGGCCACACAAAGTACTATTGTCACCAGTGAACAGAGAAATGAAGCAGTTCTGGTAGAAATCATTTTGTTGGTTTATGATCATTCAGTTCATTTAAAACTCATGCTCTACAACAATGAACCAGCTTGTCAATCTCTTCGTTCAAGACTCATATTGAAACAGTCATTGTCAGACAGTGAAGCCAACTCTAGATACCATTAAGTTAGACACAAAATGCTGGAGTAACTCAACGAGTCAGGCATCATCTCTGGAGAGCATGAATAGGTGACGTTTTGGGTCGAGACCCTGTTTCAGTCTGAAGAAGGGGACTGCCTGACGTCCTGAGTTGCCACAGCACTTTGTGTCTATCCTTGGTATAAACCTGAAGCTGCAGTTCTTTTTATCTGGATATCTGTAGCTTTCTCACCATGAAGTAGATCTATGTGTTAATTTGGTTCATAGATTTTTTTAAATACAGGACAATAACCAAGTCTAGTTTAG
Source organism: Malacoraja senta (assembly GCA_038087875.1). Taxonomy (NCBI): domain Eukaryota; kingdom Metazoa; phylum Chordata; class Chondrichthyes; order Rajiformes; family Rajidae; genus Malacoraja; species Malacoraja senta. The sequence continues at coordinate 106,021,381 of CM075977.1, forward strand.
AGATAGAGCAGGAAAACAGGCCCTTTGGCCCACCGAGTCCACGCTGACCAGCGATCCACGCACATTAACACTACCCTACCCACTCTGGGAACATTGACACTTACACCAAGCCAAGTAACCTACATACCTGTACGCCTTGGGGACGGTGTGGGAGTATGGGAGGAAACCGAAGATATCGGAGAAAACCCACGTGGTCACGGGGAAAACGCACAAACTCCGTACAGACAGCACCTGTCGTTGGGATCGAACTCAGGTCTCTGATGCTGCAAGCACTGTGAGGCAGCAACTCTACCGCTGCGCCACCGTGCTGCCGTTCCAAATTGTTTTAGACAGGAAATTGAAGTCATTTTATTGATTAAAGTGGGAAGAAAAATAGCCCTTTATTTTAACCCCTTAAATCACACCAAATACCAACTATTCTTTTCCTCGCTGTGCCCAAATAAAATAGTCTTCTATGATCTCCAAATTGCTTAAAAGATGAAGTACTACCATTGTTTCCTTTTTCTATTAATGTCCTGGTTAGGAAGGTCTCTGAAATGGGTTATAAATTATATTATTTAACTTTGAGATAGTCTTCTTACAATTTCTGCCCGAAGCTCTAGCTTGCTATGGTCTTACCTTTGCTGTACCATTTGAACTGAAACTCCTGGAGAATTCAACATTCATATTGTTAGACTCTAAACTACCCAAGTGGAATATGAGGTGCTGTTCCTCCAGTTTTCATGTGGCCTCACTCTGGCAATGGAGGAGTCCCAGTAGAGAAAGGTCAGTGTGGAAATGGGATGGGTAGTTAAGATCGTTAACAACCAAGAGATCCAGCAGGCCTTGGCAGACCAAGTGTAGGTGTTCAGTGAAAGTCGTCAAGTCTCACCAATGTAAAGAGGTCACATCAAGGAACACTAAATGCAGTAGATGACATTAAAGGAGGTGCACAGGAATCTCTGAATGACTGCTGGGGTTATAGACTGAATGTGGGAGTAGACTTGATGGGCCGAATGGCCTAATTCTGTTCCTATTCCACATGCCCTTATGACTTTTCATACAAGATATGTCATAAACAATTTTCCCTGAGAGATTCCACCTTAAAAAATGTTGATCAATCCATTATCAATCTGAACAACTGTGTAAAATGGCCTTTTCTGTTAATGGTTCCTGAATGCATTAGTCCATAAAGCCTTCATGAACACTCATATGAATTATTCGTCTGTAGCATCATTGTTAATGCAGTTTGCCAAATCTACATGCAAATTGAAGTCAGCCATTATTATAATTATACCTCTGTAGAGCTGGATCATATTTTTCCATTTAATACTATCTCTAATATAACCACTGCTATTGGTGATTTATGCACAAACCTTGCCAACATATTCTGATCCAGGAGGCACTTAGTTCGATCCATATAAATTCCACATCCAAGTTCTCTAAACTAATATATCTTTCTCATCATCTTGAAATCATCTGACTAACGACTAACTTCCTCTTCCCTCCACCTCCTTCCCCTCTTTGCCTATTCTTCCTGCACATTGTGTAACCCCAAATGTCCAGTTCCCACCATCAGTCATCCTGCATTACTATCTCTACAATCACAACTAGATTGTACCCATTGGCATCTATTTGCACAATCAACATTATTGTCAACATGAGACATGATGTCTTCAGGTTGTCATTGTTAATATTCTTAGTATCCTTTGCATTATTTTGCACTATGTCACTGGCTATTCCACCCCCATCCTCTTGACGTCGACACGTTTCACAGTTGTCTTTGACAATAGACAATAGACAATAGACAATAGGTGCAGGAGTAGGCCATTCGGCCCTTCGAGCCAGCTTCAATTCAATGTGATCATGGCTGATCATCCCCAATCAGTACCCCGTTCCTGCCTTCTCCCCATATCCCCTGACTCCACTATCTTTAAGAGCCCTATCTAGCTCTCTCTTGAAAGTATCCAGAGAACCCACCTCCACCGCCCTCTGAGGCAGAGAATTCCACAGACTCACAACTCTCTGTGAGAAAAAGTGTTTCCTCGTCTCCGTTCTAAACGGCTTATTCCTTATTCTTAAACTGTGGCCCCTGGTTCTGGACTCCCCCAACATCGGGAACATGTTTCCTGCCTCTAGCATGTCCAAACCCATAATAATCTTATATGTTTCTACAAGATCCCCTCTCATCCTTCTAAACTCCAGATGTTGATTTTGACTACGATGCTGATCATTCATTCTTTCCTCTCATTCATTTCTACTCTTTCTTTTTTCAATTATCTATTTGCACGACTGTCTTGTTTTTTGAAGTGTTATTTTTGTTTTTTTAGTGTCTTTATGGTGATATATGTATGATTTATGTATACTATATATATTTTTGTTTTTCTGAGTCTAAATGCCTCTGAAGCTAAATCCTCCTTCTTTCATACATCTATTCTATTGGCCCTTTATTCATAATCGTAATCGTAATCATAATTAGCCAAGTATGTTTTGCAACATACAAAGAATTTGATTTTGCCATACAGTCATACAAAAAGTAGCAACAAGACACCCAACTACATAAAAACCAACATAAACATTTACCACAGCAGCCAGTACCCCCGATGTTGGAGCGGCGCCGACTCCAACATCGGGAGCCTCGTGGCTCCAAATCGGCGTGGCTCCAAATCGGCTTCAGGTGCCATCGACTCCGTCGGGAAACCGGCCGTTCCAGCCGCTCCGAGGACTCTCCCGACGGCCAGGAACATCGGGCCTCCGTAGAGGCAACTGTGGTGGCCTCGATGGGCCTGACTCTGGGGAAAACTGGGTTGGGGACTGGACATTGTGCCTTCCCCCACAGTGGTGGTCATTGTGGGGGGATGATTTTGTGTGCTGTGCCTGTGCCTGTGCCTGTCAGTCCATGTACAAGATGGCGGTCGGAGGGGAGAGTGGACGCTGGCGCGAAATGGTCGCCGCTGCTCTATCCTCAAATTGTGTTTCTTATTTTCTTTTGGTGCTTTTGAAATTGAATTCTGTCCTTGATTTGTGTACTGTGGTGTTTTTATATTTAATTTATTCCGATTATGTGTTTTCTGTTTTGTTGTGATTCTATGCATTGTAAGGTGTCCTTGGGTTTTAGAAAGGCGCCAGTAAATAAAATGATTATTATTATTATTATTATTATTATTCCCCCACTGTGATGGAAGGCAATTCCTCCTTTTCTCCTGCTGTCGGGGCAGTCGAACCATCTGCAGTCGAGGCGATCAATACTCCCGCAGTCAGGGCGATCGACGCCCCGCAGTCAGGGCGATCTAAACCCCACATCGGGGCACTCAAAGCTCCTGAAGTCGGGGCGATCGAAGCTCCCATGTCCGGGTGATCGAAACTCCTGCGCCAGGGCGGTCGAAACGCCTGCGGCTTGGAGCTCCCAAAGCCGGTCCCTAACCAGGGACCGCGAGCTCCAAGATGTTAAGTCCGCAGGCTCCAGCGGTTGGAGCTCCTGAGGTCGATCCCCAGCAAGAGCCCGCCAGCTCCACATGTTAGGCTGCAGTGCGGAAGGAGATACGATACGGAAACAAGTCACCAATATACCCTGCTTTCCTGATTTGTTCTGGCTTCTTCTCACTTCCAGTTTATTTCTCTTCAGCTTCCCCTGGGAATCCACACAACGAACTCTCATCACCAACAGTATCCAAGAGTTTGTATCTGTTTGGGAAAGAGATAATCACAGTCCTGCACAACTTGCATGAATCTATTGCTATGTCTCGTGTTGTGCCTGCACAGTTGTGGTTGTTGGTGTGACCATGATATCCTCAGCCTTGCAGATGTTATCTAGTGAATCTGTCCACAGTTCTGGCTACTCAATGTGGTCAATCAGTAGCTGCAGGTGGGTACACTTCCTGCACCCATAATCACCAGTCACCCTGATTTATCACTTGGCACTGAGTGGGGGGGGGGGGGGGGAGGGGGGAGCGGACCTTGAGTCCTATCACCGTGAATTATCTTTAGATTATAATAATAATAATAATAATAATAATGGATTGGATTTATATAGCGCCTTTCTAATACCCAAGGCGCTTTACATCGCATTATTCATTCACTCCTCAGTCACACTCGATGGTGGTGAGCTACTTCTGTAGCCACAGCTGCCCTGGGGCAGACTGACGGAAGCGTGGCTGCTAATCTGCGCCTACGGCCCCTCCGACCACCACCAATCACTCACACACATTCACACACATTCACACGCAGGCAAAGGTGGGTGAAGTGTCTTGCCCAAGGACACAACGACAGTATGCACTCCAAGCGGGATTCGAACCGGCTACCTTCCGGTTGCCAGCCGAACACTTAGCCCATTGCGCCATCTGTCGTCCATGCACCTTGGTTACTCCTTTTAATTACAATCGGGAACCTATTCCACTGATTAATGAAGGCGTCAAAGGTCATGGAGAGGAAGCTACTGGGATGTGCAGTGTTGTTATCAGAAAGCTCCGGGGCTGCATCGTGGAGGTGAACGAGAGTGGTCCCGTCAGTCCGAGGGGAACAACGCTGGAGCCGCCAGTGCCACCGCGAACGAAGACAGACCTGGCAGTCCTGGTACCCAGAGGTTCTTCTTCTTCCGTGTGGCGTGCACAGCCTAAAGTTGTTGGACAACTTGTACCCTGAGGTGAACAGGATCTGGTGGGCTGCTGCCGGCGGGGGGTGGGGTGTGGCTCGCATGCCACTGAGCTCTGCCTCAAAAAACGGAGAGTGGAGGGGGAGGGAGCCGCTGGCAACAGCGGACTTGAGGAGGGGACCAGTAGAGGAGGGACCGGCGGTATTGCCTCCAGCGCCTACAAGGTTGGCTGCACCGGGAACAGAGGTGGTCAAGCGAGGGGACATCATTAGCGAAGAAGAGCTGGTCAAGGGCGACGGAAGAGATACGACAGTGCTGTTTGATCTAATGTTTTATTTTCATTGGACAGTATTTTTCTTTTCACTGTCTTGTACAATTTTGTATAATTTATGCTTTTGTGTGTTGTCCATGTGAGCCTGCAATGCTGCTGCAAGCTAGTTTTTCATTGTTCCTGTACCTCAATACACTTGCGCATCCGAAAATAAACTGGACTTGAGAACTGGAGACCATAGACTTTAAGTGGTTGTCAAAAGAAACATGGATGTCGCGAAGAAAAAACAATGAGTAACTAGGATCTGAATCCAAAGCCTGACGAGGTAGAAGGAGCTTTAATCGTGTTTTTTATATGCGATTTGGTAAGCATCTGAACTGAAACAGGTTATGGGAGATACGTAAACAATGGCAGTAAATTGACTGCTCTTACAGAAAGCATATGGACAGCGGACACTCCACCTCTCCCAACCCACCATCAGTCCAAGCCAGTTACATAATTCCATACAACACCTCCACGGGGTCTATATTCCACAGAGATACAGAGTACTTATGAATAGACACACAATGCTGGAGTAACTCAGCGGGACAGGCAGCGACTGGAGAGAAGGAATGGGAGGCGTGTCGGGACCAATCGCTGACAAGGTCTTGGACAAATCCCGTCCCCGGAGATGTCATGTCCGTTATTTGGCTTTTCGGCATCGCGTCCGTTCGGTTATTTGGCTTCCACTTCTTCGCTTTGGCGTCTCGTCCTTCAATCATGTCCACACATGATTTTACATTACAAAGCTGTTCTTTTAAATTTTTAATTAAATAAAAAGCAAGGAGTAACATGGTCATGTTTCCAGCAAAGATTTGAACTCATTTCAATGCCCAGCTTCACTGCTGAAACAGTGCTGACTGTTCAGATAGTAGCATGGCTTTGGGGATCTAGACTGAGAACAGATAATCCCCAACATTTATAGTTTGCTCCCAGGCTAAATATCCTAGTGTAACATCCCAGTTTTGATTCGTGCCTGAAGGAAACATGGTTGACACAAAACAAACACTGGCTGAGTGGTACAGGCAGTGAATGACGGAGGCGGTAGTTGGTGGCATGGATGGTGATGTGGAGGCTGAAATATGTCTGGCAGTAATGGAAGCAAGTCCCTTCAGTTTCAAGACTCAAGACAAATTGAGATTCCCAGGATGTGCCGTGGAGCCAAACAATAAAGGACCCGGCGGGCCACTGCGAGGAAGGACCCGGTGGGCTGTGGCCTGCAGGGGGGAGGTTCAGAAGCTGTGGAGATTGGCCCCAAAGGCCAAATTGTGGAGGGGGAGGAAGCCGCTGGTGGGAGTGGGCTGGTAGGGGAGTCAAAGAGTGATACAGTGTGGAAACTGGCCCTTTGGCCCAACTTGCCCACACTGGCCAACAAAGTCCCAGCTTCACTAGTCCAACCTGCCTGCGTTTGGTCCATATCCCTCCAAACCTGTCCAAACATGTATCTGTCTAACTATTTCTTAAATGTTGGGATAGTCCCAGCCTCAACTATCTCCTCTGGCAGCTGGTTCTATACACCCACCACCCTTTCTGTGAAAAAGTTACCCCTCAGATTCCAATGAAATCTTTTCCCCTTCACCTTAAACCTATGCCCTCTGGTCCTCGATTCCCCTACTCTGGGCAAGAGACTCTGTGTATCTACCCGATTTATTCCTCTCATGATCTTATACTCCTCACCCACCTGTGAGGGACCGGGGTATTGCCTCCAGCACCTTCAAGGTTGGCTGCAGGAGGCGTCCTTAATACACAAAAGATGATCGGGAGAGTAGTGGATGCCAGTTCTGAGGATGCCTTGCAGCAGCCTGGGGCTTACTTGGATCGAAAGCCATTCCATTACATTGAGCACATGGACCAGACCGTGGACATTCTGTAACTAGCGCCTAAATATGGTGACGTGCATGTGTGAGATATGCAAAAGGAATTTCACTCTGAATTGCAGCTTTTGTCTTGTCCATTAAAAATCTTTGCTTTCTGATAACATCAATCTCAAGCCAAGGCTGAGATTAGCTGAATTCTTGAAGAAGATATGCCCTTTGTAGTTTTTATACTTTCCGGTGTTTAAACTTTTCACTTGCATGAAGAAAACAATTTAAATGAAAATGGAGCACTCATTAAGATTTCTGCACCGCAATGAATGGGAAATAAATACACAGAAGTAATAAATAAAGAGCAAATTGGAAATGCAGACCAATAAATATATATATTATCTGCATGATTCTTGCCTTTATGTGACATTACCCTTTGGTTACTCATGTTAATGATCCAGCACATTATTGCAAATTATGTGCTGTTATCCAATGTGCTGATCAACATATTATTTCTCCTGCAGTATCATTAACAGGGACAATCTAGTAATTTTCAAGTGAAACACAGTGCTGGAGTAACTCAGAGGGCCAGGCAGCATCTCTGGAGGGAATAGATAGGTGACGTTTCAGGTCGGGACCATTCTTTGGATTGATTGCAGGAAAGCTGGGAAATGGGTGGAGGCAAGACAAGGTCAGGTGGATACAGGTGAGGGGGGAGGGTAGATTGGCAGACGGGTGATGTAAGGAACAAAGGCTAGGAGCGGCACGGTGGCGCAGCGGTAGAGTTGCTACCTCACCATGCTTGCAGCACAGGAGACCCGGGTTCAATCCCGACTACGGGTACTGTCTGTACAGAGTTTGTACTTTCTCCCCGAGATCTTCGGTTTCCTCCCACACTCAAAAGATGTACAAATTTGCAGGTTAATTGGCTTGGTATAAGTGTAAATTGTCCCTATTGTGTGTAGGGTAGAGTTAATGTGCGGGGATCACTGGTCGGTGCGGACTCGGTGGGATGAAGGGCCTGTTTCCACGCTGTATCTCTAAACTAAACTTAACTAAACTAAATCACAAGGGGACATGAAGGTGTCAGATAAGGAGGGAAGAGGAGGGAAATATCAAGCTAGGGGGAGGGATATGTGGAAGTGTTTGGCTGGGGGAGGGGGGGTTAAAGGTGGGGCTGGGAGAAATGAGTACCCCTGTGTCGTGGGGAAGGGGACACAGGATAGAGATAGGGGGAAAGGGGGTGTTACTTAAAATTGGCAAATTCAATGTTTATACTGTTGCGTTGAAAGCTGCACAAGTGGAGTATAAGGAGCTGGTCCTGTATTTTGCATGTAGCCTCATTCTGGCAACGAAGTAGGCCCAGGACAGAAAGATTCGTGTGGGAATGGGAAGGGGAGTTAAAATGTTTCACAACCGGGAGATCCAGCAGAAATTGGCGGACTGAGCGCAAGTGCTCAGCAAAATCCTCTCTCACATCAGGAGCATCGAACGCAGTACTCATAATCACGATGTTTATGAAGGCTTGCTGTTTGCAAATTGTAGCTGTGTTACTACCTTTCAAAGTGGCTATATCTCCAAGTAGTTCACTGGCTAGAGAGTGGATTGAAGTCCTTAAAGCCAGGAGAACACGAGATAAGTGCATGTCATCCTTTGTGCTGTGATTCATGCAAATAGTAACAGAGCCACTTTGCATCAATCTTCCGTCAATTTTAGAACTACTCATGGCATCTGTGATAACATTTGCATTGCAGGTAATTACAAGCCATTCTGTTCTGAATTTCAGAAGTATTGTCATCAACATGGTTCATTAAAAAATGTATTAAGAAAGAAAAAAAGAAAGAAAGAAAGACATGAATAAAAATCAGACTAGATATTTATTGTATTGCCAAATTAAATGTCTTTTAGTTCATGTGTTCATTGAATTTTGAAAGAATAATGTTGTTTAAGAGGAACACATAAGCTCAATGTTATGAGCAACTTGTTAGATAGAGATTGTTGCTTTATTGTATTCATTTATCAGTAAGTACCTATGTTTTCTTCCTTGAAAAGGATCAAAAAATATTTGAAATGGAAATCATTGGTATATTAAAAAGGGAGGTGGATTGATAACTGCGCAAGGAACTGCATGGAAGAAGAAAATGATCTTTTTCATTCACTTACTTTTTACAGACTAATGCTCATCCATTTTTTAGTGAAATCACAAATCATCCTGATTATCTAAATCCATATAAATGCTAATACATCAAATACAGGTATTCAATCAACACACAAGGCACAATATATTCTAAATATTCTGCAGAAATGTTGCTTTCAAAATTGTGAATCGTAGAGAAATCATCTAAAGTCACCATTGGGCTGATGAATCTTTATTTCATATTTGGTTCTGGTAGACCACAATACTTAATTAAAACGCTATACGCACTTTTGACAATTGCTGACAACAGTTTAATGCCTTGTTAGAATTTTTATTTGAGTATAAAACTTATTTTAAACCTGGACCATTGGGATTCATGGAACTGTTTGACTTAGCTGAAAATATATTAAATACATACATACTATATATCAGCACCTAATTTAACAGAAAAATGTATTAATTTCCATAATACAAATACATGAAATAATGGTTTCTCAAGTGTATTACTGGTGTACTTCTGCCATCTAGTGGAAAAAAACAAATTACCAATGAAATAAAGAGCCTTTGTGTTCTTCGGGCCCAAAATTCAACCTTCATTCATGTCATAAATCCCCCAAATTATCTCAGAGATTATCCAAAAAGATGGATAACTTGTAAACAAAGATATGGGACAGCACAGTGGTGCAGGGGTAGAGTTGCTTCCTTACAGTGGCAGAGACCCGCGTTCGATCCTGACTACGGGTGCTGTCTGTACGGAGTTTGTACTTTCTCCCTGTGATGCCGTGGGTTTTCTCCAGGTTCTCTGGTTTCCTTCTACACTCCAAAGATGTACAGGTTTGTAGGTTGATTGGCTTGGGTAAAAATTGTAGATTGTCCCAAGTGTGTAAACGTCAGTGCTAGTGTACGGAGATCGCAGGTCGCCGCGGACTTGTTGCGCCGAACTTCGGCCCGAAGGGCCTGTTTCTGTGCTGTACCTCGAAACTAAAAAACTCAACTAAAAGAGGAGATGGCTGAAGATTAAGTTTGAATAAAATAACATATGGTTATTGAAAAGACGCTTGTGCAGCAGTGAAGTGGATTTAGAAGTGTGAGGATTCAAGAGTAGATCACTACTGTCAATTTGTGAACACAATCTCCCTCTGGATTAATGAAACACAGAGATGGATGCTGGTGAGAAGTGTTGACATGGTGATGAGGTGCATTAGTACTTTGGATAAAATTGAACAGCAAGGAATATTGCTGGCTATGAGGAATATTGAAGAGTATTCCTTGATTGAATGGCGGAGTAGACGATGGGCTGAATGACCTAATTCTGCTCCTATCTCTTTGATCTTGTGAATATCTTGGCATCATGTTTGGCACAGACATTGTGGGATGAAGGGCCTTTTTCCTGTGCTGTACTTTTTTTATGTTCTACATTCTATGACTTGGTTCAACTCTCGATAGAGCCAAAGGAAGGAAGTGGATTTGTGTAACGCAGTAGAAATTGTATGGGTGGGTTTGTAGAAGGAGTTTAAGCTGACACTGTTGGTGAAGCACTGTCCTTAACCTCAACCACTTCTTACAATTGCTACTGCATTTATTATAGATTCATGGGGTAGCTATGCCCGTCTTTTTGTTGGCCAGGTGGAAGTCCTTCCTGTTCTGGAACATTCCCCCCAATTCTTTCTCAGCTACTTCAGCGACTGCATTGCTATTGTATCCTACACTCATGCAGAACTCCTTGATTTCATCACATTTGCCACCAATCAGCACCCGGGTGGCACGATGGCACAGCGGTAGAGTTGCTGCCTGACAGCATTTACAGCACCAGAGACCAGGGTTCGATCCTGACAATGGGTGCTGTCTGTACGGAGTTTGTACGTTCTCCCCATGACTGTGTGGTTGTCTCCAAGACCTTCGGTTTCCTCCCACACTCCAAAGACTTACAGGTTTGTTGGTTAATTGGCTTGCTATAAATGTAAAATTGTGTGTAGGGTTGGTTAATGTGCGGGGATCATTGGTCAGTGTGGACTCAGTTGGCCGAAGGGTCAGTTTCCGCGCTGTATCTCTAAACTAAAACTAAACTCAAATTCAACCGGGCCATCCTTCACACTTCTCTTTCCGCTCTGAATCTTTCTGTCTCTAAATCACACTCCCACAGCTACCTCAACTGTATCTTCTCCCACCTTGCCTCCTCTGATAATGATCTCTCAAATTCCCCACCTCCACTCATTTGTTCTCAAGATGTGGCTTTCTGCTGTGGAGCTTCAGAAAAGTTCTCCTTCAGCTGGAAAAGTTACTTCCTCTCTGCCATAGTGGCTGGAGCCATCACACATGATTTTCTCACTTCCTGCATAACTGCTGTCAAGTCACTCACTCAGAGGAATATGGCAGTGGTGGCGGCTGCAGGGATGCAGTCATGCCACTCAGCGGATTGGAGTCTTATCTCCCATGCCTCAAATAAGTGCTCTGGGTGCTATGAGGTCAGCTGTGGGAGGCGCCCTGGGACACAAATACTGAATGGTGGCTCGGTGACGCATCGGTGGAGTGGGCCATCGGAGGCCCTGCAACAACCTGGGGCTCGATCGGATCGGGCGCCGCTACAAGAGGCTGAGCTCGTGGATCAAATGTGGCCTGCAGCACATGGGGCGGTGGAGGACATCAACAACTTTGGCCAGGCCAACACTGCAACGCAGCCAGGATAACGGACCAAGGTAAGAACCCATTTATAACAATTTAAAATGAATCAGGAAAAATTGTATCAAACATGTGCAGTGACATTTTTACTCGACTGTATACTTCAGTACATGTGACAATAAAGTACATTTGAACCCCCTCCCAGTCATTCACAACCTTGTCTTTACCTTTCGCCCCACCAGCCTCTGTATCCTTCACATCATCCACTTCCTTTTCTACCAATTCCAATATCATCGCACCACCAGTCATATTCTCTCTCCCCCCCTTTCTGCTTTCTTCATGACTCCCGAGCGAACATACGGGCATGAAGCTCAGGTATTGTTTGGAGAGTTTCTTTGCCAAGGTGCCATAGCACCTCCTCCCACATCACCATCCAGGGTCTTGAATAGCCCTTCAAGGTGAGTCACAAGTTCACCTGCTCCCAACCTGGTCGAGTGGAGTCAGTGTCCTCTTGACATTGGTGAAACCAACTATCCACTAGGCTTTGGTTTTACTGAGTACCTGACTATCTTGTGCTTATAGTTGCATGTCATTTTACCTCTGCCTATTCCCACACTGACCAGTCTGTTCTCCACATTCTCCACAGTTATGGAGAATCCAAACACAAATTGGAAGAACAATATCTCATATTTTGCTTGGGGTAGTCTACAACCCAATGGTATGAATATATATGTTTCCATTTCTAGTCTTCTACCTCCACATAAACACCTATGCGTCTGCTTTCCTTCTCACCTGCTTTACCTTTTCATCTCATCTTCCCCTTTCCCTTCCCCAACTGGTTCCATCTGCTCACCCCGTCTGCTCTCCATATGGTTCACCCTATCATCTACTAGCCATTGGCTCACCACTGGTTACCTGGTTCCTTCTTCCTATCATCTCATATTCATCTGATTCAATTAGTTCCCATTTGGTTCTCTTTGCCCATTACACCCTCGCCTGTGGCTCCACTAACCATATACTTGTGATGTCTTTACTATTTATTTCATTCCGTTTACTGTAAAATCTGTAAGGTGTCCTTGAGATTTGAAAGGCGCCCATAAATAAAATGTATTATTATTATTATTATTATTATTATAATAGCCTTTATCCATCCCACCATGTCAATGTCTGCGTCCACTTCATTCTGTTATATGCTGACTATTTTTCTTCATTCCTTTCAGTTCTGCTGTAGGGTCTCACAAATGCCGCTTGGCCCACCGAGTGCTTCCAGCGTTCTGTTTTTTTTTACTCCAGAGTCCAGCATCTACAGCATCCTTTGTCTTCATACTGCTGGTCAGCATGTAGTGGATGAACAGTTAAAATGCTCCATGTTCTTCATCCCCTTAATCCCACTGTTTCTTGTGTAACAGACACTTTCTGACAGATGATTAAATAATCCTTGCGATTATTATATGTCAGCAAGGATTTGGTACTTGCCCTTTTGCAATATACACTACAGTTTTTGATGCATATGTATTTTGGGAGCAACTGAACATTTGATTATTGAACAGTAGATAAAGTTTTCTTCAATGTATTTTGTTTCTCTGGTCTCCAAAAGTCCCTGATCGTTCTACAAATGCCTGAACAATGATATGTCTCCTCCGATTTTTCTATTAAAGCACAAATTGGTGATGTGCAGATGCCAGGGGATTAACAGTGATCAATATACTATGACCATCCTCTGCTCTTAGTCATTCAAGATATTTTGCTCTCCCTCAGGCAGTGGACTTGTCAGTACGTTGTGTCTCAGCATCTTAGACATGATGGCTGTTTAATAAATGCCATAACACTGTTTCTTTCTCCACAGGTACTGCCCGACTGTTGAGTTTTTGAGCATTTGTTGTTTTCAAATTTCCATCACCCGCACGTTTTGTTTTTTCTGTTTTTCATCTCCAGCATTCGTGAATGACTGAACACCAAAATCAACTGCCGTCTACTAATCTTCAATATTGAGCACCATAACTTGGATCTACATGCCTGTCAGACCGTAAGCAACCTGCGCATCTCACAGCTGCTGGACAAAGATCAATGTGAGATGTGACAATGTGTTTTTGAGAACGTGCTGTATTGCTGGTGAATCTATTCACAATACAGCACATGCTCTATTCACTGAACCCACATTCAATCTTTCTAATGTGTATCTAAATAAAATCATTTCCATTTGGGAAAGAGAACAACGTACAGGGATGAAATGATATCAAGTTAGGTTGTGTTAACATTGCTTAAACAGGAACAGCTATCAAGCATAAATTATTATTTTTTACTGCTAAATTCTACACAGTAGAAAAGGCACAGTAGAAAGGGAAGCTGATACTTTATCTTTAAAGGGCAGCCAAAGCACATGGTGCAATTGTACTTTAATATCAGGTGCATCTAAGTACAGGGGAATTATTTGTTTTGCATACAGTTCAGTGGTAGTTTCACATTAGGCACAATCAAGAGTGCTTTATTGTCATATGTTCCAAATAGAAAATGACATTCTTACTTGGAGCAACACAACAGAACATACAATACGATACGATACAACAGAACCTTATTTATCCCAGGAGGGAAATTGGTCCACCAACAGTCATAAAACACTTCAAGAAACATGAAGCAGGATGACAAGTGGTGACAAGTGGAGTCCAGGTGACAAGTGGAGTCCAGGATTGGGGAGGTGCAAAGATTGGGGGTGGCAGAGGGGAGGGGGAAGGGGAGTCAATCTACCCCACGACAGAAAGAGGAGGAGTTGTACAGTTTGATAGCCACAGGGGAAAATGATCTCCTATGGCTGGCTGTGCTGCACATGTAAACATAGTACTCTGTAAATAATATAATACACAAAAAAACAGTGTATATTTTATTTGTGTGTATAGAGAGTATAAAGAGAGAGATGCTGCCTGACCCGTTGAGTTACTCCAGCACTTTGTGTCTATCTTCAATGAAATAGTGTTTTCTAGCAATTAAAATATCCTGTGCAGTTTTCGATGACATGTCATTCAAAGTTATGTGATGTACTAGTTGTCAGTATTATAGAAAGGTTTAGGTATTCATTGCAAAAAAAAACTACAGAATGTAATGGTGAACAGAAGGACATTGAAAGAAAATTATTTAGCTTGGAAAGCTTCAGCAGATGGCTTTTATGGAGCTCTAAAAGCAACAATTTGTGGTGTTGGCTTCGAAGGTAAGACCAGGTTTCATTTAGTGTGGGAAGTTAAGCATGCCAGTAGAGATGGGATCAAATAAAAGGCAAGGGAAGGCAAAATGGGTTCTTGATCTCAATTCCTTTACACAAACAAAACATACCTACCAGTCAGAATGGACTTAGCAAGAATTTTCTAAACACAACATGCCAAGATCATCTGAGAGATGCCAGATATGAGCAAGGGACATAACCACTATACTGAGCAAGGAGAAATTAGTCGGCATTGCCATTTTGCTTCTGATTGCTTCGTTGATAACCTAAAGTAATTAGAATAGTGATGGGCAGGTTGCAGTGATAACTATTTGAAATAGAATTGTTAACTTTGTAGCACGGTGGCGCAGCGGTAGAGTTGCTGCCCTACAGTGCTTGCAGCACCAGAAATGCAGGTTCAATCCCAACTATGGGTGCTGTCTGTACGGAGTTTGTACATTCTCCCTCTGATCTGCGTGGGTTTTCTCAAAAATCTCAGAAATTCCAATGACGTACAGGTTTGTAGAAATTGTCCCTAGTGGGTGTAGGATAGTGTTAATGTGTGGAGATCGCTGGTCGGCGCTGACCCGGTGGGCCGAATGGCCTGTTTCCGTGCTGTATCTCAAAACTAATTGGCGGGTTTGTATACTTGGTACAAGTGTCAATTGTCCCTAGTTTGTGTAGGATAGAGTTAATGTCGCTGGTTGGCACCCACTCAGCGGGCCGAATGGCCTGTTTCCATGCTGTATCTCTAAACTATTAAAAAAAGTCTAAACAACAGCTAACTGAGAGCATTTTGATGATTCTTCTTGCTAGCCTTAGCTTAGCACTTTGATTAACTTGATAAACGATTAAATTGATAAAATGAAACGAAGAGGAAGATTGTTATTATCTACAACTAATGCTGAGGCACTGTTCATTATTTGACTGATTTCTCTATTGGGAAGTAGTTATGATGACTGTTTTGTGCTAGTTATGGTAACTGCAGTTTCTTTGTGAATCAATAAAACTATATTTCTTGATCCTATCAAAAGCATCGAATCTTTGGAAACATTTCAAATTTTACTCCTGTGATCACTCTTCACTCTTCAAGTCTTCACCCTCGATTATTTTGTGATTGAAATATGATCAGCAGCAGATAATAACTGTGAAGTATGCGATTATTTAAAGCATGGGTAAGCACCAAAATAATTAAATAATGGTTTGCCTAGTTTTGCAGTCAGGGTTGATCACAACTAGTTAATGCATTAGACAGAGACTAGCTGACATTATGAACACAACCCTGGAACCTCTTGGCCGACTGCAATAGCCTAAAGACAACCCGTTGCATCACGGCCTGGTTCAGCAACTTAAATGCCCAGGAACAAAGATGATTATAAAAAGTAGGGGCCATTTCCTGGTCCATCACAGGGATGAACCTCCCTATCTCAAACAGGCAACTAGCATTATCAAGCATGCTCTCATTTCACTCCTGCCAGTAGCAAGAAGGTTTAGGAGTTTGGGAATTGTAACGTCCCACTTCAGGACCAGCTTCTTCCCAACATATATCACTATATCATGAACTCTATAAACACCAACTAAACTACAAACTGTCTGGGTTGCACTGGGAACTTTAGGCTTTGCACAATATTGTTTTTAATTATTGAATTTTTTTTCTTTGTTTATTATATTATCTATTTAGTGCCGTGTTCACAAGCCTGTTGTGCTGCTGCTGCAAGTTAGAATTTCATTGTCCCATTTTGGGACATATGACAATAAGACACTCTTCACTTTTAACTACTGAAGGAAAAGATGACGCTCATTGCAGCATTTGCTTTGGTTAGAACGTTGCAAAGATGAGAACAGTACAGATGTAAAGGCTCTGTCTTACGGTGTTGCGGTCATCGGCGGTGAAGCGCGGCTTCGCCTGTAGAGTGGACCGCACGGCAACGGCGAGAGCGCCGAGCCTATGCCCCGGGAGCGCCGCACGGATGCTGCGCGGGGGCCGAGTGATTCAAATACGGCTGGTCCCACGTGCTTGCGGTAAGTAAAAAAAAGGGCGGGCCGACTGTGATGACGTCGGCCCGCCGCACGTGACTCACCAGCGGCGGCTGTGGAGGCGGCCGTCCTGATCGCGCCGCTGTAGCGGTGGCTGTGCCAGCGGCCGTGCCGCACACGTGCCTCACTGGCGGAGGCTGTGACGGTGCAAGTTCGGCGCTCGAGCCACACTGGCGGCGGCTGTGGCGGCGTCCATGCCGCACTCGTGCATCACTGGTGGAGGCTGTGTGGTAGGAAAATATTTTTCAACAGTGTAGGTTTTATTTTAGCACCGTGCGGTGTTGGAAACAACGGCGCGCGGCCCCGGAATTGTGCGTTCTCACGAGTGCGCGGTCTATGGCGGCAGATTCTTCCCGTTTCGCCGCCAATGACCGCAGACTCGTGAGACAGGCCTTTAAGACAGTGTGACATGACTGATTATTTTGCATACGTTAGCAGTACAGAAATAATATGTAACTGATGGAAATGTTAAGTCGCTGGACATTTGCTGGTCCTTCATGCTTGGTGTGGCTTTGTTTGTCATTCCTTGCCACAGAAGACTGTGGAGGCCAAATCAATGGATATATTTAAGGCAGTGATAGATAGATTCTTGATTAGAATGGGTGTCAGGTGTTATGTGGAGAAGGCATGAGAATGTGGTTAGGAGGGAGAGCTAGATCAGCCGTGGTTGAATGGTGGAATAGACATGATGGGCTGAATGGACTAGATCTGCTCCTATCACCTATGACCTTATGGCTTGTGAACATTTCGGTGGTGCAATTCATTTATTGACATGTTCTGAACTTCTGCTACCATGTACCACAGTGAGGAAGTGTGTTGGAGTTCAGGTGATCTTTTAGTGTGTTCCTGGATTCATAATCAAACCACACGCATACTCTGGAAGTTACTGAACTGAGAGTTGGGATACACTTCATACCTGATCTGCCCACCGCAGTTTTACATCAGCCATAGGTGGAACGTCAAATGCTGCCCCTTTCATTTGAATGAGGTGGCTGACTTTAATTAGAAATGTAAGTGATTTTCTTTCATTCGCTTTGATAATTTTTAATTTTTAAGCAAACATATAAATAAATTGTGATTTTTAAATGCATCTTACTAAAAATATTTTTTAGTAGTTGGTTCTTCGACTATATCAAGATGCGTCGAATGGTTGGAGTAATTGGGAAACCGTCCAGGCTACTACAAGGTCATCAGAGCAGCTTCTGGGATCGACTTGTTTGTGCTCCCAGTGAAGTTATGGAATCTCCATCTCACAGAATGCCCATGGCAGTGAGACTGGCAGGACAATGGGAGCCACACAGCCACGGCAGGGAAGTGCAATCCAGCCATTAACGAAAGTTACAGGCACATCGTGTTGGAGGGAATTGTGTGTATAACCTGTACCCCCAATCTGGCGTTCACATGGGGTGCAGTAGCCCTCTTCATTATGGCTCAGAACAGACTAGACACAAGAGAAATCTCGCAGAGCAGTAAGTTTCCCAAACAAGTTGGTTTATCCAAGGTATTGACAGCATGCATTGGGAAACACTCTGAGAGAAGCCTAGCTATTTCAATGATTCACAGAACCCACATCCTCGTTTATTCTGTGTTTCAATGGTTATGCATATTTTACATTTTAAAAATAATTCATTAGTTATCAACATTTCTTTATAATCTTTCATCTAATTGTAATTGCACTATTATTGTTTGTGTTTATGTGTGTGTATGTGTGTGTATCTATCCGTGTATGTATGTATGCATATATATATATATATATATATATATATATATATATATAGGAAAGAACTGCAGATGCTGGTTTAAATCAAAGGTAGACACAAAATGCTGGAGTAATTCAGCAGATCAGGCAGCATCTCTGGAGATAAGGAGAGCATTCCTTGTCTCCACAGATGCTGCCTGACCCATTGAGTGTCTACCTGCTATGTATATATATCTATAAATATATATTTGATATGTGTATGGATACTGGCTATTTCCCCTTTATTATATTGCTTACAGAGCACTATGTTTCCCTTTACTGTTGTGCTGCTGCAAGGAAGAAATTCATTGCTGTGTCTGAGACATCCTTGACTCTTTGTTTTCTCTCTCTTAGCGTAACCTTCAACTATCTGTTCCCTCTAAGTTAATTAAAAAAAACATCCTCCTATGTGTCTGACAAATGGGTGCAATAAAGAACCCTTGTATCTCCTGATCAATGTTATTGTCCTTAGTTTACAACATTCTACGTTTGTCTTTACTCTGCCTTGCAGGCTAAACATCTTCTAAATCTATCTATTGCCTCTCCTAACATGACCTGTAAATGAGCTTCACTATTTTAGCCACTTTTCCCGTCATGTGTCCCCAGTATGTATGTACTTGGCATAAACATTATAAACCTTGCCATCTTTTCTTATAATTTCCCGAATTCCCCACATCGAATCACCAGTGAAGGGGCTGTCCCACTGCGGCGACCTAATCCGCGATTTAAGAAGAGTGTCTTCGACCTTCAAGTTCGAGGGCACTCGCCTGGAAAGCCTCGAGCTGGATTGACCGTCAGCGTTGAAACCACGAGCTGGATCGACCGACCACACACACGCACACACACAAACTCATTGCAAAGGAAGGGGGCCAGGGAAAGCGGGGGAGCGCTGTCTGAAATTCAGACCCGCGATGAAGAGGAAGGTAAAAGACGGCTTTAGAGAGTGGGGGGAGAGAAGTGGAGAGAAGGGGGGGGAAGGGGGGGGAGAAGGGGGGAGAAGGGGGGGAGAAGGGGGGGAGAAGGGGGGGAGAAGGGGGGGAGAAGGGGGGGAAGGGGGGGGAGAAGAGGGGGAAGAAGGGGGTGGGGAGAAGGGGGGGAGGAGAAGGGGGGGAGAAGGGGGGGAGGAGAAGGGGGGGTTGAAGGGGGGGAGAAGGGGGGGAGAAGGGGGGGAGAAGGGGGGAAGAAGGGGGGGAGAAGGGGGGGAGAAGGGGGGGGAGAAGGGGGGGAGAAGGGGGGAGGAAGAAGGGGGGGAAGAAGGGGGGGGAAGAAGTGGGGAGGAAGAAGGGGGGGAAGAAGGGGGGGGAAGAAGTGGGGGGGAGAAGGGGGGGAGAAGGGGGGAAAAGGGGGGGAAAAGGGGGGGAAAAGGGGGGGGAAAGGGGGGGGAAAGGGGGGGAAAAGGGGGGGAGAGAAGGGGGGGAGAAGGGGGGGAGAAGGGGGGGAGAAGGGGGGGGAGAAGGGGGGGGGGAGGGGGGGGGAGAAGGGGGGGGAGAAGGGGGGGGAAGGGGGGATAGGGGGGGAAGAAGGGGGGGAAGAAGGGGGGGAAGAAGGGGGGGGAGAAGGGGGGGGAGAAGGGGGGGGAGAAGGGGGGGCAGAAGGGGGGGACACTTTTAAGAAGTATAATGAAGTTTAGCGGGCATTTAACCTACCGGTCGGTTTTCCTTAGTACTGAAAACTCCAATGAGCCAATCAAAATGCCCGGTCAGCGAAGGAGATCGCCTTTGGCTGCCCTCGACTGCATGTAACTACATAGCGACCCAACTCCACTGCACTACGAGTTAAAAAAGAACCATGCCAACCAAAGTTTACTCATGGAAACATTTTCAACATGCTGAAAATGTTTCCGCGACCTAGCTGAGGCCGCGAGTATTCGGGAACTTCCCTCAAGCAGGAGAGTTCCAGTGACCTCATACGACCTCCTAGGACCACGTGTCGACCATGCTGCGAGTTTGAGTCAAGGGCAAACTGGTCTAAACTCGCAGATTAGGTGACCGCAGTGGGACAGCCCCTTGACTTTGCTATAATGTCCATGAGTTGCACACTTTGTCTGTGGTTGTACTGCCTAGCCCAAACCTTGGGCATTTACTTGTCCTTTCTTCAACTTCAAAGCGCTCCTGCACATTTGATTCCTTCAATAGCTAGTGTATTCGAACTATTGCTGACTTCTACAGTTGTAGTGTTATGTGGTAAGTTGGAAATCCATTTGATTGAGTTGAACTTTGCAGCTAAAATCTGTGGCTCTGCATCCCCTCAAGCTTCACCAATTGCCTGTTACAACTCTGGCATGAATCCCAGAGATGTATCATACGTGATAGCTAAATTTTCTCTAATGATTCCACTTTTTTTCTGCAGACGTTACAGTGGAGGATTGGAACAACTTCAACAAAAGACAATATCTCCGGATCCTACAGGCACTCGGGTTCTCTATCATTGACGTCTCCATTTACAAAACAAAATTCACTGCACAGAGCAAGAGTTTCTATCCACCACAAGGCTTTTGCTTTACCTTTCCTTATCCTTTGTACTGAGTGAAAATTTAAGTGGTTGCAGAATCTATGCAATAGTGCTGATAAAGTTTATCAGCAATGTATAATCTACCACAACAGTGGAGGAATAAAAAAAATATTCCATCCTTTGTGGAAAAAAAATAATCCATCAATAAATACTTCATTATAATGTTATAAGGTCAAAACTGCTAGGAGTAGAATTAGGCTATTCAGCCCATCAAATCTACACCATTCAATCATGGCTGATCTATCTCTCCCTCCTAACCCCATTCTCCTGACTTCTCCACACAATCCCTGACACCCGTACTAATCAAGAAACTACCTACAGTATCTCTGCCTTAAAAATATCTATTGACTTGACCTCGACGGACTTCTGCAGCAATGAATTCCACAGATTCACCACCCTCTGACTATAGAAGTTCCTCCTCATCTCCTCCCTAAAGGAACGTCCTTTAATAGTAAGATTAAATGAGAACTTACCAGTTTGAAGTTTGATCTTTATTTTATGAGGAGTTACGTTGGTGATGACGTGAAGAAGCCCTGCCGTGCGCTTGCGTGTCAATCTTCAAAGCAGCGGTGTGAAATCACAGGTAACAGTAATTGAGGTAACATAGTAAGAACAGCAACTTGAGAACTACCAGATCACCAACGTAACTCCAGCATTTTGTGTTGAATATGGAGAGGGGGTCAGCATGGGTAGTAGAGACATGTGGAACTAGATGACGTGTGGTTGATTTGCAGATGGAGCCAGTTAGGGTAGGAATAAAGAATGTTTCATTTTCATAGATAATATTCAATGCCACAATAAGTAACAACAGTGATACTGGTGACCAGCCAGTAAGAGTGCAATAGTGCAAAACTGAAATTGGCAGTGCAGAGAAGATTGTAATAGCTGAAATAGTGGTTAATGTTGCACAGAGTTCTAGAGCTGATTGGAAGAAGCCGTTCTTGAACCTGATAGTCACAATTTTCAAGCTCCTGAGATAAATGGGCAGTGTGGTGTGGGTCTTTGTTAATATCCGCTGCCTTCCTGAGGCAACGGCTTGTATAGATCACTCCCATGCTGGGGAGTGATAGACTTGTGATAAACCAAGCAATGTCTACCACTCTCTGCAGCCATCTTTATTCCTGTGTTACCAAACCAGGCCATGACACACACAACAAGCTGGAGTAACTCGGCGGGTCAGGCAGCATCATTGGAGAAAAGGTAAAGGTGACATTTCTGGTGGAGACCACCATGATACAAGCAGATAGCGATAACGTACCATACACTTGTACAGTAGCTTGAAAGAGTATTCAGCAACATATGTCATTTTCTCAATCTTCTAAGGAAGTTGATGCTTTGTTGAATTTTCTTTGTGATTGCATCTGTTGTCAGGAATTTTGAGAATTATAAGGAAGATGAGTAGGTTATAATAGGGTCAACGCTAGAGCTCATACTGGGGAAGCATGATGGGAAAAATGGCCAAGAATGTAGTCAGAATAGCAAAGCTGAAACATTCTGCTGAAAAGCAGGCTTTCCTATCTATTGGGGGGAGGATAGTCCTTCGTAGTTCTGTCTAAGTTATTATCTGTTGCCATCTTGCATTACAGCTGCTCTTTGTCACTGTGTTTAACAGGCAGGTCTCCCGAAGGTTAATGAATGACCTCTTTAACGAGGGCACCCCATCCAGTGAGTAGATTCTTGACATTTATGGTATCTATATGTTAGACATACGGGAGGGAGATTTCTAAACAACAGGAAGAGTAAACTAAAGTTAACTCGGGGGAGAGACAAAGATGGAAGTAAACAGCGACCTTGTTTAATGGTTTATTTCAACTCCACCAATAACCATTGTGGCATGCGATATAAACATTTTACAGTTACTATTGTTTGTTGAAGCAGTTTGGGCTTGCTCATGCTGTTTCTCGATGTACATCGCGAAGGCCTTAAATAAACAGACTTGGTCGATAGGCTCACCACTGATCTATGAGTGGTTTTATTTTGTGACGGTGCCTACCTGAGTAAAGTTAGATATGGCGTACGAGTAAATAATCCCCACCTACACATCGATGTGCTGGACACGGGACAGATCTTTAAGATATGCATGCCCAAGCACTTGAAGGTGCTCATTCTCTCCACTGCCAACCGATCAATAAAGACAGGTTCATGGACCCCTTGCTTTCCATTTATGAAGTTAATATTCTGCTCTTTGGTCTTGCTAATGTTTAGAGCAAGATTGATTTTCTGGCTATATCAAATTTAATTATCAATATCCTTCTGGTATTCCGGTTCTGCTCTAACTCCCTCTCCACAGACAAAACAAGGATAGAGTTTCCTTGGTCCTCACCTTTCACCCCACCTGCCTGCGCATCCAACACATCATTTTCTGATCACCGTCACCTCCTAAGTGATCCCATCACTAGTCACATCTTCCCACCCCCACCCCATTCCACCGTCCACAGAGACCACTCCCTCCACAGTTTCACTCATCTCATCTCACGCACATAGCCCTTTCCCCAGGTACATTCCCCTGCAACTGCAGGAGATGTAACACATGTTACTATACTTTCCTCCTCACATCCACCTGGGAACCCAGTTGGCTGTTGTGGGCAAGTTGGGCTGAAGGGCCTGTTCCACACCATATCATTCTATGACTGTAACCCCACAAGTCATTCAGACATTCATGTGCACCTCCTTTAATCTCGTCTACTGCATTTTGTGTTCCTTGATGTGACCTCTTTACATTGGTGAGACCAAGTGTAGACTTGACGACTGTTTCACTCAACACCTACACTTGGTCTACTAAACGCCTGCTGGATCTCTTGGTTGTTAACGAGTTTAACTACCCTTCCCATTTCCACATTGACCTTTCTGTACTGGGCTCCAGGAGTTTCAGTTCAAATGGTACATCAAAGATAAGACCATAGCAAGCCAGAGCTTTGGGCAGAAATTGTAAGAAGACTATCTCAAAGTTAAATAATATAATTAATAACCCATTCCAGAGACCTTCCTAACCAGGACATTAATAGAAAAAAATGAAACAATGGTAGTATTTCATATTTTAAACAATTTCGAGATCATAGAAGACTATTTTATTTGGGCACAGTGAGCAAAAAAAAGTTGGTATTTGGTGTGATTAAAGGGGTTAAAATGAAGGGCTATTTTCTTCCCACTTTAATCCATAAAATGAATTCAATTTCCTGTCTAAAACGGCAGCACGGTGGCGCAGCGGTAGAGTTGCTGCCTCACAGTGCTTGCTTCATCAGAGACCCGAGTTCGATCCCAACTACAGGTGCAGTCTGTACGGAGTTTGTACATTCTCCCCGTGACCACGTGGGTTTTCTCCGAGATCTTTGGTTTCCTCCCATACTCCTACACCGTCCCAAAGGCGTACAGGTATGTAGGTTAATTGGCTTGGTATAAGTGTCAATTGTTCCTATTGTGTGTAGGGTAGTGTTAATGTGCGTGGATCGCTGGCCAGCGTGGTGTATCTCTAAACTAAAGTAAACAGACTTGGTTATTGTCCTGTATTTTAAAAATTCTATGAACCAGATTAACACATAGATTTACTTCATGGTGAGAAAGCTAAAGATATCTAGAAACAAAGAACTGCAGCTGCAGGTTTATACCAAGGATAGACACAAAGTGCTGTGGCAATGCAGGACGTCAGGCAGTCCCCTTCTTCAGAGTGAAACAGGGTCTCGACCCAAAACATCACCAATCCATGCTCTCCAGAGATGATGCCTGACACGTTGAGTTACTCCAGCATGTTTTGTCTATATTAATGGTATCTAGAGTCGGCTTCACTTTGCGAGAATGTTCTCTTCTTAGCCCCCCTTCAGTCATGGCTGACCATGGGCGTCTCCAGGGTGCTATTCCCTAAATGGAGGACGCCAGTGCGTGACTTTGTTTAATGTGGGGAGACTGGTGCACAGACAGCCACCCCCACGGTCCTTGACAGATCTGGGTCAGGATCCAGTGGCATGGAGTCAAAGATGACCGGAGACCCTTTTCTGCAGCAGCCTTCATCCGCCTTCCCAGCCGTTGTGACCCTCCACTAAGGTAAGCCATCATCCTCCGCCTGTTCCACCATTGAGGTTTTGGTTGGATTGCTCTTTGTCAGAGACCTCCCCATTGACCTCACCGCCATGGAACGCCCTACCAGGAGCATAGCTCCAGACGGCATCGCTCTCAGGGTCTCAGGTCCACACAAGCTTCTCCACCACGACAAGGTGACAATCCACGGAGAAGCCTGACAATGACTGTTGCAATATGAATGAAGAGATTGACAAGCTGGTTCATTGTTGTAGAGCACGAGTTTTAAATGAACTGAATGATCATAAACCAACAAAATGATTTCTACCAGAACTGCTTCATTTCTCTGTTCACTGGTGACAATAGTACTTTGTGTGGCCAAAACTATTGATGAAGATGAAACTAAAATGTATCAATCTAGAAGGGGTTTAAAGGATACAAGGCTTTCTGCCAGATTACACTCTAAATTAACACAATGATCCAATAATTCAAGGGAAATGAGCCACAGGAGGGAGGCAGCAAGGCAAACAAATGATATCCAGTTAGAAATATGAAGATGATCACAGCACCTTTCTATAACACTGTGACACAGTGTACTACAAGATGCCCCAGAAGAGAAAGAACTTTGTGAAGCAGCCTGAATATATATGGCCTGCAGGAGAGATAAATAATAGGAATACATCTGACATGAATATTGGAATAAAAGATGATCATCAATACATCAGAGTAAAAATGCAAAATAATCAAAATACAATTTTTTGTTAATTATGGAATGTAAGAAAAATGAGCACATGGATGGTGGAACAGATTCATAGCCGTGGTCTCTAGTTTCCACCCCAATAGTCTCTGGATCTCTCAGATTATCTTCATCAATCATTTTGCCTCACAAAGTACTGTTGCGACTGGTGAACATAGAAATGAAGCAGATCGGGTGGAAATCTTTGTGTTCCAATGTCCATCTTCACAATCTGTCAGCTCCAACAATTCCACCACTATAAACATAGGACTTTGAAAGGATTGCTCCCTTCACGATTCCTGGTTTATTCCAGGTGGCACAGTGGCAAAGGTGGTAGAGCTGCTGCCGTACAGTGCCAGAGACCCGGGTTTGATCCTGACCTCGGGTGGTGTGTCTGTGGAGTTTGCACGTTCTCCCCGTGACCATGTGGGTTTCCTCTGGGTGCTCCAGTTTCCTCCCACATCAGAAAGATGAGCAGGTTTATAGGCTAATAGGCCAACTGTGTGTGGAGTGGACCATAGAACTATTATTATTATTTTTTTTTAATTTTTATTTATTAGAAGTACATTACATTACAATCACATACATTAATACTCGTCATTTATATCTTCTTACAATTAATGTACTCCCTTTATTTATTTTTTTACACTAGAAAAAGAAAAGATTGAAAGAAAGAAGAAAGTGAAGGAAAAAGTGCAAGTGTAGAAAAGTGTAGAAAATGTAACAACAAAAAAGGACGAAGACCCTATAAGAGCGAAATTAAAAACAAAAAGAAAAAGAGTTAAGAAATAGGCCCTAAGAAAAGAAAAGAGAAAGAGAAAAAAAGAGAAACAAATGTTTTTTTTGAGCATCACGTAAATAGGACATACCAACTCTTCAACTATCATCCCCCCTTACCTGACCTCAATTTTTTTTATTTTTTTAAAGTACTTTTGCAACCTATGTTTGTAATAATTCTATAAATGCAGACCATGTCAGGTGGAAGTGATCTGGTTTACCTGCTAGGAGGAGTCTTATCTCTTCTAGGTTTAATGTTTCAAACATATTTGAAATCCACATATTTGTAGTTGGAGGTACACAAAAATGCTGGGGAAACTCAGCGGGTGCAGCAGCATCTATGGAGCGAAGGAAATAGGTAACGTTTCGGGCCGAAACCCTTCTTCAGTGGAGCCTTCTTCCAAAATTTTAGAATTAGCTTTTTTCCAGTTATTAACCCATAGTCCATTCATTTCTTTTGAAACACATTTAGTTCTGGATCATCTTCCGTTATTCCGAAGATAATCCATTCTGCTTTGGGTATCAGTCTTGTTTTAAATAACTTTGTAAAGATTTCAAAAATTTCATTCCAAATTTTTTGAATTTTTGTACAGAAGACAAATGAGTGCACTATAGTTGCTTCTTGGGAGTGACATTTATCACAAATAGATGATACGTTTGGGAAAATTTTATGAATTTTAGTTTTCGAATAATATAATCTATGTAAAATTTTAAATTGTATTAAAGTGTGTCTTACATTAATCGAGCATTTATGCACGTTTAATAAGTATTCATTCCAACTTTCCTTTGAAATTTTAATAGCTAACTCTTGTTCCCAGTCTCTTCTGATACCCTCCGTAGGTGGTATTTGTACATTTAAAATAATATTATACAAATATGATATTAAGTTTGCTGATTCCGCTTTTATCTGCATTGCCTCGTCCAATACATCTACTGGATTATTATAATGATCTTTTGTATATTTTTTCAAATAGTCGCATATTTGAAAGTATTTAAAATATTGATTATTTCCGAGTTTATATTTTATTTGTAATTGTTGAAATGAAAGTAATTTTCCAGTTTCATACAAGTCACCAAGCGTTTTAATTCCTAGTCTATCCCATTGTGTATAAGCTTTATCTATAATAGAAGGACTAAACGAAGGGTTATTGACTATAGGTAATAAAAGTGATAAGTTTCTTAATTTTAAATTTTGTTTTATTTGTTTCCAAATACGGATTGTACTATGAATAATTGGGTTCTTATTATAGTTTATGTTATTCAGTTTCATTGGAGAGAGGAGGATCGCTCCAATGTTTCTAGAGGAGCAATCCTCTTTCTCCATTACAATCCAGTCTACTTGCTGGGCGGAGTTATCCATCAGTTGAATCATGTTTTTAATATTTACTGACCAATAATAATACATAAAATTAGGTAGTGCTAGACCCCCCAATACTTTAGGTTTATTCAGATGGGTTTTTTGTATTCTATGTGATTTATAGTCCCATATAAAATTAGTGATATCTGAGTCGAGTTTTTTAAAAAACTTCTTAGGTAAGTATATAGGAATTGATTGAAATAGGTATAAAATTTGTGGTTAAAAGATCATTTTTATTGCGTTTATTCGGCCTATTAAAGACATCGGGAGCGTTTTCCAGAATTTAATTAATGTATTCAGTTTATTAAGTAGGGGGTCAAAATTTGCCCTGAACATACCTTGATATGTTCTGGTAATTTCGATTCCCAAATATTTAAATTTTTCTGTAGCTATTTTAAAAGGGAATTTTAAAAGATGTGTTGAATCTTTCGGTTTTATTGACATAATTTCACTTTTATTCCAATTTATTCTATATCCAGAAAAAGATCCGAAGTCTTCAATTAAATTTAATATATTTGGTATAGTGATTTGAGGTTTTGTAATATACAATAATATATCATCCGCGTATAAAGATATTTTATTACATGAGTCTTTAGTATTATATCCATGAATATCAGGGTGTATTCTAATTTTTTCTGCTAGCGGTTCAATAATGAGAGCAAACAGCTGTGGTGATAATGAGCATCCTTGTCTATTTCCCCTTGATAGTTGAAATTTCGAGGATAATATGTTATTAGTAAGTATTCTAGCTGTAGGTTTGTTATATAGTAACTTAATCCATAAAATAAAATTCTCTCCCAGTTGAAATTTTTGTAATACTTTATCCATATAATTCCATTCTACTTGATCAAATGCTTTTTCAGCATCCAGCGAAATAATTGATAATTCTTGATCTTCAGATTTGTGTGAGTGCATTATGTTGAGTAGACGTCTCATATTATTAGAAGAGTATCTCTTAGGGATAAACCCTGTCTGATCTGGGTTTATTAATTTACTAATGTATTTACTTAATCTTCTAGCTAATGTTTTCGCTAATATTTTTTGATCTGTGTTTAACAATGCTATGAGCCAGGTTCTTCTAAATCTTTATTTTTCTTAGGTATTAATGTAATCGTTGATTCCGCTAATGTATCAGGTAGTATTCGTTTTTTAAAAGCGTATTGGTACATTTTTTGTAATCTTGGTATTATTTTATCATAAAAGCTTTTATAAAATTCATTAGTAAATCCATCAGGGCCTGGTGTTTTTCCATTTTTTAATGAGTTTATTGTATCTTCTAATTCCTTAATTGAGATTTGTGCACCCAGTTCCTCTTGTTCCTTCAGCTCTAGCTTTGGAAGATTACAGGTATCCAAGAACTTTGTGATATTATTGGAATCAATTATCGTTTTAGATGTATACAAAGTCTCGTAAAATTGCGCAAATCTTTTATTAATATCCTTCGGTGTTGTTAATAATTCCCCTTTATCTGATTTGATCTTTGGTATAGTATGTTCCTTTTCTCGTTTTTTTAGCTGGCGAGCCAAAAGTTTATGCGGTTTATCCCCAAATTCAAAGTGCTCTTGTTTTGTAATTTGAAAAAGTCTTATAAGTTTGGCAGATAATAATTTATTTAATTTAAATTTTAAAATTATTATTTTATTATGTTTATCTATTGATGGATCTTTAGCATTATCTATATCCATTTGTCTAATGTTCTTCTAACTGTCTTTGTTCATTCTTATTCTTTTTATTTTGAAAAGCTTGATATGAAATTATAATACCCCTAATGTATGCTTTAAAAGATTCCCAAAGTAAAGTAGGCGATATATCTGAAGTATCATTTGTTTGAAAAAAGACCTCCATTTGTTCTTTTAAATATATACTCGTTTGTGGATCTTTTAAAATTTGAGAGTTAAATCTCCAGAATGAATTATTCTTAGACAATCCTTCCAGTTTTAAAAAGAAAGTTAGTGGAGAATGGTCTGAAATTGAATTTGTATGGTATATTGCATTAGATGTTTGGGGGATTAATTTTGTATCCAGCAGAAAGTAGTCTATACGTGAGTATGTCTTATGTACCATTGAGTAAAACGAATATTCCCTGCCAGTTGGATTCACAATTCTCCAAACATCTGCTATATTAGTGTTATTTATATAGGTATTGAGGAGTTCCCCAGTTTTCGATTTCATATTCCCTCTCTGTTTTTGACTTGATTTATCTAAGTACGGATCTAAAACACAGTTAAAGTCTCCGCCTATTATAACATTTTGATAGTTTGACTCTGCAATTATATTGAAGATTTTATTGAAAAAGTGGGGGTTATCAAAGTTAGGGGCATATATATTTACCAAAGTAAGTGGAGTGTCATGGATTTCTCCATTAACTATTAGGTATCTCCCTTCTATATCTGTTATAATATTCTTTGCTTTAAATGGTATACCTTTTCTTATGATAATTGACGTGCCTCTAGATTTTGAAGTGAATGAAGAGTGGTATGTTTGACCTATCCATTTCGCCCTCAGCCTAACTTGATCCTGAGGTTTTAGGTGTGTTTCTTGTAGGAAGGTAATGTCAGAATTATACATTTTTAGCTGAGCTAATATCTTACCCCTTTTGATAGGTTCGTTAATACCTCTTATATTCCAACTACAAAATGAGATTCCTCCTAGGTTCTTTTGTGTGGTGTCATGCATTTTGAATAATTATAGTACCTTTGAATCTTGTGGTGCGTCCATGTCCCAGGTCTTTAGGTATTGGGGGAGTTTTTGAATTATTAACTTTTGCTGGTATGTCCATTTTACTCTTATCACTAAACACAAAACACAAACAAGTGATTTTATGTGATAAAAAAAAAACTAAAAAAGTGAGGCTACAGTGTCTGATATAGTCGGCACTGTAACGAGTGACCCACCTGTAAGTGGGAAAAAACCTTATTTTGACTTCCATTGCGTTGTTACTCAAATAGCTCCGCTCTCTTAGTTAATCATAACATATTAAAATATTAAAACGAGGCCTCACATTCAGATATATAATACAATTTTACCCTGATATTTCCTTATAACATATATATATATCAGAGTTTAATTATTAAACCAATATTTTTGATTTCAATAAGAATCAACTGTTGGTTGAAGGGGTTAACGAGACGTGCTCCTGGACATAAGCCAGGAGCTCGTTTCTCATCCCCTCCTCCCGCTTATAGACAAGGTTACAATTTATTAAAAATTCATATTAGTATGTTAGTTCATTATTTTATTTTTTTTGTTAGTATTCTAATCTAACCTGCATAACTTTTTAAGTTGTTAATAGGATAAGTTCTTACAATTGGTTATAACATTTTAATCAATAAGCAATTATTTTCTGATTCATATTCCTACTGTTAAGTTGTTTACACGTTTTGAACAGAAAATGTCCTTGCTTCAACATTCCGGAGATAACAATGTAACTATCCCCAGACAAAACATAGCTGAGAATTATTCGGATCTGCCAAAGCTCCCTTTTATTTCTGTTTTTCAACGATCGTTTGGGCATATTTGAATGCGTCTTCAGGCTTAACAAATGACTTTTCAAGACCATTAAAGGAAATACGCATTTTCGCGGGATAAAAAACCCCAAATCTGACCCCTTCTCTCCCTCTTAAAAGATCTTTAACCTTATCAAATTTGTTTCTTTATTGCACAATTTCATACGGGTAGTCGCTGAATATCTTAATAGTGTCCTTGTCCAGCCGCAATTGTACACCATATTTGATTTTACTCATAACATATTCCAGTTCTGCAGTATCTCGAAATTTCACTATAATATGTCGTGGATAAGCTTTTCCCGCACCAGATCTTTTTCCAAATCTTGGGACACGATGAGCCACTTCGATTTTCGGTTCCTTGGAAAGATTCAACAGTTGTTTCAACAAGCCCATGGCAAATTCACGTACCTGTTCCCCTTCTGCCCCCTCTGAAACACCAAGAATTCTCAAATTCTGGCGTCTAGAGCGAGCTTCCAGGTCCAGGCATTTGACTGAGACTTTCTCTAATTGAGTCCCCATTTGTAGTGACGCTTGTTCGTTTTCTCGCCTCATTTGCTCATGTTCTTGCCTCAATTTCGCCATGTCTTCAACCGTGTTTTTCTCCAATTCCGTAATTGTGTGCATACTTGCAGCTACTGTTTCAAGTACAGCCGTGAACTTATCCGTAGTAATTACATCCATCTTATCCATTTTCTCTGATAGTCCATCTTTCACCTCATCAATTCGTTTATTCATAATGTCCAGTAAATCCGTCATATTCTTCTGGTTACCAGCATTTAAATCCTTCATCATCTTCTCCATTCCTTCCATCATTTTTGCCGAATTTTCCTTCATTTCCTTCTTATCTTCCACCCTATTATCCGAGATCTCATCTTTCAAATTTTTCATTGATTTCTTCAAGTCATCAAAGTCTTTCTTAGATCTTGTATCCATTTCTGCAGCCACTTCAGAGACTTCAGAGGTAACTTCTGCTTCAGACTTTTTCGACAGCTTATTCACTGTTCTCTGAGGGCTCACAGCTGGAGGCAATTTACTCATTTAAAGGGCTTCAAACCACCGTTTAAAACATCGCGTTTAACGATGACGTCATCAGCGCGGTAACCAGAAGCTCCGGTAAGGTTTTTAAAAACAATCCCGATTTTCGGACCCGTTTTACACGATAAATCGTGAAGTTTTTCGGGAGTGGAGCTGGGTGCACGTCTGTTAGTCCAACATGACGCCACCGGAAGTCATAGAACTATTATGAACAGGGCCAGTTTCCATGTTATATCTTGCCAATAATCAATCTTCTGTCCCCGTCTATGGGTGAGTCTTTGTAAACCACAAGCACTCAGTCCACAGGAATGACGCTGAGATTTTAGTTGCCTGCCATTTTAATTCACATCCCACTCTCACTTTAATGTCCCTGTGCCTCCTACACTGTTGCAATGAGTGCCAATGTAAGGTCAAGGAACAACACCCGATTCCTCTCCTGCGGAGGCTGCAGCGTACAATCTCCAACTTCAGGCGTTGTATTTTCGTTCATATCATAACTAACTATTTGTGCTTCCCATTCCTATCTTCCATTTTTTTTTCTGGTCTGTTGGCCAACCTAGTTGGGCAGTCTATACAATAATACCCCAATATCAGAACATTAGTAACACATTATGTGGAGGAAGGACATGAACTGCCTGGGTAGAAAACTCGGGGGGTGGGGGGGGGGGGGGGGGGGAACAGCACGTTCCACCCATGTTTTGAGAGGTGGGGGACAATCCCCCCCATATTTTGTGAAACATGTATTTTGCAATCAGTTCCCATCCGACCGCGCGCTGCTGAGTCGTGGCCGCAACGCCACCACATCCTCCGAAGTCAGATGCGTGTAAGATATGTGTAAGATGTGTGTTTGTTCGGGGGGGAGGGATGGGGGGAGTGGAAGGTGATATAATTGTTAGTTGTCATGCACACTTGCCAGCGGCCACCAGGAAATTGTGTCCCCCTCATGTTTTTAAAGCGATTTCCGTCCCTGCATGATTTGTGTAGGGAGGAACTGCACGTATGTACGAGGTCCGGCCGCCTTGTTCAGCTGCCAGTCCTTTTTGTGCCTCCGGTTCCGGGGGGGGGGAGGTGGGGGGTTAATGTGGCAGCCCCCCCCGGTGGTGGGTCACACACTATACATAACCTTCAGCTCATGGAGGGTCATGTGTCCCAGTGACGAGAGGTAGGGGTCACAGTGTGGTCACGGGTGCCGTTGGGGAGTATTTAAGGGGTTAATCGCACGCTCACGGGGTTGAAGAGTGAGGAGAAATAGTGTAGCAATAAAGGACAAGTTACAGACAATGATGCTCAATGAGACGAACAATTTGATGGCTACATCACTTCACCCTGACAGTCTTTCCCCACGTTTCAATCCCCTGCATTCTTTGATACCTGTAGCAGTGGTGTACAGAGCGATCTTGTGGTCCAAGTCCACTGCTCCCTGAAAGTGGCAATGCAAGTAGAAAGAGTAGTAAAGAAGGTGAATGGTCTGCTTGCCTCAATCGAGTCAGGAAGTCACATTGCATCTTTACAGGACATTGGTTAGACATTGTGTGCAGTTCTGGATGTCCCTTTACACACATATTGAGGAGGCTTTGGAGAGTTTGCAGAAGATGTTGACCAGAATTCTGCCCGCATTAGAATGTTTGAGCTATAATGAGAGATTGGACATAATTGGATTGTTTTCTCTGCAGCATCAGTGGCAGAAGGAAGACCTGTTAGAAGTGTATAAAATATGAGAGGCACAGATCGTATGGACAGTCAGAAACATTTCCCCAGGGTGGAACTGTGATAGAGAGAAGGCATCATCTTAAAACGGGAGGGATAACGTTTAGAGGACATGTGCAGGGCAGGTTATTTTGCATAGAGTATAGTTGGTGCCTGTAACACACTGTCAGGAGTGGTGGTGGAGCCAGATAGGAAAGAGGCATTTGAGGGTAGGGTTAATGTAGGGTAGGGTAGGGTTAATGTGCAGAGATCACTGGTCGATGTGGGCTCGGTGGGCCGAAGGGCCTGTTTCCGTGTTGCATCTCTAAGCTAAGCTAAGCTAAATGATGCCCATTGCCTTCAGGATTCTTACTGAAAGTCACACACAATGTTGGGACTTGAATGTCTCTGCAGTTCACCGAGGAATCCCATCATCAGACTGCTGGGTTCCTACTGTCATATTACCATCCACCAAGCAATAGGGTCCTTGTCTCAAGAACAAGCATTCAGATGAAGTATTAAAGCTGATGGCTAATAGCACACTAAGCTGGTATTTCTGTCAGATACAAACGGCAAAATATATACATATAGAAATGCACATTGAATCGTTTAACTTGTGGAACACACATGAAATTATATGTCAGGCTGCCAAGCAGACCCATGTACAGTAGGGGCTGTCCCACTTGGGCGACCTCATTGGCGAGTTTAGAAGAGTTGGAAAAAATGATATGTTGAAGACCTCCTTCGACCATGTAGAAGACTAGCTTCGACTACCTTCGACTACCCTCGATTACCTACGACTAAAGGCTCTGTCTTACCTTTTTGCGGTCATCGGCGGTGAAGCGCGGCGTCGCTGGTAGCGAGGACCGCGCGGCAACGGCGATAGCGTCGAGCGTATCCACCGGAGCGCCGCACGGATGCTGCGCGGGGGCCGAGTTAATTCAAACACGGCGGGTCCCGCCGCACGTGACTCACCAGCGGCGGCTGTGGCGGCGGCCATCCTGATCGCGGCGCTGTAGCGGTGGCTGTGCCTGCGGCCGTGCAGCACACGTGCCTCACTGGCGGCAGCACGTGCGTCACTGGCGGAGGCTGTGGCAGTGGAGGTTTGACGCACGGCGCTCGAGCCACACTGGCGGCGGCCCGTGCGAGCGGCCGTGCCGCACTTGTGCATCACTGGTGGAGGTTGTGCGGTGAGTATTAAGTTTTGGACATTGTCGATTTTATTTTACCACCGCGCGGTGTTGGGAACACCGCCGCACGGCCCGGGAATTGTACTTTCTCACGAGTGCGCGGTCTATGGCGGCAGATTCCTCCCGTTTCGCCGCCATAGACCGCAGACTCGTGAGACAGGCCTTTAACATGCCGACCTACTACGACCTACTACGACTAAACCTACGAGTAAAAAAAGTATTAATTTTTTCCATGGCGACCTTTTTTTACTAGCGGGCATTTTTCAGCATGTTGAAAAATACGCTGCGACCTAGCTGAGGCCTCGAGTACACGGAGACCACTCTCAAGCGTGATGGAGAGTTACAAAGACCTCCTAGGACCTTGTGTCGACCATGCTGCGAGTATGAGTCGAGGGCAAACTCGTCAGAACTCGCGGATTAGGTCACCCAAGTGGGACAGGCCCTTAAAACTCCTTTAATTTGACATGCCCTGGATTTTGGAGGTGCCAATTTTGCAGATGTTTGGAACTATTGGATGTTATTTCTATTATCTTGTTATTTCTTTTAATTTACAGGTTTACAGCATGACAATACTTTTGCTGGTCAACCATGTATGTTGAAAGATGAGATAGACACAAAACGCTGGAGTAACTCAGTGGAACAGGCAGCATCTCTGTGGAGAATTCGGGTCGAGACGTCTCGTGGGAATCGAGTCGAGACGGAACATGGGAATCATGGCCCTGGTCAGTTGGGAGTGAGGACAGGAACTGGGATTCCAGAGTGGAGAGAGGATGGGATTTGGGAACCCAGTGAGTTGGGAGGAAACTGGTGCCCCAGTGAGTGAAGAGGGAATGCGGGACTGCAGCCCCATGGAGGCATGGGAACTGGGGCCACTGTAAGCGGAGAGGGATTATGGGATCTGGGGCCTGGTGTGTAGAGAAATGGCTCAGGGCTTGGGTGGAGAAGTGAGTGGAGAAGGAGCAAGGGATGTGGGGCCCCAGTGAGTGGCATGGGAGCGCAGGAACTGGGGCCCTGTGGGACAATAGGAACAATAGGAACTAGGACCCTGGTGAGTATAGAATGGGTGGAGGAGCTGGAATCCCAATGAGCGTCGAGGAACTGTGGAACTAAACCGCCGTGAGTGGTGAAGGAGTATGGAAACTGGACCTCGGTTGGTGCAGTGAGAGCAAGGGGACTGAGGCGATGGGCAGTGACACAGGAGCTTGTTAACTGGGACCCCACGAGTGGAGTGGGAACTATGGCCACAATGGGTGGTGAGAAAGTGCATATCCAAGACCCCCCAGTCAGTGGAGAATGTGCAAGGAGCTGGAGTCCCAGTGATCCGAGAGGGAGTACAGGAACTGATGCTCTGAGTTAAGAGGAACTCAGCCCCTGGTGACCAGAAAGAGATGGCAAGAGCTGAGATCCCACTGGGTTAAGGAGAGATGGTGGGAAAAATTGCCTGATGAGTTTGGTGTATTGTCTTTCCGCTGACTGGATAGCAGGCAACAACAGCTTTTTGCTGTACCTCGGTACACGTGACAACAAACTAATCTGAACAGGTGCTAAATAGTTATACAGCAGGCTATCGGAGTTTTACTGCGTAACCAAATTGTTCCCTGAGATCTATCTAGAAATACATTGAATAGTGAAGATAGGCACAAAAAGCTGGAGTAACTAAGCGGGACAGGCAGCATCTCTGGAGAGAAGGAATGGGTGAAGTTTCGGGTCGAGACCCTTCTTCAGACTTCAGTTACTCCAGCTTTTTGTGTCTATCTTTGGTTTAAACCAGCATCCGCGGTTCCTTCCTACACATTGAATAATGGCTGGGCTGAGGATGTGCTGAGTATATTTGAAATGTTAGAACCGGTTCATTCTTTCCAACAAACGATGCTGTTTCCAAACAAGAAGGAAAGAAGCGTGTTAATTGATAATACCATTTTTGACACTAGATGAGGTGTAAAACACAATGTATTAATTGTTGTGGATGCTTTGAGGTTCTGCTAAGTGCACTACTGGCAGATGTAATGGAAATAATAAACACTGCTGTCATTCTGTGTTCCTATACATTCCTTTTGTTAAAAAAATATAGCGCTGAGTCCCTCTGACCTTTTGCTGATTAAACAGATTTCAATTTGAATCTAACAATATCAGTTCTTTCCAACAGGCTGACAGATTACACTTATTTTGTAACAAAATGTTTTAATAACTGAACCAATTTATTTCTATGCTCCCAGGACAGCTGTGTCCTTTACAGGAGAACTCTATTTACCAAAATGCCACGGACCTTTTCGATATGCCATGGTAATATCTTTATAGTTCTCCACAAAATGTCATGAGTAAATACCAGAGATCCTAGCACAATGCAAGCTGTGAAAATGAAAAGGGTAAAAGTAATGATTGCAATGGAGCAAGAGATATACTTAGTGCTCTGACACTTTCTTCAAACCAAACTCCCGATCAACTACAATTACAATGAAGTAAAGCAATTTTACCTTTGCAATTATGCAAACTTACCTATCTAATTATAATCTGTAGCATACTCTTGGTGGATGGGAAGGATGGGGCAGGCATCCCATGCAATTTTTACCAACATCTGCCTTGGGAAATTGAAAGGATCATGTACGATATAATTTTGCATCTGTTGTAAGTTGTAAACTAAACTAAACTTAAGTTGTAAAACTGATACTCTTTAGGATTCCCATGAGCCGGGTTAAAATTATATGCTTAAACTTAGAGCTTGAGAGTCTAATCCCTGCAGAATTTGCACACCCTGCACAAGGAGGTTCCATGGGCAATACCAACATCCTGAA
This sequence comes from Malacoraja senta, assembly GCA_038087875.1. Classification (NCBI taxonomy): domain Eukaryota; kingdom Metazoa; phylum Chordata; class Chondrichthyes; order Rajiformes; family Rajidae; genus Malacoraja; species Malacoraja senta. Next base: position 106,059,391 of record CM075977.1, read on the forward strand.
GAGTTTTTACCAGACAGAAGCATAAACTGGATATGGAGTTAGTGGCACAGGAGACCGCAGATGCAGGAATCTGGAGTGAAAATCACACTGCTGCAGGAACTCAGCAGGTCAAGCAGCATCTTCGGAGGGACAGGAGGTGTCAACATATTGGGTCAACACCCTGCATCAGGAGTCAAGGCAAGATATCACAATGAAACATTGACAATTCCTTACCCCCCTCCCCCCCACAGATGTTGTTCGGCCCGTTGTGTTCCTCCAGCAGTCTGGATAACCAGATCAGTTGTGCTTTGCTAATTGATTGAAATTGTTGGGATCTTGAGGGGCCACTGGAAACCACACACAGTGTTTTCTCCTCCTATTGGGGCTTGGCATTGAGCAGCCTAAAACTTGGTCATAAATTGTGCATTATAAGCCTCTCAGAAAACTGGAAACCAAAGGTTTGTTGAATGGACAAGACCTGAATGGGCAATTGGATCCACAAAACCCGTCTAATTCCCTTAACAAGACCAGTGCAGTTTTCTCTTGTCATCAGACAGTCTATCATTGGATCACTATGCCCTGATCACTTCCAACACCCTTTTCCCACTTCATCAACAATTTAGCACAGCGCACAACTGCAATCTCCCCACCCCCCCCCCCCCTCACCATTCCTGAATGTCATGGGCAGAACGATGGCACAGTGATAGAGTTGCTGCCTTGCAGTGCCGGAGACACGTGTTCAATCCGGGTTTGATATAGTACTTTATTAAAGCAGCTTATAAACCTATTCAAGCACGCATCAAGGCAGCACAGTGGTGCTGCAGTAGAATTGCTGCCTTACAGCACCAGAGACCCAAGTTCGATCCTGACTATGGGTGCTGACTATATAGAGTTTGTATGTTCTCCCCATGACTTGTGATGGTTTACTCCGAGATCTTCAGTTTTCTCACACACTCCAAAGACGTACAAGTTTGTAAGCAATACAAACTTGGTATAGGTGTAAATTGTCCTTGGTATGTGTAGGATAGCGTTGATGTGTTGCTGTGCGGGGATCGCTGGTCGGTGCAGACTCAGTGGGCTGAAGGGCAGGTTTCCGTGCTGTAACACCAAGTTCCTGTAGAAACTAAAATAAGAAAAAAATGGTTGGAATTTCTCAGCAGGTCAGGCAGCATTTTGGGAAGAAAAATAAATGCTTCAGACAGAGGACACTTCATCAGAATTAGAAAGATGAATGAACAAGGTGTTTTAAGTTGCAGAGAGAGAGAGAGAGAGAGAGAGAGGATAGTGATAACACAGGTTGCAACTGCGACAGTGTGAAGACCAAAGTTGGCATGGTAACCATTACATTAACTACTGGTAATCAGGGACCAAAGTGGAAATAAAGACAAACTGTAACAGCATTGTACAGCCACATCTGTGTAAATTTAATAATTTTAAATAACCAATCTTTTTATCTTTTCTGTACACATTTGAAACCTGCTGCTTCAATACGTTTTATTTCAAAATACATTTTGAAAGTGGTTCTTACCTGTACAACTATGGTCAGCAGCCTAATATTGACATGCCCTCTCCCCCCACACCTATCTATGCAACTTAAAACATATTTACTTTTTTATGTTTCCATTCCTGATGAATGGTCCTGGCTCCAGAAGGTCAATTCTGTTTCTTTACCCACAGATGTTCCTTGATCTTCTAAGCACCAGTATTTTCTGTTTTGTTTCAGATTTTCAGCACCTGCCATTTTTTCCATCCCTACTACCTGTGAGAACTGGCTACATTATTAAGGATTACCATCTTACCAACAAGTCTGAAGAAGGGTCTCTACCCGAAACGTCACCATCAGATGCAGCCTTTCCCGCTGAGTTCCTCCAGCATTTTGAGTCTATCTTCAGTGTAAACTTAGGAAGAAAAAATAAATAAAAAATGTTCGGCACGTACGTGAAGGGCCGAGATGGCCTGTTTCCGTGCTGTAATGGTTATATGGTTATTATAAAACAAAGATACTAGACGAGCAGCATCTGCAGTTCCTTCCTGCACATTAGACAAATGAGATTTGGTGCTGAAAATAACATCAGGCTCCCGCTAAAAATTTGGCCAAGTCTGTCTGATTTCAAAATCATCTTCTTAGTTTTAGATACACAGATTGCTTTTAAAAAGCCTTTACTATCCTTTCCTTCAGCTAAACTTTAAATCAATTCTCCCGTTCACCCAGCTTTGACTGAATCATTGTTAAGTTTTCTTTTATAAGGGCAATGCCCTCTGGTGCAATTAATTGTAGATCATGTGCGGACAGGTAAGATTAGTTGTGGAGTGGATTAAGACGTGGTTGTAGGTAAGATTAGTTTATCTTGTCACCATGTTCTGCACATACATAGTGGGGCAAAAGGGCTGTTCCTATGCTGTGCAGTTGTACAGTATGTACTATGCTGTATGTGTGGCCATTACAAAGCTACCTCTGTTTTTACTTCCTTCATCAACCCGGTGGAAGTTGCAGAGGTATGATAGATAACGTAATAAGTATCAAGGGGATTTACCATTGTCGCCAGCCCCAATTATCTAGTATTCTGACTTGCTCTTTCACGGTCTCAGTGACTGATTTCCTCATAAACTGAGCAAAAGCATTTACTGCATGGCTCTCTCAGGCGTAAGGCCATTACTGAGGCTTTTAATCAAAATCACATAGTGGCAATTACATGGGGATGTGGTGTACATCCATTGGTATTTAAGAAGGTTTGAGCATTTGTGTGAGAGAATTGTCATTGTGCTTTTAAATTAAGCACAAAGGGAGGTCAGTTATTTACCTTGCAGGTTCTGGTGTACTCACATTAAAACGAGGATTGAAGATGAGGTGAAATACGATGTTGAAATCGACCAGCATTCCCTGAATCAGCCTTGTCTTGAAGCATTGACCATGTCATGGTGCGGGCTGTGCCAAATGATTATCACTAATATGCATTTGTAAAGTTGACTGCGAAGATGGATGATTCTGATTGCGATCCTCATTTACTCCATCTTGCAGAGTGTGGTCAAGCAAGGTGGTGCCATCACTCCAGCTTGTTTCTGAATCTGCCTTCCTGCGATACAATACCTCACCTGTAGCAAGTTCTCAGCTGGAGTGGAGGTCATGTGAGGCTGCATATTTGGAGGCCAATCCTTAAGTCATCATTGAATCTTTACCTGAAACCTTATGCTAAACATTTATTTAAAGATGTTTAGTTTAATTTAGAGATACAGCACAGAAACAGGCCCTTCGGCCCACCGAGCCCGCACTGATCAGCGATCAGCGATCCCCACACATTAATATTACCTACACACACTAGGGACAATTTACACTTATACCAAGCCAATTAACCTACAACCCTGTACGTCTTTGGATTGTGGGAGGAAACCGAAGATCACGGAGCAAACCCACGCAGGTCACGGGGAGAACGTGCAAACTCCATACAGGCAGCACCCGTAGTCAGGATCGAACCCGGGTCTGCAGCACTACAAGCACTAAGGCAAAAACTCTATGTACATCTGCCAGGCAACTCAACGTGTCAAAATCCAGATCCGGGAATGTGAATTGCTTTCCACATCTCAGTGGCCAAATTACACTGAAGACAGAGATTAACGACAAAATAAGCATCCAGTGCTTCAATGCAGCCTTCAGCCAACTCAGATAAAGGACATTCAAAGACCAGCATCTCATGGCCAACACCAAATTTGTGGGAAATTGAATAGTATGATCATCATGAGTTCATAGGTTCATAAGTAATAGGAGCAGAATTAGGGCATTCGGCCCATCAAGTCTACTCCACCATTCAATCATGGCTGAACTATCTTTCCCTCCTAACCCCATTCTCCTGCCTTCTCCCCATAATCCCTGACACCCGTGCTAATCAAGAATCTATCTGTCTCTGCTTTAAAAAATTCTGCTGACGTGGCCCCAACAGCCTTCTGTGGCCAAGAACTCCACAGTTTCACCACCCTCCGACTGAAGAAATTCCTCCTCACCTCCTTCCTGTAGGAACGACTTTTAATTCTGAGGCTTTGACCTCTGGTCCTGGACTCTCCTACTCGTGGAAACATCCGCTCTACATCCACTCCATCTAGGCCTCTGTCTTCATGATGAATGGAAAACCTAATATAGACATTTCAAGAGAATGAAATAGTTCCTGTTCTGGTGACTCTAACTTCTCCACTCAATCCAAATTGGATTTCATTATTTTTGGTTTATTATTATCACGTGTTCTGACATAGAGTGTCGTTTCACATGCTACCCAATCAGATCAGATAAAACTTTACATAAATACAATCAGGTTATAGTCGAGTGCGATAGGTAGAGCATAGGGGAAGATATAAAATGCAGAATATAGTTCTCAGCATTGAACTATGCTCAGTTCCACAGACAAAGTCCAATGTCTGCAATAGAAAGGAGGTGAATCAGACTGTAATCTATTTTATGGTAGGACCATTCAGAAGCCAGATAATAGAGGCCCTGCTGGGAATCCTGCACACAGCTTTGGCCCACCTTCTAGTGTTGAAGGCAGCCTCACAAACACTCATCACGCTGATTCCTGTGGTGACAGACTTGTCCTATCACAAGTGGCTTAAGAATTTGCATAGTATTGTTTAGAGATTGAGGAATGAGGGATGATCTTAATGAAGCATACAGGATCCCGATGACCCAATCCTGACTGGGTAGATGTTTCCACCAGTGGGAGAGAGCCAAATGACCAGACATCATTACAGGGTGAGGGGTCATCCTTTAAAACTCCGTTACCTTGGAATTAATCTTCAGTTAGTTTAGTTTATTGTCACGTGTACCGAGGTACAGTGAAAAGCTTTTGTCGCGTGCTAACCAGTCGGCAGAAAGACAACACGTGATTACAATCAAGCCATTTGCAGTGTGATACATGATAAGGGAATAATGGCCCACCGAGTCTGCACCAACCACAATCACCCTGTACACTAGTTCTATCCTGTACTCTTGCCATTTTACACAATCCAATTAATCTACAGACCTGATAAACACAAAATGCTGGAGTAACTTAGCGGGACAGGCAGCGTCTCTGGAGAGAAGGAATGGGTGACGTTTCGTGTCGAGACCCTTTTTCAGACTGCATGTCTCTGGAATGTGGGAGGAAACCGGAGCAGCCAGAGAAAACACACGCGGTCACAGGGAGAATGTGCAAACTCTGTATGGAATCAAACCTGGGCCTCTGGCGCTATAAGGAAGCAACTCTACTGCCATGCCACTGTAAGATAGTTTCAAATGCGCTGGCAAACTGTACACTAGGACTAATCTTCCTCTACCCTCCCTCAATGTTTACCCAGAGACAAAACGATTGGTGAAAGCCTTAATATTGACAAGTCCAGTATGTTCAGCATGTAACACACGGCAGTCCTTTTCCTGAGAATATTTGGAATGACTATTTGATGATGTCCCCTTTTTAACAGTTGCGGTTCGTTCATAATTAAAGCCTGCAATTGTAGAAAGGTTGCAAAGTTTCATTAGAACACTTGTTTACCCTTTCAAAGTGTATTCACAGATTATTTTTATTTAATACATCTTGCTGAGTCACCTGAGCAATTCCAGTGACTGAAATCGGAGAATGGAACAGCCACTCAGAATATCAATTAATTCACACAGACATCTGAGACAGAGCATCATATTAATCAATGAATGCTTCTACCCAATCAATTTCTCATCTTATTGGCCAATCCTTTCCTGGGTAGCTTACAACCCAACAGTATGAACATTGAATTCTCTAATTTTAGGTGACTGCTAACAAAACCCCTTTTCCCACTACCCCCTTTTCACCCCCACAACCCCCTTTCCCCTACCCTACCCCTCCCCTTTGCCCCATCCGGACTCACACCTATTTCTCCCTCACCCCTGTAGATCAGTGCATGCTCCTTTAACATAGTGACCTCACCACTACTAACTACTCCCCATTATCTTCAGTATAATTGTAACCTTCCCACCCCCAGCTCCCTCTCTAGCTCCGGTGACGGACCACGAACAGCTAGGGCAATATGTGTGTATACGATTACAATGTATGCAATAAACTAAGAGTGAAGTCATCACGTGTTTGACAAGTCTTTACATGGTGTCACAAAGTTGAACCCTGCGTCGCCTGTCTATCGTTTTTGTTGTTGTTTTCTCCAAGTTTTTATTTTCCTTTGCAACCCTTTATTTACCATGGCCAACTCGTGTCGTAAGCCTGACATTCTGGTGTTTGACTCCGACATCGTTCACCGGTGGACTGTCTTTCGGCGCGACTTCCAGCATTACATCGCGATCGCTCATCCTAATGCTACCCCTGCGGTTACAGCACATCTGCTCCTCAACCTGGCTGGCCCGGAGGCCATGGAATGTTTTGAATCGTTCGAGTACGCCGATGGTGAGAATGCAGAGGACCCGATATGTCTTACGACTAAATTTACCGCGCTGTGTGACATTCCCACCAATTGCATTATAGAGCGGTTTAAGTTTTTCACCAGGCGCCAGAAACCCGGGGAGCACATCGACTCCTTCATTGCATCGTTGCGTCACCTGGCTCGGCGTTGCCGCCTGGACGCGCTGACCCCCGACCAAATGGTCAGGGATGTCCTAGTTCACGGCCTACAGGACGAGAAGCTACGGGCAGAGCTCTTGATGAAGCCAGACCTCACTTTAAACGAGGCTTTGCATGCCTCTCGCATGGCTGCTGCTATCGACTCCGTATCTCCACCTGAGGCTCAGGACATTCACTATGCCGGTGCTGCTGAACGCCGGCGGAACGATGGCCCGCCACGCCAGCGTAGCACTCCCGCACCCGCGAGGAACAACCCACGTCGATGCCCCAACTGCAACTTCGCCAATCATCAATTTAATGTTTGCCCTGCGCTGGGAAAGACTTGTAATTTCTGTAGGAAGCTGAATCACTTCTCTGCAGCGTATCGTTCCAGGGGCCAGCCTGTCCCTGCTCCAAGAAGGAGTCTAAACAACCTTGCTGTGACTGATAGCGTTCATGGTTCCCTGTACCTTTCAGACGAACTCCCTGATTCTGATACCAGTTCCTCCCATGATGAATCGCGTATTTTTTCAGTCTTGGGTGCACATGCTTTGATAGCTGATCCATCAGTTCGAGTTACTGTAAATGGAAAGACCTTTCCTGCGAAGGTTGACACGGGGGCGTTTGCCAATGTTATGTCATTAAGCCTCTTTGAGCAGATAAGATCTGGTGAGAAGGTTACTGCCGACGACTCCCGTCTCCACGCATATGGGGGGAGTGTGCTCGTACCAGTCGGGAAGGCAACCTTTATCTGCACAGTTCTGAAGCCCTCTCGGCCCCTCTCTTTCCTCCTGATGAAATCTGAGAATGTTGGGCGCCAGTGCGTGCCAGGACCTCGGTTTGGTTTCCTTCCACCGCGATATCCACCTGGTGCAGACCCCCATGGATCCCATGTGCGAATACCCCGACCGTTTTGACGATGTATTGGGCAAACTACCCTGCAATTACGAAATCGAGGTGGACCCGAAGGTCCATCCGGTAGTCTGCCCGGCTCACCGCGTCTCCTTTGCTATGAAGGACAGGGTGGAGTCGACTCTGCGCCAGATGGTGCCCGTGGGCATCATCAAGGAGGTGAGTGATCCCACCTGGTGGGTCTCCACCATGGTCGTTGCTTCTAAGAAGGACAAGAGCGAGATTCGGATCTATATAAACCCCAAGGACCTAAACCTTGCCATCAAACGCCCGCACTACCCGATGCGAACGGTGGAGGATGTCGCTGCACAGGTTGGCCCAGCCACTGTCTTCTCTGTCCTCGAGGCCAAGAGCTCTTTCTGGCAGATTCCGCTGGATGAACGTTCATCCTTCCTGACCACGTTCGGTACACCTTTCGGCAGGTTCCGTTTCCTCCGCATGCCTTTCGGGATCAATTCTGCCAGCGAGGTTTTCCAGCGCACCATGGAGCAGCTATTTGCCCATCTGCCGTGTGCTATCATCGTCGATGACATCTTAGTGTACGGGAGAGACGTCGCTGAGCACGACCTCCACCTCCGCCAAGTCCTGGATCGGGCTCGTAAGATCAACCTCAAACTGAACCACAAAAAGTGCCGTTTCCGCGTCCCGGAGGTCACATACGTGGGCCACGTTTTTACGGCTGAGGGTCTGAAACCAGACCCACAGAAGACAGCTGCGGTCTCGGGGATGCCAGCTCCGGTCAACGTGCCCAGCCTGCAGCGCTTCTTGGGCATGGTGAACTACCTGGGGAAATTCATTCCCGACCTCAGCGAGCTGAGTGCGCCCCTGAGGGAACTGACCAAGAAAGACACTGCCTGGGTTTGGTACCCGCAGCATCAGGCAGCCTTCGATGACCTAAAGTCCCGGCTGGTTCGCACCCCCACTCTAAAATTCTTTGACTTAAAGCGCCCCATCGTCCTCACCTGCGATGCCTCGAATTTCGGTCCCAGTGCCGCCTGCCTGCAACTCTACGACCGCCTGCAACTACCTGTCTCCTACGCCTCCCGCACTATGACCCCTACCGAGCAACGCTACGCTCAGATTGAGAAGGAGCTCCCTGCCGTGGTGTTTGCTTGCTCGAAGTTCAACGACTACATTCTGGGTAACACTTTCACTATTGAAACCGACCACCAGCCGCTGGTCACTATCTTGAACAAACCGATCCACGTTGCCTCTTCCCGTTTGCAGCGTATGATGCTGCAGCTCCAGCGCTTCACGTTTCGAATCGTGTACCGAAAGGGCAAGGACATGTTTGTGGCCGACACGCTGTCCCACGCACCGCTGGCGTCTACTGCCCGTCACCCGTACGAATCGTCCGACCTGATGGTGCTAAACGTTAACTTTGTGCCTTCCCAGCAGATGCAGTCCCTGATTCACCACACTGCCAATGATCCTGCCCTGCAACAGCTTGTAGACGTCATCCGTCGTGGCTGGCCTGACCGTCGCTCATCCTTGCCGGCTGGTGCTGCGCCCTACTTCCTAGTCCGGGATGAACTTGTGCTGCAGGACGGCGTGGTGGTGAAGGGCCACAAGGTTGTGGTGCCTGCTGCGCTGCGGGACCACTATTTCCAAACTGCCCACAGCGGCCATCCCGGAGCCGATGCCACCCTGTCCCAGGCCCAGAGCCAATTTTATTGGCCCGGCATGGCACAGGACATCCGGGATAGGGTCGCCGCCTGCTCAACCTGCAATACCCTCTCTCCCCACCAGCAACGCCAGCCACTCCTGCAACAGCCTGCCCCCGCCCTGGCGTGGATGGCGGTCGCTACGGACATATTTGAGTGGCGTGGCAAACATTTCCTGGTCCTTGTAGACTCCTACTCCAGCTGGTTCGAGGTTGAGCGTCTGCACTCCCTCACTTCTGCTGCTGTCATCGGGAAGGTGCGCCGCAACTTTGGGATCTTTGGCCCTCCTGTGACTTTGCAGTCTGACAACGGCGGCCAGTCCTCGAGTACGGAGTTCCGCGCCTTCGCTGCCGCCTGGAACTTTCGCCACATCACCGGCAGCCCTGAATACCCGCAGAGCAACGGCCTTGCCGAGCGCGCCGTCCGCAGTGCCAAGGAGCTGTTGGAGCAGTGTAGACTATCGCATTCGGATTTTTATCTGGCACTACTGAGAGTAGTGAGAATTCTCGTGCCGTAGGTGCAGCGGTAGTGGGTCGCCAGGAGATCGTAAGTTCTTGTAGGTTCTCGTAGGTTGTCACTGGTGCTGACCGGTGAATTTCATTGGCTCATTGGGGAAAAAAAATGTAAACAGTAGTTTTCAGAACCAAGGATAACCGACCGATAATGTTAAATGTCCGCCGAGCTTCACAGCCGTGTATCTCTGACTTCTTAAAAGTTGTCTCCACTCCTTCTCCCCTACCCTGTCGTCCCCTTCTCCCCCTCTGCCCCCCCTACCCTCCTCCCCCCTCTTTTAAAGGACTTAAGTGACCCTTCCCGTACACTGTGCTTTCACCGTCTGAAATACAGCGCCAACCTTCCTGTTCATCGTGGTGTGTGTCTCTATCACATTGGCTTTGCACCGTGTGAATTTCACTCAGACAGCGCTCCCCCGCTTGCCCTGTAATCCGCCTGCATAACTGGCTGGTGAAGGAAGCGATGTGTGTTCATGTGTGTGTATGTGTTCCACTCTGACTGTCGTCGTTCCAGTCACCGTTCCAGTCGCCGGTTTTTCAGCGACCTGCTACGACTTGACAGTCGCCGGCAGTTGCTTGAAAAATCGCCTAAGTGGGGCAGTCTCATAAGGAAACCCATACGGTCACAGGGAAAATGTGCAAACTCCACAGTGTCAGAACCAGAGGTCAGGACCGAACCTGGGTCTTTGACATTGTGAGGCAGCAGCTCTACCAGCTCCACCACTGTGCTACCCTCTGTGCCACTCGGCCATCCATTAAATGTGAGATTAGTTTAGTCAAGTCCGAAGATTGCAAGAAAGGCTTTAACTAACATCAAACTTTGTATGAAAGTGTCACGTTTTCATACGTTCAGAGTGTGGACATCACTGGTAAGGTGAATGGGCCTCTCTTCATCTCCCAAGTGAAAAGTTAATTGAATTAATTGTTTTTGTTTGACACGAGAAGTGTCTGTGTGGATGAAACCTTTGTTCCACAACACATCACAGTGTGGAACCCACGGTGTCGTTTTTTCAAGATAACTTACAGATTAACAGATTGGCTCTGAAAGTGCATTCATGAAGGACACTGAATGCCAAGGGTCTCTTCCCCTGCAGAATCTGACCCTCTTCATCCTTCTGGCTATGTTTGAAGAGCTCCAGGAAAGGCCGAATCCGCTCAATGCTGGTTGTCTACGGACAACTGATAACAAATACTCAGCTCAGTTCAGTTTAGTTTATTGTCACGTACACTGACGTACATTGAAAAGCATTCTGCAAACTTTCAGCAGGCTAGATAGCATCTATGGAGGGAGATACAGAACCAGCATTTCAATGTTAACTCTGTTTCTCCCCTGCTGCGTGACTGACTGAACATTTTCGTCATTTTCTGTTTTATTTCAAGGAAAATGTCCGCTTATTTACATTTGCAGAATAAAAACTTTGAAGATCGAGTCACATCTTTCCATTGAAATGCATAAAATACTTTTTTTTGCAAGATCCCAGAAGGAGTATTTGTTTTTCGTTTTTATAAATAAATTTTGTCTTTAAAGGCAGAGGAAGTCATTCACAGAAGATAGACACAAAATGCTGGAGTTACTCAGCGGAACAATAAACATCTCTGGTGAGAAGGAATTGGTGACGTTTTGGGTCGAGACCCTTCTTCAGACTCACCAGTTGCATTTCTCATGTTATTTCATAGAGCAGCAGAACTACCAGCAAGCAGAACCGATTAGATAAAGATTTATTTACACATACCTGCCACTTACTGCAGTTCCAGGCACCAACCACTATTGCAGCCAATATTGTTTTTCGTTAGGATTGTAATGAAATTTCAAGTATTTCATTAAAATTTAACACAACATGCAAAAACCTGTTTTAGAATGAAAGTGGATTTTATAAAGAGTAGTGGAAAGAGCTGAGGGAAGATATATTTGTGTTTATATGCAGTTGTCTATTAATGCAGAGATGACTAAATATAGTTGTTTTAAAAATCCTTTATTTCCTTTAGTTTTGAGGGGGATGAATTGTTAAATAAGCCTTGAATCATCTGGAATGTATTAAAAATGACTCGTCTCAAATAATTACTCGACAAAATCCAATCTCCCAGTTACACAAACATCTTCAGTTTGATTTAAATTTCTGGATTATTTTTTAAATGATTCAAGATCTTTTTAAACATTTCTTTTTCCTGTGGTAAATAATTTGAAACTGCTTATTGCTGAAAAATAACAGTAGCCAGCCATTGCAAGCATATTTTGCGGGAACTGATGGGCATTTGAGCGTGAATGGGTTGCATGGAGATAGTGAGGAATTCAAATGAATGGAATTGCTCTAAGAGCCAGCAGAGACTCATTGGGCTGAATAGCCTCTTTCCCCATCATACAAAATCATGAGAAATATTCACAGAGCCATATAGCACCGAAACAGGCCCACTAGTCCAACTAACCCTCGCCATCAATGCTAGTCCCATTTGCCTGCATGTGAAACATACCTCTCTAAACTATTCATCTCCATATATCTGTTCGTGTCTTTTAAATGCTGTTATAGTGCCTGCATCACCTATCTCCTCATGTCATAGTGCCTGCATCACCTATCTCCACCAGCAGCTCGCTCCAGGTGTCCACCACCCTCTGAGAGGAAAAATTTGCCTTGGGTTCCTATTAAATCTTGTCCCTCTCACATCATAAACCTATGTCCTTTGGTTCTTGATTCCCCTACCCTGGGTAAAAGACTGTGCATTCACCCTGTTTGTTCATAGAGTCATAGATTGATAGATTGATACACAGGCCCTTCGGCCCAACTGGCCCACACCGGCCAACAATGTCCCAGCTACCCTAGTTCCACTTGTCTGCGCTCGGTCCATAACCCTCCAAACCTGTCATATCCATGTACCTGTCCAACTGTTTCTTAAATGATGGGGATGTCTCAGCCTCAACTACTTCCTCTAGCAGCTTGTTCCATACACACACCACCCTGTGTGAAAAATGTACCTCTCGGATTCCTATTAAATCTTTCCCCTTCACCTTGAACCTACAGTATGTCCTCTGGGCCTCAATCCACCTACTCTGGGAAAAAGACGCTGCATCTACCTGATCTATTCCTCTCGTGATTTTGTAAACCTCTATAAGATCTCCCCTCATCCTCCTGCGCTCCATGGAATAGAGACCCAGCCTACTCAACCTCTTCCTGCAGCTCACACCCTCTAGTCCTGGCAACATCCTCGTAAATCTTTTCTCAACCCTTTCAAGCTTGACAATATCTTTCCTATAACATGGTGCCAAGAACTGAACAGAATATTCTAAATGCGGTCTCACCAGCGTCTTATACGACTGCAACACGACCTCCCAACTTCTATACTCAATTCCTGTAGATATTTACGAGGAATTCTTCAGATCTGACCATGCACCACAAATGAAACTTCACCAGGAATTGTGGCTAATTCTCTGTAAATGTTGTGTAAACATCGTGTTATATTGTTACAATTGAAACTGGGTTGTAACATGCAAATTAAGTGCATGACGTGGTAAGGTCATATGATCTAGTTAACGGTTGCAGAATGAGAAGCCTGTAGAACACAATACTAGTGGAAGAGAACTACGACACAAAGTGCCGTCTCCATCTTTATCTTGAAGATAGATCTCAAAGCAATGCAAAACATAACACATGGTGGCAGCGGTATACGACCCACGATTGCTAAATATAACTTAATCAGCTACTGAAGCCTGAAATGTTCAACAAAAGACTAGTTCATTTTGTCACTGGATGCCAGTTAAAACAAGCGGGTAACCACACTGCAAACTTGAATATTTATAACTGATTGAATCTGTTATTCACTTGTCACGTACAATTGTAACGTCAACTCTGTACTCTTCACAATAGATATGGCTGCAACTGTTCGCACTAACTAGATCGCATGACTTAACTAGTTCTTCTTTAGTCTTCTTTAGTCAGAGGGTGGTGAATCTGTGGAACTCATTGCCACAGAAGGCTGTGGAGGCCAAGTCAGTGCTTATTTTTAAGGCAGAGAGATAGATTCTTGATTGGAACGGGTGTCAAGGGTTATGGTGAGAATGCAGGAAAATGGGAATAGGAGGCAGAGATCAGCCATGATTGAATGGCGGAATAGACTAGATGGGTCAAATGGCCTAATTCTACTCCTATAACTTGTGAACTTGTGAACTGCATCATGCACTTAATTTGCATGTTACAACCCAGTTTCAATTGTAACAATTTAAGCAAAACTGTATAGAACGAACAGAACTGTTATGTCTTACAACTGTTAATTGATTGCTATAAATGCAAACAATTTTGTTTAAGAAGGGGGAATGTTATATTGTTACAATTGAAACTGGGCTGTAACATCCAAATTAAGTGCATGGCATAGTTAAGAACTGTGATCTAGATAGTATGAACAGTTGCAGTATGAGAAGCCTGTAGAACACTGTACTAGTAAAAGAAAACCACAACACAAAATGCTGTCTCTGTTCTTTGTCTTGAAGATAGACCTGAAAGCAACACAAAAGATGACACATGGTGGCAGCAGTATACGTTGCATGTGCTAAATGTACTTTAATCAGCTACCGAAGACTGAAATGTTGAAGAAAAGATGAACAATTTAAGCCAAGCTGGATACATAGAATTGATTCAGTGCCTAGCAAGGTCAGGAAAGATAAGAATATTTGCCCACTCTTCGACATGCTGCTGTGGAGCCAACCACTCTGCCTTGTCAAACCTATTCCATCGCATCACTTCGTTCACTGACCATGAAAACACTCTAATACTTCTGTAAATATGTATTTATTTACTTAACTACCCTGCACTCTGATCCTAACACAAGCAGATAATGTTTTCCTAATTTGTCATCTTGACTAGGACGCCAGGTTCCATAACTGAACGTCTGCCGTTATAGTTATTCACACATCTGTCCTTCTCTCGAGAGCCGTTGGAGAGGTCGCAGAGGGAGGAGCTACACCCGAGTGGTAGGAGTTAAAAAGGAGCGCGGGGCTTGTTCCTTACAGAGGCCCGAGAGCCGTTGGAGAGGTCGCAGAGGGAGGAGCTACACCCGAGTTAAAAAGGAGCCGAAATCTGTAACGTTCCAAGTTCCACTTCAAAAACAAGTGGGTTTGAGGAAGCCGCTGATTGGTGGAAGCAGACAAGAGCGAGCAGCTGATTGGGAGTCAGATCCCAGCTGATTGTACTGTATTGTAGCAGTTTGTTCTGTATTGTATCCAGGGTAAGGGGAGTATGAGGGCCAGGGCAGTTTACTGTTCTGGATGTCAGATGTATTGTATCCAGGGTAAGGGGAGTATGAGGGCCAGGGCAGTTTACTGTTCTGGATGTCAGATGTATTGTATCCAGGGTAAGGGGAGTATGAGGGCCAGGGCAGTTTACTGTTCTGGATGTCAGATGTATTGTATCCAGGGTAAGGGGAGTATGAGGGCCAGGGCAGTTTACTGTTCTGGATGTCAGATGTATTGTATCCAGGGTAAGGGGAGTATGAGGGCCAGGGCAGTTTACTGTTCTGGATGTCAGATGTATTGTATCCAGGGTAAGGGGAGTATGAAGGCCAGGGCAGTTTACTGTTCTGGATGTCAGATGTGGGAAGTCATGGAGTCTGATAGCCCTCCAGACGTCCACATCTGCGCCAGGTGTATCGAGATGGGGCTCCTAATGGACCGTATTAGGAACCTGGAGCAGCAGCTCGATGACCTCCGTCTGGTCAGGGAGAGCGAGGAAGTCATTGAGAGGAGTTACAGGGATGAGGTCACTCCAACACCACAGGAGGCAGGCAAGTGGATCACGGTTGGGAGGGGCACAGGCAGGGACTAGAGAGTACCCCGGTGGCTGTACACCTTGACAATAAGTACTCCTGTTTGAGCACTGTTGGGATGGACAGCCTACCTGGGGGTAGCGACAGCGGCCGGGCCTCCGGTATAGAGACCGGTCCTGTTGCTCAGAAGCGTAAGGAAAAGAAGAGGAGGGCAATACTAATAGGGGACTCTATAGTTAGGGGGTCAGACAGGCGATTCTGTGGACGCAGTCGGGAGACCCGGATGGTAGTTTGCCTCCCTGGTGCCAGGGTCTGTGATGTGTCTCAACGTGTCCAAGATATCCTGAAAGGGCAGGGAGAGGAGCCCGAGGTCGTGATAGATATAGGTACCAATGACATAGGTAAAAAAAAGAGAAGAGGTCCTGAAAGGAGAATTTAGGGAGTTAGGAGGGAAGTTAAAGAGAAGGACAGCAAAGGTAACAATCTCGGGATTACTGCCTGTGCCACGCGACAGTGAGAGTAGGAATGGAGCGAGGTGGAGGATAAATGCGTGGCTGAAGGACTGGTGCAGAAGGCAGGGATTCAAATTTCTGGATCATTGGGACCTCTTTTGTAGAAGGTTCGACCTGTACAAAAAGGATGGGTTGCACTTGAACCTGAGGGGGACCGATATCCTGGCGGGGAGATCTGCAAAGGCTACTGGGGAGACTTTAAACTAGAATGGTTGGGGGGAGGGACTCAAATAGAGAATGCTATTAGACAGTGTGTGAGGCAGGAGGCAGAGAAGGAAAGCACTCAGACTCAACATGTAGGGGGGAAAGAAGAAAACAATAATAAACAGAGAATAAGAGGTGGTGGGGTTCTTAAATGGGTGAGCAGAGAAACAGACGGGTGTAAAATGCGGGCGGAAGCAATAGGTAGCAAGGAGAAAAGTAAAAGTGGCAGGCAGACAAATCCAGGGCAAAAATCAAAAAGAGCCACTTTTCAACATAATTGTATAAGGGGTAAGAGCGTTGTAAAAGCAAGCCTGAAGGCTTTGTGTCTCAATGCAAGGAGCATTCGTAATAAGGTGGATGAGTTGAACGTGCAGATAGCAATTAATGATTATGATATAGTTGGGATCACGGAGACATCGCTCCAGGGTGACCAAGGCTGGGAGCTGAACATCCAGGGATATTCAATATTCAGGAGGGATAGAGAGAAAGGAAAAGGAGGTGGGGTAGCGTTGCTGGTTAGAGAGGAGATTAACGCAGTTGAAAGGAAGGACATTAGCTTGGAGGATGTGGAATCGGTATGGGTAGAGTTGCGGAACACTAAAGGGCAGAAAACGCTGGTGGGTGTTGTGTACAGGCCACCTAGCAGTAGTAGTGAAGTTGGGGATGGCATCAAACAGGAAATTAGAAATGCGTGCAACAAAGGCAAAACAGTTATAATGGGTGACTTCAATCTACATATAGATTGGGTGAATCAAATTGGCAGGGGTGCTGAGGAAGAGGATTTCTTGGAATGTATGAGGGATAGTTATCTAAACCAACATGTAGAGGAACCAACGAGAGAGCAGGCTATTCTAGACTGGGTATTGAGTAATGAGGAAGGTTTATTTAGCAGACTTGTTGTGCGTGCCCCCTTGGGCAAGAGTGACCATAATATGGTTGAGTTCTTCATTAGGATGGAGAGTGACATTGTTAATTCAGAAACAACGGTTCTGAACTTAAAGAAAGGTAACTTTGAGGGTATGAGACGTGAATTGGCCAAGATTGACTGGCAATTAGTTCTAAAAGGGTTGACGGTGGATATGCAATGGAAGGCATTTAAAGATTGCATGGATGAACTACAAAAATTGTTCATCCCAGTTTGGCAAAAGAATAAATCAGGGAAGGTAGTGCATCCGTGGATAACAAGGGAAATCAGGGATAGTATCAAAGCAAAAGATGATGCGTACAAATTAGCCAGAAAAAGCAGCATACCAGAGGACTGGAAGAAATTCAGAGACCAGCAGATGAGGACAAAGGGCTTAATTAGGAAAGGGAAAATAGATTATGAAAGGAAACTGGCAGGGAACATAAAAACTGACTGCAAAAGTTTTTATAGATATGTGAAGAGAAAGAGATTAGTTAAAACAAATGTAGGTCCCTTGCAGTCAGAAACAGGTGAATTGATCATGGGGAACAAGGATATGGCGGACCAATTGAATAACTACTTTGGTTCCGTCTTCACTAAGGAAGACATAAATAATCTGCCGGAAATAGCAGGAGGCCGCGGGTCAAAGGAGATGGAGGAACTGAGTGAAATCCAGGTTAGTCGGGAAGTGGTGTTGGGTAAATTGAATGGATTAAAGGCCGATAAATCACCAGGGCCAGATAGGCTGCATCCCAGAGTACTTAAGGAAGTAGCTCCAGAAATAGTGGATGCATTAGTGATAATTTTTCAAAACTCTTTAGATTCTGGAGTAGTTCCTGAGGATTGGAGGGTAGCAATCGTACCCCACTTTTTAAGAAGGGAGGGAGAGAGAAAACGGGGAATTACAGACCAGTTAGTCTAACATCGGTAGTGGGAAACTGCTAGAGTCAGTTATTAAAGATGGGATAGCAGCACATTTGGAAAGTGGTGAAATCATTGGACAAAGTCAGCATGGATTTATGAAAGGTAAATCGTGTCTGACGAATCTTATAGAATTTTTCGAGGATGTAACTAGTAGAGTGGATAGGGGAGAACCAGTGGATGTGTTGTATCTGGACTTTCAGAAGGCTTTCGACAAGGTACCACATAAGAGATTAGGATACAAACTTAAATCACATGGTATTGGGGGTTCAGTATTGATGTGGATAGAGAACTGGCTGGCAAACAGGAAGCAAAAGAGTAGGAGTAAACGGGTCCTTTTCACAATGGCAGGCAGTGACTAGTGGGGTGCCGCAAGGCTCAGTGCTGGGACCCCAGCTATTTACAATTTATATTAATGATCTGGACGAGGGAATTGAAAGCAACATCTCCAAGTTTGCGGATGACACTAAGCTGGGGGGCAGTGTTAGCTGTGAGGAGGATGCTAGGAGACTGCAAGGTGACTTGGATAGGCTGGGTGAGTGGGCAAATGTTTGGCAGATGCAGTATAATGTGGATAAATGTGAGGTTATCCACTTTGGTGGCAAAAACGGGAAGGCAGACTATTATCTAAATGGTGGCCGATTAGGAAATGGGGAGATGCAGCGAGACCTGGGTGTCATGGTACATCCAGTCATTGAAAGTAGGCATGCAGGTGCAGCAGGCAGTGAAGAAAGCGAATGGTATGTTGGCCTTCATAGCAAGAGGATTTGAGTATGGGAGCAGGGAGGTTCTACTGCAGTTGTACAGGGTCTTGGTGAGACCACACCTGGAGTATTGCGTACAGTTTTGGTCTCCAAATCTGAGGAAGGACATTATGGCCATAGAGGGAGTGCAGAGAAGGTTCACCAGACTGATTCCTGGGATGTCAGGACTTTCATATGAAGAAAGACTGGATAGACTTGGTTTATACTCGCTAGAATTTTGGAGATTGAGAGGGGATCTTATAGAAACGTACAAAATTCTTATGGGGTTGGACAGGCTAGATGCAGGAAGATTGTTCCCGATGTTGGGGAAGTCCAGGACAAGGGGTCACAGCTTAAGGATAAGGGGGAAATCCTTTAAGACCGAGATGAGGAAAAACTTTTTCTCACAGAGAGTGGTGAATCTCTGGAACTCTCTGCCACAGAGGGTAGTTGATGCCAGTTCATTGGCTATATTTAAGAGGGAGTTAGATGTGGCCCTTGTGGCTAAAGGGATCAGGGGGTATGGAGAGAAGGCAGGTACAGGATACTGAGTTGGATGATCAGCCATGATCATATTGAATGGCGGTGCAGGCTCGAAGGGCTGAATGGCCTACTCCTGCACCTATTTTACTTCGGAGTCACGTGAGTGACTACGTAAAGAAGCCCGTCAGTGCGCCTGCGCGTCATTACGTCAGACGCCTTGACGCAAACGGACGTGAGGAGCAGAGCTCCTCGAGTGGTTTGTAGTTTTTCAACTACAAGGTAAGTAAAAACTTTTTTACAGGTTTTCCAGGTCCGTTTACTGTGGGTCTATGGTGATTTTTTCCACAGACGCCATGGGAAAAAACGGACAGGGGGAAGAGGCGAGCGACAGAGCCGACAGAAGTCGGGAAAGTCGGGAGTCCGCGGTTAGAGACCAACCGCCTCTAAACCCCGGTACAGTCGCCAGCGGTGAGCATAGCGACTGTGGACCTGGGGCTGGTGAAAACACAGTCAGCGCCTGTCGGGCAAAAGACAAAGTTTAAATCCCAACAGAGGGAGTCCCAGGCAATGAAGAAGCTCCAGGGCTAGATACTGCTTTAGAGCGTATTGCCCAAATAGAAAGCCTTTTACACAGGCTGTTGGAGCAAGGTTCACTCAGGAAGGAGTGTTCTGAAAGCCAAGCTGCTGGAAACAGCTCAAACAGCTCCTGGTAGAGGGCTAGATACTGCTTTCGAGCGTATTGCCTAAATAGAAGCCTTTTTCATAGGTTGTTGGAGCAAAAGTTCACTCAGGAAGGAGTGTACTGTAATCCAAGCTGCAGGAGCAGCTTAACAGCACCTGGCTCAGGGCTGATGGAATGCACCCTCAGGAATGAGGAGCGTGCTACGGGTCATGAGATTTCAGACCCGACTCTGACGGTGAGGCTGTACAAGGCGATGAAAGGCAGCTGCCAGATGTTCCAACCCTGGTAGTAGGATTCGCTGCCCCGTCAGGGTCAGGAGAGCCATTAGGAAGAACTGGCCTCCTTAATAAATTACTTGGTTTACCATTAGCTGGAACAGCATGAAATGGTTGAGACTGCAAGAGTATCTGGAATCAGTTGCAGAGAATATTAAAGCTGCTGGGTTCTGGAATAACTGCTTTTACCAGAATAGCAGGTAACAACCAAAAGATGACGAAGTTGCATCAGCAAGCACTGGGGTTGCTATGCAGCACCCACTTCGAGAAGTGCTATACGGTCTACTATGAATCCGAAATTCGCAGCACTCTGCAAACCAAGTAATATACAAATTACCCAACTTACTCTTTGGAGAGATCTCGGGAGACGTATTAAAGAGTTGGAAGATGAAGCGAAAACAGGATTGATGAAGACATCAATGGTTGTGAAGTCTGTAAAGAGGAAGTATCCTTTCAGACGTCATACGGATCCTGGACCAAGTCGCTCATCAACGCAGGGACGTAGTTGGCGGCCTGCAGCGGGAGCAAGAACCAGTGGGCGTGCTTCCGGGAGAACCCAGGAATCTCAGGGTACTGAAATGACTCAAGAGGTAGGTGGACCTGGTTCTCATGGGAACATACTAACTGGATTAAGTCCAAAAGTTGGAGGCAGGTTACATTTCTTCTATAATAATTGGAAGAAAATTACTTCAGATGTGTAATCCTGAATAATATACAAGGATTTCGAATTGAATTCAATCCAAATTATGATTTGCCTGTTCAGCATGTTCCTAGCCGAACTCTGCACTTTGTACAAAAAGAAGTGATGGAGGTTCAGGTTGCAATTGAAACCCTATATAAAAAAAGGGGTTATTGAAAAATCAGTCTACCAAAGTCACCAATTTGTGTCAAAAATATTCCCTCGATCAAAAAAGGATGGAGGATGTAGGATTCTTGTAGATTTGATAAATCTGAATCCTTTTGTGCAATTTAGACATTTTAAAATGGAAACATTTGTGACTGCCAAACAGCTTATTTCAGAAGCATGTTATATGGCAACTATAGACTTGAAAGATGCATATTATTCAGTGTCTGTTCATTCACAAGATACGAAGTATCTTAAATTTAAATGGATGAACCAGTTGTGGCAGTTCAAAGCTCTGCCTAATGGGTTAATATCTGCACTCAGAATATTCACAAAAATTGTTAAAACCAATTCTGGGCTTGCTGAGTAGCCAGGGGCATGTACTAATGGCATATTTGGATGATGTCTTGATTATAGGCAACAGAAGTATCTGTTGCAATTGTGAAATCAACTTTTGAAAAGTTGGGGTTTCTAATTCATCCACAGAAATCTAGGTTAACACCATGTACCTCTATTAATTATTTGGGGTTCACAATTGATTCAGTCCAAATGAATATCACTTTGCCCAGGGAAAAGGGTGGATTTGATTAAAGATTGCAGTAATCTCCTAAACGAGCAAAAACCTTCAATTAGACAGGTGGCTCGTGTACTGGGAAAATTAGTAGCAGCATTCATAGCAGTCCAATTTGGACCATTACATTATCAACAGCTGCAGAGACTTAAAGAACAGGCACCGAGAATGCATGTTGGTCATTTTGATAGAACCATGCAACTAACAACAAATGCTGTTTCTGGTCTGCAGTGGTGGGTTCTACATGTCTCAAGCAGTTCCAGCAAAGTGCTGATTGAACAACCTTCCATGATATTACAAACTGATGCCAGTGCACCAGGATGGGGTGCAACTGACTTAACGTCTAGCTGAGGAGGCAGATGGAATCAGGAAGAGTCATTGTTACTGCAGACATGGGGAATTAACTATTTGGAGCTTCTATGATGTTTCTATGGGCTCCAAGCTTATTGTTTTAACACAACTAATAAGCATGTTCAAGTTCAAGTTGATAACACAACAGTAGTTGTTTATATTAATGATATGGAATTAAGTCGGTTTCTTGTGACAAAATGGTTAATCAACTTTGGGCTTGGTGTATTGAAAAGAACATTTGGATTTCAGCTATCTATCTACCAGGTAGAATGAACGATAGCAGACACCAAGTCACGAAAAGTTCCATGATAATAAAGAATGGATGTTGAATCAAGAGGTATTCAATGATATAGTCATCAGATTTGGAATGACCGACATCGACTTGAATCATCAGCTATCGAGATATGTCTCATGGAAACCAGATCCAGGAGCAGTGGCGATTGATGCTTTCTCGCTAAATTGGGGTGGTATGTTTTCATATATATTTCCACCGTTCTGCCTCATAAGCCAATGTTTGCTTAAAATCAGGCAAGATGCTGCTTCAAGGGTATTGGTAGTACCAGATTGGCCTACACAGCCATGGTATCTGTTGATATTAGAATTAACAACACAAATGTTGATGAAAGTCCCAAAAAAGAGTAATTTATTGCTGCTCCCTGTACAGGGGAACAACATCCATTATATGATCGTTTGGATTTGTTCATTTGCAGGTTTTAAGAATGCCTTTTCTGGGACGAGGACTGTCTGAGCATACTGTGGACATGCTTACGGCAGCCTGGAGGAAGAGCACTCAAAAACAGTACCTTTCTTATATTAATAAATGGGAAAAGTTCTGGGTACAAAAGAATGTGCAATAAAGTACTGCAGATATTTCAAATGTTTAGAATTTCTGTCAAAACTTTATTATGATGAAGGTCTGAGTTATAGTGTAATTAATTCAGCCAGAAGTGCATTGTCCTCATATTTGGTTCTGGATTCAGAAAGAAACTCAATTGGGTCACACCCAATTGTTTCCAGACTAATGAAAGGAATCTTTAATTCCAAACCACCGAAACCTAGGTACGTGACAATCTGGGATGTAAGTGTGGTACTGAAACTACTTCGTGATGGTTATCAAGTGTGTCTTTACCTTTGGTCAAGCTCAGTATGAAAGTATTCATGTTTATGGCATGAGTGACAGCACAACGAGTGCAAACACTTGGAAAATTACAAATAGATAGTATGGAAGTAACTGAAGACAAGGTTACATTCTATATCTATGACCTAATAAAGCAAATTAGGCCAGGTGTGACAGGATTTAAAATTATGCTGGCAGCATATCCAAATGATCCATGTCTTTGTATTAAGACATATTTATTACAATACATTGAGGTCACAAAGAATTTGACAATACGGAAACTGGGTTTTTGATCACACACAAGAAACCACACAAGAGAGTTTCAATACAGACTATTTCCAGATGGATAAAAGAAGTCTTAACAGCTGCTGGTATTAACACTTATGTTTTTACGTCTCACTCGACTAGGGCAGCAGAAATGTCGGCGGCCAGGGCAAAAGACGGCCCCGTCGACCATATCCTCGCAGCCGCCGGGTGGTCCAATGAGTTGATGTTTCAACATTTTTACCATCGGCCTATTGTTAATGCGGGGTTGTTTGCAGAAACTATTTTAAGTTCTGTGTAAATTCCTCTGGTTTAAAGGGGATCTGATTCATTTCATTCTTGAAATGAATTACTGCATTTGTGGTACAAATGTTATTATGAATGCATGATTGATTATTCTCGTTCCGAGTCAATCTATGCAGTGAGAATCCGGGATTGATCCACGGCATGAAATCACAAAGCTTTAAAATCTTCACGTAGTCACTCACGTGACTCCGAAGTAAAATAGTAAGATTAAACGAGAACTTACCTAAGTTTGAAGTTTGATCTTTATTTTATGAGGAGTTACGTAGGTGATTACGTGCCCGCCACGACCCTACCCTCTATCATAAAGGTCAGATGGAAGTTCTTGTATTACTCGTTTTAGTATGAGACTATATTACTTCGGTTCTTGTTTTTTGTGATTTCACACCGCTGCTTTGAAGATTGACGCGCAGGCGCACTGACGGGGTTCTTCACGTAATCACCTACGTAACTCCTCATAAAATAAAGATCAAACTTCAAACTTAGGTAAGTTCTCGTTTAATCTTACTATTTTCTATGTATCTATGTATCTATGTATCTCTGTTGGTAAATTGTGTGAGGGAGGAGCAAAGGACTGAAGCTAATTGCCCAGAGATCATTTTTGCTGTGTTAGTGCTAGTGATGATGAAATTCAAATGTTAACTTTACCACTTGATAATGACTTAATAAACATGGTCAGCATGAACATTGTGGGCTGAAGGGTCTGTTGCTGTGCTATACTTCTCAATGTGCAGGAAGGAACTGCAGATGCTGGTTTAAACCTAAGATGGACACACAAAAGCTGGAGTAACTCAGCGGGACAGGCTGAGTCTGAAGATGGGTCTCGACCTGAAACGTTACCCATTACTTCTCTCCAGAGATGCTGCCTGTCCTGCTGAGTTGTTGCAGTTTTTGTGTCTATCTTCTACACTGCTCCATGTACATTGTTCTATTTCTATGTACATGGAATGAGCAATTTCTACATATCCTCTCTTTGATAAGAATGAATTCATTTACATGGAGGTGCAGAGTTATTTAAACTTAAGATCGAGGTTATGTGATTTTGGGAGATAAGATCACTCGTAGATCTGACAGTGCCCTTTCCTTTGGGTGTTGCTCTGATCCTTTGAACTGCATGACTGTCCAGGAGAGGCCAATTCCCTGCATCATTGCTGTTGGTTGGCCACTTGAACCTTGTCAGCCTACGCTTTATAAAACCCAGGCATTCGAGGCAAAGGGGGATCAATAACGACAACGGCTACCAAAGATAGACATAAAAAGCTGGAGTAACTCAGCAGGACAGGCAGCATCTCTGAAAAGAAGGAATGGGTGACGTTTCGTGTTGAGACCCTTCTTCGGATACCAACCTCCTAGTTGTTGTTATTAACTGTATACTCTTCCCCTTACATTCAACCTCCCAAAGCGCAACACCTCACATTTACCCCAGTTAAACTCCATCTGCCATTTCTCCACCCATTTCCACAACTGGTCTATATCCTGCTGTATCTTCTGACAGCCTTCTTCACCGTTGGCTATCTTCCAATCTTGAGGTCATCTGAAAATGTATTCACCAACCCTGCTACATGTATGAGGAAGATTGGGACCGAGCCGAGATCACCAGGGCCACTGTGTGGTCAGGGCTGGACTAACCATCACACACGCACGCACGCACGCACGCACGCACGCACGCATGCACGCACGCACGCACACACCCCCACCCCCACACCCGCACCCACACCCACACCCACACCCACACACCCACACACACCCACACACCCACACACACACACACACACACACACACACACACACACACACACACACACACACACACACACACACACACACACACACACCCACACACCCACACCCACACCCACACACCCATACCCACACACACACACACACACCCACACACCCACACACACCCACACACACACACCCACACACACACCCACACACACACACCCACACACACAATCACCCACCCACCCACCCACCCACCCACACACCCACACACACACACACACACAAAGACTGGCCACCAGGATAATCCAGGGCCACCAGGAGGAAACCTGTTGCATCGGCACCTCCTCTTGATACAAAGGTGAACTGCAGGTAGAAGCCTGATATTGCCACACCTCCTCCTTTGAAGACCAGGACTGAGCTACTGGGACAAGCTCGAGATTGACAGCGTCATCACGCATGTGCTCAGATGGAGAGGGACAGTGCCCATGTGGTCCTTGACTTTCTTACCACAGTAAATAAAGTAAACATTAGTTTTTTTTAGTTTAGTTTAGAGATACAGCACGGAAACAGGCCCTTTGGCTCACGAGTCCGCACCGACCAGCAATCCCCGCACATTAACACTATCCTACACCCACTAGGGACAATATACACTTATACCAAGCCAATTATCCTACAAACCTGTACGTCTTTAGAATTGTGCAGGAAACCGAAAATCTCGGAGAAAACCCACGCAGGTCATGGTGAGAACGTACAAACTCCGTACAGACAGCACCCGTAGTCAGGATCGAACCTGGGTCTACTGGCGCTGTAAGGCAGAAAATCTACCGCTGTGCCACTGTGCTGCCCTAACTATGCGAGTTCACCCTACTGCGAGTGTTGGTGTAATCATTATTGAACCGCGCCATCATTCCCTGTTGCTGCACAAATTGCAAAACCAAACATTCAATCAACATAGGCATAACATGCTTCCACAGTGAATATTGCAGAGACACAAAGGCGATCAATCAGTGCCAGGTTTTTCATCCTGAACTTTCAGCATCATCTGCTGCAAATTTATAAATAAATAAACTTGGATGTGAATGTGGATGGGTTGGTGATCAACTTTGCTGACGACCCCAACGTTGGAGGAGTTGCAGGCAGTGAGGAAGGCTGTCAGAAGATACTGCAGGATGTAGATTAATGGAAATGAGTGGAGGCAGATGGAGTTTAACCCAAACAAGTTTAGAAATGGAGTTTAGAAGGATGAGGGGTGATATTATAGAAAGATATAAAATTATAAAAGGACTGGACAAGCTAGATGCAGGAAAAATGTTCCCAATGTTGGGCGAGTCCAGAACCAGGGGCCACAGTCTTAGAATAAAGGGGAGGCCATTTAAGACTGAGGTGAGAAAAAACTTTTTCACCCAGAGAGTTGTGAATTTATGGAATTCCCTGCCACAGAGGGCAGTGGAGGCCAAGTCACTGGATGGATTTAAGAGAGAGTTAGATAGAGCTCTAGGGGCTAGTGGAGTCAAGGGATATGGGAAGAAGGCAGGCACGGGTTATTGATAGGGGACGATCAGCCATGATCACAATGAATGGCGGTGCTGGCTCGCAGGGCCGAATGGCCTCCTCCTGCACCTATTTTCTATGTTTCTATGTTTCTAAGTGTGAGTTGTTGCACTTTGGGAGGTTGAATGTAAGGGGAGAGTATACATTTAATGGCAAGACCCTTAACAGCATTGATGAGCAGAAGGATCTTGGAGTCCTAGTTCATAACTCACTGAAGGTGGCAACACAAGTAGATAGTGTGGTAAAGAAGGTGTAAGATATGCTTACTCTCATTGCTGGGCATTGAAATGTTATTGTTGTTGTTGTTCGTTCTTCGTAGTCGAAGAAGGCCATGACTTCAGTGTTTATGTTTGTGGTCCGGTGGTGACTGGTGAGACCGATCTGGGCCCGGAAAACTCGCCCACATATGGGACACAGTTGGGTGGGCGCTGCACTACAAGTTGAAGTGGCTCGAGCCTTGCGTGCGGCGCGTTTCCTCTGAACTTCTGCGGTGCGCTTCTTCTCAGCTGCACGCGATCCTGTGGTGATCTTGCTTCGCCCGGTTGGGTGGTATGGGTCCTGAAGTCATGACTTGCGCTTGACTTGGATTAAAGTGAGGGAGAGTTGCGCAAATCGTCAGCCATCTGGGCCTGACCCACTTAGACGACTTTTTAGGCGAGTTCAGGAGACTCTGCGCTCGCCACATGTTCGCTGGTGTCTCTGTTGAGTCTCCTTCATGGTCGCGAGGAATTCCCGCATTCTGGGAACTAGAAGCAGCCTCAGTATGATCACCGCAAATGTTTCAACATGTTGAAAATTTTTCTGCGACCAAAAATTTGTCGCCATGGAGAAAATCGATAATCTTGTAGTCGTAGGTGCAGTTGTAGTGGGGGTCACCATGTAGTTCTGGGGTAGTTGAGGTAGTCGTAGGTACTTTTAGTTAATCCGCCTTTGCTGACCGGTCATTTTCATTGGCTCATTGGGGGAAAAAATGCAAGTATTTTCAAAACCAAGGATAACCGACCGGTAATGTTAAATGTCCGCCGAACTTCACAGCTGTGCATCTCTGGCTTATTAAAAGTTGTTTGGCTTCTTAAAAGTGCCTCCACTCCTTCTCCCTCCTTCTCCCCCTTCTCCTCCCACCCCCCTCTCCCCCCCTCTTTTAAAGGACTTACCGTACACTGTGCTAACCATCTTATTACAGCGCCAACATTCCTGTTCATCGCGGTGTGTGTCTGTATCATCGTGGCTATGCACGGTGTGAATTTCAGACAGCGCTCCCCCCCCGCTTGCTCTGGCCCCCGCATTTGCGATGTGTTTGTGTGTTCCACTCTGACAGTCGCCGTTCTAGTTCCCGGTTTTTCAGGTGACTGCCGGTCACTTGACAGTCGCCGGCAGTCCGCTGAAAAATCGCCTAAGTGGGAATGGCCCATCACTCTCTCATCCCGGCCTGTCTGGATCCAGTGGCAAGACATAGTCAAGATGACTGGCAATAGGTCATGATGCAGGGATTGCCACCAGTGTTCTATAACCATATAACCATATAACCATAACAGCACGGAAACAGGCCATCTCGGCCCTTCAAGTCCGTGCCGAACATTTATTTTTTTTTTTTTTAATTAAAAATAAAATACTACCCCCTAGTCCCATCTACCTGCACTCAGACCATAACCCTCCATTCCTTTCCCGTCCATATACCCATCCAATCGATTTTTAAAGGATAACATCAAACCTGCCTCCACCACTTCCACTGGAAGCTCATTCCACACAGCTACCACTCTCTGAGTAAAGAAGTTCCCCCTAATGTTCCCCTAAACTTCTGTCCCTCAATTCTCAAGTCATGTCCCCTTGTTTGAATCTTCCCTACTCTCAATGGGAAAAGCTTATCCACGTCCACTCTGTCTAACCCGCTCATAATTTTAAAGACCTCTATCAAGTCCCCTCTTAACCTTCTGCGCTCCAAAGAATAAAGACCTAACTTGTTCAACCTTTCTCTGTAACTTAGTTGCTGAAACCCAGGCAACATTCTAGTAAATCTCCTCTGTACTCTCTCTATTTTGTTGACATCCTTCCTATAATTAGGCGACCAAAATTGTACTCCATACTCCAGAATTGGCCTCACCAATGCCTTGTACAATTTTAACATTACATCCCAACTTCTATATTCAATGCTCTGATTTATAAAGGCCAGCACACCAAAAGCTTTCTTTACCACCCTATCTACATGAGATTCCACCTTCAGGGAACTATGCACAGTTATTCCTAGATCCCTCTGTTCAACTGCATTCCTCAATTCGCTACCATTTACCGTGTACGTCCTATTTCGATTTGTCCTGCCGAGATGTAGCACCTCACATTTGTCAGCATTAAACTCCATCCTGCCATCTTCAGCCCACTCTTCCAAATGGCCTAAATCTCTCTGTAGACTTTGAAAATCTACTTCATTATCCACAACACCACCTATCTTAGTATCATCTGCATACTTACTAATCCAAATTTCCACACCTTCATCCAGATCATTGATGTACATGACAAACAACAGTGGACCCAACACAGACCCCTGAGGCACCCACTAGTCACCGGCCTCCAACCTGACAAACAGCCATCCACCATTACTCTCTGGCATCTCCCATTCAGCCGCTGTTGAATCCATCTTGCTACTCCACCATTAATACCCAACAATTGAATCTTCTTAACCAACCTTCCATGAGGAACCTTGTCAAAGGCCTTACTGAAGTCCATATAGACAACATCCACTGCTTTACCCTCATCAATTTCCCTAGTAACCTCTTCGAAAAATTCAAGAAGATTAGTCAAGCATGACCTTCCAGGCACAATCCATGTTGACTGTTCCTAATCAGACCCTGCTTATCCAGATGCTTATATATATTATCTTTAAGTATCCTTTCCATTAATTTGCCCACCACTGACGTCAAACTAACAGGTCTATAATTGCTAGGTTTACTCTTCGAACCCTTTTTAAACAACGGAACAACATGCGCAGTACGCCAATCCTCCGGCACTATTCCCGTTTCTAATGACATTTGAAATATTTCTGTCATAGCCCCTGCTATTTCTACACTAACTTCCCTCAATGTCCTAGGGAATATCCTGTCAGGACCTGGAGACTTATCCGTTTTCATATTTTTCAAAAGTGTCCGCACCTCCTCTTCTTTGAATCTCACAGTTTCCATTGCTACTCTGCTCGTTTCCCTTACCTCACATAATTCCATATCCTTCTCCTTCGTGAATACCGAAGAAAAGAAATTGTTCAATATCTCCCCCATCTCTTTTGGCTCTGCAGATAGCAGTCCACTCTGACTCTCTAATGGACCGATTTTAATCCTTGTTATCCTTTTGCTATTAATATAGCTGTAGAAACCCTTTGGATTTACTTTCACCTTACTTGCCAAAGCAACCTCATACCTTCTTTTAGCTTTTCTAATTTCTTTCTTAATATTCTTTTTACATTCTTTATACTCCTCAAGCACCTCATTTACTCCATGCTGCCTATAATTATTGTAGATCTCTCTCTTTTTCCGAACCAAGTGTCCAATTTCCCTTGAAAACCATGGCTCTTTCCATTTTTTACTATTTCCTTTCAACCGAACAGGGACATAAAGATTCTGTACTCTTAAAATTTCACCCTTAAATGTCTTCCATTTTTCTTCTACATCCTTCCCATAAAACAACATGTCCCAATTCACTCCTTTTAAATCCTTTCGCATCTCCTCAAAGTTAGCCTTTCTCCAAACAAAAATCTCAACCCTAGGTCCAGTTCTGACCCTCTCCATAATTATATTGTAACTAATGGTATTGTGATCACTGGACCCGAAGTGCTCCCCGACGCATACCTCCGCCACTTGCCCTGTCTCATTTCCTAACAGGAGGTCCAGCACTGCCCCTTCTCTAGTAGGTACCTCTATGTATTGCTGCAAAAAACTATCTTGCACACATTTTACAAACTCCAAACATCCAGCCCTTTTACAGAATGTGTTTCCCAGTCTATGTGTGGAAAATTGAAATCTCCCACAATCACTACCTTGTGCTTACTACTAATATCTGCTATCTCCTTACATATTTGCTCTTCCAATTCTCGCTCCCCATTTGGCGGTCTATAATACACCCCTATAAGTGTTGCTACACCTTTCCCATTTCTCAGTTCCACCCAAATAGCCTCCCTAGACGAGCCCTCTAATCTATCCTGCCAAAGCACTGCTGTAATATCTTCCTTGACAAGCAATGCAACACCCCCACCTCTTGCCCCTCCAATTCTATCACCCCTGAAGCAAAGAATCCTGGAATATTTATTTGCCAATCACAGCCCTCCTGCAACCATGTTTCACTGATCGCCACAACATCATACTTCCAGGTGTCAATCCAGCTCTAAGCTCATCCACCTTTCTTACAATGCTCCTAGCATTAAAATATACACATTTAAGAAACCCACCACCACTTATTCTCTGTTTATTATCTTTTTCTTCTTTCTCCCCTACATTTTGGGTCCGAGTGCTTCCCTTCTCTGCCTCCTGCCTCCCACATTTTCCACTAGCTTTCTCTATTTGAGTCCCTCCCCCCAACCGTTCTAGTTTAAAGTCTCCCCAGTAGCCTTTGCAAATCTCCCCGCCAGGATATTGGTGCCCCTCGGGTTCAAGTGCAACCCGTCCTTTCTGTACAGGTCACTCCTTCCCCAAAAGAAATCCCAATGATCCAGAAATTTGAATCCCTGCCCGCTGCACCAGTTCCTCAGCCACGCATTTATCCTCCACCTCACTCCATTCCTACTCTCACCGTCACGTGGCACAGGTAGTAATCCTGAGATTGTTACCTTTGTAGACCTTCTCCTTAACTCTCCTCCCACCTCCCTAAATTCTCCTTTCAAGACCTCTTCTCTTTTTCTACCTATGTCATTGGTACCTATATGTACCACAACCTCAGGCTCCTCTCCCTCCGATTTCAGGATATCTTGGACGCGTTCAGACACATCCCTGACCCTGGCACCAGGGAGGCAAACTACCATCCGGGTCTCCTGACTGCGTCCACAGAATCGCCTATCCGACCCCCTAACCATAGAGTCCCCTATTACTATTGCCCTCCTCTTCTTTTCCCTACCCTTCTGAGCAATAGGGCTGGTCTCTGTGCCGGAGGCCCGGCCGCTGTTGCTATCCGCAGGAAGGCTGTCCCCCTCAACAGTACTCAAACAGGAGTACTTATTTTCAAGGTGTACAGCCACTGGGGTACTCACTAGTCCCTGCCTCTGCCCCTTGCCCTTCCTAACTGTGACCCACTTGTCTGCCTCCCGTGGTCTTGGAGTGGCCACCTCTCTATAACTCTTTTCTATGACCTCCTCACTCTCCCTGATCAGACAGACGTCATCGAGCTGCTGCTCCAGGTTCCTAACACGGTCCCTTAGGAACCCCATCTCTACGCACCTGACACAGATGTGAACGTCTGGAGGGGTATCAGACTCCATGACCTCCCACATCTGACATCCAGAACAGTAAACTGCCCTGGCCCTCATACTTCCCCCCTTACCCTGGATACAATACAAAACAATACAAAAATTCTACGTGAACATTGTGTCCTAATTGCGCTCCACGACGCTTTGCTGGGTCCACCTTCCGACCCGTGGGCCAAATGGTGGTCTCCTCCGTGTATTCCGCTGGATCCAGTCTTCACCTTTCCTGATAAGGTAATAGCCACAAGGCAGTGGAGGTTTGCATCTGGTGTTTTCCTTCATCCCTCCAGGGTGCTATTCCCTATATGGAGGACGCCTATGCGTGACTTTGTTTAACGTGGGGAGACTGGTGCACAGACAGCCACCCCACCGTCCTTGACAGATCTGGGTCAGGATCCAGTGGCACGGAGTCAAAGACAACCGGAGACCCTTTTCTGCTGCAGCCTTCATCCGCCTTCCCAGCCGTTGTGACGCTCCACTAAGGTCAGCCATCATCCTCTGCCTGTTCCACCGTTGAGGTCTTGGTTGGATTGCTCTTTGTCAGAGACCTCCCCCTCGACCTTACCACCGTGGGTGGCCCTACCAGGAGCATAGCTCCAGACGGCATCGCCCTCACGATCTCAGGACCACACAAGCTTCTCCGCCACGACAAGGTGACAGTCCACGGAGAAGAAGGCATTGAAACATAAGAGTCAGATGTCATGATGCAGCTCTCTAGGACTTTGATGAGGCTGCTTTTGGAATATTGCATGCAGTTCTGGTCGCCCCATTACAGTAAAGATGTATAGGCTTTGGAGAGGGTGCAGAGGAGGTTTAGTATTGAGTAGAGGGATCCAGCTGCAGCAAGAAGTTGTATAAACTTGGATTGTTTTCTTTGGAACATGGGAGGTTGAGGGGAGACATAATAGAACTACATACAATTATGGGAGACATAGATTGGGTAGACAGTCAGAACCTTTTTCCCAGGGTGGAAATATCTAACACCATAGCTGTACAGTGGGAGGGGGGGGGGGGGGGATTTAACAGAGATGTGCAGGGCAAGGTTTTTTACACAGACAGCAATGGGGTCCTGGAACAAATTGCCAGGTGTGGTGGTGGACGCAGATACGATGTGGTGTTTAAGTGACATAGATAAGCACGCAGAAGTTCATGGAATAGAGGGATAGAGATCGTACAAGGTGGAAAAGATCACACACTCACACATTTATTTATATAGCACATTTAAAAAACAACTCTCATTGGCCAAAGTGCTTTACATTTGTTATAAGAATAATATAAACAAACAAACTACATACATATATACATATAGCCCTCGCTCAGAGGACATCAAGAAAGGCTTGGGAGTATAGATAAGTTTTTAGTCTTGGCTTAAAGGAGTCGATGGAGGGGGCAGTTCTGATGGGAAGAGGGATGCTGTTCCACAGTCTAGGAGCTGCAACCGCAAAGGCGCGGTCGCCCCTGAGCTTATGCCTAGACCGCGGGATATTCAGCAACCCCAAGTTGGCCGATCTGAGGGACCTGGAGGTGGAGTGGTGGGTTTAACCTGGCATGATCAGTTTAACCTGGCATGATGTTCAGAGTACCAGACAGCACAGGAGTGAAGGAGGCATGGGACTTCATGCGTTATAAGCTAAGTTAACAATTTTGAATAACTTTGTTTTCAGAATGGGAACTGACCAGGGGTGCATTGGAATTGTTGTATCCAGAGCAAGAAAGAGAATTTCAACAACAGTGGAGGTGGCTTAATGTAGATATATCTCCTTGCGGGCAGGTCCTCAAGATTGAGGATGACTCGGTATTGGATATATTAAGCGGATTTTTGAGGCCAACATGGGAGGAGATGCCTGACATGGTGCGGTTCCTCGACGCTTATGGTTGCAGGAAGCCATGCATTGTGACTGGTGTTGCTCCAAGCATTTTTATTGGAGTTGACGGAAGGTGCGGATTATATCCACTGTGTCTGTCACTCCATCACACTTTCTTACCTTCTTCTGAAGGAATTTCAAACAGAGGGGTGGCACAGTGGCACAGCTGGTAGAGCTGCTACCCCACAATGCCAGATACCCTGGTTCAATCATGACCTTAGGAACTGTCAGTGTGGAGTTTTCACATTCTCCCTCTGACTGTGTGGGTTTTCTCAAGGGGCTCTAGTTTCCTCCCACATCCCAAAGATTAATTGACGTCAGTAAAATTAGTCCAATTGTATGCAGAGTAGATGCAAAAATGAGATAACATAGAACCAGTATGAATGGGTGACCGATTGTCAGTGTGGACTCTGTGAGCCAAAAGGCTTGTTTCCTTGTTGTATCTCTTATCTAAACTAAGTTCTCTTCTTCTATACATGTTTGACCCCCAGGAATGTTCAGGACACATTTGCAGGCTTTTATCCAGGCTGTATTTCTTCTGTCTGCTGGAGGAGAGTCTCTGGCAGGAACATCCACTATGTCCGTGGAAAGAGGGATTCCATACAGCAATTTGGGAAGCAGATGTATAGCCACTGGAATGAAACTGTGCAGGAGTTTTCTGGTGAAGACTTTCCTGTTGCAGATGGAAAATATGCAGTCTGACTGAATAGAGCTATGATCCTGAACTTGCCTAAGAGTCAAACATGACAAACTGTTTGAAATGCTTTCAGATTTAAAAAAATAAGAGGGTGGGATGGAGTGCGTGTTTTAGGAATGGAGTTGGACGATGAAAGGGTCGAGACAAATGGTGGATCAGGGTATTTTCAGCATGCATGATAATTTGCAGTTAACCCCAATACAATTTTAATAAAACCCTGCAGGCAGTTTGGAACAAAAAGAAAATTGACAGGAAGTTGCTGAATCATCAGTAACCAAAGATGATCCAATGTAACTGAAAAGTTACATTAGACTTGATTACTTTGACAATTACTTTAAATTAGTTTTGAGCCATGGTTAAAAACATTTATAGTGAAGAAAATGGCAATACATAAACCAGGTAATACAATGTGTATACATTAATTCACTGCATACCAATCTTCATATTTTGGCATTAGGCGAGCATTAGACCTTCTTTCATTCATGAATTACTTACATGACTGTGATGGACATGCATTAAATGGTAGGAAGCCATTTGACATTTGAGTATGCAGTTTTCCCCTCTATTACGCTTCCTGTTTACTTAAGCATATTGGAAAGCAATTCTGGCCAACAGTTGGAGATTACATTTTATATAAATGAGTTTGCTGCAGAATTATAAACAGCTGGCTGCACAAAGATGGTGAGGTGTTCACTGCTTGAGGGATACTTTGCATTGACTGGCCATAGAGTGGCATTTATGAAGCTTTCAATCAGACCAGCAGCAAATTAATTAGAAAATAGTGTATGGATCTTGCGATCTGATTTAAAGAAGAAAATCTATGGGAAAAATATATATTCTTCATGAAAATGAATCCTATGGTCCATCGTATAAATATGGCACAAATTTCCTTGCACTTTCAAGTGTAATTTTCAGGCAAATTTTCTGAGGAACAGGAAAACAATGGCTCTAATTTGGGCAGAACATTTGGAAAAGCTGCAGCAGCAGCCTTGTGACTACGCTTGGCATCAAAGTTACATTTGCCCATTTGTGGCATTATGCAAACATAAGGAACTGGAGATGCTGGTTTACACAGAACAACCACAATTATATTGGAGCAACCAACTGGGTCGGGCAGCATCTCTGGAAGACTTTAGTTTAGAGATACAGAGCGGAAACAGGTCCTTCAGCCTACCAAGTCCACACTGACCAGAGATCCCAGCACTTTATCACTATCCTACACACACTAGGGACAATTTACACTTATACCAAGCCAATTAACATACAAACCTGTATGTCTTTGCAGTGGTGATGTCACTTTGATAGGTGCTGTTTCTGAAGAAGAATCCTGACCTGAAACATCACCTACCCATGTCTTCTGGAGATACTACCTAAACATAGAGTTACTCCAGCATTTTGTTTTTTGTTGTTGTGGTGTCTTGGTTGCTTTTGACTAATTGTGACATCAAGACATTGTTCAGTTTTGTTTTCAGAGAGTGGATAATTAAAAGTATATTATGTATGTGAAGAAACTGCAGATGCTGGTTCATACAGACGATAGAAACAACATGTCGGAGTTACAGCGGATCAGGCAACATCTCTGGAGAAAAGGAATAGGTGACATATCGGGTCGGAAGCCAACTTTCGTAAAAAGTATATTGTTAGATTTTCAAATGAAATTGTGCTGATTTTGTGGTTGAAGGTGCAATTTATTTTGCAGATTGCTTTGCACTGGATGTGCTCACTCTCAGCTTGGGAAGCATATGGTGCAGCTCAGATGTACTTGGAAGCTTTATAGAGGAGATGCATTCGCAGTTTCAATTCACGCGCGAGGCAGTGACTGATGCTATCCACTGGAAGCAAACCTGCGTAAAATGTCAATAACATGGACAGGAAGACAGACGAATGTGAACTCAACCGTAACGGCGAGCCTCTGTGCCTTTAGCTCCTTTCAAGTAAGCACTGGGTGCAAAGGCAAAACTCACCCAGCTGCAGCTCACAGATGCACCAAGCGAGTAACTGAAACGGTGTTCGTCATGCAGAACAACTCCATTACTTTGCATGTGAGACCTGGCTGTGGACTAAGGCAGCAATCTAACTTGTGCAATAAAGTAATTCCCAGTGTTCAAAGCATTATTGATGTACTCACGTGCTTATCCAGGCTCTTGCACACCCGACGATGGCAATTCTTGAACTGCACTCCATCACTACGTGGCTGGCCTCTGACACAACACGGGATGGGGAAGATGAATGTTCACCGGCCAGTCATCAATCACGATTTAGTTAATTAAGGCAACTTACTGTGCCTGGAATCTCTGAAGGGAAAGACAGGCCATGAGAGTAAAGACAGGCCATGAGAGTGGTACTTAGAAGACAAAGCTTTCCCTCTGTGACCCTGACCCATCTTACTT
Organism: Malacoraja senta; assembly: GCA_038087875.1. Classification (NCBI taxonomy): domain Eukaryota; kingdom Metazoa; phylum Chordata; class Chondrichthyes; order Rajiformes; family Rajidae; genus Malacoraja; species Malacoraja senta. Next base: position 106,096,590 of record CM075977.1, read on the forward strand.
TTGCAATAGCTTGTTTCGGCAAGTGCAGCCACACCCATGATAGCAGCAGGAACATATTGAACACAAAATAACAACGCTTCTGACTGCTGCACACCATGTATTACACCTCCACTTAAGTTTCCATGGTCAACAAGGCATATTGGATGTTATCTAACTTTGTTCACCTAAGTGGCAATCCATTCACTTGAAAATTATATTTATTTATATCATAGAAAAAATGGTCAGTTTAGTCTATCTGTGCCCATTAATGGAGGAAGCATGCCAAACATTAAATGGAGTAGGAAATACAATGAGAGTTGTAATTATGGACCTCCTTTATCCAAATAGCGTGGCCCAAAATGCATGAAGAAACAATTAGACAGGAACATGGATAGGACAGATTTGGAGGGATATGGGCCAAACAGATGCAGGTGGGACTAGTGTAGATGGGCCATGTTGGTCCAAACGCAGGCAGGTAAGACTAGTGTAGATGGGACATGATGGTAGGTGAGGACAAGTTGGGATGAAGGGCCTGTTTCCACACTGTATGACTTGATGACTCTTTGACTGAAGGAAGGTTGACTTGCAAAGTTTGATTTTGAGCCATCAAAGATGTACACTGATTAGAAATGTAATTATTGAGATGAATGAAGAAAAGCCTGGCTAAAGAGCCTGATATAAAAAGTAGTCCACTGGAGGGAAGAGGGGTAGAAATGTTTTCGGGTAGGATAATATTATGAAGTTAGCAAAACATGGTGTCATTGTTCACGCAGGGATGAGTTCCGAAGTCCACCAAAGGTTGCGGATAGATTAGTTCAGTTTCAGACCAATGCCAAGGTGTGGAATTGAGTCAATTATTGGTTTGTGACAGCAATCAAAGATGATAGCTTCAACCTTTCCATTATTTAGTTGGAGGGTAGCAATGCGTAATAGAGCAAACTGCTTGGCACGTTAGTCACATTCAGGAGTAATGGGGAAAGGCGGAGATGGATGGTGCCAGTTTGCAAATTGGAAACTAATGTTCAACTTTCAAATATTGCCAAGAGTTTCCATTGTAACTGGAGATTTAAAATGAAAACAATTAAATAAATCTGGAATCCAAAATGTCATTTTAATAATGGGGATCATGAAACTCCTGGATTGTTATATAAAACCTTTTGGTTCATTGGTGTCCTTGTGAGAAACTAATCCGTTATCCTGCCCTGTCTAGCCACATGTGATTTCTTAGCTCTAGTAAGTGATTTAATTCATGGGCGATTAAGGATGGACAATAATTGCTGGCATAACTGTGAACGAGCACATTTAAAATGCTTATTCGATCTCATTAAAAATGTCAAACCTGATCCACAAACTATAATAGAGAAAATTGCAATCTTGAAAACTTGTGTCAGGAGTTATGGGGAGAAGGCACGAGAATGTGGTTAGGAGGGAGAGATAGATCAGCCATGATTGAATGGCGGAGTAGACTTGTTGGGCCGATTGGCCTAATTCTGCTCCTATCACTTATGATATGATCTTATGAAAATAAATCGGGCTTCTAGCCTTTGAATCACAAACTGTTGCTCTGCAAACATGATGTGATTATAGTGGCGGGATGATGTTGAGGTTGAATGAAGGTGGAAAGCACCCGAGTACTTTCATTGCAATCTCAATGTATTTCAACCACTTGACTTTCGACGCTACCCTAAACCACTTTCACTCAGGTCATGGACTGTCCCACCAGGGATATGAAAACATTGGACCTGCTGTAGCCAATGTTAAAGAGGCGTACAGCTCCATAGCCCTTCCGCCACTGGGAAGATCCAACCACAACCTGGTTTACCTTCTATCCAGGTATAAGCCAATGGTACAGAGCCTGCCTGTGTCCACCTCCTCACTGACCTTGTGGTCACAGGCAGCCTCCTGACCATTGCCTTATACCTACAGGGCTGTTTTAAGATGACAGACTGGGATGCACTCTGTATTGTATTGTATTGTATTCAATTTATTGTCATTATCTCATAAGAGACAACGAAATGGATTTTCCTTACAGTCATGTATCATAAAAATAAATAATAAATCAATTAAAAAATAATAAATAAAAAAGCACAAACACAGAAGTCCACGACACAACATAACCCCACAGCGGCACCAAAGTTAAGGAAGGTACCATAGTCCAGCCAGCCTCCCCGCCGATCTTCCCAGATGTTCACCCGTAGTCGGGGCCTCCCAAGCACCCGCAGTCGCCGCCACGGGCGGCCCGATGCTCAGGCCCTCTCGCCGGGAACGATGGAACCCCGACAGAGAACATCCTTAGCGGCGCGCACCTCCAAATCAGCCACCTCCCACCGGAGGCCACGGCTCCCGAAGTCCACAGGCCGAGCCGGGCGGAGTCGCAGAACTCCGCGATGTTGGTCAGCGCCGCCCGCGTTGGGAGCTCCGCGAACCACAGCTCCGCGATGTCGGTGCAGCAGGCCCAGCACTCCGGACCTCCAAACGGCGATCCCCGGTAAAGCATCGCCCACCCCGCAATGTATCCAATGCTGCGCCGCTGCTGCTGGAGCTCTGGTCGGTCCCGGCAGGAAAGGCCGTGCAAATCCAGTAGGTAGGCCGCGGGGGGGGGGGGGGGGGGGGCGAGGACGCGACTCGAAAAATAGTCTGGTCCTCTCCAGGAAGCGACTGAAGGACGGTATCCCCCTTACCGTACCCTCTTCCCCCCCACATAAAGACAAAAAACCCACAAAAAACGTCACATAGTCCCCATGGAGAGGACATTGATGGACTTATGGACTGTGTCACCAGCTACATAAAGTTCTGTGTGGATAACGTTGTCCCTGCGGAGATTGTAAACTGTTTCCCCAACAACAAGCCCTGGGCGACCAGTGACATAAAGACCCTTCACAACCAGAGGACGAGGGCCTTCGGGAATGGTGACAGGGAGGAGGTGATACAGGTGCAGAAAGACCTGAAGGCGAGACTGAGACAGGGCATGGATGACTACAGGTGGAAGCTGGAGCTGAAGCTTCAGCAACACAACATGAAGGATGTGTGGAGTGGGATGAACAGCATTAAAGGCTACAAGATGACCAGTGGCCTGGGGAGGGAAAGCAATCAGGACGGGGCCAATGAGCTAAACCTCTTTTTTAACAGAGGTGGGGCCTCTGCCCACCCTCCACCCTGCTCCTGGACAGATTTTCCCCCTCAATCTGCCTGGTCCACTTCCTCTGCCCTTTCTTTGTCGCGCCTGACCATCAAGGCTGAGCAGGTGAGGAAGGAGCTGAACAGCTCCACCCAGGTGAAGCCACGGGTCCCGATGGTGTCATCCCTAGGGTACACAAGGTATGTGCCAGTCAGTTGTGTGGAGTACTCCAGCATATCTTCAACCTGAGCCTGAGCCTGGAGAGGGTTCCTGTGATGTGGAAGACATCCGGCCTGGTTCCTGTACCAAAGAGGACACGCCCCAGCTCCTCCAATGACTGGTGGCGCTGACTTCACACATCATGAAGTCCCTGGAGAGGCTGGTGCTCACTCACCTGCGACCCCTGGTTAAACCCTACCTGGACCCCCTGCAGTTCACTTACCAAACAAAGATGAGGGTTGAGGACACCATCATCCACCTGCTCCATCGTTCCTACGCTCACCTGGATAAGCCGGGAAACATTGTGAGAGTCATGTTTTTATACTTCTCCAGTGCTTTTAACACATCCGGCCTGCACTGCTAGGGAGCAAACTGATGAAGATGCGGGTGGATACTCCATTGGTGTCCTGGATCACCAACTACCTGACTGGACAACCACAGTATGTCAGGTTACAGAACTGTGTCTTGGACATGGTGGTGAGCAACACAGGGGCCCCACAGGGGACGGTCCTCTCTCCCTTCCTGTTCACAATTTACATCTCGGACTTCAGATATAATTCCGACTCCTGCCACCTGTGGAAGTTCTCGGATGACTGCAATTGTGGGCTGCATCAGTGAGGGGAGGGAAGCTGAATACAGAGTTGTAGTCAACGATTTTGTTGAGTGGTGTGGGCTGAATCACCTGCAGCTCAACACCAACAAGACTAATGAGTTAGTGGTGGACTTCAGGAGGAGAGGAACATCCCCTGTCCCCTGTCTCCATCAATGGTGTGGATGTGCAGTTTACCAGAGAGTACAAATACATTGGAGTTTACCTGGACAGTAAACTGGACTGGTCCAGGAACGCTGAGGACTTGTACAAGAAGGGACAGAGCCGGCTGTACTTTTTGAGAAGGCTCCGCTCCTTCAATGTCTGCAGTATGTCTACCAATCAGTGGAAGCCAGTGCCATCTCCTTCACTGCCGTGTGCTGGGGCAGCAGGGCGAAGGCCGTGGACACCAATAGGATCAACAAACTCATCATGAAGGCTGGCTCCGTACTGGGTGAAGGGTTGGATTCGTGGGAGGTGGTCTTGGAGGGGAGGATGCTCCTCAAACTGTGGAGCATCATGGACAATATAGCTCACCCCTTCCTCTTCATCTGCGGTCACTCGAAACGAGTATGACTGTCCTCTCATGGAGGACGCCTGTGCGTGACTATGTTTAACGTGGGGAGACTGGTGCACAGACAGCCACCCCACGGTCCTTGACAGATCTGGGTCAGGATCCAGTGGCATGGAATCCAAGACGACCGGGGATCCTTTTCTGCTGCAGCCTTCATCCACCTTCCCAGCCATTGTGACGCTCCACTAAGGTCAGCCATCATCCTCCGCCTGTTCCACCGTTGAGGCCTTGTTTGGATTGCTCTTTGTCAGAGACCTTCCCCTCGACCTTACTACCATGGGTGGCCCTACCAGGAACATAGCTCCAGATGGCATCGCTCTCAGGATCTCAGGTCCACACAAGCTTCTCCACCACAACAAGTTGACAATCCACGGAGAAGGATTATCCACGGACAACCCACGCCCTCCATGACACACTGGTCAACCTGATGAGCGCATTCTGTAACAGACTGGTTCCACCAAGATGCAGAACAGAATGCCACAGGAGATCTTCCCACTGATGTCATGGGGTAGACTGAGACTGACTCCCCTCCCCCCCCCCCCGCCAACCCCCTCACCAATCTTTGCACATCCCCCAAGCCTTTCCACTCGTCACTTTAATGTCATGTTTCATGTATTTTGTGTTTTTATGACTGTTGGCAGATCAATTTCCCTCCTGGGTTAATAAAGTTGTATTCTATCATATCGTATCGTATCGTATCTTAATTTCCTCGCCTATTATTTTTACCAGAAAAAATGTTCCCCTCATTTTTTCCCTCTTGAGTTCACTCCTTCCATAGCCAACAATGGGTCTACCAGGAACTGCCCATATTGGGCCTAGTCTTTTCTCGTCTCCAGGTCTTCATCTCCTCCCCCATAACTTCAGTCGCAAAAAAGGATCCCAACCTGAAACGTCACCCATTCCTTTTTCTCCAGACAAGCTGAGTTGCTCCAGCACTTTGTGTCTGTCTTAGGTAATTGGATTTCATGTTATCTCTTATCTATCTGTTATATCCTTGTAACTTAGTACGTTTCCCATGCTGTTCAATCAAGTATTATGTGGTTTTCCATGTTATAAAATCCTTCCTACATATATCGAAGAAAACACATTTACCTTCAGAATTATATTCCCCCATAATAAAGTTTTATTATGCCAAATTATTTTTAACCTTCATAACCACCATAGGTGTTCTCGCAGTATCGCACGAATGATAATCTTAACATATTATCATTCATAAAAACCTATTTTTAGAGCCATGTATCACTGAATCATCATGTAGACTGGCAAAACATGATCTCCAGTGTGTCATGGAGTCCAGTGGAGTGGGACAGCCTAAACACTATCATTGCATTTGGACAATCTCCCCTTCAAATTTCACACCCCATAGCTGCATTATCAAAATATGAATGCTTTACGCTGATTAAAATGCTCCATAGCTTAAGAACGATGTGTATTTATTACAAATGCTCCATGACTGGCTGATCTTGATTGGAATATATAACAAATCTGAGGACCATGTCTCAAAATTGTGTGTGCATGCATCAACATTTGGAGATTAGTAAGAGAAGGCAAATTCAATAGGCAAGTAATTAAGGTGAATTTGGCAGGTCATGGATAGATTTTGCAGAATGGTGCAAATGCGTGCATAAAAATGTTTCTATTTAAAATTGATTCAAATAATCAACTTATCCACACTATTTTTGTAATATATGGACTGTTGTACTGCCCAAGTCTTGGTAAATGGTATTGCTATGTTCTTGATGGTCAGTACTGATAAAGAGCTGGTTGAGGTGCTGTATGATTCCATATCACTTTTTCTGGGCAGCAACAGATCACACTAATCATTGAACATTAAAGTAATACTTAATGGAAGAGTGGCGTAAATCTCCATAAAGTGACCCGTTAGCCTGTTTTGGGATGTTTTGTTGCAATTGTACGATCTTCTCATCATGAATTTCCTTTCTACTGCCTCTAATGTAACTATTTTTGTGTAGGTAAAGTAGCAATGTTACAAAATTTTGAGATTTTAAAAATAAAGTCTGCAATTTATCCCATCAGATAAAGCATAAAAAGAAGTTTAATTTGACACTTAATTCACTTTCATATCTTCAGTATTAAAAAAGTTATGGCCATTATCATACTCAGAAATTAGCATCTAGTTCCCTGTTGCTTTTCCATTGACTTAACACAAAAGCTGTGATCGAGGACAGTTAAAAGCCCATAACTTTCTTAAAAATTATGGTAACTGAAAGAAATTTTCAGGTATTATAGATTGAAGCATTCTGAAACAAATATGAAACAATCTTACTTCGAAGACATGAAAGTAAAGCATATAATTAGTTAGTTACCTAATTGTAGCTAATTACAAAATTCAATTACTAGATCTAAACATCTATCAATTTCTTAAGAATAGATTAACATTTTTAAATAGCCTAAGTGTCCAAATAACATTCACACAATAATTCACAATATAACATAACTTTTTAAATCTAATTTTCATGAATTTACAGGCCAAATGGAAGGAATTGAATGTTTAATACCTGTAAATTAATGGGCATTTAATTCATCTTGCGAGTGAGGATTTCTGGAACGCGATCTTTTGGAACGTTGATTTGCGGTGAATTTAACCCCGTATTGGCATGAAAAATACTGCCGTTAATTCGGGGAATAAAATCACCGTGTCGCATGAAAAAATGTGAATTAAAGGCTTCTTAAGAAGCACTTTTATACATTTAAAGAAAGCACTTTCGTTTACCTGTCCATTGTGTGAAATCCGTCCCCGTTATCGGCGTTGACGCTTCAGGAGCTGCTTTTAAAATGACTGTAGCGCTGACATTGACGATTTAATAAAAATAAAAAATTCACAAAACGCTGGTAGGAACGATTTTGTCAGCCAAGGTTTGTACTCCAACAAAATATTTCCAGGACAAGGGAGGAGAAACCGCGTTTTAACCCCGCCCCCCCCTTAAAGGTGCCAAAATCGCGCACACGGCCAGTGGCAGAATTACAGCGCGACTGAAGGTAAGTTTTGTAACATACCTAGGTAAAGGGACCAGAACATAGCTCAATGTTTATACTACTGGTTTCAAAGTCGTCTTATTGAGTCTCATTGTCTGTAACTTGTTTTCACCTAGTCCTCAGCTAACAATGGCCTGTTTCCTTTATCATCGTTACATTTTTTCCATATCTTTTGTTAATTTGTTCTATATCGCTCTCTATCTATATTACTAAAAGTAAGATCTTGACCGCTTTTGGCTCGCTGTGCTTTGATTTCCGAGAGAACGCCGCCACCTCACTCACAGTCCCCCTCCGCCTACCTGGACTGGAGGATTTTTCCCATCGATGAAAAATCAGAGAGATATTAATGTTTTTTTTTTAATTCGCCATTCTCTCTGCTGCCCCCGCTGGGGGCAGGGGGAGGGACTATAAAACCGGGAAGTGTCGTGCCTCACTCAGTCTCTGCCAGACAAGGAAGCGAGATGGTCACGGCTCTCTGAGCTGTGAATAACACTGAATGTACGTCTACTCCACGGTGAGTCCCCTCGATTTGGTTTTCAGAAAAAATGTGTTTGTTGCTTGCAAAGTGTTTGCTCAATTGGCTTAGCTTTTAAAGGGGTTTCAGAGAATGTGTTTTGTTGGCTTGCAAAGTGTTTTTCCCAATTGGCTTGGCATTTAAAGGGCTTTTAGAGAACGTGTTTTGTTGTCTTGCAACGTGTTTATCCCAATTGGCTTGGCTTTTAAAGGGCTTTCAGAGAACGTGTTTTGTTGGCTTGCAAAGTGTTTTTCCCAATTGGCTTGGCTTTTGAAGGGCTTTCAGAGAACGTGTTTTGTTGGCTTGCAAAGTGTTTTTCCTAATTGGCATGGCTTTTAAAGAGCTTTCAGAGAAGGTGTTTTGTTGGCTTGCAAAGTGTTTTTCCCAATTGGCTTGGCTTTTAAAGGGCTGTCAGAGAAGGTGTCTTGTTGGCTTGCAAAGTGTTTTTCCCAATTGGCTTGGCTATTAAAGGGATTTCAGAGAACGTGTTGTGTTGGCTTGCAGAGTGTTTTTCCCAATTGGCTTGGCTTCTAAAGGGCTTTCAGAGAACGTGTTTTGTTGGCTTGCAAAGTGTTTTTCCCAATTGCTTGGCTTTTAAAGGGCTTTCAGAGAACGTGTTTTGTTGGCTTGCAACGTGTTTTTCCCAATTCGCTTGGCTTTTAAAGGGCTTTCAGGGAACGTGTTTTGTTGGCTTGCAACGTGTTTTTCCCAATTGGCTTGCAAGGTGTTTTTCCCAATTGGCTTGGCTTTTAAAGGGCTTTCAGAAAACGTGTTTTGTTGGCGTGCAAAGTGTTTTTCCCAATTGGCTTGGATTTAAAAGGGCTTTCAGAGAACGTGTTTTGTTTGCTTGAAACGTGTTTTTCCCAATTGGCTTGCAACGTGTTTTTCCCAATTGTCTTGGATTTTAAAGGGCTTTCAGAGAACGTATTTTGTGGCTTGCAAAGTGTTTTTCCCAATTGGCTTGGCTTTTAAAGGGCTTTCAGAGAACGTGTTTTGTTGGCTTGCAAAGTGTTTTTCCCAATTGGCTTGGCTTTTAAAGGGCTTTCAGAGAATATGTTTTGTTGGCTTGCAAAGTGTTTTTCCCAATTGGCTTGGCTTTTAAAAAGCTTTCAGAGAATGTATTTTGTTGGCTTGCAAAATGTTTTTCCCAATTGGCTTGGCTTTTAAAGGGCTTTGTGAGAACGTCACCTTTTACTTTTCTCCAGAGATGATGTCTGGCCCGCTGAGTTACTCCAGCTTTTTTGTGTCTATCTTTGGATTAAACCAGCATCTGCAGTTCCTTCCGACACAATATTTCAGGTGTGGCCTCACCAACAACCTATACAATTGCAATAAACCCTACCAATTGAAAAAAAAAAAACATTTCAATAATAACCTGTCTTTGATTCTTCTTACTGAAGGGCATGATCTCACACTTCCCCACATTAAACTCCCATTTGCCATTCTTTTGCCCACTTATTCAACCTCATAAGATCATAAGGCAAAGGAGCAGAATTAGGCCATTCAGCCATTGAGTCTTCTCTGCCATTCAATCATGGCTGATCTATTTTTCCCTCTCAACCCCATTCTGGTGGCTTCTCCACATAACCTTTGATGCTCTTACTAATCAAGAAGCTATCAATCTCCACCTTAATATTGCCCAATGACTTCGCCTCCACAGCTGTCTGTGGCAATGAATTCCACAGATTTACCATCCTCTGACGCCCTCATCTCCATTCCAAAGTTATGCCCTTAAATTCTGAGGTTGTGCGCTCTGGTACTAGACTCACCCACTACTGGAAATATCCTCTTCACATCTACTTTAACTCTGCCTTTCATTATTCGGTATCTTGCAATGAGATCCCCCTCATCCTAACAAACTCCAGTGAGTACAGGTCAAATTACAGTAAACTCATCATGACATGCCCTTCAACTGATGTTCCTATCATAGGCAAATTTGGCAACTTTGTACACTATTCCTTGTCATTAATGTAACAAGTAAACAAATGCGGGTGAAGAACTGATCTCTATTTTACTGCATTAGTTACTTCCTAGCAGTCTGAAAATGATCCAACTCTCTTACACACAGATTGCTCGAGTAACCCCCAAGGAATCAGGCAGCATCTGTGAAGGGAATAGATGATGTTTCAGTTCAGGACATTTCTTCAGAATCCATTCCACCACAGATGCTGCTAGACTAACTGACTTACTCCAGCACTTTGTGTTTTGCTCAAGATTTCAACATATGCAGTGCCTTGTGTATCCTGTCTATGATGTCTATGAGACAGCCAGTTTTCAAAATAACCTTATTAATATAAGATATATTTAAATAATTACAAACAGAGATCCCAGCACAGATCTTTGTGGACCACCTCTGATCACAGACCAACTTAAATATTGTCCTTCCGCAATAACCCTCTGTCTTCGAACAGTAAGCCAGCCATAAATCGATATGATCAAATCGCTGTTGGTCCCATGCACCTTAATCTTCTGGATCAGCCTACTATATTAAATGCCAAACTAAAATCCACATAGATAACATCCACTGCCCTACCTTAATCGATCACCATCATCACCTGCTCCAAAATACTTAATCGTTAGCAAGACAAAACCTGCCATGTACAATAAACATGTGATGTATTTGGATATGTGTTTGGCTCCACTCATTACAAAAGCCATGCTGGCTGACCATAATTAACCCAATGCTAGATATTGCCTGAGACTGAGACTGACACCCCCCACCCTCCACAATCTTTGCACACCCCCCAAGCCTTTCCACTCATCACATTAATTTCATGTTTTGTGTATTTTATGTGGTTTTTTATGACTGTTGGGAGACCAATTTTCTTTCGTAACGTATTGTATCGTATTGCATCGACTTGAATCACACAAAATGGCATTGGAAACATGGCAACTCTTGTGTACTGTTTCAGTGCAATCTACTATTCCTACGCTTTTGCTCCTAAGTACAAAGGATTTTCACGGAAATGTGTGCAAGAAGGAATTTTACTGTTCCTATATTGATGTGACAATAAAGTACCTTTGAACATTGAACCACTGAGGCATTGGCAAGAAGGTACAGGAGCCTGAACTCCATGATCACCAGGTCAAGAATAGCTTCTTTCTTGCAACTTTCAGTCGCTTGAACATTGCACAATCCTAACCACTACCTTAGCAGCATATAACTTCCAAGCACTTTTTTGTTGGTTACGCTTCAAACTTTGGTTTTGCACTATTATGGTTACCAAGTATTAATGATTATTAATTTATTGTTTATTGATAATTATATATTTAGTTATGTGTAATTATGTTAGTAGGCCAGTCAAGCTGCAGCAAGAATGAATTTAATTGTTCTGTTGCTAGGAGTTAGAACAATTAAACATTCTTGACTCTTGGAATCCTTGACTCTTGACTCTTGCTGTTCAATGGCGTTACAATGACCAAGTCCCCATCATCAATATCCTGGAAGTTACCAATGACCAACCTCCACAAAACCAACAACATAAATAAAGTAGCTGAGAGAGCAGTTCAGAAGTGAAGTGGTGAGTGACTCACATCCTGGCCCCACAAAGTACAAGGCTCAAGTCAGTATCATGATCTCCATTTTCTTGGATGAATGCAGCTCCAACAGTACTTCAGAAGCTTGGCCCCATTCAGGACAAAGTAGCCTGCTTGATTATTAACCTATCCCCACCCTTAGTGTACATTCCCTCCATCATCAAGGCACCATGGCAACTCTTTGCTCCATCTACAAAATACCCTGCATGCGCTCACCTAGACAACTTTGATATGACCTCTCAAAGCCATGGCCTCTTCCATCAACAAAGAAAAGGGAATCAGACACATGGCAACATTACATTACCACCTGAATAACACACGTTAGTGAATCACCTTCCCTTCATTATCACTGTCATGCACTATTATTGTTTGTTTGTTATGTGAATGTGTGTACACACACATACTGACTATTTTTTCTCTCGTTTAGTATATTGTTTACAGTATACTATGTTTACATATTCTGTTGTGCTGCTGCAAATAAGAATTTCATTGATCGATCTGGGACATATGACAATAACATTTTCTTGACTCTGTTGAATTTTGACTGTGCTCAACTTCTAGAACTCCATCCTCAACAGCGCTGTAGAATCACATTCACCAGAAGACCTGCAGCAGGTCAAGACAGAGGCTCACCATAACCTTCAACAGACTGTCCTGGTCATTAGTACAACAGAGCCCACACTACAACAGAGCTTCAGGAGTATAATAACATAGAAACAAATTGAAAACTTTATACTGGTAGTGGGTACTTATACCTTTTGCTGGGAATTTTCAAGCTAGACGAGATTTCACGAGATTGATCCCTGGGATGGCGGGACTGTCATATGAGGAAAGATTGAAAAGACTAGGCTTGTATTCACTGAAGTCTAGAAGGATGAGGGGGATCTTATAGAAACATATAAAATTATAAAATGACTGGTCAGGCTAGATGCAGGTAAAATGTTCCCAATGTTGGGCGAGTCCAGAACCAGGGGCCACAGTCTTAGAATAAAGGGGAAGCCATTTAAGACTGAGGTGAGAAAAAACGTTTTCACCCAGAGAGTTGTGAATTTGTGGAATTCCCTACCACAGAGGGCAGTGGAGGCCAAGTCACTGGATGGATTTGAGAGAGAGTTAGATAGAGCTCTAGGGACTAGTGGAGTCAAGGGATATGCCATGATCATATTGAATGGCGGTGCAGGCTCGAAGGGCCAAATGGCCTACTCCTGCACCTAATTTCTATGTTTCTATGTTTCTATGATATGGGGAGAAGGCAGGCACGGGTTATTGATTGGGGACGATCAGCCATGATCACAATGAATGGCAGTGCTGGCTCAAAGGGCCAAATGGCCTCCTCCTGCACCTATTTTCTATGTTTCTATGTTTCTAGACAAATCGATTTACAACGTAACTTAATCTCATGGTATAACGACATATTTATGGCACTGCTGTAGACACTGGAGAATAAGTAATACATTGACCACTTTGTCTTAATTTAGATACTTGCTACTTTTAAGGACTCTGAAAGAAAGATGTATTTATAAAATTGAACTTATGGTGCCGTCACATAAATCATGTTCACTTGCTGCATCGTGTTGCGTATTCTTAAGGATTTAAAAAGACTGAGATTATTATGGATATTTCCTCAGTTTTGTAGTTGACATAAAAAGCCAGGAAAATGATTGGTCCCTGAAATAAAAAAAGAATATCATTAAAAATCATTTTTTGTTCGCGGTTTGAATATCAAATCTCCAGAAAATCTGTAGGCTGTGGTTTTAATGTTGTGGCTTATTGGGATCAGAATGAAGTGCCCTTAATTTCCGTGCTGCCATAGGTTTGGTAGTACAGCAACTGCAACTTTATTTATATAGCACATTTCATACACGAGGCAGACTCAAAGTGCTTCACATAAAAATATGTCATACAATAAAATGAAATAATAAAATGAAATAAAATAGAAGAATGAAAATAAAATAAAAGCAAAGTTAAAAATGCATTATAGTAAAGTGCAAAAGTTAAAAGTGCAATGTAGTTAAGATTTAACTGAAAGCTAAAGTAAACATCAAAGTTTTCAGTCTTGTTTTAAAAGTCTTAAATCTTCAGGAAGTTTATTCCAGCTATTTGTTGCATAGTAACTAAATCCTGCTTTCCCATGTTTTGTATTTACTCTGGGAATCACTAACAGATTGGTCTCAGAAGATCTTAGCGATCGGTCTAGGAGGCTTATATAGTTGAAGCATGTCAGTGTTATGCTCTGGCCCTAAACCATGTAGTGATTTATAGGTGAGCAGCAGGATTTTGAAATCAATTCTCTGACATACAGGGAGCCAATGTAAGGATTTAATAATTGGTGCAATGTGTTCAAATGTTTTGGTCTTTGTTAGAACTCTAGCAACAGCGTTCTGAACAAGCTGTAGCTGCCTGACAGTTTTTTTCGGAAGACCTGCAAGGGGACCGTTACAATAATCTAGCCTACTCGTAATAAAGGCATGTACAAGTTTTTCTAAGTCTTGAGCTGACATGAGTCCTCTTAGTCTTGCTACATTTTTGAGGTGATAGTAGGCCGATTTTGTTACTGATTTGATGTGACTGTCGAAATGTAAATATGAATCCAAATCTGAAAGCCAGAAACCCCGAGATTTCTGGCTTTGTTTGAAGTTTTCAGGGACAGAGAGTAAAGGTGTTGGGTTACTTTAAGCCTTTCTTTTTTAGCACCAAAAACAATTATCTCCGTTTTGTCCTTATTTAATTGGAGGAAATTTTGGCACATCCAGTCTTTGACTTGCTCAATGCACTGGCACAGCAGATCTATGGGGCGATAGTCATTTGATGATAGCGCTACATAGATTTGAGTGTCATCGGCATAACAGTGGTGGTCAATATTATTATTTCGCATGATTTGCCCTAGTGGGAGCATGTAGATGTTGAATAAAGAGGGCCCTAAGATCGAACCTTGCGGGACTCCACACGTCACGTTGGTTGGTTCTGATACAAAGTCGCCAATGGAAACAAAATAGTTCCTATCTTGTAGATATGACCTGAACCAACTTAAGACTGTGCCTGAAAGCCCCACCCATTTTTCCAACCTGTCCAAAAGTATTGAGTGATCAACAGTGTTGAATGCAGCACTGAGGTCTAATAGCATTAATATTGAAACTTTGCCAGAGTCTGTGTTAAGACGGATGTCATTTACAACTTTAATAAGGGCGGTCTCAGTGCTATGAAGAGGTCGATATCCTGACTGGAAGTTGTCGTAGCAGCCAGTTGAAGCCAGGAAGTGATTAAGTTGCTGGAGGACAACTTTCTCAATGATTTTACTTATGAAAGGTAGGTTTGATATTGGTCTATAGTTGTTAATAATAGAGGCATCTAGGCTCCGCTTTTTTAAAAGGTGTTTAATAACTGCAGTTTTCAAGGCTTTTGGGAAATTGCCTGATTGAAGAGAGCTGTTAACTATTTGCAGTATGTCTATTGCTAGGCAGTCAAAAAACATTCTTAAAGAAGTTGGTAGGTAAAGCATCAAGGCAGCAGGTGGATGGCCTTAGTTGTGTCACCGTTTCCACAAGAGTTTTAGAGTCTATGACATTAAAGCATGTCATCATTGCCACGTTACTTTTGCCTAAACAGGGTGGTGACACAGGGTAGTAGCTTTAGAAGATCACCTCAGGAATTAATTTAAGATAGGCAATATGTTGGATGGTAGACATATCCATATTTGATAGCCGCCATAAGGTAAAAACAGGCCAAAGGATCTAAGAAGGACCAAGGCCTCTGTGATTCATAAATGCATCTTGGGCCCCATGTGACAATGGTGTCACTTCTCCTCCAGGGTTACACTTTATCTCCCTGCAAGACGTAAAAATTCCACCCTGTAACCACCCTGTTTGCCAGTGAGTCCAGCAAAGGAGATTGGAAACATCCACCCTCCATTCCAGCCCACCAAACCATCCAATTCCACTTTGTAATGACTGAGGTGGAAAAATAACACATGGCAGATTAGATGAGGCAACGTATTCAAAATCGGCCGAGTGTTAAACCATTCTTGCAAGCGCCTGCAATGAGACAATACTGCAACTTATCCAGCACTTTCCTTCATTTTAATTACAAATGCAGATTTGTCCAGTCTACCAATGACTACCAGTTAAATCTACCCAGAAACAAGGTTCAATTAAGCTGACATTCATTCATAAAAACAATGGGCAATAATAATACAGTCTGCATCAGTAGTTCCAGAGGTAGTATAGGTGGAATTTAATTGCCCACATCACAAAATACAGTGCAGTTAACCTAATTTAGCAGCAAGGTATGTTAATGCCCTTTGTGAATGGATTGCTCCTGGCCAAATATTGACTGCTGAAATTAATGATCGAGGTAGAATGTTGCGTCCACAGAACTATGAAGCTCAAAACATTTTTTATGAGCTGACTGAAATATGAAATAGTAACACTATCCTTTACTGTGAGCACTGTGTGTAGTCTATCCATTCTGATTATTGCCTGGATGTGGTCATTATTCATGTGCATACTGATCTCTTGAAAGGGATTCAAATACATCCCCAAATTTAATTTAGTTGAGTAAAATGGTAATTTGTTATTCACAAATATCGAGGTCAGCCTTCCAAATCAAAATCAGGGAATTTCAAGTCAAAAGCATTTTATTGTTATATGTATCAAAATCATATCTATCTTCTATCTATCTATATTTAAAACTGTCTGTCTGTGTGTGTGTGTGTGTGTGTGTGTGTGTGTGTGTGTGTGTGTGTGTGTGTGTGTGTGTGTGTGTGTGTGTGTGTGTGTATGTGTGTGTGTGTGAGTGTGTGTGTGTGTGTGTGTGTGTGTGTGCGTGCGTGCGTGTGTGCGTGCGTGCGTGCGTGCGTGCGTGCGTGCGTGCATTTTTTCGTGTTCTGCTTGACTTGTGCCAGCCAGCCCCTTTGATACACCAACACCGCACGCAGAAACGCCGAGATTTTACTTTTCTTTACGAGTAGCCGCTCCTGATTAAATTTCGTCGTGTTTATGTACACTTTTTAAAATAAAATCATTCTCCCCCCCACCTCCAAAATTTCAAAATGTTTAAAAAAAAACAGCTCTCAGCCATAGAATGTTAGTGAAGGTTCCATTGTGTGATGTCACAATGCCCAATGCTCACAGATGTCCAATCGGAATGGATCCATTTACATATGCCTTTGCTGCAGCCCCAGCCCCAGCCCCTCCCCCCCAACGCCGCAGCCTGTGTCGAAGCGAGTCGTCACATGTGTGGGAATAGGGAAAGAGGATTGGGGGTGATAGGGAATGGGGAACAGATGGACTGTCCCTACCTCTCCCCCTTCCACTCTCCCTCCCCACTATTTCCCCTCTCTCACCCAACCCCTCTCCCCCTCCCTCCACACTCTTCCCCTTCACTCCCCTAACCCATCTCCCTCCTCCCCTCCCTCCCCCATCCCTCCCCCCTCCCCCACACCTCTCTCTCTATCCCCATCCCTCTCTCCCCCTCCCCATCCCTCTCCCTCCCCTCTTCATCTCGCTCTCCTCACCATCTCCCTCTCCTCCCCCTCCTCCTCCCACCCCATCCCTCTCTCCCCCACTCCTCTTCCCTCCCTCATCCCCTTCCCTCTCTCCCCCTCCCCCTTCCCCCTCATCACTCTTCCCCCTCCATCCACACACTTCCCCCTCTACCCACTACCCCATCTCCCTCCTCACCTCCCTCCACCCTCGTCCACACCTCTCTCCCCCTCCCCTCTCCTCCCCATCCCTCTCTCCTCCCCCTCTCCATCCCCCTCTCCTCACCCCTCTCCCTCTCCTCCCTCTCCCCCCCTCCTCCTCCCACCCCTATCACTCTCTCCCCCATCCCCCTTCCTTCTCTACCCCACCCCCTTCCCTCTCTCCCCATCCCCTTCCCCCTACCCCGCTGTCCCTCTTCCACCACTCCCCCTACCCCTCTCCCCATCCCTCTCTCCCACTTCCATCACTCCCCCTACACCTCTGCCTCCCTCCCCATTCTTCCACATCTCCCAAACCCATCCCCATCCCCTCCCCCACCCCCCACCCCCACCCCTCTCCCCCTCCCTTCCCTCTCCCTCCCCACTCTTCCCCCTCTCTCCCCCTACCCCTCTCCCCCTCCCTACACACTCTTCCACATCTCCCTCCCCCACCCCTCTCTCCGTCCCTCCCTTCCCTCTCCCTCCACACTATTCCCCCTCCCTCCCCTACCCCCTCTCCTATCCCTCTCTCCCCCACCCCCCTTCCCTCTCCCCCACCCCCTACCCAATCTCCCTCCTCTCCTCCTTCACACCGCTCTCCCCTCCCCATCACTCTCTCCTCCCCTCCCCCACCCCTCTCTCCTCCCCTCCCCCACCCGTCTCTCCTCCCCCTCTCCATCTCCCTCTCCCTCTCCTCCCCACCTCCTCCCACCCCATCCCTCTCTCCCCCACCCCTCCTATCCCACTCTTCTCCTCCCTCCACACTCTTCCCCCTCTCTCCCCTACCCCATCTCCCTCCTCCACTCCCTCCCCCCGCCCCCACCCCCATCACCACCCCATCCCCTTCCCCTCTCTCTTGCACCACTCCCTGCTACCCCTCTCCCCCTCACTCCCCACTCTTCATCTCTCCCTCCCCCCTCCCTCTCTCTCCCCCTCTCTTCCCTTCCCCTCATCCCCTCTCTCCACCTCTAACATCCCCTCCCCCCCTCTCCCCCCCTCTCCCACCCCCTGCCCCTCTCCCCCTTCCTGCCCTCCCCGCTCTCCTCCCACTCCCCACTCTCCTCCCCCTCCCTCTCCCCCACCCTGCTCTCCTCTTGCTCCCCAATCTCTCCCCTTTCCTCCTCCCCCTCTCCCCTCCCTCCCCCTCTCCCCTCACTCCCATCTTCTCTCCCCACCCCGTCTCCCTCTCTCCCCTCCTCACACTCTTCTCCATCTCCCCCCCCACCCCTCTCTCTCCCCCCTCCCTTCCCTCTCCCTCCACACTCTTCCCCCGCCCTCCCCTACCCCCACCCCTATCCCTCTCTCCCCCACCCCCCTTCCCTCCCCCAACCCCCTACCCCATCTCCCTCCTCTCCTCCCTCACACCTCTCTGCCCCTCACTGGGTCAGGCAGTCTATCTGGCGAACATTGATAGGTGACATTTTACGTCTGACATTTCAAGGTCAGGACTCTAATTTCGAGTTGCCGGACCTACTGTGCTACTCCTGTACTTTGTGTCTTTTTTATCAAGGAATGCCTTGATGGAAAATGTTAAAATATCTTCATTGAGCTTCCTTACACGTAAAAGGCCCGGTGACAGATAATTTTGCCAGTGATTGTGATTGGAACCTCAAATGCACACAATGACAATTGTAGAGCAAGTCAGAATGTTATTTTTCTGTTGTACATATCGTTCGTTTGTTTGCTAGTTATTGTCACATACATGTACCCAGATACAGTGAAAACTTTTATTTGTGTCAGTTGAAAAACATTTAATTTCCAATAATATCTGATAAAAGAAAGTTCAAAAATCTCCAATGAGATAGATGGGAGGTCAGCTCCACATTCGAGCTGAAGAGAGGACCGTTCAGCTGCCTGATAACAGCTGGGAGGAAACAGCTGGGAGGAAACCCCTTCCTGAATTTGGAGTGTTGTTTTTCGAACTTCTGTATCTCCTACCTGATGGGAGAGGAGAGAAGAAGGAGTGAGAATATGACAATTAAACACTCTTGACTTGTGAAATTCCAGACTTAAGCACACACAGTTTCAAGTTAGTTGAGCTTGGCAAGTGATGGAAAATCACATGTGTGACCACACTGTCACTGGTCTCAACGTGGAGCAGAGGAACATCTTGCTGGTGTTCCTCAGGGTTATGCTAAGAATTACCTTTCAACGGATGCATAAAACATGTATATGGATCAGTTAGAAAAAATCCAAACCTCATTCACAACGGACAGATCATGGACTGACCTGATGCTGAGCAGAATCCTGGGCTGACAGATACCCATTTCCCCCTCCGGGCTATCTACTCGCCTCCTCTATCTTCCATGTGAGAGAAGGTTTTAAATATTCATTTTCATTTAGATCACAAATGTGAATGTTTCATTTCATTCATAAATATGAAGGTTTTGTGCATCAGTTGAAAGGTCATTCTTAGCATAATCCTTGGAATTCCCAGCACGATGCTCCAGTGTTCCTGATTGAATCCAGTACCAGCATGTGGCCACACACATGGTTATCCATCATTCTCTCACATTCCTCTCTCCCATCCCTCACTCACATCATAGACTCCCAAGCATGAAACTGTGCCTAATGGGCCTGTCCCACTTTGGCAATTTAACAGGCAACTACAGGTGACTAGTTTGTCACCACATGTTTGCCGGTGGTCGCCGGGAGTAGACTCCTCAGTCGCGCAAAAAGTCATAGCGTCTTACTGGTCGCTGCTAAATTTTCAACATGTTGAAAAAATTTCGGAGACAGTGGGCTCGACACCAACGAGCGTAGCTTGACTTCTCCTGACGTCGGTGCTGTCATAGGTTGTCGCCAAGATGACGTAGGTTGTCGCCGGTTTTTCGGCAACCTGCTACGACTATGCTGGCAGTTGCCTAAAAATCGCCAAGTGGGACAGGCCCATAAGTCTGGAATTTCAAGAATCAGGAGTCAAAAGTCAAGAGTATTTAATTGTCATATGTACCGACAACAGAAGAATAAATCCTTACTTGCTCTGCAATCGTTGTCATCGTGTGTACCATATGTGTGGAATCGCAGAAGAATTTAATGCACATTTTAGGCCAGCAGATTAGGAAGCAATTATTTTGACCTTTACAATTTTGATTTGTTATGTGCTCTTCAGTGTTCCTAACTCATTTTATTTTGTTCACTTTTATTGTGTTTACTTTTCAATTGCTAACATTCATTTCAATCGTTCTGAAGTGGCTCTGAATATCAAAGACTTCTAAAAATGATGGAAGTGATTTAAAACTTCCATAGCAGGCAAATCTGCCTCCAGCTTTGTTAGGTATGAAAACGAGCGAGGCATTTTAAGGGCAGTGATGCGCAGGAAGGAACTGCAGATGCTGGTTTAAACCAAAGATAGACACAAAATGCTGGAATAACTCAGCAGGACAGGCAGCATCTAGGCAGCCAGATGTTGCCTGACCCACTGAGTTACTCCAGCAGTTTGTGTCGCTCCTGCATATACCATTTTTTTCTCTTCTGTTCCTTTATCGCATCTTCTCTCCCATCCACTATCCCGTACCCCTCTCCCAATCACCTCTCTCCCATTCCCTCTTTCCCATTCCCTTCTCCTAATCTCCTCTCCCAATCCCCTCTCCCATTCCCCTCTCCCAATCCCCTCTCTCCCATTCCCCTCTCCCATTCCCCTCTCCCATTCCTCTCTCTTCTATTCCCCCCTCTCCCATTCTCCTCTCTCCCAATCCTTGCTCTTCCAGTCCTCTCTCTCCTGTCCCTCTCTCCCATTCCCCTCTCTCCCAATCCTCTCTTTCCCATTCCCCTCACTCCCATTCTCCCCTCTCCCATTCCTCCCTCTCTCCCATTCCCCTCTCTCCCATTCCCCTTTCTCCCATTCCCCTCTCTCACATTCCCCTCTCTCCCATTCCCCTCTATCCCAATCCTATCTTTCCCATTCCCCTCTCTCCCATGCCCCTATGCTAGATACATAGATACATAGAAAATAGGTGCAGGAGTAGGCCATTCGGCCCTTCGAGCCTGCACCGCCATTCAATATGATCATGGCTGATCATCCAACTCAGTATCCCGTACCTGCCTTCTCTCCATACCCCCTGATCCCCTTAGCCACAAGGGCCACATCTAACTCCCTCTTAAATATAGCCAATGAACTGGCCTCAACTACCCTCTGTGGCAAAGAGTTCCAGAGATTCACCACTCTCTGTGTGAAAAAGTTTTTCCTCATCTCGGTCTTAAAGGATTTCCCCCTTATCCTTAAGCTGTGACCCCTTGTCCTGGACTTCCCCAACATCGGGAACAATCTTCCTGCATCTAGCCTGTCCAACCCCATAAGAATTTTGTACGTTTCTATAAGATCCCCTCTCAATCTCCTAAATTCTAGCGAGTATAAGCCAAGTCTATCCAGTCTTTCTTCATATGAAAGTCCTGACATCCCAGGAATCAGTCTGGTGAACATTCTCTGCACTCCCTCTATGGCTATAATGTCCTTCCTCAGATTTGGAGACCAAAACTGTACGCAATACTCCAGGTGTGGTCTCACCAAGACCCTGTACAACTGCAGTAGAACCTCCCTGCTCCTATACTCAAATCCTCTTGCTATGAAGGCCAACATACCATTCGCTAGTCTCCCCTCTCCCATTTCTCTCTCTCCCAACCCCCTCTCCTATTCCCCTCTCTCCCATTCCCCTCTCTCCCATTCCACTCTCTCCCATTCTCCTCTCTCCCAATCCCCTCTCTTATTTATCTATCACATTTATTCCTGCTGTTTTTTTCTATCTGTGACACACTCTTAAGCCTAGAGCCAGTGCTCAATTATCCTCTGACAAATGGGACATCATTCTTCCTTGTTCAGCCGACCAATCTAGCTGTCTGCGATGCTTCAAATGGGCAGTGAACAATATTTTTTGATTAGCCAACCAGTGGCATGAGGTTAAAGGTTCTGAGTCTATTGGACACATTCAGGTTCTTTGCCAGTCACAAGTTCTGTTTGTTTGGAAATCCCTTTAATAACCTGACCTTGGGCTTCAGCAGAAGTCAACATGTTTAAATAAATATTGCTGTGTATTCAAATTGTTAAAAATGATTCAAAGATTGCAATGCAATCAAAATGTCACCAAATCACTCTGAATAAGTGCAAGAATAGATGATTCATGCAATTGGAAATAATTAGTAAAACTTGGTTCCACTGCAATTTCTCAGATGAATTTTGAATGAGGCAACATGCTGTGAACATCATCTGGGGGAGAGCTGGAGAGCTACCTCAGAAAAAAAGGTTCAAGGAAAACAAAAATCTCACCAATACATGTATGGTTATAAGGTCATGAGGTCATAAGTGATAGGAGAAGAATTAGGCCATTCGGCCCATTTAGTGTACTCCACCATTCAATCATGGCTGATTCATCTTTCCCTCCTAACCACATTAACCATATAACCATATAACCATATAACCATTACAGCACGGAAACAGGCCATCTCGGCCCTTCAAGTCCGTGCCGAACACTTTTTGTTTCTTTTTTTTTCTCCCCTTCTTTCTTCTTACTACCCCCTAGTCCCATCTACCTGCACTCAGACCATAACCCTCCATTCCTTTCCCATCCATATACCCATCCAATCTATTTTTAAAGGATAAAATCAAACCTGCCTCCACCACTTCCACTGGAAGCTCATTCCACACAGCTACCACTCTCTGAGTAAAGAAGTTCCCCCTAATGTTACCCCTAAACTTCTGTCCCTTAATTCTCAAGTCATGTCCCCTTGTTTGAATCTACCCTACTCTCAATGGGAAAAGCTTATCCACGTCAACTCTGTCTAACCCGCTCATAATTTTAAAGACCTCTATCAAGTCCCCTCTTAACCTTTTGCGCTCCAAAGAATAAAGACCTAACTTGTTCAACCTTTCTCTGTAACTTAGTTGCTGAAACCCAGGCAACATTCTGGTAAATCTCCTCTGTACTCTCTCTATTTTGTTGACATCCTTCCTATAATTAGGCGACCAAAATTGTACTCCATACTCCAGAATTGGCCTCACCATTGCCTTGTACAATTTTAACATTACATCCCAACTTCTATATTCAATGCTCTGATTTATAAAGGCCAGCACACCAAAAGCTTTCTTTACCACCCTATCTACATGAGATTCCACCTTCAGGGAACTATGGACAGTTATTCCTAGATCCATCTGTTCAACTGCATTCCGCAATTCGCTACCATTTACCATGTACGTCCCATTTTGATTTGTCCTACCGAGATGTAGCACCTCACATTTATCATCATTAAACTCCATCTGCCATCTTTCAGCCCACTCTTCCAAATGGCCTAAATCTCTCTGTAGACTTTGAAAATCTACTTCATTATCCACAACACCACCTATCTTAGTATCATCTGCATACTTACTAATCCAATTTTCTACACCATCATCCAGATCATTGATGTACATGACAAACAACAGTGGACCCAACACAGACCCCTGAGGCACCCCACTAGTCACCGGCCTCCAACCTGACAAACAGCCATCCACCATTACTCTGTGGCATCTCCCATTCAGCCACTGTTGAATCCATCTTGCTACTCCACCATTAATACCCAACAATTGAATCTTCTTAACCAACCTTCCATGAGGAACCTTGTCAAAGGCCTTACTGAAGTCCATATAGACAACATCCACTGCTTTACCCTCATCAATTTCCCTAGTAACCTCTTTGAAAAATTCAAGAAGTTTAGTCAAACATGACCTTCCAGGCACAAATCCATGTTGACTGTTCCTAATCAGACCCTGCTTATCCAGATGCTTATATACATTATCTCTAAGTATCATTTCCATTAATTTGCCCACCGCTGACGTCAAACTAACAGGTCTATAATTGCTAGGTTTGCTCTTAGAACCCTTTTTAAACAACGGAACAACATGCGCAGTACGCCAATCCTCCGGCACTATTCCCGTTTCTAATGACATTTGAAATATTTCTGTCATAGCCACTGCTATTTCTACACTAACTTCCCTCAATGTCCTAGGGAATATCCTGTCAGGACCTGGAGACTTATCCGTTTTCATATTTTTCAAAAGTGTCCGCACCTCTTCTTCTTTGAATCTCACAGTTTCCATTGCTACTCTGCTCGTTTCCCTTACCTCACATAATTCCATATCCTTCTCCTTCGTGAATACCGAAGAAAAGAAATTGTTCAATATCTCCCCCATCTCTTTTGGCTCTGCAGATAGCTGTCCACTCTGACTCTCTAATGGACCAATTTTGTTCCTTATTATCTTTTTCTATTAATATAGCTGTAGAAACCCTTTGGATTTACTTTCATCTTACTTGCCAAAGCAACCTCATATCTTCTTTTAGCTTTTCTAATTTATTTCTTAATATTATATTTACATTCTTTATACTCCTCAAGCACCTCATTTACTCCATGCTGCCTATAATTATTGTAGATCTCTCTCTTTTTCCGAACCAAGTGTCCATTTCCCTTGAAAACCATGGCTCTTTCCAATTTTTACTATTCCCTTTCAACCGAACAGGGTCATAAAGATTCTGTACTCATAAAATGTCACCTTTAAATGTCCTCCATTTCTCTTCTACATCCTTCCCATAAAACAACATGTCCCAATTCACTCCTTTTAAATCCTTTCGCATCTCCTCAAAGTTAGCCTTTCTCCAATCAAAAATCTCAACCCTAGGTCCAGTTCTGACCCTCTCCATAATTATATTGAAACTAATGGTATTGTGATCACTGGACCCGAAGTGCTCCCCAACACATACCTCCGCCACCTGCCCTGTTTCATTTCCTAACAGGGGGTCCAGCACTGCCCCTTCTCTGGTAGGTACCTCTATGTATTGCTGCAAAAAACTATCCTGCACACATTTTACAAACTCCAAACCATCCAGCCCTTTTACAGAATGTGTTTCCCAGTCTATGTGTGGAAAATTGAAATCTCCCACAATCACTACCTTGTGCTCACTACTATTATCTGCTATCTCCTTAAATATTTGCTCTTCCAATTCTCGCTCCCCATTTGGCAGTCTATAATACACCCCTATAAGTGTTGCTACACCTTTCCCATTTCTCAGTTCCACCCAAATAGCCTCCCTAGACGAGCCCTCTAATCTATCCTGCCAAAGCACTGTTGTAATATCTTCCTTGACAAGCAATGCAACACCCCCACCTCTTGCCCCTCCAATTCTATCACCCCTGAAGCAACGAAATCCTGGAATATTTAGTTTCCAATCACAGCCCTCCTGCAACCATGTTTCACTGATCGCTACAACATCATACTTCCACGTGTCAATCCAGGCTCTAAGCTCATCCACCTTTCTTACAATGCTCCTAGCATTAAAATATACACATTTAAGAAACCCACCACCACTTAATCTCTGCTTATTATCTTTTTCTTACCCCTACAATTTGGGTCCGAATGCTTCCGTTCTCTGCCTCCTGTCTCCCACATTTTCTACTAGCTTTCTCTATTTGAGTCCCTCCCCCCAACCGTTCTAGTTTAAAGTCTCCCCAGTAGCCTTTGCAAATCTCCCCACCTGGATATTGGTTCCCCTCGGGTTGAAGTGCAACCCGTCCTTTCTGTACAGGACACACCTTCCCCAAAAGAGGTCCCAATGATCCAGAAATGTGAATCCCTGCCCGCTGCACCAGTTCCTCAGCCACACATTTATCCTCCACCTCATTCCATTCCTACTCTCACTGTCGCGTGGCACAGGTAGTAATCCTGAGATTGTTACCTTTGCGGACGTTCTCCTTAACTCTCCTCCCAACTCCCTAAATTCTCCTTTCAGGAGCTCTTCTCTTTTTCTGCCTATGTCATTGGTACCTATATGTACCACAACCTCAGGCTCTTCTCCCTCCGATTTCAGGATATCTTGGACACGTTCAGACACATCCCTGACCCTGGCAACAGGGAGGCACACTACGATCCGGGTCTCATGACTGTGTCCACAGAATCGCCTATCCGACCCCCTAACCATAGAGTCCCCTATTACTATTGCCCTCCTCTTCTTTTCCATACCCTTCTGAGCAATAGGGCTGGTCTCTGTGCCGGAGGCCCGGCCGCTGTCGCTACCCCCAGGTAGGGTGTCCCCGCCAACAGTGCTCAAACAGGAGTACTTATTTTCAAGGTGTACAGCCACCGGGATACTCACTAGTCCCTGCCTCTGCCCCTTGCCCCTCCTAACCGTGACCCACTTGTCTGCCTCCCATAGTCTTGGAGTGGCCACCTCCCTATAACTCTTTTCTATGACCTCCTCACTCTCCCTGATCAGACAGAGGTCATCGAGCTGCTGCTCCAGGTTCCTAACACGGTCCCTTAGGAACCCCATCTCGACGCACCTGGCACAGATGTGGATGTCTGGAGGGGTATCAGACTCCATGACCTCCCACATCTGACATCCAGAACAGTAAACTGCCCTGGCCCTCATTCTCCCCCCTTACCCTGGATACAATACAAAACTGGTGGAGGAAATCAGCAGGGATCTGACACCAATCAGTTGCTTCCTCTTAGTCCTGTTCCACCAATCAGCGGCTTCCTCACCTATATGAAACATGAATGGAACATTGCAGTTTTGGGTTCCTCCTCCTGCAACGGTCCCTGGGCGTCTGGAAAGCAAAGCCCTGCGCTGTTTAACTACTCACTACCTGGACGCCGCTCCTCCTCCTGCAACGGTCCCTGGGCCTCTGGAAAGCAAAGCCCCGCGCTGCCTTCTCCTGCCTACTCCCCATAACCCCTGACACCTGTACTAATCATGAATCTATCTATCTCTGCCTTACACATATCCACTGACTTGGCCTCCACAGCCTTCTGTGGCAAAGAATTTCACAGATTCACCACCCTCTGACTAAAGAAATTCATAGAAACATAGAAACATAGAAAATAGGTGCAGGAGTAGGCCATTCGGCCCTTCAAGCCTGCACCGCCATTCGATATGATCATGGCTGATCATCCAACTCAGTATCCTGTACCTGCCTTCTCTCCATACCCCCTGATCCCTTTAGCCACAAGGGCAACATCTAACTCCCTCTTAAATATAGCCAATGAACTGGCCTCAACTACCTTCTGTGGCAAAGAATTCCACAGATTCACCACTCTCTGTGTGAATTTTTTTTTTTCTCATCTCGGTCCTAAAAGACTTCCCCCTTATCCTTAAACTGTGACCCCTTGTTCTGGACTTCCCCAACATCGGGAACAATCTTCCTGTATCTAGCCTGTCCAACCCCTTAATAATTGTGTACGTTTCTATGAGATCCCCCTTCAATCTTCTAAATTCTTGTGAGTACGAGTCTATCCAGTCTTTCTGCATATGAAAGTCCTGCCATCCCAGGAATCAGTCTGGTGAACCTTCTCTGTACTCCCTCTATGGCAAGAATTCCTCCTCATCTCCTTCCTAAAGGAACATCCTTTAATTCTGAGGCTGTGACCGCTACTCCTAGACTCTCCCACGAGTGGAAACATCCTCTCCACATCCGTGTAGAGTCAAATTTCCTGCTGGATGCTAAGGCACCCAGATATATGAACAAAACTACTCCACGCGTGGTTACGTCAATTATCAGTTGTACATTTAATTTTGCTTTGCTGCTGTATGAGCATGCAGCCTTGATTTTTGTTTAACCCATGAATGTCTGGATGTTGGAGTTCACACTTGCCAGTACAATGTTGCAGCTCATGGAGTTGATTCCTCCTAACTCCAGCGACCCAGGTTCAATCCTGACCTCAGCACTTGTGGAGTTTATACTTTCTTCCCATGCCAACATATATTTTCCCTCGGTATTCCAGCCATCCGTGGCAAAGAATTCCACAGATTCACCACCCTCTGACTAAAGAAATTCCTCCTCATCTCCTTTCTAAATGTACGTCCTTTAATTCTGAGGCTATGCCCTCTGGTCCTAGACTTTCCCACTAGTGGAAACATCCTCTCCATATTCACTCTATCCAGGGCTTTCACCATTCGATAAATTCCAATGAGGTCACCCCTTCATCCTTCCAAACTCCAGCGAGTACTGGCCCAGTGCTATCAAGTGCTTATCATATTTTTATAATGGAATTCATATAAACATGAATGCTTGATAATCAGTATGGACTTGGTGTGCCAAGGGGCCTGTTTCTGTGCTGAGTCTCTGTGTCTCTATGGCCATTACATTCTGCACTTGGAAGTAGAAAGATTGTTAGGAGTATTCTCACCTGATTGATAAACAGCACAGAAGCCACGCATAAAGCCATGCTGACCATCCCTAATCAACCCTCGCCTGTACAAATGTACATCGATCTTATCTCTCAGAATCCTCTCCGGTAACTTACCTACCACAGATGCTAGGATTACTTGTCTATAGTTCCCAGGTTTTTCTTTCACAGCCCTTCTTGAGGCACATAAGCCACCCTCTAGTCATCGGGCACCTTACTGGTGGCTAATGATGATGAGTCACCATCATGAGGCTGCATAATGAGGCTGCAACCTCCCCCCATCAACGAACTGTGCGCTGCAAGTGCCTAGAAGCGAGCGGGTAAGGCCATCTCAGACCCCTCTTACCCTGGCCACAAACTCTTTGAAGTCCCCTCTGGGAGGCGACTCCTGACTATCAAAACCTCCACATCCAGACATAAAAACAGCTTCTTCCCACCAGCAGAGGCTCTGCCTCACAGCTACCATACACCACTACATTCTGGTCCGTAAGACAAACACTTATGAACTCTCCAAGTGCACTTCAGATATCTAAATGTGCAATATATTGCAAAGCTGTCCCTTTTTATTCTTGCACTTCACTTTGACATTTTTGAATTATATATATATTTTTTAATTGTCTGCTGAATTTTGTGTTTTTAACATGAGCGAGCAAAGCACCGTCAAATTCCTTGTGTGTACATACTTGGCCAATACATTGATTACGATTCTAATTCTGATTTATCTTAACAATAATCTTGCAATTTATTTTCCAGCTTCCCTCAATTTTCTTTGATAAACCTGATCAGGCTCTGAGATTTATTTACTTTAGACATACTTTAGACTTTTGACTTTAGAATTTAGAGATAGAGTGTGGAAACAGGCCCTTCGGCCCACCGAGTCCGTGTCAGCAATCACCCCGTACTCGCACTATCCGACACACGAGGGACAATTTACAGAAGCCAATTAACCTGCAAAACTGTATGTCTTTGAAATGTGGGAGGAAACTGGAGCACCCGGAGAAAACCCACGCGGTCACTGGGAGAACGCACAAACCCCATACAGACAGCACCCGTAGTCAGGATTGATCCCGGGCCTCTATCTGTACCATCAATGCTTGACCCACCTGCCAATGTTTGGCTCATATTCCTCCAAAAAATTCCTACCTATGTACCTGTCTAAATTCCTGTCTATGTACCTGCCTCAGCAAACTCCTTAGGCAGCTAGTTCCCCATACACACCACCCGCTGTGTGGAAAAGTTGCCCCTCAGCTTTGTATTAAATCTTTCCCTCCTCAGCTTACAGTTATGTCCCCTTGTGCTTGATTCCCCTACTTTGCCTTCATGTCTTTCTCCATTTTCCTCATCCCTCCCTCCCACAGCGTGGAGCTCTCTTCTCGCCACCCCTCCCTCCCTCCTTCCCTCCCACACCCTTCCCATCGCAGACCAAATATGATTTGAAAGTAATACGACCAACTCTCGACACCATGGTAAAGGAATTCAATCCCACTTACAGACCAGCTTCTAAAGTTATTCAAGGTCACTCCCCAACTTCACATTCCTGACAACAGCTCAGAAAGCAAAGAGACTTCAATGCACATAGTTCTGAAATTTGCTCTGAGCAAGAGAAGGACCAAAATTGCAAACCCATAAAGTTATCCCTTCCCCCATACCACCCCACCGCCCAACCCCCCCCCCCCACTGCCTACACACCCCCCTCCACCCCACATTCCCCCCCCAATGCACCCCCCTGGCCCCCACACACCCACGCATTGTGTTGGTGGAACGGGTTGCGTTGGGGGAACAGGTGAGTGCTGGTTTATTGCGATGGGGCAGCAGATCTGCACTTGGTCTGCCAAGGGGTCTGCACTTGGTCCAGTTAGTAATAAAAGTCTGTTCCAGTTTCAGGTGGTAATGCAGATATGAGTGACAAAAGATGTGGGTGAGTGGGGGAATATTAGTCACGCCAAGATGAATCAAACTGCCTATTATATCTTTTCCGCTTCACCTTAAACCTATGTCCTCTGGTCCTCGATTCACCTACTCTGGGCAAGAGACTCTGTGCATCTACACGATCTGTTCCTCTCATGATATTATACACAGCAAGAGTTTGAAAAATAAATTTGCAATGAAACATCATTTGTGCTATCTGACTGAGTTTAATATAAACTTCATTCCCAAACCATGCTTGGATATTTCAGGGCAATCTTTGATCATTCCTATCAGACTTTTCGTTGTGCATTCCAATCCTGCCAGTCACATCTGCGACAGACACAAAATGCTGGAGTAACTCAGCGGGACAGGCAGCATCTCTGGAGAGAAGGAATGGGAGTCTGAAAAGGGTATCGACCCGAAACGCCACCCATTCCTTCTCTCCAGAGATGCTGTCTGTCCCGCTGAGTTACTCCAGCATTTTGTGTCTATCTTTGAACAACAAAACTAGTTGGAGAACTAGGATGGGGGTGGGACGGAGAGAGAGGGAAAGCAAGGGTTACTTGAAGTTGGAGAAATCAATATTCATACCGATAGGTTGTAAGCTGCCTCACATATCAACAAAGACCATAACTGGAAGGATGTAACATATTCCTGCATTAAATAGAGGGACCATCCTCACCTGACATGCTGCCACGAATCCAAGCTACCTGTTCCCATACAGGTGAAACCCCTATAGTCAATTCTTAGCTGTATGCTCTCACACCCGAACCTCTCTGCTAATTCCTCCACTCATATGTTCAGCAAATCGCAGCCGGGCCTCATTGAATTTCTGACTGAATTCCCCCCACACTACTCCCTGACCAGCTTTGAACAACTCGTCACCGCGTCATATGCCTGACAGTCCCACCAAGCCTCTGATGACCCAACCTTATATAGCACCTGTGGCCTAATGCTACGCCATCCACTTACAACTCATCCACAATTCTCATGGCATCATCCCAAATTATAGGCCCATTCAAACTTCTCCTCATCCTTGACTTTGTCTCTGCAGCTACGCCACACCCACAATGGAAGTTCCTCACTCTCCCCTATGCTCTGCTTTATTTTCTGCTAATGCTGAAGATAGGGTTTTTGTGTGAGTTTCCCCCTGTAAACCCTGTTCTATCATCTGGAATTTCTTAGACCTCAGCACAATGGAAATTTATTGAGGAACATACACAAGACTGGAATGGACTTTTCATACAACATTACTTTAATGCCTGTTGAAATGTTGTCCCCAAATTTTACCACTGGTAGAGTAAATATTTTGGGTGATTATTCTCAAGAATTTCCTTTAATACTTACAGTAAATGGCCTAGATTTCTTCTATTAAAATTCACTACATATTTCATTGTTCGTAAATAATTTAACATGCAACAAAGCTGAATTCAAAAAGATTGGAAACAACTATTAAAGGTCTCAAAGGAAATCTTGCTACAAATAATAATCTTCATATTAATTAATGTATGTGATTTACAGAATATTTTATCAGATAAGATCTTCAATTATTTTAAATTAAAACACAACAATGAACTGGAATCCATTTTAAAGTATTTTGTTTGACCAATTTTCTAAAAGTTAAAAGAAAAACAAGAGTTTTCTTACAGTGGAGAGTCTAGAGAACAGACAGGGTTTTGTGATACTTGCTAAGATTTTTAATTAAGATTTATGAAACTTTATGGCTTTGGATTCATTAAATGCATTAATAATAATAATAATAGATTTTATTTATGGGCGCCTATACAAAAGTCTCAAGGACACCTTACAAAATTTAACAAAGAAACATATAATCAGAGTAAAATAAGTTATAACGACATCACCAATACACAAATTAAAGACAGAAATTCGATCCAAAAAAGACAACAACAAAAATTCAGAAACACAATGTGAAGAGAGAGCAGCGGCAGCCAAACCGCGCCAGCGTCCACTCTCCCTTCCGACCGCCATCTTGGACATAGACTAACATAGACACTACACACTACACACAAAATCATCCCACCACAATGGTTACCACTGTGGGGGAAGGCACAATGTCCAGTCCCCAACCCCAGTTCTCCCAAAGTCAGGCCTATTGAGGCCTCCACAGTTGCCTCTACGGAGGCCCGATGTTCCTGGCCGTTCTCGCCGGGTGCAGTTGCCCTGGCATCGGGAGAGTCCTCGCAGCGGCTGGGTTGGCTGGAACGGCCGGTTTCTTACCGGAGTCCGTGGTCTCTGAAGCCGACAAGGCCGCGCGGATTTGGAGCTCCGAGGCTCCCGATGTTAGAGTCGGCGCTGCTGCTCGCAGCTGGCCGCTCCACAGACCCGCAGGCCGGAGGTGTTGAGCTCGGTGGTCACAGCTCACCGGAGCTCCAGCGCGTCGATCCAGCGCGGCGACCCAGGCAAGGCATCGCCCACTCCGCTCCACGATAGCGCTCCAGCGCTGTGCTTCCACCGAAGCTGAAGGTGCTGGGCAGTCCCCGCTAGGAAACGCCGCTCCAGGCCCGATGGTAGGCCGCAGGGACGGGTCGACGGGGCAGCCCGGAGAAAAAGCTGCCTCACCGACCAGGTAGGGATCTAGAAAATAGTTTCCCCCTCACCCCCCCACATGAAAAGTCAAAATTCCCCAACAGACATAGACCAAGAAAACTAAAAACTAAGAAAAAAAAGTGAATTTAACGGACGGCTGCGGTTTGCAGCCGTTCCCCAAGATAGCTCCTCCTACTTGAACTATTGTACTATTCCTCCTTTGCATCTGCAATACATTTTAAACTGAATGATGAGCAATTGTGTATTGATTTCTTCTGCACAAGACGGTATGTAATTAAGTTATCAGCATGTCATAGCATGTCACAAATAAACAGAGTAATTTCAAAATGGTACAGGAAACATTTTGTACCACTTTATGGTGGTTTGAGAAGTGCCAAGTCAACTTGTTTATTGTCATGGAGAGACACGGTGAGGTACAAGTACAATGACAAGGTTTGCTTGCAGCAGCAACACACGCACATTGGTTCAGACATAGACACAAAAACAATTTATGCATAAATTATACATAAATAATACTTAACATTTCTAATAGAAATATGACTGTCAAAAAAAGACATTAGTACAAAAATAGAATTAGAAAAATAAAGTCCATGGTGGACCATAGTGTTCCATGGCTGAGATAGGACTGGGTTGGGTCAAGATCTGAACCTGGTGGTGTAGGGGTGTAGAGGACTGTAGAGGAGGATGGGGGGTTAAGTGTTAATGTGTAAGTGACTGGGGGGTGGATTGCAAAATGTGTTGAGACAGGACTGCAGACTTCTGTTCTGTAACTTCCATTCAATGGAAGAGGTGAAAGAAGATATGGCCCAGATGGTGGGGTTATGGAGAGAAGGCAGGAGAATGGGGTTAGGATGGAGAGAGAGATCAGCCGTGATTGAATGGCAGAGTAGACTTGATGTGTCAAAGGGCCTAATTCTGCTCCTACCACTAATGATCTTATGACTTTATGTTTCTTGATCATAGACGCCACCTTCCTGAGGCAGCATGCATTTGATGGAGGGGTGGGTTGAGTCCACCATGATGGATTGGGCTGAGTCCACCATTCCCTGCAGCCATTTGTGTTTTTGTACATTGCAATTGCCATACCAGGCCATGATGCAACTGTACTTTCTGCAGTATATCTGTAGACATTTGTGAGAGAGTGTTCAGAGACATACCAACTCTCTTAAAACTTCTTAGAAACTAGAGACACTGGCATGCCTTCTTCAGGATTGCATCAATGTGCTGGGCCCAGGGCACCCTGCCCTTTACACACCTCTATGCTTTAACCAACAAACCACCACAACTGTGTTTACTTAGCTTTGGGTGGGCTTGTCTGGGCTTTTCAAGAGCTACTTCACACATATATGAATCTTCTCACTTTATTTAATTCCTTGCTATTATTATCATTTTATCATCATCAAATTTCCATCTTTTGCCATGCTCTCATTGATCTTCTTTCCAGAGATTACTGCAGCGTTCAGAGTATAACCACAAAAGCAATCAATTCACGGCTCCCTACCATAGCTTCGCCATCTCTAAATTTGTTCGTTTTTACCATTTGACCTCCTAGCTCAATCATACACCAGGAGAAAATCGATAACAAGTAACTTAAAACCCACAGTAGCATGATTAACTTGTAACCTGATACATAAATCTGTCTTGTATTGCAAATACAAACTAATTTGATTTCCGCTCTAAATAACATTTCCAAATAAACTTACAGTGTTCTTTCACCATAAACCCACCACAGGTAATTGCAACTTAAGGCAGCTGTGACAAATTGCACTGTTTTATTTTACTGGTTTGCAACTTCAGTCGGAAATAAACTCAGTTTGACTGTAACAATAAAGGCTGGTGCAGTATTGTATTTTCTCTGTGTCTTTAGTCAGAGGGTATTGAATCTGTTGAATTATTTGCCACAGAAGGCTGTGGAGGCAAAACCAATGGATATATTTACGGCAGATATAGATAGAATCGTGATTGGTACGGGTGTCAGAGGTTATGGGGAGAAGGCAGGAGAATGGGGGTTAGGAGGGCCCCAGGTGAGACCCCGTTCTCCAGAATTGAGCAGTTGTTGCCTAGGTTCTACCAGCTCTTCAGTTGAAGTTCTCAATTGTTTGATATCTTGCATATCTTCATACAGCATGGAACAGGCCCATCAGCCCAACTTGCCCATTCCGTCCGAGCTGGCCCATCTACACTAGTCTCACCTGCCTGCCTTTGGCCCATATCCCTCTAAACCTTTCCTGACCAATGTACCTGTCATAACTCCATGGTACCTGCTTCAACTACCCTCTCTGGCAGCTTATTCCTTACACCAACCACCTTCTGTGTGAAAATGTCACCACTCAGGTTCCTATTACATCTTTTGCCTTTCACCCTAAACCAATGACCCCTGATCTTTGATTGCCCTACTCTGGGTAAAAGACACTGCGAATTTAGCCTATCTATTCCTCTCATTATGTTATACTCCTCTGTAAAATTATCTCTTATCCATCTTGTGCTTCAAGGACTAAAGTCCAAGCCTGCCCAACCTCTTCTTATACCTTAGACCCTCAAGTCCTGAAAACATCATCGGAAATCTTCTCTGCGCTTTTTCCAGCTTAAATACATCTATCCTGTGGCAGCTTGACCAAAATTGAACACAATACTCCAAATGTGGCCTCAGCAATGTCTTGTACAACTGTAACATAACATCCCAATGTCTATACTCAATACCTGACTGATGAAGTCCCATGTAGTGAAATCCTGCTTGACCACCCTATCTGCCTGTGAAGCTATTTTGAAGGAACCATGTACCTGCACTCCTAGATCCCTCTGCTCTACAACACTCCCCAGGTCCCTGCCACTCACTGTGTAATTCCTGCCATGTTTTCACTTCCCAAGATGCAACACTTTGCACCTATCTGCATTAAAACCATTAACCATTCCTTAACGAAAAGATCAAGATCTTGCTCTAATATTTGATAACCATCTTTGCTATCTACAATACCAACCAATTTAGAGTGATCTCCAAACTTACTAATCATGCCTTCTACGTCCTTATCCAAACCATTGATATAAACCACAAACAGCAATGGGCCCAACACTGATCGCTGAGGCATCCACAAGTCGTAGGCCTTCAGTCTGAAAAACAACCTTCCACCATTACCCTCTGCTTCTTTTGATGAAGCCAATTCTCTCTCCAGTCAGCTAGCTTTTCATCAATCCCATGCGATCCAACTTTTACCAGGAGGAACCTAATCAAATATCAAACCCTACCAAACATTTAGATATAACTAGACTAAGTGGGACTCGTTGGGTCCCAGTCACACAGGAGGCCTGGTCCCCCAACGCAAGCCATTCCCCCAACGCAATATTCCACCACTCACCCGTTCCCCAAAACAACCCGTTCGCCCAATGCAATGTTCCGCCACTGACCCATAGCCCCTAACTGCGCAGGCGCGGCTGAAGGGTTGCCGTTGTGACACCCCTGATCCCCCCTCCTTCCCTCACACCCTCCCCACTCTGCCCCTTGTCCTTCATGCCAAATGCACTCACTCCATCCCCCCTCAAACCTCCTCCCCCCCTCTCCAAAACACTCTTAGAGGCTCTCCGGTGGTGCAGCCATTCCCGGCCATTGGGTTCCCATTGTGAGGTAGAACACACAGGTATTACTGCGCAGGCGCAGCTGACGGGCACGGCAAGTGGAAAAGGGATTTATTAAAGCTTAAAATGTGAATAACTCTTAATATATAACAACAATTTAAACGTTAAAGATGAGATTTATTCAGTCCATTCTTTGTTGTTGCGTCTCTTGTTGCGTTCTGCAGCCGGGGGAGGGGCACGGATTCATGCGGGGTCTGTCGGGGGGCCGGGGAGGGGGGCCATGGTAGCGCTCTCCCCCCCTCCCCACCGGCCCCGATAGGCCCCGCCTGAAGCCATCCCCCTCCCCTGCAGCCAGGGGAGGGGGACGGCTTCAGGCGGGGGCCGGTGGGGAACATCCTGCCGCTGTGGATGACACTGCCTCAGGCTGTGGCTGGTGGGGGGGGGTCCTACAGCTGTGGGAGGGGGACGGCTTCAGGTGGGGGCTGTCGGGTAGGGAGCGTCCTGCAGCTGGGGACGGGACAGCTTCAGGCGGGTGCCAGTGGGGGTGGGGGGGGCGTACTGCAGCGGGGGAGGGGGAAGGCTTCAGGATTGGGCTGTTGGGGGGAGTGTAGTGCTGCTGGGGACGGGATTGCTTCAGGTGAGGGCCGGTGGGGGGAGGGGGCGTTCTGCAGTGGGGGAATGGGACGGCTCCAGGAGGGGGCTGTCGGGGACTGGTTGGGGGGGGGGTTGGGAGAGCTTCCTGCAGCCGGGGAAGGGGGGGAAGAGCATCCTGCAGCCTGGGAACGGGGACAGCTTCAGGCAGGGGCTGTCACGGGCCGGTAGGGGTGGTGGGGGGGTGGGAGCATCCTTCAGCCAGTGGAGGATGACGGCCTCAGGCAGGGGCAGTCGGGGGCCGGTGGGGGGAACGTCCTGCAGCCGGGTGAGGGGCACGGCTTCAGGCAGGACCTGTAAAAGGCCTGTGGGAGGCCAGTGGTGAGGGTGGGAGAATCCTGCATCCGTGGCCTAGCGCTGCCATGGCCTACCCCTGCTGCTGCCTATCGCTGTTGTGGCCTACCACTGCCTCTCCCCACCAGCATCAGGCGGGGACCGGTGGGGAGCATCCTGCAGCTGGGGTCAGGATGGCTTCAGGTGGGGGCTGGTGATGGGGGAGCATCCTGCAGCGGGGAGGGGGACGACTTCAGGAGGGGGCTGTCGGGGGCCGGTGGGGGTAGGTTGATAGAGCGTCCTGCAGCTGGGGGAGGGGGACGGCTTCAGGCGGGGGCTGTCGGTGGCCGGTGAGGGAGGGGGGAGTGTCCTGCAGCCGCGACAGGAGGATGGCTTAAGACGGGGGCTGTTGGGTGCCGGTGGGGTGGGGGGGAGCATCCTGCAGCCGCGGGAGGAGGTCGGCTTCAGGCGGGGGCCGGCGGGGGCTGGCGGGGGCTGGCGGGGGCTGGCGGGGGCTGGCGGGGGCTGGCGGGGGCTGGCGGGAGTGTCCTGTGGCCAGGAACGGGGAAGGCTTCAGGTGGGACCCGGCGGGGAGCGTCCTGCAGCCGGGGGAGTGGGACAACTTTAGGCAGTGGCTTGTGGAGGGGGGGTGCGTCCTGCAGATGGGGACGGGGATGGCTTCAGGTGGGGGCCGGCCGGAGCGTTCTGTCGCCGGTGGAGGGGGACGGCTTCAGGCAGGACCTTTCGGATGTCTGTGGGTGGGGGAGGGGGGTGTGTGGGACAGGTGGGTGTATGGGGGAGGGGGGTGTGTGAGGGAGGGGGGGTGTGGCGAGGGGGTGATGTGGGGTGGGAGGGGAGGGTGGTGTGGGCGGGAGGCATGTGGGGGGGAGTGTGTGTGGGGGAGTGGAGGGGAGGGCGTGTGTGTGGGATAAGGAAGGAGGGCATGTGTGGGCCGGTGGGGAGGCGTGTGTGAGCAGGGGGAGGGGTGTGGGTGAGGTGTGTGGGGGTGAGTTGTGGGGGAGCGGAGTGTGTAGGCGGGGAGGGGGTTGTGGGAGGAGTGGGGTGTGTGGGTGGGGGGTGTTGTGGGGGGAGGGTTGTGCGTTAGCGGGCGGGGGGTTGTGTGGGGAGGGGGGCATGTGGCTGGGGGGGAGAGAGCTCAGAGAAAAGACGGGGGTTGTGTGGAAGAGGGAGGTATCTCGGTGGTGGGGGAGCAGGAGCCAGTAAGGGGGACCAGAGGGGAAGGGGCTGGAGCTGACGGTGCAATGGTGACTCACAGCGGGCGCTGGTCACTGGTCGCTGGACGTTTTCCTCCACCGGGATCAGATTATCCGCTGTCCATTTGGTGACATATCCTGTGCCGGTCTGGGCCGGTCTGGGCCGAAAATCGTGTCCGGTTGGAAACCTCCGCCGACCATCCTCAGCTCCAGTAAAATCGCGATGGAAACCTCCGCCGGCAATCCTGAGCCTCCCTCAGCTCCAGTAAAGAGGCAATGGTGCAGGAAGGGGTGGACCGTCCCGTGGAGTGACAGGAAAAAAGACCAATCCACGCGGCGCTGACTATCAGGAGAGGAGATCGATCTGCACACGCGCGGTATTTAAGTTTTTAAACCTCGCTAAAGGTGCTGTCCCATTGTGGCGACCTAATCTGCAAGTTTAGAAGAGTTTGCCCTCGACTCAAACTCGCAGCATGGTCAACACGTGGTCCTAGGAGGTCCTATGATGTGACTGGAACTCTCCTTCATGCTCGAGGGAAGTTCCCGCATACTCGCGGCCTCAGTTTGGTTGAGGAATATTTTTCAGCATTTTGAAAAATTTCCACGAGTAAATATTGTTCGGCATGGTTCTTTTTAACGTAGTGCAGTGGATTGAGGTCGCTATTTTGTTACAGGCAGTCGAGGGCAGCCACATCTCCTTCGCTGACCGGGCATTTTAATTGGCTCATTGGAGGTTTCAGGACAAAGGAAAACCGACTGGAAGGTTAAATGCTTGCTAAACTTTATTATAAGTTGTCTGGCTTCTTAAAAGTGTCTCCACTCCTTCTACCCCCCCACTACTCCCCCCTTCTCCCCCCCTCTTCCCCCCTTCTCTCCCCTTCTCTCCTCTTCTCGCCCCTCTCCCCTTCTCTCCCCCTCTCTCCCCTTCTCTCCCAACCTCCTCGGCTCCGCGATGTTTAAAGGACTTACCGTACACTGTGCAGCAGTCTTTTACCTTCCTGTTCATCGTGGGTGTGAATTTCAGACAGCGCTCCACCACTTTCCCTGGCCCCCGCCTTTGCGATGTGTTTGTGTGTGTGGTCGGTCGATCCAGTTCGCGGTTTCATCGCTGACGGTCGATCCAGCTCGAGGTTTTTCAGGCGAGTGCCCTCGAGCTTGAAGGTCGAAGACAGTCGCTGAAAGGTCGTGTTAGTGGGACAGGGGGACAGGCCCTTAACTTTTACATTACACCACCAATTGGAACTTGGTGCACTCGCAGCACAGTAGATCGGTGAGTAAGCTGGCGAAAAATTGTAGCGTTATCGGGTACTGTTTTTGCACAAATACAAAGACTGTGCAAACCGGAAGATAACGAGATCGGAGTTTTGGAGATAGACAGACAGACGGACGGACGGACGGACGAAGGACGGACGGACGGACAGACAGACAGACAGACAGACAGACAGACAGACAGACAGACAGACAGACAGATACAGACTTTGGGCAACTTATCACTGGTCACAGCCCACTCTGTGTGTGGACTGTGCAATAACGTTGGGAGAGATTAGGAGCTGCAGGGTCATAAGGCATCAGCACAGATGCAGGTCTAGTACAAGGGGTCAACACAAGTTGCAGACAGGATCTCTAGTAAGATCCAGCCCAGGAAGGAGAAGGTTGTTCACTTTTTGGCTCCTTTTTGTGAGCTTCCTCTTTCACCACTGGGTTACAATCATCCAACTCTTATGGAACCAATCTATTCTTCACACATTGGTGAAAAGATAAATGACTTATCCAGAAATCCTCAAGAACCAAACATTGACTTTTGTTTGCATATGGCTTATGTGCACAGGCCATATGCTGTGTAGGAAGCAACTGCAGATGCTGGTTTACACTGAAAATAGACACAAAATGCTGGAGTAACTTAGTGGGGCAGGCAGCATCTCTGGATAGAAGGAATGGGTGACGTTTTGGGTCGAGCTCCTTCTTCAGACCCGAAACGTTACCCATTCCTTCTATCCAGAGGTGCTGCCTGTCCCGTGAGTTGCTCCCGCATTTTGTGTCTATCTTCACAATAATGAGCTGTTGTCTTTCAAAAAATAAAATCTAATGAATAAATCTTTAATAATGATATCACTTACCGAATTTCTTGTCAAAATCACAAAATTAAATAATTCAAATATATTTAGCTTAATAAAAATTCTCTATTCTGGTAGGTAGAAATTAGCATTCAGTATTATAGCCTAACATTGTATTGAGACCGGCAGGTTAAATCTTCCCCTCTACCAAATAATAACATGGTGGAGGAGTTTTCTTCAGAATGTTTGTGCCATTTATACCTAGATTTGTGTAAACATGAGATAATGCCCTCCTCGTGTATCTGTTACTGGATTTCAAAATACTGAGCATATATCAGATCAAAAGGCTAAACATGCTAATTAGGCCATGAATGTTTAATTTGCAGCACAATTAGCTGCATGTTTTTGTTTTTTTCACCTCATTGCAAATGCATTTTTAATAAGAAGTATGAATCTGTTCCAGACATTAACGTTAATTATCTTAGTTTCACTTTATTTCCCAAAGGAAATATGACAAGAAATCTCTTTGGATTATTTGGAACAATAAACTAAGCTGTGCCACATCCTTGACATTTGGAGACTCATTCATGAACTCATTTAAATCAAGTGCCCTTTGGATGACCTGTCAGTACTGTATTTTAAATGGTTCTTTCTTCTGCAGGACACCGCTGTTTACCAAGATAATTGATTGTTCTGTCATTCCCAAATGACTAAAAGACTTAAGCTTCACACGATACTTTAAAACTGAGTGAACAAGTCAGAATAGCAATCAATATCGCAAGTGTTTTATGTTGTTAATATATCTGTTTGAGGCACATACAATATTTACTTTTGTCAACAGGACTGACTTAAATACGGCAAATCTTCCTTCTCAGGAAATAATGCAGCAACTTGTTCAGAGATGGAATTAAAGTTAAATGAAATTTGCTTTCGATGGTCATATATTATCAAACGACTTTCTTGAGTGGTGTGGGCTGAATGACCTGCAGCTCAACACCGACAAGACTAAGGAGTTGTGGTGGACTTTAGTAGGAGAGGAACACCCCTGTCCCCTGTCTCCATCAATGGTGTGGATGTGCAGTTTACCAAGGAGTACAAGTACCTTGGAGTTTTCCTGGACAGTAAACTGGACTGGTCCAGGAATGCTGAGGCACTCCATAAGAAGGGACAGAGCCGGCTGTACTTTCTGAGAAGGCTCCGCTCCTTCAACATCTGCAGTAAGATGCTGCAGATGTTCTATCAATCGGTGGTAGCCAGTGCCATCTTCTTAGCTCTCATGTGCTGGGGTAGCAGGGCGAAGGCCGCGGACGGCAACAGAATTAACAAGCTCATCAGGAAGGCTGGCTTTGTCCTGGGAGGGGAGGATGCTCCACAAACTGTGGAGCATCTTGGACAATACAGCTCACCCCCTCCATGGCACACTGGTCAACATGAGGAGCACCTTCAGCAACAGACTGGTTCCACCAAGGTGCAGCACAGAACACCACAGGAGATCCTTCTTCCCTGTGGCTATCAATCTGTACAACTCCTTCCCCTTCTGTCGTGGGGTAGATGCTGCCTGACCCGCTGAGTTATTCTAGCATTCTGTGTCCTTCTTTGCAATAATCCACCAGCTGCAGTTCCTTCGTATTAACATGTGGATATGCCACTGTGGTTCTGCCATGCTCTTCTTTATTGAATCAAAGTCGGTCTAAATTGATGATAATTAAAAGTGAGTTTTATATTGTTGAGTTTGAAATCACAGACCTTGGAGGGAATAGATTTCTGTCAAACATTGTCCATAATTTCAGTAACTATCCCAACTTATTATGAACACATTTCTCCCGTAAGTCCCGAGTCAAACTTCCTGTGACACTGAACTAGTTCCTTGAGCCATGACTGCTGTGAATGTGTAAGAAGGAACTGCAGATGCTGGTTTAAACCGAAGATAGACACAAAAGCTGGAGTAATTGAGTCTGAAGAAGGGTCTCGACCGAAACATCACCCATTCCTTCTCTCCAGAGATGTTGCCTTTCCCGCTGAGTTACTCCAGCATTTTGTGTCTAACTGTTGTGATTGACATCCATGGCTATTTGATGCCAAACCTCATTCATCATCTGTGTAAGTAATTTATGGTCCCTGCAAGCACAAATATTTTTCTGAGCACTCAACCACAGAAAACTTCCATGGAGAGTCTAGTTACTTCTCCCTAATTCCCTAGAAATGTTTGTTGCAGAAAGACTGCCAGTACTCTCACACAAACACAATGCATCTTCCTCCTGAGCTATTCAGCTCTTTTTGATATGATTTCCTGTTGTGTGTTAGCTAATGGAACTGCAATTACCATTGGCTACATGGCAAAATCATTGTACTGTGTGGATGTCATTTCTTTGGTACTGCTTTCAATAATCGGGCTTGGCTTAATTTCACTTGCAATCTCTGCGCCTGAATATGGAACGATTGAATTTCAGTGCATTTTAGTACTGAAGGTCCTATCATTCAAATTGTAACCTTTGAAACCAATTGTATTTTTGGTCAATTTGGAGAGGCTGTATTGCTGAATGCCTTTTTATTATTTCTTTGCCTGGAGTGAAGAGGTTATAGAACTGGACTTTAATGATACAGCCCTGACCTTCCCTGCAGATATTGGTTGTCGTGACAACTTGTGGGAAGCCCTGTTTCTATATTAGAACATGGCCGCATAGAGTCAGACTATGCAGGGTTTGAGGTAATTTGCTTAAATTTACAAGCC
The DNA here is from genome assembly GCA_038087875.1 of Malacoraja senta. Classification (NCBI taxonomy): domain Eukaryota; kingdom Metazoa; phylum Chordata; class Chondrichthyes; order Rajiformes; family Rajidae; genus Malacoraja; species Malacoraja senta. Next base: position 106,139,912 of record CM075977.1, read on the forward strand.
TTGTCAGGTCAAGGCGTAGCCTTGCTACTGGTACCGTGCAGTCCAGTTCAACCTGTGGGACATGCTCATCCTTCATGGAAAGTCTGCTTTAGCGGACCAGGCGGAAGAGATCTTTATGAACCAACAGCTGGAAAGGCGACACAGCAATGCACTGTGGAAATCGAAGGGCTAGTCAGAGCACTAAAGACGACATGGCCGTCCACTGCAGCCAAGAAGTCTCCAGTTCATACCACTGGACTCTGACTTCTGAGGCCGAGCGGGTGTGGTTGTTACAGTGCGACATCTTCTCCACCTTAAACTCATTCACGCACAGGTTTTGTGCGGCCCTCTTCTCTACACAAGCCCTGTGGTGATGGGCTAAGAGCAAAGCGACAAGTAGAGGTTACTACTGGACGTCGTAGTTTCCGAACCTGCACGTAGGTGGCCAATGGACCAGTGGTCGCTCTTCTTTGTATCAGGGCAGCAAGGAAGTTGGGCAGCATCCCAGACGATTGAGCAGCCCTCTTCAGGACAGTGCTGCTCACACTAGTGAGGGGACTTGTGAGCCATGTCAGAACTCACCAGAATTGGGACTGCACAACCTGCCATCGTCATTACCGACGGGCCACCACCACATATTCCAATATTGCAAGATTCAAATTCCATTACGGATGGACTATAGTTCAGTTGGCCCCACGTACATCTAAACCAAAAGGCTGTATGTTTAGTTCCCACTCAAGAAGTTTGCAAATCTACAACAGAAAAGGAATATAGACATGAGCAACTGCAGATGCTGGAATCTAGAGCAAAAGATGAACTCAGCGGGTCAGGCAGCATCTGTGTAGAGAATGGACAAGTCATGTTGCAGGAAGTGATGCCTCTTTAGACTGATGGGATTGGGAGTCAGGAAGCTGGAGAAAAATCATGGAGTGGGGTATAGCTGGACGAGTGGAAAGGTAGCTACAGGTGAGAGGGTTTTGATTGGCAAATGAGTGGATTAAATGACAAAGGATAGAGATGGAGAGGAGACAACAGGATGTTCGATAAGGAACAAAGATGAAGGATGGGGCAGATGTTATGATGTGGGCAGAAAGGGACAGGAAATATATGGATGAGTTGGTATAAAAGGGAAATAAGGTCTTGGGAATGGGAGATGAGTGTATAAAGGAAAAGAAAAGAGGGGGGTGACTGGGCAGATCAATGGGGTGTACAGGTAACAGAGGAGTTTTGTTGTGGTGGTAGAAAAAGGGTTTGGCATTTGCCAAAAGATGAAAGGGCATCCAGCACTTATGAGGTGGGTGATGGATGTCTCAAAAACAAACTAGTTATATATTCTCTCATTCCAGGCAAGCAAATGCATTCACAAGTGACAGAAGGACATTCATCTGTACAGCTGAACAGCATTTCTGCAAAATCTATCAACAATATGTATAGGTTTCAAAGGTAAAGGAATTTGCTAAATTAGCTGAGTGGAGGGAAAAAAGTATTGAAGACATGAAAGGTTTTGCACTTAGCTCTTTAAAGTTACTTTAACTTTGCTGAGCCCTCATCAATCCTAAATCCTCATTTAGTAGAGACAGGACAGCCAGTTAACGCAAATGAGGTGGAAATAATAGAAAATAGGACAAATGATGTAATGAAGGGAGCAATGACAAAATGGTGTGAGTCTGGAAGGTGCAGGATCTTAAGGGTTTACATACACACCAGCTTCCCAATTATATACATACTGGTCTGGAAATAAGGTTGGGATAACCCAAGCCCACATTGTAGCCTGAGTCTCCAACACAAGCTTATCAATCAAAATTGTCACGTCAGGTTTGGGTGACAACACACTAATACAACAGTTAATGTGTAGTCATTCATTGCAACTCGGCATCAGTGCTGGTAATAATGTCAAAGATGAAAGGGGAATAAAATCTGAAAAGATTTGCTCAGCTGAAATTTCATTAATGTTACCATTTTTCATCATGGCATAGTGATTATCCATCTAGATATTTAAACATAGCAAGTAATTTAAAAGAGTGAAGATTATAAATCATGACTAAAAATAATCATTAAACACCTACAAAATGTCAAAGAAAGCATTTATTTCTGCATTTTGCAAAGTGAAAAATAACATTTAATCATAAACATTTTTGCACTAAAGGCCATAAATGATTGCATTGAAAGAAAAGTTGCCCATTTTAGGAAGTGACAAGAAATATATAATAATTACAACTTAGTGCTATTGATCAAGACTTTGATTACACTGCAGATTTTGACCTATTTATAAAGAACATTTCTCAATAAGATAAAATGTACGCAAACAGCCTTCTGTACTTCTGTTATACAGTAGTGTAACTTTCAGCTGAAATTCAATTAATATAAATGTTGTTTAAATTAATTTATATTTCAGATAAGAATATATTTCTGAATATCATTATTTTCCATGAAATGTAGTATCAAGTATTGAAAATGTTACTATTCCTCATAAATGAATCAACTCAATTTCTTTGTACACTTTGAATTGTAGGAGCAACTTTGAAACAACAATAAAATGTTAGAATAGTTGAGGGAATATTTTAAATAATACGAAAAACAATAATCACATTTGCATTTCATTTTATAATGATTGGATTCTTTAAATTACTCTGAGAAATTCTCTTCTCTATTCTCAACATCCAGCTGTTTTGCTTGAGTTATCTTCATGTAATATTAAAACTATTACATTGTATAACTACTGAGACAAGGAACCAATAATGAATTTAATTCTTTATTTAGGGGAGCAAAATACATTTTAAACATTTCTGACTAAACAAAATAACAGGAAATGCCAGAATAGGTAATAGACAAGACAAGACAAGGGACAAGAGTCATGTATTGTCACATGTACCAATTGGTACAGTGAAAATGTGTGGTCACCATACAGCCATACGAATACAATAAAGAACACAGAACACGATAGTCTTTACCATAAACATTCCCACACAGTAATATCAAAGTTTCCACTGTGAGGGAAGGCATCAAAGTTCAGTCCTCCTCCTCCGTTGTTCACCTGTGGTCGGGGCCTCCGAGCCCTCTGTAGTCGCCGCTACGGGCAGCCCGATGTTCAGGCCCACTCGCCGGGATAACGGAACTCCGACGTCGGGACGGGAGAACATCCTCAGCGGCTTGGACCTCTGAATCGGCCACTTCTTACCGGAGTCCGCGGCTCCCAAAGTCCACAGGCCGAGCTGGGCGGAGATTCAATGCTGGCGACCCCCGGCAAAGGATCCCCGCCCGCGCTGGAATCTCTGCAACCACAGTTCCGTGATATTGAAGCAGCAGGCCCAACATTCCGGAACTACAAACGGTGATCCAGGTAAGGCATCGCCCCGCTCCGCGCTGAATCCAGTGGTGCGCCGCTGCTGTAGTTCTGGTCCAGTCTCCGGTCTCTGGCAGGAAAGGCCATGCCAATCCAGTTGGGAGGCCGCGAGAGGGGGGCGAGGATGCGACTCGGAGAATAGTCGCGTCCTCGCCAGGAAGTGACTGGGAAACGGTTTCCCCCTTACCCTACCCCCCTCCCCCACATAGAAAAACTAAAAAAATCCTCCATAACATACGTTTCACAAACTAAAAATAAGAAAAGATAGAAAAACAAACAGACTGTAGGCAGAGGCTGCATCATACGGCACCCCTCGTGGGTCAATAGATTGGTCAATTGCTGAAAAATGGTTATTAATTCAGACAGCACCTAAACATAGAAACATAGAAACACAGAAAATAGGGGCAGGGAGTAGGCCATTCCGCCCTTCGAGCCTGCACCGCCATTCAATATGATCATGGCTGATCATCCAACTCAGTATCCATTACCTGCCTTCTCTCCATACCCCCTGATCCCTTTAGCCACAAGGGCCACATCTAACTCCCTCTTAAATATAGCCAATGAACTGGCCTCAACTACCTTCTGTGGCAGAGAATTCCAGAGATTCACCACTCTCTGTGTGAAAGTGTTTTTCTCATCTCGATCCTAAAAAACTTCCCCCTTATCCTTAAACTGTGACCCCTTGTTCTGGAACTTCCCCAACATCGGGAACAATCTTCCTGCATCTTAGCCTGTCCAACCCCTTAAGAATTTTGTAAATTTCTATAAGATCCCCCCTCAATCTTCTAAATTCTAGTGAGTACAAGCCGAGTCTATCCAGTCTTTCTTCATATGAAAGTCCTGACATCCCAGGAATCAGTCTGTTGAACCTTCTCTGTACTCCCTCTATGGCAAGAATGTCTTTCCACATATTAGGAGACCAAAACTGTACGCAATACTCCAGGTGTGGTCTCACCAAGACCCTGCACAACTGCAGTAGAACCTCCTTGCTCTATACTCAAATCCTTTTGCTATGAATGCTAACATACCATTCACTTTCTTTATTGCCTGCTGCACCTGCATGCCTTCTTTCAATGACTGGTGTACCATGACACTCAGGTCTCATGCATCTCCCCTTTTCCTAATCGGCCACCATTTCAGATAATAGTCTACTTTCCTGTTTTTGCCACCAAAGTGGATAACCTCACATTTATCCACATTATACTGCATCAGCCACGCATTTGTCCAGTCACCCAACCTATCCAAGTCACCTTGCAGCCTCCTACAGCTAACACTGCCCCCCAGTTTCGTGTCATCCGCAAACCTGGAGATGTTGCATTCAAATTCCCTCGTCCAAATCATTAATATATATTGTAAATAGCTGGGGTCGCAGCACCGAGCCTTGCGGTACCCCACTAGTTACTGCTGCTATTCTGAAAAGGACCCGTTTACTCCTACTTTTGCTTCCTGTCTGCCAGCCAGTTCTCTATCCACATCAATACTGAACCCACAATACCATGTGCTTTAGGTTTGTATACTAATCTCTTATGTGGGACCTTGTCGAAAGCCTTCTGAAAGTCCAGATTAACACATCCACTGGTTCTCCCTTATCCACTCTACTAGTTATATCCTCGAAAAATTCTATAAGATTCGTCAGACATGATTAACCTTTCGTATGTCCATGCTGACTTTGTCCAATGATTTCACCACTTTCCAAATGTGCTGCTATCTCATCTTTAATAACTGACTCTAGCAGTTTCCCCACTACCGATGTTAAACTAACTGGTCTGTAATTCCCCGTTTTCCTCTCTCCCTTCCTTTTTAAAATGTGGTGTTACATTAGCTACCCTCCAATCCTCAGGAACTACTCCAGAATCTAAAGAGTTTTGAAAAATTATCACTAAAGCATCCACTATTTCTGGGGGCTACTTCCTTAAGTAACTCTGGAATGCAGCTATCTGGCCCTGGGATTTATCGGCCTTTAATCCATTCAATTTACCTAACACTACTTCCCGGCTAACCTGGATTTCATTCAGTTCCCATCTCATTTGACCCCGGTCCCTGCTATTTCCGGCAGATTATTTATGTCTTCCTCAGTGAAGACAGAACCAAAGTAGTTATTCAATTGGTCTGCCATGTCCTTGTTCCTCATGATCAATTCACCTGTTTCTGACTGCAAGGGACCTACATTTGTTTAAACTAATCTTTTTTCTCCACAACAACAACAATACAATTTTATTTGTCTTTTGGACAAATTTGCCATTTGGACCCCGTTGAGGTCCAAACGAAATGTCGTTTCATCAGCCATACATTACAAAACGAAGAAGACCCGAGACACAACACAATTTACACATACATCCATCAGAGCGCGGTGATGGAAGGCAAAAAAATGTATCTCTCCACTGCACTCCCCCCCCCCCCCGATGTCAGAATCAAAGTCAAAGCCCCGGCGGGCGATGGTGATTATCCCGCGGCCATTAAAGCCACGCCGGTTAATGCAAGGTCACGCAATGGGTCTTGGTGTTAGAGCCCCGGCACGCGCTCGCAAAAGACCGCGGCCACTCCATGCCACATATCTATAAAAACTTTTACAGTCAGTTTTCATGTTCCCTGGCAGTTTTTCTTTCATAATCTATTTGCCCTTTCCTAATTAAGCCCTTTGTCCTCCTCTGCTGGACTCTGAATTTCTCCCAGTCCTCTGGTAGGCTGCTTTTTCTGGGTAATTTGTATGCTTCATCTTTGTTTTGATGCTATCCCTGATTTCCCTTGTTATTCAAGGATGCACTACCTTCCCTGATTTATTCTTTTGCCAAACTGGGATGAACAATTGTTGTAGTTCATCCATTGCAGTCTTTAAATGCCTTCCATTGCATATCCACCGTCAACCCTTTAGGAATGAATTGCCAGTCAATCTTGGCCAATTCACTTCTCATACCCTCAAAGTTACCTTCCTTTGAGTTCAGAACCCTTGTTTCTGAATTAATTATGTCACGGGAGAATTAATGAAGAACTCAACCATATTATGGTCACTCTTGCCCAAGGGGCACGCACAACAAGACTGCTAACTAACCCTTCCTCATAACTCAATACCCAGTCTAGAATAGCCTGCTCTCTCGTTGGTTCCTCTACATTGTGGTTTAGAAAACTATCCCGCATACATTCCAAGAAATCCTCTTCCTCAGCACGCCTGCCAATTTGATTCACCCAATCTATATGTAGATTGAAGTCACCCATTATAACTGTTTTGCCTTTGTTGCACGCATTTCTAATTTCCTGTTTGATGCCATCCCCAAACTCCACTACTACTGTTAGGTGGCCTGTACACAACTCCCACTAGCGTTTTCTGCCCCTTAGTGTTTTCGCAGCTCTACCCATATCGATTCCACATCCTCCAAGCTAATGTCCTTCCTTTCTATTGCGTTAATCTCCTCTCTTACCAGCAACGCTACCCCACCTCCTTTTCCTTTCTGTCTATCCCCCCTGAATATTGAATATCCCTGGATGTTCAGCTCCCAGCCTTGGTCACCCTGGAGCCATGTCTCCGTGATCCCAACTATATCATATTCATTAATAACTATCTGCACATTCAACTCATCCACCTTATTACGAATGCTCCTTGCATTGAGACACAAAGCCTTCAGGCTTGTTTTTACAACACTCTTACCCCTTATACAATTATGTTGAAAAGTGGCCCTTTTTGATTTTTGCCCTGGATTTGTCTGCCTGCCACTTTTACTTTTCACCTTGCTACCTATTGCTTCTACTCTCATTTTACACCCCTCTGTCTCTCTGCTCACCCATTTAAGAAACCCACCACCTCTTATTCTCTGTTTATTATTTGTTTCTTCTTTCCCCCCTACATGTTGGGTCTGAGTGCTTCAGATCTCTGCCTCGTGCCTCACACACTGTCTACTAGCTTTCTCTATTTGAGTCGCTCCCCCCAACCATTCTAGTTTAAAGTCTCCCCAGTAGCCTTTGCAGATCACCCCGCCAGGATATTGGTCCCCCTCGGGTTCAAGTGCAACCCATCCTTTTTGTACAGGTCACACCTTCCCCAAAAGAGGTCCCAATGATCCAGAAACTTGAATCCCTGCCCTCTGCACCAGTCCTTCAGCCACACATTTATCCTCCACCTCGCTCCATTCCTACTCTCACTGTCGCGTGGCACAGGCAGTAATCCTGAGATTGTTACCTTTGCGGTCCTTTTCCTTAACTCTCTTGCTAACTCCCTAAATTCTCCTTTCAGGACCTCTTCTCTTTTTCTACCTATGTCATTGGTACCTATATGTACCACGACCTCAGGCTCCTCTCCCTCCCATTTCAGGATATCTTGGACACGTTCAGACACATCCCAGACCCTGGCACCAGGGAGGCAAACTACCATCCGGGTCTCCTGACTGCATCCACAGAATCGCCTATCTGACCCCCTAACTATAGCATCCCCTATTACTAATGCCCTCCTCTTCTTTTCCCTATCCCTCTGAGCAACAGGGCCGGTCTCTGTGCCGGAGGCCCGGCCGCTGTCGCTACCCCCAGGAAGGCTGTCCCCCCCAACAGTACTCAAACAGGAGTACTTATTGCCAAGGTGTACAGCCACCGGGGTACTCTCTAGTCCCTGCCTCTGCCCCTTGCCCCTCCTAACCGTGACCCACTTGTCTGTCTCCCATGATCTCGGAGTGACCACCTCCCTGTAACTCCGCTCTATGACCTCCTCACTCTCCCTGACAAGACAGAGGTCATCGAGCTGCTACTCCAGGTTCCTAATACGGTCCTTTAGGAGCCCCATCTCAACACACCTGGCGCAGATGTGGACGTCTGGAGGGGTATCAGACTCCATGACCTCCCACATCTGACATCCAGAACAGTAAACTGCCCTGGCCCTCATTCTCCCCCCTTACCCATGATACAATACAAAGCCTTACCCTGGATACAATACAAACTGCTGGAAGAAATCAGCAGTGATCTGACTCCCAATCAACTGCTTCTTCTAGTCCGCTTCCACCAATCAGTGGCTTCCTCAAGCCCACTTGTTTTGAAATGCGAATGGAACGTTACAGATTTGGGTTCCTCCTCCCACTGCAACCGTTCCAACCGCTCCTGGGCCTCTGTAAAAACAAAGCCCCACGCTCGGGTTTTAAGCCTCCCGCTTGGACGTTGCTCCTCCCACTGCAACCGTTCCAACCGCTCCTGGGCCTCTGTTTCGGTGCTGTCCGTGCCAACCAGCGATCCCCGCACATTAACACCATCCTACACACTATGGACAATTGGCCATTTTTACAGAAGCCAATTAACCTACAAACCTGTACATCTTTGGAGTGTGGGAGGAAACCGGAGCACCCGAAGAAAACCCACTAGTTTTTTTTAGTTTAGTTTAAAGATACAGCACGGAAACAGGCCCTTTGGCTCACGAGTCCGCACCGACCAGCAATCCCCGCACATTAACACTATCCAACACCCACTAGGGACAATTTACACTTATACCAAGCCAATTATCCTACAAACCTGTACGTCTTTAGAATTGTGCAGGAAACCGAAGATCTCGGAGAAAACCCATGCAGGTCATGGGGAGTACTTACAAACTGCATAAAGACAGCACCCGTCATCAGGCTCAAACCCGGGTCTTTGGTGCTGTAAGGCAGCAACTCTACCGCTGCACCACTGCCAAAGTGCTGAATGGATTACTATAGATTGAAATCTTTTACCACTATTATATTCATGCAATTGGCCAAACGTTGGTAATACTGAAGTTTGACAAATAGTAAAAAGAACATTTCTTTAGTTGTAGTCATGTTGGCAATTTCTTGGCGTTGCAGTTGTTTTTATTTTTGAGGGACATGGAAGTATTTATTAGTCTCTAGGATAAACAAAAACAGAAAACAAAAATCAGATCCAAAATATTATTAAGTAAAACAAAAAAATGCTGGAGAATCTCAGCAGGCTAGGCAATGTCTATGGGGACATAAACAGAATTTATGTTTCAGACCAATGTTGATTGGTGATTAGAGCAATAAGGAAAAACCGTGATAGGGTGGGAATGAGAATGGATTGAATGTGGTGAGGATCATTCTTTATAGAGCCATAGAGCCATGGTGTCATACAGCACATAAACAGGCCCTACAGCCAAACTTGCCCATGCTGACTAAGAGGCTCCATCTCTATATGTCTTCCCCCACAGTGGTAATCATTGTGGGGGGATGATTTTTTGTGTGTAAATGATTAGTTTACTCTTTGTCCAAGATGGCTGCTGGAAGGGGGAGTGGACGCTGGTGCGTTTTAGCAGCCGCTGCTCTCTCTTTCATATTGTGTTTTTGATTTATTGTTTTCGGATTGAATTCTGTCTTTAATTTGTGTACTGGTGATGTCTTTACTATTTATTTTATTCCGCTTACATGTTTTTACTCTATTTGTTAAATTTTGTAAGGTGTCCTTGAGACTCTTGAAAAGCGCCCATAAATAAAATTTAATATTATTATTATTATATTACTAAAACTCTCATCTTGTTTGTTTGTCTGTTTGTTTGCCCGGTTTGTATTTGCACAAAAACGGTACATGTAGCGCTACAATTTTTGGTCCACCTTACTCGCCATTGTCCTGTGATGTGAATTGAACAGGTTTCGTTCAGAATGATGGTATATTTTACGTTATTGACGTTTAGAACTTTTTTTTTTTTTTTTTAATTTGTATTTTATTAGAAGTACATTACATTACAACCACATACATTAGTACTTGTCATTTATATCTTCTTACAATTAATGTACTCCATTTACTTTTTACACTAGAAAAGGAAAAGATTGAAAGAAAGAAGAAAGTGAAGGAAAAAGTGGAAGTGTAGGAAATGTGACAACAAAAAAGGACGAAGACCCTATAAGAGCAAAATTAAAAACAAAAGAAAAAGAGTTAAGAAATAGACCCTAGGAAAGAAAGAAAGAGAGAAAGAGGAAAAAGAGAGAAACAAATATTTTTATGAGCATTACGTAAATGGGACATACCAACTCTTCAACTATCATCCCCCCTTACCTGACCTCAATTTTTTTTTTTTAAGTACTTTGTTTGTAATAATTCTATAAATGCAGACCACGTCAGGTGGAAATGATCTGGTTTACCTGCTAGGAGGAGTCTTATCTCTTCTAGGTGTAATGTTTCAAACATATTTGAAATCCACATATTTATAGTTGGTATTGGAGCCTTCTTCCAAAATTTTAGAATTAGCTTTTTTCCAGTTATTAACCCATAGTCCATTAGTTTCTTTTGAAACACATTTAGTTCTGGACCATCTTCCGTTATACCGAAGATAATCCATTAAAACAAATAAAACAGCGCCTCCCACGCCCAGCCCCCATTTGTCATCTTTACTTGACAGGCATCACAAAGGACACCTCACTGTCCTCAGCGCGGCCTTTGCACAACTTCAGACTGCCATCTTTTTTCCCGTCACAATGGCGGCCCGACGGCTACACGGGTAAGTTTCCTTCTATTTAAATTTCTGTCCCCCAGGTCCCTTGGCTGGGGTCGGAGCTGGTGCAGGGACTAGGGTGGGGAGAGGCCATGCCATGTACACTCAGCCTCTTCCTCTCCCTCTCCGGGTCTAGGATGCTCGCCCCTCCTCCCGACAGCCCCCACCTCAAATCCTCCCTCTCCCCCGGCTCCAGGACGCTCCCCCCCCCCCCGACAGCCCCCGCCTCAAGCCCTACCCCAGCTCCAGGACGCTCGCCCCCCACCACCTCACAGCCCCCACCTCAAGCCCTCCCCCTCCCCAGGCTCCAGGATGTTGTGGAAAACATTGATCCTCAGCTTCCTATTAAATCTTTCCCCTCTTATCATAAAAACATATGTCCTTTGGTTCTTAATTCCCCTTCTCCGAGTAAATGACTGTGCATTTATCCTATCTATTCCCTTCATGATCTTATAAACCTCTACAAGATTCCCCTCATCCAACTGCACAAAGAACTAGCCTGCCCATCCTCTCCTAGTAGCTCAAGTCCAAGCAACAAGCTTCTGGCTGTAAAAGACTAGAGAGTCTGGGGAGATAGTAAGCATGAGGTGAGAAATTTAATTCAAAATTACCAGAACCTGGGGCATAGGGAAACACAAAGCTGAAATGTGAGATGCAAGATTGGAATGGCTAACTATCTGAAAAAGGTTGAATTAAATGTTGAACCTGAATGGTTGTAGTGTGCCTGCCCATAATTTGTCTCATTGACGCATAATCATGGACGAGTCACACCCTGGCCACTCCCTCTTCTCCCATCTCCCATCAGGCAAAAGATACAGATGTGTGAAAATGAACACCACCAGATTCAGGGACAGTTTCTTCCCAGCTGTTATCAGGCAACTGAATCATCCTAACACGACCAGAGAGCAGTGCTGAACTACTATCTACCTCATCGGTGACCCTCGGACTACCCTTGATCGGACTTTGCTGCCTTTACCTTGCACTAAACGTTATTCCCTTATCATGTATCTGTACACTGTAAATGGCTCGATTGTAATCATGTTTTGAATTTCTGCTGACTGGATAGCACGTAACAAATAACTTTTCATTGTATCACAGTGCACTTGGTGATGAACTAAACTAAACTGAGCATGAATTGTCTAAATCTCATCGCTGGGCAATCACTAAGTATTAATTTCTCATAACTTCTGTGGAAGAATTGAAAATTTGATAAACAACAATTGGAAGCTTTGGCGATACTGCCTACACATTTTCCCTGTAGATTGGGAACTCTTCCATGTGGTCATATGTTTACTGATATGCTCTTCAGAGGGGAACGTTCTCCTTGATCCAAACCACACTTGGCAGAAAGCGTTCCTGTATTCTCCAGTTCAGGTTACAGTGAGTAGAGAGCGGAGGGAGGGGGGTGGTGGTGTTGGGTCCGCGGGGGGGGGGGGTGGTGGGGGGGGGAGGTGGGGGGGGGGGGAGGTGGGGGGGGGGAAGAATTGACATAGAAATGAAATCTTAGGTACTTGAAGTTAGAGAAACCAATTTTCATACCACTGGATTGTAAGCTGTCCAAGTGAAATATGAGATGCTGTTCCTCCAATTTGCATTTGGCCTCGCTCTAACAATAGTGGAGGCCTAGGACAGAAAGGTCCGTGTGAAAATGGGAAGGGGAATTAAAGTGTTTGGCAATAGACAATAGACAATAGGTGCAGGAGTAGGCCATTCGGCCCTTCAAGCCAGCACCGCCTTTCAATGTGATCATGGCTGATCGTCCCCAATCAGTACCCCGTTCCTGCCTTCTCCCCATATCCACAATCTGCTTTCTTTAAGAGCTCTATCCAACTCTCTCTTCAAAGCATCCAGAGAATTGGCCTCCACTGCCTTTGAGGCAGAGAATTCCACAGATTCACAACTCTCTGCGTGAAATAGTTTTTCCTCATCTCCGTTCTAAATGGCTTACCCCTTATTCTTAAACTGTGGCCCTTGGTTCTGGATTTTCCCAAAATCGGGAACAGGTTTCCTGCCTCTAGCGTGTCCAATCCCTGAATAATCTTATATGTTTCAATAAGATGCCCTCTCATCCTTCTAAATTCCAGAGTATGTTCCAGCCACTCCATTCTATCAACATATGACAGTCCCGCCATCACGGGGATTAACCTTGTGAACCTACGCTGCACTCCCTCAATAGCAAGAATGTCCTACCTCAAATTTGGAGACCAAAGCAACACACAATACTCCAGTTGTGGTCTCACTAGGGCCCTGTACAACTGCAAAAGGACCTCTTTGCTCCTATACTCAACTCATCATGTTATGAAGGCCAACATGCCATTAGCTTTCTACACTGCCTGCTGTACCTGCATGCTTACTTTCAGTAACTGATGAACAAGGACGCCCAAATCTCGTTGTACTTCCTCTTTTCCCAACTTGATATCATTCAGATAATAATCTGCCTTCCTGTTTTTGCCACCAAAGTGGATAACCTCACATTTATCCACATTAAACTGCACCTGCCATTCATCTGCCCACTCACCCAACCTTTCCAAGTCACCCTGCATCCTCATAGCGTCCTCCTCACATTTCACACTGCCACCCAGCTTTGTGTCATCTGCAAATTTGCTAATGTTACTTTGAATCCCTTCATCCAAATCATTGATGTATATTGTAAATAGCTGCGGTCCCAGCACCGAGTCTTGCGGTACCCCACTAGTCACTGCCTGCCATTCTGAAAGGGACCCGTTAATCCCTACTCTTTGTTTCCTGTCTGCCAACCAATTTTCTATCCATGTCAGTACCCTATCCCCAAAACCATGTGCTCTAATTTTTGCCCACTAATCTCCTATGTGGGACTTTATCAAATGCTTTTTGAAAGTCCAGGTACACTACATCCACTGACTCTCCCTTTTCCATTTTCCCAGTTACATACTCAAAAATTCCAGAAGATTTCCCCTTCGTAAATCCATGCTAGCTCGGACCGATCCTGTTACTACTATCCAAATGAGCCGCTATTTCATCTTTTATAATTGACTCCAGCATCTTCCCCGCCACCGATGTCAGGCTAACTGGTCTATAATTCCATGTTTTCTCTCTTGCGCCTTTCTTAAAATGTGGCATAACCGAGATAGTTCCAGGAGGACTGAGCGAAGGTGTTCAGTGAATTGATCACCCAGTCTACGTTTGGTCTCGTCGATGTATAAGAGTCCACATCTTGAACAATCAATACCGTAGATACTTACACTTACACTTATTTATTGTTTGCTCCCATCCATTCAACACAACCCTACCTTGGGCCACTCTTGTTTATGAGCTGAAGCATTCCAGCCAGACGACCTCAAGGATCTGCATGCATTGAACAAGTGTTCAAGTGTTCAAGCAAGAAAAAGTGTTCAGGCAAGAACAAGTGTTCAGTTGCCAGACTACAGAGAAAGGATAACGCAGGTGCCAATATATCAGAAGGTGAAGGCACTGATTACTTTTGCTGTAATAGTCAGTCATCCAGGCTACAGATGACAAGCAGTGTGTGCATATTTCTAACATCTTGCTACATTGGAAGTCCATCATAGAGATATACAGCATTGAAACTGGCTCTTCAGCTGACTGAGTCTGTGCCTATCATCAAATACCTAATCCTACATTAATCTCACACTACACAGCAGGGAAAATTCACAGTGACATATTCATATAACACGTCTTTGAAATGTGGGAAGAAATGGGGCAGCATGGTGGCATAGCAGTGGAGCTACTGCCTTACAGAGCCAGAGACCCGGGTTCGATCCCGACTGCGGGTGCGATCTGTACAGAGTTTGTACGTTCTCCTTGTGTCCTTCGGTTTCCTCCCACACTCCAAAGACATACAGGTTTGTGGGTTCATTGGCTTGGTGTAAATGTAATATTGTCCCTAGTGTGTGTAGGATAGTGTTAGTGTATGGGGATCACTGGTCAGTGTGGACTCAGTGAGCCGACGGGCCTGTTTCCATGCTGTATCTCTAAAACTAAAAACTTAAAAACTAAAAACTAAATATACGCGGCTAAAGATGGAGCATACAAACTCCAAACAGACAGCACCCCATGTAAGGATTGGACCCCAGTCTCTAGTGCTGTGAAGCAGTGGCTCTAATAGTTACTTAGCCATCACCATCTGAAAGCCAATGGTCAATGTTGAGGAGTTTAGTAGAGAGTAGCATCAGTAAGGCACAAGGCATTGAGAACAACATGCTCACCATTTCCAATGTGGAATGGGTGGCCAAGGACATCAACATTTGTCACATTGTCACATGTACTGAGGTACAGTGAAAAACTTTTGTTGTGTGTTAACCAGTCTGCGGAAAGACAATACATGATTACAATCAAGCCATTTACAGTGTTTAGACATATGATAAGGGAATAACATTTAATGCAACGTAAAGCCAGTAAGATCTGACCAAAGATAGTCTGAAGATTCCTGATGAAGTAGATAGAAGTTCAATTGGAAGTTCAAGACTTATGGAAGCTGACGAGCGAGAATGACTGAAACCAATAAGGATATTGATGGTGTGATCTATGTTGTTCCTTTTGGGTGTGACTCCCATTGTAAGTGTGTTATGCATATGCACAGTTGTTGCAGTGCAGTTCATGAGGTTAAGGGCCTGTCCCACGAGCATGCGACTGCATGCGGCAAGCGCAACCTAACGTGGTCGCTTGAGCCGTACGGCCTCACGGGGCCGGTCCCACTTTGATCGCCGGAGCCGTATGGAGTTGTGCGGAGCTGGTCCCGACACCGCGCAGGGCACCAAAAAACTGACACTGTCCAAAAATTCTGCACGGCAACGGCCTGCAGGCCCGCTGCCGCATTGAGGCCATACGCACCGCCTCGACGGGCGTATGCACTGCCTCAACGCCGTATGCACCGCCTCAACGCCGTACGCAGCGTCTTGACGGCGAACGCAGCGACTTGACGGCGTACGCCCAGCACGTGGCATTGCGCGATGATGTCACTGCCCGGCGTGCCATTGCGTGATGACGTAACCGCCCGACGCCGTGCGACGTCCAAATTCAGTCGGACCGCATCCTGCCCAGCTGATTGGTGAGTATGATGTCGGGAAGTGGAACCGGCACCGACACATCAAGCTACCACGTTTGGTCGCGCTCGCCGCATGCAGTCGCATGCTGGTGGGACACAGCTCCCGTGGATTTGGAAACAACAGCAACAAAGAGAAGAAGAAGAAAACACTGATTGGCTCTAGCCCAAGTGGGAGGAGAGTTAGAAGTGAGTCAGAGGGGGTAAACAGTTTAAAACTGAGGAATTTGGTTTGTGAATTGGTAAATTAGGCAATTTATCAATCAATATAAGCAATTGGCACTTAGGGAGCGGCAGTGAGGGAAGTGCCCTGTGAGAAAAGTACGAGTCTTTGGCGAGGAGGCTACGCAAAACACTGGAGAGAGAGAGAGAGAGACGAAAGAATGAGATGTCAAGCAAGCTGATTCAGTGCGATGCTTGCACTATGTGGGAGGTCAAGGACACTGCTGGTGCCTCTGGCTGCTACAAATATGAGAAGTGCATCCAGGTACAGCTCCTGAAGGACCGTGTTGGGGAACTGGAGAAGCAAGTGGATGACCTCAGGTTCGTCCGAGAAACTGAGTCGTTCCTCGACAAGTCCTACAGTAAGATTGTTAAACCTAAGGTAGTGGAAGAGAGAAGGTGGGTGACGGTGAGAAAGGGAAGGAAACATGGAATGCAAACATCCCCGGGTGTTGTACCTCTTGTGAACAGGTTCACCCAATTAGAAGCCGTCGGGACAGAAGACGTTATCACACTGAGCGGCGGATTGGCTTGCGAAGCAAAAAGGGCTGTTGAGCCAAAACCAAAGAGGCCAACGTCGGGCAACGCCATTGTAGTTGGAGACTCCATTGTGAGAGGTACGGACAGGGGTTTCTGTGGCAACAGACGGGATTCAAGGATGGTGTGCTGCCTTCCTGGTACCAGGATCCAGGATGTCACGGACAGAGTGCAGAAAATCCTCAAGGGGGAAGGTGAACAGCCGGAAGTGGTAGTACATGTCGGCACAAACGATGTCGGAAAGAAGGGGATGAATATTCTGCAGCGTGACTTTAGAGAGCTCGGAAAAATGCTGAAAAGCAGGACCTCCAGGGTTGTTATCTCCGGTTTGCTTCCGGTTCCTCGTGCTGGCGAGAGCAGGAACAGGGAGATACGGGACCTGAATGTGTGGCTGAGGAACTGGTGCACGGGGCAGGGATTCAGTTTCTTAGATCACTGGGATCTGTTTTGGAGTAAGGGGGAACTGTACAAACAGGTGGGGGACCAGCATTCTGGCAGGCAGGTTCGCCACTGCTACACGGGTGGTTTTAAACTGAATAAGGGTGGTGGGGTGTCAAATGGGATAGTCAAGGATGGAGTTAAAGGGAAAGAGAGTAAAGGGAGGGTTAATGACCCCAGAATTAACGGGAAAGGAAGCTCACAAAGGGATAGGAGATATAGCCAAGTGTAATAGGGGTCGATGTGAAAGGTGAGATGCATAAGGAATTAAAGGTATTGTATATGAATGCGCAAAGTATAATAAGTAAAGTAGATGAGCTTGAGCCTGAGTTACAGGTTGGTAGATATGACATTGTGGGGATTACTGCGGCGGCACAGCGTTGGAAACATCGCGGAGCGGGCGATGCCTTACCGTGGATCGCCGTTTGGAGCTCCGGAGTGCTGAGCCTGCTGCACCAGCATCGCGGAGCTGTTGCTCGCGGAGCTCCCAACGCGGGCGGCGCTGACCAACATTGCGGAGTCCTGCGACCCTTTGCCAGGGGTCGCTAGTGTGGGTCTCCGCCCGGCTCGGCCTGTGGACTTCGGGAGCCGCGGACTCCGGTGGGAGGTGGCGTTCTCCGTCGGGGTTCGGCGTCGGGGTTCCATCGTTCCTGGCGAGAGGGCCTGAGCATCGGGCTGCCCGTGGTGGTGACTGTGGGTGCTCGGGAGGCCTCGACCACGGGTGAACATCTGGGAAGATCGTCGGGGAGGCTGGCTGGACTATGGTACCTTCATTAACTTTGGTGCCACTGTGGGGTTGTGTTGTGTCGTGGACTTCCGTGTTTGTGCTTTTTTAATTTTTATTTTACATGACTAAGGAAAATGCATTTCGTTGTCTCTTATGAGATAATGACAATAAATTGAATCCAATCCCATTACTGAGATGTGGCTGCAGGAGAATAGGGCCGGGGAACATAATATTCAGGGTTATACATCCTATAGAAAGGGCAGGCAGGTGGGCAGAGGAGGGGGGGGGGTTGCTCTGCTGGTGAGGGATGGAACTCAGTCCCTTGCGAGGGAAGACATAGGGACTGATGAGATGGAGTCACTGTGGATTGAGTTGAGGAATTGTAAAGGCAAGAAGACACTAATTGGTGTTATTTACAGACCCCCAAATAGTAGCCCGGATGGAGGGTGTAAGTTGCAGCAGGAGTTAAAACTGGCATGTAACAAAGGTAATGCCACTGTGGTGATGGGGGATTTCAATATGCAGGTAGACTCAGAAAATTAGGTTGGTTCAGGACCCCAAGAAAGAGAGTTTGTAGAATGCCTCCGAGATGGATTCTTAGAGCAGCTTGTAATGGAGCCGACCAGAGAAAAGGCAATTCTGGATTTAGTGTTGTCCAATGAACCAGATATGATAAGAGAACTCAAGGTAAAGGAACCGCTTGGAGGTAGTGATCATAATATGATTAGTTTTAACCTGCAATTTGAGAAGGAGAACGTTAAATCGGAAGTGGCAGTGATGCAGTTGAACAAATGGGACTATGAAGGCATGAGAGGGGAGCTGGCCAAAGTAGACTGGAAAGGGATCCTAGCAGGAATGGCGGTGGAACAGCAATGGCTGGAATTTCTGGGCATAATCCGGGAGACGCAGGATCATTTCATTCCAAAAAGGAAGAAAGATTCTAAGGGGAATAGGAGGCCACTGTGGCTGACAAGAGAAGTTCGGGATAGAATAAAACTAAAAGAAAAGATGTATAACACAGCAAGGAGTAGCCAGAGGATTGGGAAACTTTCATAGGACAACAGAAGGAAACAAAACGGGCAATACGGGCTGAAAAGATGAAGTACGGAGGGGAAGCTGGCCAGGAATATAAAGGACAGTAATAGCTTCTTTTTTTTTTTAAATATTTTTATTTTATTAGAAGTAAGTACAATTGTATACAATCATATTTTCATAATACCTTTTATGTACAGCTTATTTTAAAAAAAAATTGTAATAAAGAAGAAAAAGAGAAAAGTTAGATAATGAAAAATAGAAAAATGTGAGATATATAGTGTGTGAAAAAGAAAAATAGAGAGTGAAAAAAGAAAGTTGAGACATAGAAAATAGAAGAAAGAGAGTAAAAGAAGAAAAGAGAAGAAAAGAAAATAGAAGTAAGGAGATCATTTATAATATTGACCATCCCCAGTCACGGGTTAGCTTTTACACTCGTGTTGCACCATATGTTTCCAAAAAGATGACAAATGGAGACCAACTCGTTATGAATTGGTCAAATTTATCTATTAGGAGGAATCGCATAGATAAATTTGACCAATTCATAACGAGTAATAGCTTCTTTAGATATGTTAAGGGAAAAAGAGTAGCAAAGTCAAATGTGGGTCCCTTGAAGGCAGACACGGGTCAAATTATTATGGGCAACAAGGAAATGGCAGAAGAGTTGAATAGGTACTTCGGATCTGTCTTCACTAAGGAAGAGACAAACAATCTCCCAGGTACTGGAGGACAGATGATCTAAGGGGGTAGAGGAACTGAGAGACATTTTCATTAGACGAGAAATAGTATTGGGTAGGCTAATGGGACTGAAGGATGATAAATCCCCTGGGCCTGATGGTCTGCATCCCAGGGTCTTCAGGGAGGTGGCTCTAGAAATAGTGGACGCATTGGTGATCATTTTCTAATGTTCAATAGATTCAGGATCAGTTCCTGTGGATTGGAGGATAGCTAATGTTATCCCACTTTTCAAGAAAGGAGCGAGAGAGAAAACGGGGAATTATAGACCAGTTAGCCTGACTTCGGTGGTGGGAAAGATGCTGGAGTCAATTATTAAAGAGGTAATAATGGGGCATTTGGATAGCAGTAAAAGGATTAGTCCAAGTCCGCATGGACTTATGAAAGGGAAATCATGCTTGACTAATCTTCTGGGATTTTTTGAGGATGTGACAAGTAAAATGGATGAAGGGGTGCCAGTGGATGTAGTGTATCTAGACTTTCAGAAAGCCTTTGATAAGGTCCCGCACAGGAGACTGGTGACTAAAATTAGAGCACATGGTATTGGGGGTAGAATGTTGACATGGATAGAAAGTTGGTTGGCAGACCGGAAGCATAGAATAGGAGTGAATGGGTCTTTTTCAGAATGGCAGGCAGTGGCGAGTGGAGTGCCGCAAGGCTCGGTGTTGGGGCCACAACTGTTTACCATATATATTAATGATTTGGAAGAGGGAATTAGGAGCAACACTAGCAAGTTTGTGGATGACACAAAGCTGGGTGGCAGGGTGAACTGTGAAGAGGATGTTAGGAGGTTGCAGGGTGACCTTCGACAGGTTGAGTGAGTGGGCAGATGCGTGGCAGATGCAGTATAATATAGATAAATATGAGATTATCCACTGGCGGCAAAAACAAGGGGGCAGATTATTATCTCAATGGGGTTAGGTTAGGTAAGGGGGGGTGCAGCGAGACCTAGGTGTCCTTGTACACCGATCACTGAAAGTTGGCTTACAGGTAGAGCAGGCAGTGAAGAAAGCTAATGGAATGTTAGCCTTCATAACAAGAGGATTTCAGTATAGGAGTAAAGAGGATCTTCTGCAGTTGTATAGGGCTCTGGTGAGACCACATCTGGAGTATTGTGTACAGTTTTGGTCTCCTAATTTGTGGAAGGACATCCTTGTGATTGAGGCAGTGCAGCGTAGGTTCACGAGATTGATCCCTGGGATGGCGGGACTGTCATATGAGGAAAGATTGAAAAGACTAGGCTTGTATTCACTGGAGTTTAGAAGGATGAGGGGGGTTCTTATAGAAACATATAAAATTATAAAAGGACTGGACAAGCTAGATGCAGGAAAAATGTTCCCAATGTTGGGCGAGTCCAGAACCAGGGGCCACAGTCTTAGAATAAAGGGGAGGTCATTTAAGACTGAGGTAAGAAAAAACTTTTTCACCCAGAGAGTTGTGAATTTATGGAATTCCCTGCCACAGAGGGCAGTGGAGGCCAAGTCATTGGATGGATTTAAGAGAGAGTTAGATAGAGCTCTAGGGGCTAGTGGAATCGAGGGATATGGGGAGAAGGCAGGCACGGGTTATTGATAGGGGACGATCAGCCATGATCACAATGAATGGCGGTGCTGGCTCGAAGGGCCGAATGGCCTCCTCCTGCACCTATTTTCTATGTTTCTATGACAGGCCCTTTATGCTCTTATCTCCAGCAGCTGTCTAAATAGATCAGATGCCACAGCTGAATCTTTGAGGTTGAGGTTATTTTTATAGCACGTTGCACTCTACAGTAGCAGCCTCTTTAGTGAAGCCAAAGTTATTTCAAACACTCGTGTTCACAAAAGCTGAAATGAAAAACTTGCTCACTGTAGTTTCCATTGTAGCACAAGCAGGCTTCTATTGACCATACTCGACCATCAAGCTTTTTAATGGTAGACTCCACTGCGAAATCTCCTCAAGGTGTGTCTACTTTGAAGAAGTCCTCCTCCGAACTCACCCGCTGAGTTTCTCCAGCATTTTTGTCTACCTTTGATTTTCGTGCATCTGCAGTCCCTTCTTAATGTTTTTTTAATGGTATGAGTGTGTAGCAAATCAAATTCCTCGTATATGATACAAAACATACTTGGCTAATAAAGTATGATTATGATTATGATTATTATGATTATTAAGTGACGTTTCTGGTGTAAATTCTGAAGCAGGGTCCTGACCCAAAACGTCACCTGTACATTCCCTCCACAGATGCTGCTCGATCTGCTGAGTTACACCAGCACTTTGTATTTTGTGATGGCAGGGTCTGCTCCTCTTAACGTTCCACACTATGCTGTGTAGATTCAAAAATGTGGATATTAGTTGAGTGTTCCTCCACGACATTCCAGGTTGCAGTGTCATTGTTTAAGGACATTGATGCTGAGAACAATATTGTTGGTTTTAACCATCTGACTCCCATTGTAAATGTGCAGTTGTGTGTGCACAGTTGCAGCAGTCGTTCAGTCTGTGAGTTGCTGCTTGTTAAAGTCCTGTCTCACGGGTATGCGGTTACTGGCAGTTGCTGGCGGTGAAGCAGGAAGTTGGGACCGCTCGTGGACCGCCAGAGACTGCGGGGTCGGTCCCACGCACACCCACGCACAAATGTTGTCCTACCGCACAGCCGCCGCCAGTGTGGCACGAGCACCGCCACAGCCGCCGCCACAGCGCCGCGATCACCACTAGCACCGCCACAGCCCCGCGATCCGAAATGACGTCATCGCGTAGCGCGTCGCGTTGCGCGATGTCATCATCACCCGACGCCGCACGACGTCCTTTCGACGTTTTTTTTACTTACCGCATGCTCGTGGGACTGGCCGTACGGAGATCACTCGGCCCCCGCGCGGCATCCGTGCGGCACTCCAGCGGCATACGCGCGGCGCTCTCTGTTGCCGTGCGGTCCCCTCTTCCGGCGACACCGCGCTTCACCACCAGTAACCGCCTGCCCGTGGAACAGAGCCTTAACTTCAGCATTCATTCTGCAAGAAGCCAGGTGCTGTCCTTGACCTGCATTGCTCTTCACTTTGCAGCTTCTTCAGTAAAGGCAAAGTTGTCCTAAGCAGAGTTTGCAGAAGCTAAAATAGAAAAATTGCTCATCAATCAACCATGCCAGGAGGTTTCTTCTCCCTCTCCCCCTCCCCCTCCCCCTCCCCCTCCCTGAGGAACAGTGAAAAGGTTTTAGTTGTGTGCTATCCGGTCAGCAGAAGGACTAAAGTCCAGTAAAGTCTAATTAAAGATAGTCCGATGGTCTCCAGTGAGGTAGTTGGTAGCTCAGGACTTTCTCTAGCTGGTGATAGGAAGGTTCATTTGCCTGATAACAGCTGGGAAGAAACTGTCCCTGAATCTCAAGATGTGCGCTTTCACACTTCTGAACCTCTTCCCTGATGGAAGAGGGGAGAAGAGGGAGTGACTGGGGTGAAACGCATCCTTGAATATGCTGGTGGTCTTGCCGAGGCAGCATGAAGTGTAGATGGAGTCAATGGATGGGAGGTAGGTTTGTGTGATGGTCTACATCCATAATTCTCTGCAATTTCGTGCTTTCTATGGCGCATGTGTAGAAGTTGATGATATTATTGGGGACATTCCAAACTTCCTTAGTCTTCTAAGGTAGTAGCAGCATTGGAGTGTTCTCTTGGTCATTGATTCGATATAACTAGTCCAGGACAAGTTGCTGGTGATATTTAGTTCAAGTTCAAGTGAGTTTATTGTCGTGTGTCCCAGATAGGACAATGAAATTCTTGCTTTGCTTCAGCACAACGGAATATTGTAGGCATAAATAAATACAGAACAGATCAGTGTGTCTATATACCATTGAATATGGCTTTTTGAGGCAGCGACTGTGGTAGATCCCCTCGATGGTAGGGAGATCAGAGCCGATGATGGACAGAGCAGTGTTTACAACTTTTTGCAGTCTTTTCCGCTCCTGAGCGCACAAGTTTCTGAACCAAGCCACGATGCAACCGGTCAGCATGCTCTCTACTGTGCACCTGTAGAAGTTCGAGAGAGTCCTCCTCGACAAACCGACTCTCCGTAATCTTCTCAGAAAGTAGAGGCGCTGATGTACTTTCTTAATAATTGCATCAGTGTTCTGGGACCAGGCGAGATCTTTGGAAATATGCATGCTGAGGAATTTGAAGCTCTTGACACTTTCCACCATCGACCCATTGATATAAACGGGACAGTGGGTCCCCATCCTACCCCTTCCAAAGTGCACAATCAGTTCCTTGGTTTAGCTGGTGTTGAGAGCCAGGTTATTGTGCTGGCACCATTTACTCCTAGGAACTTGAAGCTTTCAACTATCTCTACTTCGGCGCCATTAATGCAGACCGTGGTCTGTGTACTGCTTTGCTTCCTGAAGTCGTTCACCTTTGTCTTGTTGACATTGAGAGAGAGGTGGTTGTCTCGACACCAGGACATGAGGTTCTCAATCTCCTTCCTATACTCCGTCTCATCATTATTTGATATCCGGCCCACTACAGTGGTGTCGTCTGCGAATGAGTAAATTGAGCTGGATTGGTACTTGGCTGCACAGTCCTGGGTGTATAATGGAGGCATCCTTGCGGAGCACCAGTGTTGAGGATTATCACTGGTCAGGAAGTCAAGGATGTTATAGAAAAAATGGTGTCAAGCTGGAAAGGGTACAGAGAAAATTTACCAAACATTTTCCTGGGCTAGAGGGTCTGAGCTACAGGGAGAGGTTGAGTAGGCTGGGACTCTATTCCTTGGAACACAGGAGGATGAGGGGTGATCTTATTGAGGTGTAAAACATCACGAGAGGAATAGATCGGGGAGATACACAGTCTCTTGCCCAGAGTAGGTGAATTGGGGACCAGAGAGCATAGGTTTAAGGTGAAGGGGAAAAGATTTTACTTCGGAGTCACGTGAGTGACTACGTGAAGAAGCCCCGTCCAGCCGCACACGCGTCATTATCGATCAGACGCATAGCGTTCATGACCGTGTGTGGAGGAGCAGGAGCTCCTCCAGCGGTGAGTAAAGCAAATTTAAAATAAAAATCGGACAAGGTAAGTGGTTTCGTTTTTACTTACAGAGCGCTTTTCTTCCCGCTCAGACGTGTTGGCAGAGGTCCACACAAACTCAGAATGGAGAAAGGGCGTAGGGGAAGGAGAGGCCAGGGACGCACCGCAGGTAAAACCCCCGATGCTAAGGGTAGCGGGCGTCAGGAAGAGGAGGCAGTGGCATCGAAGCCATCAACTCCCGTTACGGTCGAATGTGTCGTTAAACCGCTGGCGGCGGGGCGCAAGGCAGGACAAAAGTCGTCCCGACCTGTAGACTCAGACGAGTCAGACCCGGAGGTATACCCTCCTGCAGCAGAAAACGTTATGGCTGCAAGGGTCGCCAGTTTAGAGCTCCTGATGGGGAATGATTTACAAAGAACCCCACAGGAGGAATCAGGTCGGTGTTGGCCAATGGAGGATACAGCACAGGGTGTGCCTTGGTTGGGACAGGCACAAGGGTGGCCTTCAGGAGAGCCATCAGAAATGACTGTGCAAAAGTATTACAGTGGTTGGCCTACAGGAGAGCCAGTGCCAATAATGCCTGAAAAAAGGCAGTATATGTGCTGGCCTACTGAAGAGCCAGTACCAGAAATGTCTCAAAAAAGACAGTACAAACGTACTTATGTGCCAGCACCGAAAGTTCCTAAAAGGGAAAAATATGAAGCATTGGCCTAGAGTTGAGCCAGCGCCAGCAGCACCTGAAACAGGGCTGCCTATCCGTGGGCCTATAAGAGAGCCCGCGCAGGGGGAATCTGGCATAGACTTACCTGAAACAGGGGAGCCAGAATTTACCCAACCTGAAGAGGAACATCTAGATTCAGAAGATGAATTGTATGAGGATGAGAGCCCATTATCAGAGCTGAAAGTTCCTGGACTAGCACAAAAGTTTGCTGTTCCTAGAATAAAAGGGGAACCTTTGAGGGATGAAATAGCAATGACTATAAATTATTTACTCTCCCATCAGCTCCAGGAAGTAACTATGGATGAGACTATGAAACAGTATGAGCCTCGGAGAATTGTGAATTGCTGACAGTTCCAACAGTGAATAACTTGATATGGGGTTATTTGAGCATTGGTCTACGCTCACAAGAATTGAAATTGCAACATGTACTGAAATTGCTGGGGTCAGGCATCACGGCATTTGCCAGAGGATTGGATGATGATTTTGTATCAGATTCACAACAAGATGCTTTAGCACTGATGTGTGGTGCGCACTTTGAAATAAATTGTATTCGTAAAAATGCAATAAAACCAAATATTCATCCTAAGTATGCAGGGCTCTGCAAACCAACCAACATACAAATGCCTAAATCTGCTATTTGGAGAGTTTAAAAAAAACAACAACAAAAAAACAAACCTGAATGGTATGATGATGCGACCACCAATGCTGAGCAGAGCAGTGCGAAGGCAGTATCCCTACAGGCGGAATGCTGGTGCTGGAGAAGGAACAAGTCGATCATTCTCGTATACACGTTGGCGTGCTGCACCGGGGATACGTGGAGGTTACAATATGCCTACCAGAAGGGGACAATAATGGCCGGTGGCAAACCCCGAGGTAGGGGGTCCTGGTCTGGTAAGGAAGACAAATGATTTATTTATTCTAAACAGCATTGTAGGATTCAAAATTGAGTTCTATCCACATTTGAATCCTCCAAGGCAAGAAAATTCAAACTGGTCACGAATTTTCTCAAAAGAAGAGAATAAGTTGATCAAAGGAGAATTAGAAACTTTAACCAATAAGGGGGTAATAGAGAAGTCAGTAGAACAACACCATCAGTTTGTATCAAATATTTTTCCAAGAACAAAAAAGGATGGTGGATGTAGAATCATTTTGGATCTGACAAACCTTAACCTTTATGTACAATACAAACATTTCAAAATGGAAACATTTACTAATGCAATTCAGCTAATCACAGAAAATTGCTACATGGCAAGCATAGATCTGCAAGATGCATATTATTCCGTGGCAATGCATGGTAATGATCAAAGATATTTGAAATTTAGATGGATGTCAGTTATGGCAATTTAAAGCATTGCCCAATGGTCTGACTTCAGCACCAAGATTATTCACTAAATTGCTCAAATCAATTTTAGCTCTGGTAAGAGCTGAGGGCCATGTATTAATGGCTTATTTAGATGCTATCCTCATTGTAGGGGACACTTTGGCTGCTGCAAAATTGTCAGTATCCAGTCAAATAAATTTTGAGAAATTAGGTTTCATTATTCACCTACAAAAATCTAAATTGTTACCAAGCAAAAAGATTGATTACCTAGGGGTCACAATTAACTCCGAACACATGGTAATCACTTTGCCAAAAGATAAAAAGCTGCAGTTAATTGAAGGTTGCATAAAACTCATTAACGAGGACACACCTTCAATTAGAGAAGTGGCAAGCTTGCTAGGCAAATTAATTGCAGTGTTTCCAGCGGTCACGTTTGGACCATTGCATTATCAATGTTTACAGAGAGCTAAGGTACAAGCATTAAAAATGAATAGAGGGCATTTTGACAGGCCCATGAAATTAACAATTCAATCCATTACAGAAATAGAATGGTGGATTAACAATGTTTCTAATGCTTCCAGAAAAGTTCTGGTAGAAACACCTTCCGTCACTCTACAGACTGATGTAAGTGCGTTGAGTTGGGGCGCTACTAACATGATTTCCAGCTGTGGAGGTAGGTGGAATGTGAATGAAGTACCTTTGCTGGAAAATCTGGGAATCAATTACCTAGAGCTATTAGGCGCATTTTACGGCCTTAGAGCTTATTGCACTGAAATGGGAAATGGGAATGTTCAGGTACAGGTTGACAATACTACAGCTGTAGCATACATAAATCACATGGGTGGTATAAAATCTGAATCATGTGATAAATTGGCAAATGAAATTTGGACCTGGGGTATTGCCAGAAAAATTTGGCTGTCAGCAATATATTTACCAGGTAAAAATTAATACAATTGCAGACAAAAGATCACGTAAATTTAATGATAATACAGAATGGATGTTAAATCGGAAAATATTCACACAAATTATCACACAATTTGGAATGCCAGAAATTGATCTGTTTGCATCAAGATTGAACCACCAGTTGCCTAAGTATGTGTCATGGGAACCTGATCCTGGAGCAGTAGTGGTGGATGCTTTCTCGCTACAATGGGGTGGTATGTTTCTGTATGCATTTCCGCCATTTTGTTTAATCCACAGATGCATACAGAAAATTAAACAAGATTCAGCCTCAGGGATTTTGGTAGGACCAGATTGGCCTAAACAGCTATGGTACCCACTGGTGTTAAAAATAATCCAAAAAAAAAACAAAAACAAAAAATATATATATATATTTTTTAAACCCTTATGGTTATTCCAAAGCAGATTAAACTGCTTGTACACCCTGTGACTGATGAACCACATCCTTTACATGATCGTATTGGTTTGTTGATTTGCAGATTCTAAGAAGGCCATATCTTGGAAAGGATTATTAGACCGTACGGTGGATGTTATGACAGCAGCCTGGAGGAATAGTACCCAGAAGCAGTACATCTCCTATATAAAGAAATGGGAGGAGTTTTGTTCAGGGAAACATATTGCATATAACCCAGCAGAAATTTCAGATGTAATAGAGTTCCTTTCTACTCTACACTATGAATTAAAATTAGGTTATAGTGCAATTAATACTGCACGAAGTGCACTCTCTGCATATTTAAGCAGTGAATCAGAACAAACTCCAATAGGAGCACATCCTTGGGTCTGTGGGTTTATGAAAGGAATTTTCAACTCTAATCCTCCCAGACCTAGGTATACAGAAATTTGGAATGTAAAAGATGTACTGATGTTGCTAAGGAATTGGAATCCAGTTGAAACTCTGTCATTATCCAAAATCACCATGAAATTGGTTATGCTCATGGCATTAGTTTCAGCTTAGAGAGTTCAAACATTACAGCAACTCAGAATTGATAGAATGAAAGTAGGGCAAAATGCCGTGACATTCTATGTCTATGATTTACTGAAGCAAAGTAGACCTGGGTTCACAGGATGCAAGTTGGAATTTTTAGCATATCCTACAGATCCACGACTGTGTGTAGTAACATATGTGAAATGTTACATAGAAAAAACAAAAGTTTTAAGAGGCACCGAATTGGCATTTTTTATTAGTCATAAAAAGCCTCATAAGAAAGTGTCAACACAAACAATTTCACGATGGTTGAAACGGGTGTTGAGATATTCAGGTATTGATACTGATAAATTTAAATCTCATTCCACCAGGGCGGCATCAACATCAGCGGTCAGGGATTCAGACAATAGACCTTATTCTCGCGGCCGCAGGATGGGCAAGTGAACAGATGTTTCACAAGTATTACCACAAGGAGATTAAAGATCTCAGAGGGTTTGGTGAAGCCGTGCTGGATACAGTATTAAATCCCCCATTATAATAAATGGGCCTAATTTTGTTACTTTTATTAAAATAAATAAAACCATTAACTGATTACATTCAAATGTTGTGGTTATGCATTGTTGATTGTGCTTACTCAAATAGAGTCAATCGATGCAGTGAACACCTGGATGTGAATCCACGGTGTGAAATCACAGAGCTTTGAAATCTTCACGTAGTCACTCACGTGACTCCGAAGTAAAATAGTAAGATTAAACGAGAACTTACCAGTTTGAAGTTTGATCTTTATTTCATGAGGAGTAACGTTGAGGGATTACGTGCCCTCCGCTCCCACCCTCATAAAAGGATCAAGCTGGTAGTTCTAAGTTATTTATGCATCTTACTATCATACTTCAGTAATTATCGTCTGTGATTGTCACTCCGCTGCTTTGAAAGATTGACGCGTGTGCGGCTGGACGGGGTCTTCTTCACGTAATCCCTCAATGTTACTCCTCATAAAATAAAGATCAAACTTCAAACTGGTAAGTTCTCATTTAATCTTACTATTTAATAGGAATCTGAGTGGTAACTTTTTCACACAAAGGATGGTGGGTGTATGGAACAAGCTGCCAGAGGAGGTAGTGGATAAGCCGGGCTTGGAGCGATGTGGACCAAGCCCAGGCAGGTGGGACTGGTATAACTGGGACATGTTGGCTGATGTGGGCAAGTTGGGCTGAAGGGCCTGTTTCCACACTGTATCACTCTAAGACTGTATGATCCAGTTGTAGAGATGAGTGATGAGTCCAGTAATGTGGGCATTACTGGCCATCTCAGCATCTATTGCCCATCCCATCTGACCCTGAGGTGGGAAGACAATAAGGTGTCAATGCATTGGTGGGACGGACTCACAAATAGGCCAGTCTCTGTGAGCGCATTAATTTTTTTTCCCTGATGGACATTCAGGAGTCCGGTGAGTTTCTTCAACAATCCTATACTTTTATGATCATTGCTCCTGAGACTGAATCCATTAAAAAATCCCAATTTATTTGATTATTTGAGTTTAAATTCCCCAGCTCCCAAGGTCATAAGGTCATAAGTTATAGGAGTAAAATTAGACCATTCGGCCCATCATGTCTACTCCGCCATTCAATCATGGCTGATCTGTCTCACCCTCCTAACTTTATTCTCCTGCCTTCTCCCCATAACCCCTGACACCCATACTAATCAAGAATCTCCATAGCCTTCTGAGGCAAATAATTCCTCAGATTCACCACCCTCTGACTAAAGACAATTCTCCACATCTTCCTAAGAGAACGTCCTTTAATTCTGAGGCTCTGACCTCCAGTACTAGACTCGTCCACAAGTGGAAACATCCACTCCACATCCACTCTATCCAAGCCTTTCACTATTCTGTATGTTTCAATGCGGTCCCCCCCTCATTCTTCTAAACTCCAGCGAGTACAAGCCCACATTAAGTACAGGTGGGCAAATTAAGATGGTGTCTCCACAATTCCTGCTTGCACCTCACTTGCTCATTTCCCCCAGGCAGAAGTGGTATGGTGCCTGATAATAAACAGTAGGCAATAGACAATAGGTGCAGGAGTAGGCCATTTGGCCCTTCGAGCCAGCACCGCCATTCAATATGATCATGGCTGATCATCCCCAATCAGTACCCCGTTCCTGCCTTCTCCCCATATCCCCTGGCTCCACTATTTTTAAGAGCCCTATCTAGCTCTCTCTTGAAAGCATCCAGTGAACCCACCTCCTCCACCCTCTGAGGCAGAGAATTCCACAGACTCACAACTCTCTGTGAGAAAAAGTGTTTCCTCGTCTCCGTTCTAAATGGCTTACTCCTTATTCTTAAACTGTGGCCCCTGGTTCTGGACTCCCCCAACATCGGGAACATGTTTCCTGCCTCTAGCGTGTCCAAACCCTTAACAATCTTATATGTTTCAATAAGATGCCCTCTCATCCTTCTAAACTCCAGAATGTAGAAGCCCAGCTGCTCCATTCTCTCAGCATATGCCAGTCCCGCCATCCCAGGAATTAACCTGATAAACCTACGCTGCACTCCCTCAATAGCAAGAATGTCCTTCCACAAATTAGGGGACCAAAACTGCACACAATACTCCAGGTGTGGGCTCACTAGGGCTAATAATATGGCTATTAATTTCCACTACAGCCTAGTTGAAAATATTAGCATTTTGTTTTCTATCAACTCTAGTAGTCTGTTTTGCATCATATTAAAATGTGCAGGAACTGGACTTCCCGTGTGGAAATGAGTTGTTACAGAATGTAGAAACCAAGAACTGCAGATGCTGGATTATACCAAAGGAAGACACAAAGTGCTGGTGTA
This sequence comes from Malacoraja senta, assembly GCA_038087875.1. Taxonomy (NCBI): domain Eukaryota; kingdom Metazoa; phylum Chordata; class Chondrichthyes; order Rajiformes; family Rajidae; genus Malacoraja; species Malacoraja senta. Next base: position 106,171,137 of record CM075977.1, read on the forward strand.
TCTCAGCGGGTCAGGCAGCATCTCTGGAAAATAAGGATGGACGATGTTTCGGGTCAGGACCCTTCTTCACTGTCGGCCAAATTGAGTCTGAAAAAGGGTCCCGACCAGAAATGTCACCCATCCTTTTTCTCCAGAGATGCTGCTTGACCCGTTAAGTTACTCAAGCACTTTGTGCCCATCTTTGAGTTGGTACAGATATGGACATTGAAAACTGGAGAGGGTCTGAAGAGCTTCCAGATTTAGATGATAAGTATCTGGAGAAGAGAAACATAAATTGATTTGAATTAGGAAGAAATAAAGTCCACAGGGAATTAACCTTGTGTATTCTTTTAATAGCAAGTCCTGGAATGGTTCTTATTTTTTGCCTCACTTCCTCCTCTACACTCATCTTTTGTTTTTGTTTTTTACTTGGTTATTCTTTCCATCTTTGCAAGAAACGATCATGCCATTTATCATTTAATTTTTCCTGTCTCCATATCTGTCACAGATCTTCCCTTTTGCAAATTCCTAAGCCTGCATTCTCTGCCATGGTCTACTTGGAAACCCCTATTTTACTCCAGATTTTATGGAAGGACTTTGACCTAAAGCATAAATTTCAACCCATTTGTTGCCTGGCCTGCTGAACCATTACCACATATGATGGGACAAATTCCCAATGAAGAGTGAACTGTCTGTGCTGGGAGTATGAAGTACTTTAATATATACTCCTGAGAATCCCATGAATCAACTTAATGTGGAGAAAGAACATTTGGGATGGTTAGATTAGTTTTAGATTAGAGACTAGACTAAGTGGGACCTGTTGGGTCCCATTGTTACACGGGAGGCCTGGTCCTTCAACGCAACATTCCACCACTCACCCATAGCCCCCAACTGCACAGGCGCAGCTGACAGGTTCCCGTTGTGATGCCCCGATCCCCCCTCGTCCGCTCACCGCCCCCCACTCCGCCGCTTGCCCTCCCCCCCCCCCACGCCCTCACTCCATCCCCCCTCAACCGCCCCATCCATTCTTAGTGCCTCTCCGGCAGCGCAGCCATTCCAGCCCATTGGGTTCCCATTCTCAAGAGTCAAGAGTGTTTTATTGTCATATGTCCCAGATAGAACAATGAAATTCTTACTTGCTGCAGCACAACAGAATATGTAATCATAATAAATAATAATACTAACTCAGAAAAAAAGAACAAACAATAACAGTGCAAAAATAATAATATTCTATTGGAGTTCAAAGCTTATGAGGTTGTAGTGTTTAATAGCCTGTTGGCTGTAGGGAAGAAGTTGTTCCTGAACCTGTACGTTACAGTTCTCAGGCTCCTGTACCTTCTTCCCGATGGCAGTGGTGAGATGAGTGTGTGGCCAGGATGGTGTGGGTCTTTGATGATGTTGGCTGCCTTTTTGAGGCAGCGACTACGATAAATCCCTTAGACGGTGGGGAGGTTAGAGCCGGTGATGTCCTGGGCAGTGGTCACAACATTTTGCAGTCTTTTCTGCTCCTGGACGTTCAAGTTGCCGAACCAGGCCATGATGCAACCAGTCAGTATGCTCTCTACTGTGCACCTGTAGAAGTTCAAGAGAATCCTCATTGACAAACCGAATCTCCGTAATCTTCTCAGGAATTAGAGGAGTTGATGTGCTTTCTTTATGATTGCATCAGTGTGCTGGGTCCCGGAAAGATCGTCAGAAACATGCACGTGCAGGAATTTTTTTACTCTCTCCACCATCGTCCCATTGATGTAAACAGGATTGTGGGTCCTCAACCTTCCTCTTCCAAAGTCCACAATCAGTTCTTTGGTTTTGCTGATATAGAGAGTCAGGTTGTTGTGCTGGCACCATATGGTCATTATGACATAGAACACACAGGTATTACTGCGCAGGCACAGCTGACGGGCACGGCAAGTGGAAAAGGGATTTATTAAAGCTTAAAATATGAATAACACTTAAAATACAACAACAATTTAAACGTTAAAGATGAGATTTATTCAGTTCAGTTCTTTCTTGTTGCGTTCTGCTGCTCACTGTGTCTCGATGTCTCTTTGCTGTTGATGAAAAAAAAGACACAATTTTAATATAGAGACATTATTGAGTGGTCAAACTTTAACATAGAAAATCTGAGAATTTACTTCAATGGGGGCGCCATCGATATTGAGTGGGGGCGCCGTCAATATTGAGTGGGGGCGCCGTCGAGTATGGCTGCCCTGCCTGCAGCTGTTAGTCCTTTCACCCTTTTTTTTAACATTTAGTGTGTTAAAAGTTTTTTCATGGAGGTCTTCTAGTCTTTTTATGTTGGGGGTGGGGAGAGGGAAGGGGGAAACTGTTTTTCTCCGTCCCTACCTGGTCGGAGATGCGTCTTTCCTTTAAAGCCGCATCTTCGCCCTCTACTCGTGGCCTACCAACTGGACTGGAGGGGGGTTTCCTGCCGGGACCAGCCAGAACTTCAGCTTCGGCGGCGGCGCAGCACTGAAGCACCATCGCGGAGCGGGCAATGCCTTACCGAGGGTCGCTCTGTGGTAAGCTCCGGAGTGCTGAGACCGCCGACTTCAACATCGTGGAGCTGTGGTCACGGAGCGTCCAGCTGCGGGCGGCGCTGAGTTTAAACACCACGGAGCCTAGGATCTTTTGCCAAGTTCAGCAGTGTTGGAACTCCGACCAGCACGGTCTGTGGACTTCGGGAGCCGCCGTCTCTGGCAGCAAGCAGCCGTTCCAGACACTCCAGGCCGCTGAGAGTAGTCTCCCGACGCCGGAGCTCCATCATCCGGCGAGAGGGCTTGAAACATCGGGCCGCCGTCGCGCCGACTGCGGAGGCCTCAAATAGGCCCCGACCACGGGGTGAGCAAGAGGAAGAGGACTGGACTGCCTTCCCTCACAGTGGGAACCATTGTTCCCACTGTGGGAACCATTCTTCAGACAAAACCTTGTTGAACAACACCTTATGGTGTTCAACTTTCCAATTTTCAAGATTCAGGGTACGATTTGCACCATGCTTTTCCAGTCTGTTTAAGAAACACTGTTTAAGAACAACTCCCCTGACATCAGTCTGAAGAAGGGTCTCGACCTGAAATGTCTCCCATTCCTTTTCTCCAGGGATGCTGCCTGTCCCGCTGAGTTACTCTAGCATTTTGTATCTACCTTCGAATTAAACCAACATCTGCAGTTCTTTCCTTCACATAAGCAATAGATTGGTTGGTCAGTCAGAATATTGCATTTGAATAATGTTTTCTGAAAGCTTCAATTTCAGTTGCTGCAATTGATTTGAAATTCTGCAAATAAATTGACTGATCTCAAGATGTGAAGGCCGATGGTATTTATTGCCCTCTGCAAATTGCTGCTACACTGCGGAATTTGTTGTTGCCCTAATCCATGGCGTTGCATATGGAGTCTACATCTGCCATCGTCTCCCAGACTGACAAAATCTTCCACCCACTACTAGCAATTATATTCAAGACTGGAGTCTGAAGTAGGGTCTCGACCCGAAACATCACCCATTCCTTCTCTCCAGGGATGCTGCCTGTCCCGCTGAGTTACTCCAGCATTTTGCGTCTATTTCCAATTTTGGTTCTCGCATTCAAGGCTTGTGCTCAAGAAATTACACAGCTGAAGAGCTGCAGAATAATGATAATGTCTCATTTACAGTCCTCGTCTTTATTGGTAACTGTTGATGGAAGTTTAGCATTGCTGGGGGTTAGGCATGCAATGATGGCCCCTTAAATCCATCGAGGATGCTGAACAGTTGCCTTTTTGATTTGATCGTGTGCAATGGTTGAAGGAACTCCCATGTTGCTATTATTGAGGTTATTCCAACATGGTAAATGATTCAGCACTGAAGAAAGATAGTATTTTCCAAAGATAGGTGGCCTGTGATTTGAGGTTGCTTTCCTAATGTCAGAGACCCCAGTGATTTCTTTATGTGTTCTTTCAGGTGGTGGTGGTGGAGTTCAAGGCTTTTCTGTCGGCTGCTAAGAAAGCATTGATGAGCAGATAGTATCCATTTAATAATAATGTAAAGGGGAGCCATTGCTTTAGTAGTGGACGGAAGAGGTTGCCGATGACCTCAGACAGAACTGGTGGTCAAGTGCACTGTTTTATCCTAAATTATTTCAAGCACCTTCATTTTTTTAGAGCTGACATCATAAAGGCAATTAGAACATATTTATCAATCCTAAATCCATGGAGTCTACATCAGGTAGCCTCATGGAAGAAACTTATTTTTAGGCCTTGAAGTTGGTGGAAAGATTTTGTGAAATAAGAGGTTGTGAGCCTTGCTGCAGAACACCTAGCCTCTGATATGCTCTGGAACCCTCAGTATTTTCTAGCCCATTTCTGATCAAGAGGGATGATCAGGATATTGCTGATAGAGATATAGGCAACAGTTATGTTGTGAAAGCCAGGACACATTGCATATACTTTCTCTTATTGGAGCTGATCATCACCTGTGTCAGATGAGAACTTGCCGATTATCAGCTAAAATATTGGCAAAGTTTTGATGAATTTGTGTGCATTTCTGGGAAGTGGGGGAAATGGGTGGTCAGTACAGCTGCAGAGAGATTAAGCACATCCCAAGATGATAACTTTTTCACCACCTTCCATGCTCCTCTTCTCCCTTACACTCAACTTCGTCTCAAAGGGGCTGTGTCGTAAACAAGTATTAATCCATGATAGAAAGACTATTGGAAAGGCAGCATATGATGACAAAGTAGGAATCCTTCAAATGTATAATGGACCATTGTTAGCTAGGGGAAGGCGAGCTAGCAATAGTCTATTATACATGTCCCTTGATTTGCATCTCTTTTGATCTCTTACACTTCCTTATCTCTGTATCTCCCTCTCCCCTGATGCTCAGTCTGAAAAAGGGTCTTGACCCGAAATGTCACACATTCCTTCTATCCAGAGGAGCTGCCTGTTCTGCTGAGTTACTCCAGCATTTTGTGTCTTCTGCTGAGTTACTCCAGCATCTTCAACCAGTTCCTGCCTGCACACTTCTGGATTCCCCATGTGAAGCCCCTAGCTTAACACACTTGCGATTGTCGTAGAATAAGTCGCACCCTTGCTCATCAGTTTTAATCAGAAAATATAGTTATTTTCTTTTTCATTTATGGGAAGGTAACTTTTGTTCCATAGTTGTCAAAGATAGGACTAGGCTATTTTGAATGTGCAGTTCTTAGACTCGTTAACATTTGTTTCATGGCTCATCTGGGTATTCTCTCACCATTAAGCTTGGAATTACATTTAGCATCACTGTATCTTAGCTCAGATGTTCAATCTCTTCCAACAGAGATGATGATGATGAATTTAATTCCCATGTGATCAACTTACAAAGTGATATGTTTTAAAAAAGTAGTGCACAAATATGATCTCAACTCAATAATCCATGAATGTGCCATTAGGCGGCACAGCGGTAGAGTTGTTGCCTTACAGCACTTGCAGCGCCGGAGACCTGGGTTCGATCCCGACTATGGGTGCTGTCTGTACGGAGTTTGTACATTCTTCCGTGACCGAGTGGGTTTTCTCCAAGATCATATAAGTGTAAATTGTCCCGTGTGTATGGGATAGTGTTAATGTTGGGACTCGGTGGGCCGAAGGGCCTGTTTCCGCACTGTATCTCTAAACTAAACTAAATTCATAATTGTAAATAAAATATATGCTCTCATGAGAAAACGCTTTGTTTTCATGGAAACGAAACAACATTTTAATTGGCACAACTGATGCATAAATAAAAGTTAAAGTCAAAGAAAACGATCTTCTGATTTCATAGAATTATGCCTGGGCTTGTATCAAAGATTGTTATTGTAATTTTCTTGATGCTAAATCATTCCCAGAATAATGACACATTAACAGAAGGATAAACAAAACCCCTTCTTCTGATATACCTAAAGGGCCTGTCCCACTTACGACCAAACATGCGTCACAGGCGACATGTCGCGGGGTAACGCCTGAATGGTCGTGAGTAGTCGCCCAAAGAGTCGTACCTTATTCTGGTCGCCGCTGGATTTTCAACACCTTGAACATTTTTGCCGACCTGCTGCGACTATGACGGGTGCTGGCAAGTAGCCGAAAAAACCTGCTACTTGTGGGACATGTCCTTAATACCGCTTTTGCCTTATTTACAGAAAACATTTCCCATCAGATGAATATTGACAGTTTGTTTAGTTTAGTTTAGAGATACAGTGCGGAAACAGGCCCTTCGACCCACCAAGTCTGCACCGACCAGCGAACACTATCCTACACTAAGGACAATTTCTACATTTATACCAAGCCAATTAACCTACAAACCTGTACATCTTTGGAGTGTGGGAGGAAACTGAAAATCTCAGAGAAAACTCCGTACAGACAGCACCCATAGCCAGGATCGAATCAGGCAGGCAGTAACTACCGCTGCGCTACCTTGCCAGTGTTAAACGCCTTTGCTGCTAAAACATAATGATACATTACAATTTTTGTTTAACAAATTAGTAACTATTTAGCACATTTCTAAGTAGAAAACATGATAACAGCATTATCATATTTTTATAAGAGAGTGTGTTTTGGACCTAGTCTTGGTAGCCGTGATTTATTTGGTCAGATTTGTTCCTTTGATATGCAACCAGATCAGATCCAATAGCATTGCGAAAGGCAAAAGAACAATGAATAATACAATACATTCCATAACCCATCAAAATGTAGACACTAACATGGTAAAGTATAACATAATAAAATGCAATAATACTGGCCGATACGGATTAATTCAAACAAAAAATAAATGATTCTTTATGTTTATTTATGTCCAAGTTTCCTCAATGGATAAATATTTTGGAAATCCTTCTGTCTCCAAGCATAGTTCTCTTAATGCCTGAACCACATTGAAATTTTAAATGCATGCTATACATAGCTTATTCACTTCAGTTATCAGACACATGCCTAGTGCAGCTGGGACATGTTGGCCGGTGTGGGCAAGTTGAGCCGAAGGGTCTGTTTCCACGTTGTATCACTCTATGACTACATGCATAAAATAGTCACATACCTCTGATATACCTTCTAGAAGAAGAGACAGTCATATATTGACCCATATTCGAAATAGTAATGAATATCACAAAATCAATTAATTTTCTCGTTTTCAGTATTTGTATAATTAATTGGTGTTTCAGGGCTAAATGCTGAAGATACTGACAGGAATATCCAAATACGTGTAAGGAAATGGTTGTAGTTACTCCATATCTTCTCACTTTGTTATCTTGTAAATTCCTGCTGAAAATTACTAACATCTGTCCTAATGCCTGCAGATGTAGCTATAGATGACACCCCATTCTCCTGTAACCACACCACAATGCTGCCAAAAGGACCGGAACATAGAACATAGAACAGTTCAGAAGATAGACACAAAAAGCTGGAATAACTCAGTGGGACAGGCAGCATCTCTGGAGAGAAGCAATGGGTGACGTTTCGGGTCGAGACTCTTCTTCAGTCTGAAAGAAGGGTCTTGACCCAAAACGTCATCCATTCCTTCTCTCCTGAGATGCTGCCAGTCCCGCTGAGTTACTCTTGCATTTTGTGTCTATCTTCAATTTTCTTGGCCCCGCTCTGGGAATAGGAGTGGGGGCGGATCCGGATCCGCAACGGCCGTGAGCCCCAGGCCGAGCTCGGTGATCGTTTGCCTGCTTCTGCTGCTGTTGGAGGTGAGACGTTGCGTCGCGCCAGGGTCTTGGGCCTGTACCACTTTGACCGTCAGTTACGCGACAGGCCGGTGGCGCATGAAGATTTTGTTCGGTACAAAATCGCGGCCACACGATGCCCGTGCGCTACAACGCGATGACGAGGTTGCGGAATTTGCGTGCCAAGGACACGTAAGTGCTCCAGAATTTTGAGTCTACGTCCAGTTTAAACCAGTTCCTTCCAACACATAAAACAGTTCAGCAGAGCAACAGGCATTTTGACCCACAATGTCAATAACAATCATAATACCATGATAAACTAATCTCATCTGCCTGAACATGATCCATATCACTCCTTTCCGTGCGTCCAGGTGTCTACTTTAAGGCCTCTTAAATGTCATTATTAAATCAGTCACCACCACCATTCTTGGCAATGCATTCCAAACACACATCATCCTCTGTTTAAAAAACATCCTCCCGCACATTTCCTTTAAACATTGTCCCTCTTATCTTAAAACTAAGCCCTCAAATCTTTGACAATTTCACCCTGAGATAAAGGTTCTGCCTCCCATAATTGTATATACTTCTATCAGGTCTCCCCTCAACCTCCAGCATTCAAGATAAAACAACATGTTTCTCCAACCTCTCCTTAGAGTTAAAACCCACCAATCTCAGCAGCTTTCCGGTAAACCTATTCCGTACTCAGTCCAATGCATCCACATCCATCCTGTAATGTGTTAACCAGAACTGTACACAATACTCCAAATGTGGCCTTACATTTACAAAGTCTTATAGAGCTGCGTCATGACTTCTTCACTCTTATACTCAATGCTCTGACCAATGAAGAGGAACACACCATTTGCTTTTTTTACTACTCTATCTACTCACTTTGCCACTTTAATGGGCCTGTCCCACTTAGATGACTTTTTAGGCGATTGCAGGAAACTCTGCGCTCGCCACATGGGCGCCAGATGGTAGCCACATGTTCGATGATAGTTTCTGGTGAGTCTCCTTCGTGGTTGCGAGGAGTTCCCACATTCTGGGAACTAGAAGCGGCCTCAGTATGATCACCGCAAAAGTTTCAACATGGCGAAAATCGATAATCCTGTAGTCGTAGGTGCAGTTGTAGTGGGGTCGCCATGTAGTTGTAGGTAGTCGAGGTAGTCGTAGGTAGTTTTAGTTAATTGCCTTTGCTGACCGGTCATTTTCATTGGCTCATTGGGACAAAAAAACGTAAGCACGAGTTTTCAGAACCAAGGATAACCGACCGGTAATGTTAAATGCCCGCCGAACTTCACAGCTGTGTATTTGTGGCTTATTAAAAGTTGTCTAATAGAGGAATTCGGTTCTTTCTCAGGATATAGAATAAACAGGAATAAAAGTGAAATTATGGCGATAAAACCCCAAGAGTCGACACACCTTTTAAAATTCCCTTTTAGAACAGCTACAGAATAATGTAAATACCTGGGTATCCAAGTAACCAGAAAATATAATTCTTTATTCAATGCAAACTTCCCGTCTTTAGTTACTAAATTAAACGCTCTGATTCAATTCTGGAAAACACTTCCGATGTCTCTAATAGGCAGAATAAATGCCATTAAAATGATTTTTATCCCACAAATTCTCTACTTATTTCAATCAATACCGATATATCTACCAACATTTTTTTTATTTTTTATACTTGATTCCCAGATTATAACTTTTATTTGTGATTATAAATCACATAGAATTCATAAACGACATCTATGTAAACCCAAAGAAATTGGTGGATTGGCACTCCCCAATGTCTTATACTATTATTGGGCAGCAAACATTAAAAATGTAATTAACTGGCTGGATAATTCATGTCAACAGGTAGATTGGTTAGTAATGGAGAGAGAGGATTGCCTGCCTTTTACTATAGGCGTGATCCTTCTCTCCCTGATAAAGTTGAAGAACACAATATACAAGAAAAACCCGATTATTCATAGTACTTTACGAATTTGGAGACAAGTAAAATTTACTTTTAAATTAAGAAATCTATCACTTCTCACCCCAATAGCTAGAATTTAGAAGATTGAGGGGGGATCTTATAGAAACTTACAAAATTCTTAAGGGGTTGGACAGGCTAGATGCAGGAAGATTGTTCCCGATGTTGGGGAAGTCCAGAATAAGGGGTCACAGTTTAAGGATAAGGGGGAAGTCTTTTAGGATTGAGATGAGAAAAACATTTTTCACACAGAGAGTGGTGAATCTGTGGAATTCTCTGCCACAGAAGGTAGTTGAGGCCAGTTCATTGGCTATATTTAAGAGGGAGTTAGATGTTGCCCTTGTGGCTAAAAGGAGAAAAGGCAGGTATGGGATACTGAGTTGGATGATCAGCCATGATCATACATGATCATATTGAATGGCGGTGCAGGCTCGAAGGGCCGAATGGCCTACTCCTGCACCTATTTTCTATGTTTTTATGTTTCTAATAACCCGTTGTTCAAACCATCCTTTATAGATAAAACGTTTATTCATTGGGAAAGGCTAGGAATTAAAAAGGTTGGAGATTTGTACGAAATGGGAAACCTCCTATCATTCCAGAAATTACAGTTGAAATACAGTGTGAAAGGTAATCAATATTTTAGATATCTTCAAATTAGAGATTATTTGAAAACATATACCCACGAATATCAAACTCTGATGCCAGATATATTAGATGAAAGTATGAATAGAAACGCAGTCAAATTATTTAATATCATACTTGTACAATATCCTTTTAAATATAGAAATTCCATTGTCAGATGTAATTAGAAGAGAGTGGGAACAGGAATTAAGCTTAAAATTTCCCAAAGACAGATGGGAAAAATATCTTTAATATATACATAACAGTTCGATTAATGTAAGACATATTCAAATCTAATTTAAAATACTACACAGACTATATTACTCAAAAACTAAACTGAACAAAATTTTTCCAAATGTATCTCCCATCTGCGACAAATGTTTATCTCAAGAAGCAACTATAACACTCCCTTGCATCTCATATAAAACTTCATAAATTTTGGAAAGGAATCTTTTAAATCTTCTCAAAATTATTAAAAACAAAACTGGACCCCAACATAGAATTGATTATTTTGGGAATAAAAGGAGTCTGCGCTGAGCTATCAATATTTCAAAGACGTTTCCTTAATTATGGCCTGAAAATGGCAAAAAAACATACTTAAATTTTGGAAAAATGCTTCTACACCTTGAAGATATGAGACTCGTCTCAGCAGGAAAATCAGAGCAATTTTTGAAGATATGGTCTCCTTTCATTGATTCATTACAAGTATAGTATGGTGCAACACAACCCTGGAATTAAACCGATTCACGGACAGGGTGATGGGTGTGGTGAGAAATGAAGCAGGTATATCCACACATAATGGTCCCTTTTTTCTTTTCCTTTATTATTTTCCGTTTTTGTCTTCTTATTTTTCTATAGGCTTTTATTTATTCAATCCTGGACTGCACTATCTGGTAGTTTAGGGGTTTACACATTCACTATTTCTTTCACTTTCTCTCTTTCTCGCTTTTTCTCTCTTGTTCTACTTTATTTTTGTTAAATTTAAAATGGAAGATGTACAATAAATGTATTTTGTCATATGCCGTGGTTTATACTACTGTACACTGCTTCAAATAAAAATATTATTATTATTATTTTTCTCCACTCATTCTCCCCCCTTCTGCCCCCTTCTCCCCTCTTTTAAAGGACTTACCGTACACTGTGCTAGCCTTCTTAATTACAGCGCCAACCTTCCTGTTCATCGCGGTGTGTGTCTGTATCACTTGGCTCTGTACTGTATGAATTTCGGACAGCACTTCCCTGCTTGCCTCCGGCTTTGCTGTGTGTGTGCGTGTGTGCGTGTGTGCGTGTGTCCGACTGTGTTTGGAAGGAATAAATGCTTTATTAGATCCGACTGTGTTTGGAAGGAATAAATGCTGTATTAGGTCCATGTTTATTCCAAAAGTCCTGCTCATTTCGTGACTTCCGCTTAGTGGACAGTCGCGCTGATTGCATAATTTCCGGTGAGTGCAGAGGTCGCGCTGATTGCATAATTTCTGGTAAGTGCAGAAGTCACACTGATTGCGGAAGTGCGGCTGACTGCGGAAGTCCCAAAGTGGAGAGCCACGCTCAGCCGTGTGAGTCGATTCAAGATAATTTACTGTCATATATATGTGTGTGTGTGTGTGTGTGTGTGTGTCCCACTCTGACAGTCGCCGTTCCAGTTCCCGGCTTCTCAGGCAAATGCTGGCAGTCCGCTGAAAAATCGCCTAAGTGGGACAGGCCCATTAGGAGTTATGGACCTGTAGAATGTTTAATGATTTATCTGAGCTTCTCTCCTGGTCCCATTGATCCCTCAGCACATCAATGCTGCTAAGTGTCTTTCCAGCATCTCTGTACCTTCCCCTTATATTTAATCTCCCAAAACCGCACACTCAAAATATCAACCTCTAGGTCAGCGAAATGTAATACGCATTTTCGTGAAAATCAACAAAACTGCAAGTGCTGGAAATCTAAACTAAAGCTGGGAAATATTGGAAATAGGCAGCAGGTCGGGCGGCATCTGTGAAACAGAGTCAATATTTCAGGTTGAAAACCCTTTCACAGAACCTTCTGGATTTCTGGGAAGAGAAAGAGTGTTACTGTTCTTTGACCTAAAATGATAAGTTATTTTCTCTTTGCACGGGTGCAGCCTGATCTGCTTAGTGTTTCAAACATTTTCTATGTTTATTATTTAACGCACATGTTATCTGATCTTTTTTGCTTTTGTTGCAGTGAATTGGAAATAGGACATTGGTTTTAAGTGATGAGGAAATGGCATTTGGATAAAAGATTTTAGATGATATATGCATAACCACTTAAAGAATTTAGCAAGACTATGCATTTCAAAAATGTAATGAGAATTGAGTGATTTATATAGAATTTGAACTCAGTGAATAATTTCTGTGACATTTTTTTTAAATGTAAAGCACAAACGTCAGAGGCAATAATATTCTTTTCATGGATGTCAGAGCATTGCTCAAGGAAGTTCACGCAGACATCTTGAATTGTTTCAATGTTTTATGACACCTACCACAATTTTGTCCCCACCCCAAATACATTCCTCTCATTTGCCCAAGTCTGTATTTGAAGCTATGTTGATGAGTTAATTTTGCATAGACAGGAACAAACAACACACTTTCTCTTGTGTAGGAAGGAACTGCACTTGCTGGTTTAAATCGAAGATAGACACAAATTGCCAGAGTAACTCAGCGGGGCAGGCAGCATCTCTGGATAGAAGGAATGGGTGACGTTTCGGTTCGAGACCCTTCTTCAGACCCTTCTTTCCAGAGATGGTGCCTGTCCTGCTGAGTTACTCCAGCAATTTGTGTCAAACTTTCTCTTGATCCATTGGAAAGACAACATATCACTTTCCGATACAAACTCTGTCAAAACACAATCACAATCACAATAATACTTTATGAGCCAAGTATGTTTTGCAACATACGAGGAATTTCATTTGCCAAGTCAGTCATACAATAAAAAGCAACAACACACCTAAAACACATTTTAACATAAACATCCACCACAGTGACTTCTCCACATCCCCCACTGTGATGGAAGGCAAACAAAAGTTCAAATCTCTAACCTTCTTTGCTCTCCCGTGGTCGAGGGCCTCGAGCCCTCTGTTGACGGGAGAATCTTGACTAGCCGGCGGCGTTTGGGTCCTCCGCGTCGAGGGGATCAGCTCCCGCATTGGGGGGATGTCAACTCCCCCGAGCCGGTGATCGGACCCCAGGTCAGGGCTGGTCGAGCCTCTGCATCGTTGGAGCGCCCGATCCTGCCCCTCCCGAGACGATGGTAGAGTCCGCAGGCCGCGGTTCGAGCAATCCCAGGCAAGGGATCGGCTCCGATGTTAAGTCCACGCCCCGCGGTGGGGCTCAGTCAGTCCGAGGAGGCCTCCAGCTGCACGATTTTAGGCCGCAGAGCGACCGGAGATACGATCCGGAAAACAATCGCATCTCCGGCAAGGTAAGAAACTGAAAAACAAGATGAGAGACACTGAAATTCCAACCTTCCAGATTCATTTGGAAGGTTGATAGGTTTCTGCACTTGTTTGGATGGCTGTGTTGGCGTCTCACCTGGGAATGCTTGATAATTGAAAGTTCTTGAAGTAGCAAGTGCTTCATCTCCCTGGAACTAATTACTTATTTTCACAGCCAAACAATTCACAAGAAAAGAAAGATCTCATGAGATGTATTAAACTGCATTGTTGATGTGAAAAATGATTTTTGAAAAGTCTTATATCATGATCTATGCTTTAATCCCCCCACGCCACTAATATTGAATGTCAATTTTTGTCCCGGTGAGGCCGATGGGGAAGTTGGCTGAAAATAATGTCGTTAACCTTTGCAGAGACGAGCCTTGGGAGTATTCGGTGCAATAAAAGCAAACGTAATAATATGAAAGGATACATCTTGTTATGAATTGCATAACTCCAAACTTTAGCCAAGCCAAAAGGAATTTGCAACATTGACAACATTTGAAAATCATTGCTTATGTCTTTTTTGGTTTTCTTTCATCAGGTTAATGAACATGAGGAACAGGAACATTAAATAGTTCAGTGTATTCAAATACCTCAGAGCAGAATGCCAACAACATGTACAAGTTTATCCTATCCCTTCTGACCAGACTTCTTCCCTTATTTCATATCTTGTCATCAGTTTTTCCTCAAATGACAAGATCATTCATAAGTTTTCACAACAGGACTTGTGACTCTCATCACAAAGGGCATGAGAGATGATGCTGATTCGATCTCCTTTGAGTATTTGCACTATGTTCACTCTAACCAGAGATAGCTGGTTCAAGCAGAGCAGGGAGTTTGGTCACTTAACCCACCCCATAACATCCCAATGAACACAATGGAGGCAATTTTATATCGAAGTCTTGTGAGTGACTACGTGAAGAACCGCCAGCCCGCATGCGTGTCAATACGTCGATGCATGGCGCACGAATCAGAGCATAGAAACATAGAAACATAGAAAATAGGTGCAGGAGGAGGCCATTTCGCCCTTCGAGCCAGCACTGCCATTCATTGTGATCATGGCTGATCGTCCCCTATCAATAACCCGTGCCTGCCTTCTCCCCAGTTCGAAACTGCTCCGGCAGGTAGGACAAATTTGTTTCAGGAACGGGCCGGTGCTCCGAAAATAGGTGCAGTGGGCCTGGAGAAGCTGACGGGCGCAGCCTGTGAAGCTGCTGCCGTTGGAGCTCCGAACGGGAGCAGGCGGGCGGATTTGGTGAAGTCGCCGATGAGGCTCCGGATGGGAGCAGGCGGCCAGACTTGGTAAAACTGTCGAGCACGGACCATACAGCTACTGTATTGAGGCTCTGACCGGGAGCATGCGGCAGGAATTAGAAAAGCTAACGGGGGTGACCCGTGCAGCCACCGCCATGGTAGGCTCCGGAAGAGAGCAGGCGGTTGACCGTGGAGAAGCTGACGGGCGTGAACCATTCAGCCACCTCCGTGGAGGCTCCAGAAGGGAGCAGACAGCGGAATGCGGAGAAGCTGACGGGCGCGACCCCTACAGCTACCTCCGTTGAAGCTCTGGAAAGGAGCAGTTAGGAGTCACTAGTTGGCCCCGTAAAAGCAGCCTGTTGATCCAGGCTTGCAGTACTGGCAGGCGTGTCCTGTCCAGTGAGCCCCGCTGAGGCTCCGAAGGAACAGCTGGCCAAAGGAGCAGCCTGTCAATCCAGGCTGGGAGAAACTGGCAGCGTGATCTGCACAGTCAGCTCCAGCAAGGCTCCAAAAAAGGCAGAAGGCCGCAGGGGCAGCCTGTGGAATCAAGCTTGGAGTAATGGCAGGCGTGGCCTGGTCCATGAGCTCCGCTAGGCTCCAAAGGAGCAGAAGGGGCCGAAGGAGAGCCCTGTCTAACCAGGGCTGGGAGTAACTGATAGCGTGCCCTGCACAGTAAGCTCCAGCAAAGCTCCAAAGAGACTGTAGGTCAAAGGAGCAGTCTGTCCCATTGGGCTCAGAAATGCTGGCAGGCAACTGTAGCATTTTCAAACCAAAGGCAACTTTAGCATTTTCAAACCAAAACACACTTTTGCATTTTCAAACCAAAACACACTTTTGTATTTTCAAACTACATTATCAACCACATTAAGACCACTCACAGTTTAGTAGACATGTGTTCAGTGTTATTCACAGCTCAGACTGAGAGTCGCGACCTCTCGCTCCCCCATCATGCAGAGAACTGAGGCACCTCCACACTTCTGGGTTTTATGGTCCCCCAGGAAGGGGCGTGGCCTTCATGGTGTGATTGACAGGAGAGAGAATCTCAACATTTTTAAAACATTAATAAATCTTTTATTTTTCATCGATGGGAAAAATCCTCTTGTCCTGCTCAGCAGAGGGGGACTCTGAGTAAGATGGCCAAAAATTACAGCTGTAAGTGGTAGCATTTTTTCTAAAATCAATATGCAGTGCAACAGGAAGTGGTCAAGATCAGAGTTTTAATTATATAGGTGCTGAACTGAATACAGTACAGAGAGGAAACCAGTTTAGTTTAGTTTATTAATATGATCCGGTGTACCGTGGTACAGTGTAAAGCATGGAAATGTTTGCTCTCAAAGCACAGCGAAACTCTGGAATCCACTTCTCTGCAGATCATTAAACGTATTTCAGACAAAGATGAACTGATTGATTGGAGTTTAGTTTAGTTTAAAGATACGGCACCAGAGATCCCCGCACATTAAGGGCAGCACAGTGGCGCAGCGGTAGAGTTGCTGCCTTACAGTGGCTATGGGTGCTGTCTGTATGGAGTTTGTACTTTCTCCCCATGACCTGCGTGTGTTTTCTCCGAGATCTTCGGTTTCCTCCCACACTCCAAAGACATACGGGTATGTAGGTTAATTGGCTTGGTGTAAATATAAAAATTGTCCCTAGTGGGTATAGGATAGTGTTAATGTGCGGGGATCGCTGGTCGGCGAGGACCCAGTGTGCCGAAAGGGCCTGTTTCCACACTGTATCTCTAAACTAAACTAAACTAAAATGCACACTATACTACACACACAAGGGACGATGTCTTCTTATACCAAGCCAATTAACCTACATACCTGTATGTCTTTGTAGTGTGGGAGGAAACCGAAGATCTCTGAGTAAACCACACAAAGGGGATTGAAAAAATCAGCGTTGAAATAGGCCCTTCAGCCCACCGAGTCTCGGCCAACTGCTGTTCGCACAAGTTTAGTTTAGGGTTTTTTTGTTTAGTTTATTATTGTCACAATTACTGAGGGCAGTGAAGAGATTTTGTTTGGATGCTAACAGTAAAAGAAAATACTATACATGAATACAATTCAAGGCCTCCACAGTACACGGGTAAAGGATAAAGGGTAAAACATTTAATACAATGATATAACATTGAAGTTTGATAAAGTACAATTAAAGATTGTTCAAAGGTCTCCAATGAGGTAGATGGGAGGTCAGGAGCGTACCCTTGCTGATGAGAGGACTGTTCAGTTGCCTGATAACAGCTGGGAAGAAACTGTTCCTGAATCTGGAGTTTTGAGTTTTCAAACCTCTATAGTTCTTGCCTGATGGATTAGGGAGAAAAGAAATGACCCTGCATAGATGGGACAATTTACTGAGGTCAATTAACCTATAATCCTACATGTCTCCAGAGGAAACCCACACAGTTACAGGCCCTGTAGGCCCGGATCAGCCGTTGTCGACCGATGACGGAGGACCCGCTTGGTAGGCCGGATCGCCCACCGCGGACTCCAAATTGGCCCAGAGTCACTGGCATCGACAGCAGAGAGCGAGGGTGGACTGAGTGCAAGGTGGACCGGCGAGAACAATGGGGGTAAGCGGGCGGAGGGTCACCAAAACAATGGGGGAACCAGTGGAGGGGGAACCAAGAACAATGGGGGGACTCGGTGAGGGGGGGGGGCACCAAGAATAATGGGGGGTTTGTTACGTTTTGTAACTTTGTAACTTGGTGACACTTGTATTCTGCCTGGGCTCTGTGCAAAACAAAGCATCTCACTGGACCTACAGTAGGTACCCGAGACAACAACACAGACAACACACAAGGTGAGGATTGAGCCTGGGTCACTGGCACTTTGAGGCAGCAGCTCCACCAGCTGTGCCACTCACTGTATCACTCCATATTGACTTCTTGTCTGTACGGAGTTTGTACTTTCTCCCCGTGACCTGCGTGTGTTTAGTGTCGGAATAATTTACACAAGACGTGAGTGACAGTTAACTTCTTTACTCACAATAACGTGTCAGACTGGGAGATGAGGCGAACAAGAGACCCAAAGCATGTAGCCTTTTGATATCGGATTTGATAGGGAATTGCGTGAGTCATGGTTGGGGATTGTGATCCAGTATTCTGCCCTCCCCTAGCAGTACTGCCTTATTACTAAAAAACTATACATGCTGGTGTCCAAGTTGTTGACTTTGTGTGTTAGTATAACCAGACATGTTTAGCCTAGTACAGAAGGTAAACCGACTGGATTAACCTTCAATAGACACAGTCTGCTGTGCTGCCCATGATCTTAACAAGAACAGTTCAGTTCAGTTCAGCCACCCGTTTACCACAATGAACCAAAACAGATAGATACGCATTTGTAAATTCAAGGAATTGAGTGTTGTGGGGAAGTGGCACAGAGGCAAGCTGAAGCCAGCGTAGATCAGCTATCATCATGTTGAATGGTGGGGCAGGCCTAGGGAGCATGGTGGTATATTCCTGCTCCTGTGCTCCTGTGGTCCTGTGAGTTGTGTGAAGCACAGAGACACAGGCACGGAGATATGTTGAATTACATCCATATGCAGGCCGCCCAATAAATCAGGGCATGGCTGCAAGTAGTCAAGTTCCCTCACAGTTCCAGCAATAGCAATTGTGCTCAGACCTACCTGTGCGAAGTTACACACTCTCCTATAAGCATGTATGATTCCCTTGTGCGCTCTAGTTATTCCTCAATCCCAATGACAACAGGCTTTGGGATCAATCAGCTGCTGTAAATTACCCCCTTGTGTGATGGCAAGTGAAAGGGAATAGATTCAGACTGAAGAAGGGTCTCGAGCCGAAAAATCACCCATTCCTTCTCCCCAGAGATGCTGCCTGTCCGGGGACTGACCGCACCCTCGCTTGAAGTGATTGTGATGCAGAATTTCCATTGGACCCCAAAGAGGTCAAGCCAAAGGACTGTGCTTGTGGTGCACTGGTTATCTGCCATAGATGTTGCAAGGGGCATGTCAACATTAAAACATGGAGGAATTCTAACATAAGCTAATATGTTCATAACTTATAGGAGAAGAATTAGGCCATACCGCACATCATGTCTACTCCACCATTCAAACATAGCTGATCTAACTTTCCCTCTCCTGCCTTCTCCCCCTTTATTGCCACTCTTTGCCTTCTGTCATCCAGCCAACCTGATATCCATGCTCTGCTACATCATCTTTTGGTTGTTTTTTTTAGTGTGTTTTAGTGTCTCCAGTTGGAGAAATCTACTTTTAAATGTAAGGTGAATGGGGGTAATTTTATTCTAGGTCCCGACCTGGTCGGTGAGGCAGCTTTTTCTCCAGGCTGCCTCGTCGACCCGTCCTCGTGGCCTACCAGCGGGCATGGAGCGCCGTTTCCTGACGGGGACCGCCCAGCACCTTCAGCTTCGGTCGGCGGCACAGCGCTGGAGCGCTATCGGGGAGCGTAGCGGGCGATGCCTTGCCTGGGTCGCCACGCTGGGTCGATGCGGTGGAGCTCCGATGACTGCCGTGACTGCCGAGATCAACACCTCCGGGCAGCGGGTCTGTGGAGCGACCAGCCGCGGGCGGCGACGCCGACTTTAACATCGGGAGCCTCGTGGCTCCAACTCGGCGCGGCCCTGTCGGCTTCAGGTACCATCGACTCCGCTGGGAAACCGGCCGTTCCAGCCGCTGCGAGGACTCTCCCGACGGCCAGGAACATCGGGCCTCCGTAGAGGCAACTGTGGCGGCCTCGATGGGCCTGACTCTGGGGTGAACTGGGTTGGGGACTGGACATTGTGCCTTCCCCCACAATGGTAACCATTGTGGGGGGATGATTTTGTGTGTAGTGTTAAGTGTCTGTGTTAGTCTGTGTTAGTCTATGTCCAACATGGCGGGCGGACGGAAGGGAGAGTGTACGCTGGTGCGGTTTGGCTGCCGCTGCTCTCCCTTCATGTTGTGTTTTCTGAATTTTGTTGTTGTCTTTTTTTGGATCTAATTTCTGTTTTTAATTTGTGTATTTGTGATGTCTTTATAACTTGTTTTACTCTGATTATATGTTTATATGTTTCTTAACTTGTAAGGTGTCCTAGAGACCTCGGTATTAGGCGCCCTTAAAATAGAATCTATTATTATTATTATTATTATCTTGCTACACTAATCCTGATGAAAGAACATTGACTTGAAATGTTAACTCTTTTTCTCTCTCCATATGAGATGCCT
This sequence comes from Malacoraja senta, assembly GCA_038087875.1. NCBI lineage: Eukaryota > Metazoa > Chordata > Chondrichthyes > Rajiformes > Rajidae > Malacoraja > Malacoraja senta. The sequence continues at coordinate 106,191,214 of CM075977.1, forward strand.
GACCTGCAGTGCTTTTGGTAGTTTAGTTTGTATTTAAGTGAAAATGTTTATTGCAGACACAGAGTCGCTCTATTCTTCCTGCAGGAGAGAGAGATTGCATGCGCTCAGAACTGGAGAAAGCGGATGTAACGAGTGATTGCTGACAGCGAAGCCAATGATAAAGCAACCCCAGCATAGAAAAAGTAGCACATCTGTCAAAATTACTCAGGAGAATTCTGAGAGTTCTTTGTTCCTTGGTTCAATCCCTTCATACAAAAGCAGTCATGTGTCCAAGAGGGCCCAGATATTCAAAGCACATGCATTCAAAGAGGACTTTAGCTGGGCAAAATGACTATCGCCTAGCAACTACTGACAATAGACAATAGGTGCAGGAGTAGGCCTTTCGGCCCTTCAAACCATCACCGCCATTCACTGTGGTCATGGCTTTGATCAACTACTGTGGCTCTACATTAACAGTGGGAGCAGGAGTAGGCATGTTAAGTTTGCTACATCAATCAATAGGATCTTAACTAAGTTCACTGTAGGCCTCAACTCCAATTTCCTGCTTATTCCCTATAATCTTTGATCCTCCTGAAGTTGATAAATCTCTCAACTTCAGCCTTGATGTTAATTACTTACTCTTCAAAAAAAATATATACATTCATATGCTTCCTTTCAAAGTGAATGATCTGATATTTCATCTCAAGATTTATTTGGCATCTCCCCCCAGCCCTAAATTATTTCATCTACCAACCATTCTTTGCAGTTGTTTTGTATCCTCGGCATCCTCAGCAAACTTAGGTACATTTCCCTTAGTGTTTCACCTCACCATTACATAGAAACATAGAAAATAGGTGCAGGAGGAGGCCATTCAGCCCTTCGAGCCAGCACCGCCATTCATTGTGATCATGGCTGATCATCCCCAATCAATAACCCGTGCCTGCTTTCTCCCCATATCCCTTGATTCCACCAGCCCCTAGAGCTCTATCTAACTCTTGAATCCATCCAGTGATTTGGCCTCCACTGCCCTCTGTGGCAGAGAATTCCACAAATTCACAACTCTCTGGGTGAAAAAGTTTTTTCTCACCTCAGTCCTAAATGGCCTCCCCTTTATTCTAAGACTGTGGCCCCTGGTTTCTGGACTCGCCCAACATTGGGAACATTTTTCCTGCATCTAGCCTGTCCAGTCCTTTTATAATTTTTATGTTCCTATAAGAACCCCCCCCCCCTCATCCTTCTAAACTCCAATGAATACAAGCCTAGTCTTTTCAATCTTTCCTCATATGACAGACCCGCCATCCCAGGGATCAATCTCGTGAACCTACGCTGCACTGCCTCAATCACAAAGATGTCCTTCCTCAAATTAGGAGACCAAAACTGTACACAATACTCCAGATGTGGTCTTACCAGAGCCCTATACAACTGCAGAAGAACCTCTCTACTCCTATACTGAAATCCTCTTGTTATTAACAATGATTGTGCACATCCAATGTCTCAGCACTTATCCCTGAGGCACTTCCATTGTCATTTATTCCCATTTTGAAATGTGCTCCTCTCCTTTGCTTTCTGCTTGTTAACCAATGTTTGGTCCATGGACCATACCTGGAATATTCTGTCTAATGTTGATTTCCATACATAAAGAAGAATATATGTGTCTTGGAGCAGTGCAGCATAGATTTGTTCAATAATTTCAGGGTGGCAGGGTGGCACAGCGGTAGAGTTGCTGCCTTACAGCGCCAGAGATCCGGGTTTGATCCTGACTATGGGTGCTGTCTGAATGGAGTTTGTACATTAGTCCAAGGTTAGCCCTTGGGTTTTCTCCAAGATCTTCGGTTTCCTCCCACACTCCAAAGATGTACAGGCTTTATGTGTAAATTGTCCCTAGTGGGTGTAGGGTAGTGTTAATGTGCGGGGATCGCTGGTTGGTGCAGACTCGGTGGGCTGAAGGGCCTGCTTCCGCGCTGTATCTCTAAATTAAACTAAATTAAAGATCCCTTTGATATGAAAGAATGGAAGGTGTTCTGTCATTTGGAAAAATGACACATTATGTCATCGAAGATTCCAAGGGGAATTGACAGGGTGGATGTCATGGGAATTATGGCATGGTCATAGAATACCATGTAAGATAAGGAAAAGAATATAACATTGGGACGCAGTTGATCAAAGATTATGGAAAACAGGAAGGACAGTAGTCACGAAGTACATTTTAAACACAATCTTATTACATGTCTGAAGATAGGTCTCGACCCGAATCATCACCCATTTCTTTCTGCAGAGATGCTGCCTTAACCGTTGAGTTACTCCAGCATTTTGTGTCCATCTTCAGTGTAACCCTGCATCTACAGTTCCTTCCTACACATTATTAAATGGTGTGTTTGGTTTGAGAGACCATGTAGCCTACTACTACTTCAAGCTCTTAAGTTCCTCTGTCTGTAACGCCATGCGCAATCAACCTCCAAAAATCCCGAATCCCCTCAATGCCCACATCCCTCTCAATGCACGAGTTACAACCCACTGATAGTGTGGGCATGGAACCCTCATTCATTTCCTTTTCCCTCTGCTCCACAATTCTTTCACGTTGACAAGAATTACAAATTGGCTAGCTAGTGGAAGTTCTGATCACCACGTTACAATGAAAAATCATTCACTCACATCAAATATTTGACTAAAGGTGGTTGCAGTTCAGTTTTGGAGGCAATCCTCTTCATCCTAAACATGACTATTGAGCATAGGACAGCAGACTGGCTGTGACTGACTGGTAGGGTACTGACATGGATAGAAAATTGGTTGGCAGACAGGAAACAAAGAGTAGGGATTAATGGGTCCCTTTCAGAATGGCTGGCTGTGACTAGTGGGGTACCACAAGGCTCAGTGCTGGGTAGTAGAGCGGGCACCCAGAGATGACATGGTTGGCTGTCTGTTGTTCTGCTCTGCATTCACAGGCTGGGCTCTGGCGGAGTCCCCATCTCCACATGCTGGCATTGAAACGCCCAACTCCCAACTCCAGTACCAAGTCTATTGAGTTTCACCCATGCTCCTCTGGGGAGGTCAGACTCTGGACAGCTTTTATCTGGTGAAGAGATGTAGCTGTGTAATGGAGATGGGGTTCCCTTCCACTCCTGTGACTATTTGGTACCTATCCAGTGTGCTTTTGTCTCAGTTGGCTGGATGGATGCTAGGAGTTGTTTTCATGTGGAGCAAAGGGGTGACAGGACTTCAGTCGGGGTGGCCTCTGCTCTCTGCTGATAGCCTGATGGAGGAGGTGATCTGGGTCTATGGCACGACGAGATAGTGCCAGAGTTGCTGCTTGCCTTTGAATGCCTGCAAGTATAGGGAGCTGCTCGACTGGAGTAGGTTGAGGGCACCCGGTGATGGTTCGCAAGGTGCTGTTCAGGCTGGTGTCTACCAGGCTAGTATGTCTCCTTCTACTCCATACGGGTGTGCAGTACTCAGCTGGGGCATACACAAGAGGTGTGAAGAGTTGATGGACTGGCTTCCCAACTTGTTCCTGCCAGGCGTCGGATGAGGCCGCTATGTGCCATGACCTTGTCACGGAGACCAGCCTGGTGTTGACGAAATGTAAGTGACCTGTCCAGCTTTACACCGAGGTAAGTGGGTGTTTGTTGGAAGTCCAAGCGCCTGTTGTTAACGAAGACAGCTAGTTCTTGCTTAGCTTCCTTGTTGTTCAGATGGAATGCTGTTGACACTGATTTGCCTTCGTTCAGCTTTAGACGCCACTGTCGTAGGTATACTGCCAAAGTCCCCATGTCTTGACTCAAGGAGCTTTCGATTGTCTTCCACTTCTTGTGTCTCATTAGGATGGCTAGATCATCAGCATTCCCATATCTTCCAGCGATGGTCTCTGGGAGGTCATGGATGTACATGTTGAAAAGCAGCGGAGCCAAGACGGATGGATCCCTGTGGGACGCCAGTCTTCAGTCTACCTAGCCTACTCTGCTGTCCATCACTGCTCTTAAGCACAAAGCTGCGGTTTGATATCAGCTCCATGATGTAGCATACCGTGTGTCTGTCTGGTAACACCCGAAGTAGCATTGCAGTTAGTCCCCGGTGTCATAGGCAGCTGTCAGATCTATAAGAACAGCTCCTGCCTTCTCATTTGCCTCAAAGCAGTCCTCGATGTCTTGGGTGAGGGGGGTTACGTGGTCCGCAGTAGATCGACCTTGGCTGAAACCAGCCTGCTCGTGGGGTAGTTGAGGGTCTATGATGGGGTTGATAAGACCGTGGATTTATTGAAACATTGCAAGAGAGATTAGCAAAGGATTTTTTTTCTCCAGCTATATTGAAGTCTGAAACAAAGGAATTATCCCAATTGCCTTTGGGAACAATTTCAAACCAGATTAGCTCATATTTAACACCTCTAGCTGCTGTGAAAATTTATTTTATGATGTAATACACTTTGCCTTCGTGGTCTTGAAAGAATTATCAGACTTCAGACCCTTATTTCAAAACGTCAACCATTCCTTCTCCCCAGAGATGCTGCCTCTCCCGCTGAGTTACTCCAGCACTTTGTGTCTACCTACGATTTAAACCAGCATCTGCAGTTCTTTCCTACACACCATGCGCTTGAATCTATGCTTGTGCCGAAAGATAGGGTGCATTTTACTGCAGATGTAGCCAAATTACCACGATTGACTGGTTTAAGAGAATTGCAAGAACATTCCAGTAATTTTGAGTCTGAACTTTGAGTCTGAAGAAATGTCCTGCCTGAAATGTCACCTTTACATGTCCTCCAAAGATGCTGTTAGATCTGTTCAGCTACTCCAACATCTTGTGTTTTGTTTAGGTTTCCAGCATCAGCCGTTCCTTGTTTCTCCATTCCAGCAACTTAACAAACTGGTGATTGCTGTGACCTCAAAACAAGTTAGTTGACTCATAACTCAGACATGATAATAATCTGCAAATAATGATTCAGATAAGATAAAACCTCATAGAATGTGTCATTTCTAGATTTTTTAATTGATTTAGATGTCTTTGTGCTAACTTTTGATTTTGTCAGACAAGTGTTATCATCCTCATTGAGACGCTGGGCTCATTTTTATTTCTACGAACAATGCAAAAAAACACTGACAAACCTGTGAAAGGATAAAAACGATATGTAGGTATGTCCCCAGGAAAGCATGTTCTTTCATTTTTGTATTAAAGAATTGGAGGAGTCAATCAAAAGAGATGTTACTCCATAATTAAAATTTTACTTCGGAGTCACGTGAGTGATTCCGTGAAGAAGCCCCGCCAGTGCGCATGCGCGTCATATCGTCGTTCGCATGGCAAAGCACCGGACTGGCAGGCACGTCGCTCCTGCCAGCGGTAAGTTTAAACCTACAGGTAAGTTTTGCATTTTTTACCTGGTTTTGTTTTCTTGCAGGATCCTCTTTTTATAGTTTCCTGCTGGATATGGTCGCAAACTCCAGCGAGGGAAACTGGCTATGGGCTGTGGGGAGACTCCGGTCCCGACCGCGGAAGCGGGTAGCCGGCGAATGTCGGGTTTGTGATCCCAGTCACTGACAAGGTGGTCAGTGGCTCCCAGACCGCAGTGGTCCCCAGGACATGGGGTAAATCCAACAAAAAATCGGTCAGCCCTATGGGAGTCGGACCAGGAGGATTCCCATCCCACTAAGAGCGACGTCTGTAGATGTCTGGCAAAGATGGAGCACCTGATAGAGAGGATGTTTCATCAAGACATGCTCCAGGAGGAGCTTTATATCCGTGGGTCACCCCATGGGCCCGTGGCAGCAGCTTCTGTTCAAGGGAGCCTTATATCCACGGGTCTTCTTGGGGGCCCATGGCAGCAGCACCTGTAGAAGGGCTGCATAATGTCTCCCTCATGGAGGAGGTGAGCTTACCGGGGCAGTTTTGTTCTGACCCTGAGGTTGGAGGTATTGCACTGCAGCATACCCCAAGGCATGGAAGCCGCTGGGTTAGTATTGTTCTGGTGCCGAGTCTGTGTCAGCGCCAGCCTATGTGAGAGTCTGCGCCAGCAGCACCTGGGACAGGGCTGCTTAATGTCTCCCTCTTGGAGGAGGAGAGCATGCCGGGTCAGTGTACTTCTGACGCCGAGTCTGAGGGTATAGCCATGGAGCACATCTCAAGGGATGAAGGACACATGTCAGAGGTACCATTTCTGGCAGCAAGGATTGTCATCCCAGAAGCAAGGATTGCCAACAGAATCAGGGGAAAAAATGTGCCATCCTGGTATAGGTCTGTTGGAAGGGCCATTTCAGCACAGGTATCTTCAGGGGCCAGCGGCAGCACCTGTTCAGGGCTGCCTACGATTCGCCCTCTTTAAAGAGGGAAGTACAAGTGGTCAGTATGTAACTGACTTCAAATTTTAAAGTATGTCCATGGAACATACTGGAGCACATGCATGCCGGCAGTGAACAGTGCTATCAGGGGGACATTAGAACCAGCCGCCGAATCTTCGATTCAGGTAAGACCTATGTAACAGGCAAAACCTGGAGGACGAAGCAAAAGCTGTCGGACCAATCAAGGTACCAACGACAAGCAAAGTTTCATCGTTTTCGGCGACAAAGCACCCCACGTCTTCATCGACAGTAGCGGTTCACTGAAGCTGGTGGCAGCATGAAAGCTGGGCAGAGGTTCAACGCACTCTACCAGGTCTACTCCACAACTAAGGTAACCAGGCAGATAGGTGGGTCTGGCACTTCCAAAATATGGAAGTGGACCACTTACAAGTGGGTAATATTGACATTTGGTTGTACAATACACAAATGGTTAAGACATTGTCATCTACTTAGTCTTTTACATTGTCATCTGACCATGTAAAACTGGGCTATACTAGCATTCCAAGAACGTTGGAATTGGGGCCAGAATTGGGTTTTGACCAGGCTCAGTAATTTGGCCAGGATTGCCTTCGAGACAGGCTCGGAAATATGGGCAGAGTTGTCTTTCGAGGCTGGCTCAGAATTGTGGCCACAATTGTCTTTCGAGACAGGCTCAGAATTATGTCCAGAGTTGTCTTTAGAGGCAGGTTCAGAATTATGAGGTAGGCTCAGTATTATGGCCAGGATTGTCTTTCAAGACCGGCTCAGAAATCGAGCCAGGGTTGTCGTGCGAGGCAGGCACAAAATGATGGCAGGCGTGGCCTGTTCATTATGAAAGATGGAGAATGTTGTTTAAATCGCATGTGCAGTATAAACTTTTCCGAATAGGAAACGTTGTTACTGACTGACAACTGATTTCATAGGGTGTTCCCATTTACAATGAATATCGGAGATATTTGAAATGATCAGGAGGAGGCAATTGCTATGATGAGGCAATGATAACAGGATGATAACATTAAAGCATTGCAAAATGGGCTAAATTCTTTACCCAGGTTATTTACTAAGGTGCTTGGATTACTCAGAGTTCAAAAACACTTGTTATGCCTTGACTGGATGATATTTTACTGCTGTATTTTGCTACAATCAACTGTTTCAGCCTCAAATTATATTTGAGAATTGGGCTTCTCCATCCAGTTACATTTAAGTTGTTACCAAATAGACTTGTTGGTTATTGGGATTTACCTTTAACTATTAATTAGTCTATGACTCCGCCATGGGGCAAGAGATTGGAGTTAATAGAAACCTGTAACAGCCTTGTTGTTATAAAGCAGCCTTCTATTCATCAAGAGTAATTGGCAATATAGTAGCTGTGATTCAGCTGTACAAGTGGGAAAACTGACATTGTGCAAAGTGGCAACCTCTCAAGTGCCATGTAGGTCATTGTTAACACACTTATGCTATTACCAGATGAAGCTACCCAAGTTACAATGATGGACGAAGAGTATTCAGCATTGCTCCAGTAGCTTGGTCAGTAAAATTTCAGTTATATTGCAAACTGATGCTAAGGGCTCTAACGTGGAAAATTGCGAATGTCATCTCTAGTTTGGAAGTGGAGGAGATTTGCACGAGTTACCAATTCTTCAGTTATTGGTATCAACTATCTATAGACACTAGGTGCATTCTATGGGTTAAAGAGTGATTGAGCGAATATGCAAAATCTGCATGCTCAACTTCAAGTTGATACACTATGGTGATGGCATATGTTAGTCACATGGGTACAATCAAGTAAAAGTATCCTGTAATAGTTTACCTAATCTCATTTGCCACTGGTGCATTATCAAGTACAGATCAATGACAACACAGAATGGATCACAGTATTTATGAAATTCTGGTTCAATGGAACACCAATTATCGATATGTTGTTTTCATGCTTCTTCACTGGTTGCAAAAATATGTGGCATAACTATGGCAAGAGATACATTCTCGCTACAAGGAGGAGGAATGGGTTTCTATGTCTTCCTCCATTTTGCATCATCAGTTGGGTCTTCAAATAAAGTCGTCAAGATCCCGCTTTAGGTTTCCTACTGTCTGATTGGCCTATGCAGCTTTGATTCCCATTTTTGTTGGGAATATCAATACAACCTTATACGGTTATTCTAAACGTAAACTTTGCTGGTTCAGCCTGTGGCTCGGGAAATCAGCCTTTGCATAATAAAATCAATTTATGACTTGCAGATTCTGAATAGACTGCCCTTACGGCTTTGGTTGTCACACTGATCCATGTATGTGTTCACTCCAGAGTGCTGGGATAGCACCAAAAAAGCAGTACATTTCCTTTTCAGATGGGAAGCGTTTTGTTTAATGCTAATGTTACATTTAATACGGTACAGATTACTGACATCTTGGAGTTAATTTTTAAATGGTCTTTTGACAATAATTGAGTTATAGGGCCATTAACTGTGCCCAACGTATCTTCCCATCATATTTGCTGCAGCAAACGGGACCCACTCTGTCGGGTTTTACCCCCGGATATCGAGTATGTAAAGGATATCTTTAACACAAGTTCTCCCAGAACAAGTACAGGGATATTGACATTGTGTTAACACTACTTCACCAGGGGGCTCCAGCTACATCCTTAGCTTTGGCCGGCTCTCATAGGTAGTTATCCTCATGGCGCTGGTTTTCAGCGCAACGGGTTCAGTCGCTACATAATTGCGACTGGACAGGATGATTACATCTGTAAATAATATATATTATAATTTATACTTATGATTTAATTAAGCAGAACAGAAGGGGGGGGCGTCAGGTCTTAAACTAGTTTCATGGCATATCCAGGGGCCTTCGGTTATGTGAGGGCGCACTTATGCAACAATACATTAAGGTCACCAAGAGCCTTTGAGGCTCTGAACTAGCAATGTTTGTTAGTTACAAAAAACTTTATACAAAGGTATCCGTTCAGACCATCTCCAGGTGATAAAATGGGGTTTGATTTATGCAGGAGTAGATACTGATTTCCAAATCTCACTCCATCAGTGCTGCTACAACATCAGCAGCAAGGGTTATTTACGTTCCGCTGGACCACATCCTAACGGCTGCAGCATGATCAAACGAACAAACTTTCCAAACATTTTATAATAACCCATTGCCAGACATGGGGTATTTGCCAACTCTATTTTAGGTTCTATTTATAGTTTCCCTCTGGATGAGAGGGGTTACTATTATTATTACTTGTTCATTAAACAGCATCAGCATGTTTTAAATCTATGTCATGTCTGTATGCATTATGCATGTTTCCCTCATCTGTCAGTTGTGGTTGTGTAGACTCGTTTCTCACGGCATGAAATCACAGAGCTTTGAAATCTTCACGGAATCACTCACGTGACTCCGAAGTAAAATAGTAAGATTAAACAAGAACTTACCAGTTTGAAGTTTGATCTTTATTTTATGAGGGTTACGTTGAGCGATTATGTGCCCACCGCTCCCAACTCTCTCTAATAAAGATCACTCGGTAGTTCTAGTCTTCTCTAAGTCTTACTATGTTACTTCGACTGCTGTTATCTGTGATTTCACACCGCTGCTTTGAAGATTCACACGCATGCGCACTGGTGGGGCTTCTTCACGTAATCGCTCAACGTAACTCCTCATAAAATAAAGATCAAACATGAAACTGGTATGTTCTTGTTTAATCTTACTATCAATAAAGTCAATCTGGACAGAGAGAGATCGTACTGTATATCAAGTCGTGAAGGCAAGTTTATTGATGGTAGCTTCACAGGTATATAGCACATACCACACACAAAAACACAAATTACATATAAATTATACATAAACTACACATGAATATTCCAAAAGAAAAAAGAAAAAAGACTGTGCAAAAAAGCAAAGGCATAATTGCAAAAATACACAATTATGAAACGTCCGTGGTGGTGCAAGAAGTGATCTCTAATGATCTGCTGCTGAGGTAGGATTAGAGATGTGCAGGTTGGTTCAAGAACCTGATCGCTGTTGAAAAGTGGTTGTTGCAGAACCTGGCCATTTGGGACTTCAGGCTCGTGTACCTCCTGCCTGCTGTGAGAAGAGGGCACGGCACAAATGATGGGGACCCTTGATGTCACCTTCTCGAGGGAGCACCCCTTACAGATGCTTTTGATGGTCAGGATGGCTGTGCCTTGATTGATCGGGCTGAGTCCATTTTCTCTGCAGTCTCTCACATTTATTGAGGCATTGATTCAAGCAGGTGGTAAACTCAGACCACGGAAGGAGGAGGCTAAATACCTCTTTCAAGACTCCAGCCTTTGGTCCACACAGATCTTTAGCACTTGGCCAGGAACATTGCCTGAGTTGGATGCTTCCTGTGAATTCACCCTCTTGAAAGATGTTGTGTTCGATAAATCACCAGATTCAGACAACAGAGTTTGATTCACTAAGTAATTTATTTCATTACTAAATAAAACACATGCAATCACATATCCCCGAATATCCCCGAGGTCACAGCAGAGCACACTGCAGGATGTTTCTACACACACTCACGTATCCCTGTACACACTCGCAAACTCAGCAGAGCACGCCGCAGTCAAAGCTGCCAGCCAGACATAAAAACAGTTTTTATCCACGAGTAGTTGCTCTACTCAACAGCCAAAAATCTGTAGCCTCCCTTTGATCTGGTATTTTGTTGGTTCACATGCTTGATCAATGGTGTTTTATCATTAATGTTTTATTATTATTAATGTTTAGTGTTTTCTGAGTCATTCGTAACTGTCACTGTATGTCATGTTGTTACTTGTGGGTGGAGCACCAAGGCAAATTCCTTGTATGTGAATACTTGGCCAATAAACTTACTTACTTACTTACTTACTTACTTGATCACCTGGCACCGTTCGCGACACGGTCCAAGGCTGAGGCTCTCTCACTGAAAGGGTGCCCGACATCATCTTTTATGTCATCTCTTATCTCAGCAAACCATGCCACTGCCCCCTCCCCGAGCCAATCATAAGCCTCCCTTGTCCGCAACGTTTCTGCGCTACTAGCAGCAGGGGTCGCGGGTGGTCTACCAAACTATTGCTGTTGTGTTTTGTTCGCCAATGCTAATCTTTCCCATAGAATGGCCTGAGAAAGGCTACGCTCCCAGGCATTGTCCACAGGTGCAAGGTCAATTCTAGGAGATAATGCGTTTGAATCTTGTTTTCAAGGAGCTATGGCATGCAGTGCTACTAATTTAGCTGATAACTCCATTATACATTTTTACTGAAATTGTCTGTTTAACCCTTACACTACAAAAGATGCTCTGACATTAGCCTCAAAGACTGAGAGTACAGGGTCTTCAGGGGCTCTAGGGGCTCATGTAAGTGCGTCATTGCTCTCCCTTGTAAGGAATGTGTAGAAGCTATTGATCTCATCCAGATGTGGTGCATCAGCACCATTTATCTTACCCATTTTTGTCTTGCAGGAAGTTCTGGACTGAAACCCTGCTGCAGTTATTATCCACCTGTAACTCCACGTTAATTATTAGTATATGTATTTTACTGTATGAACATTTTAACTTTTATTTCCTATTTTTCTACTATTGCTTTCATGAAATGAAATATGAGAGATTCTGCCAACTTCTAAGTAACTTTTCTGCGTGTTCATTGGGTTAAAGGAAAGATTCTACTATCATGGCATTTTTTGTGGCAAGTCTTGAAATCTCATGTTGCATCCCTCTAATTAAAGCATAGTCTTACCTTTGTGTTGATAAGGATCAGCAGAGAAACAGTACTGCCTTTTCTGAGCTATTGCCCTGAAAAATGCTCATATTTTTCTTTGATTGTAAATCTACATGTGAGTTTGAATATCAATTGCAATCCATATTTTGTGAGTGGTTCAAAAGAGGGAAATAACTGAACATGCAAATGTTCATGTTTCAAGTCAATGGCCTCTCATCAGAAAGGTCAGCAGAATTCTGATTTAACATAGTCATAAATGTTTAGGGGAAACAAGAAACTACAGATGCTGGTTTATACAAAAATACCACAAAGTGCTAGGGTGACCCAGTGGATCAGGTAGCATCAATGTTTCCTGTTTCTCTTGCCCCAGATGTTCCTTAACCTGCTGACTGTTCAGATTTCCCGGATCTGATGTTTTTTTAAAATGTTAATATGATTTTCTTTTGGTGATATGGAAGTGAAGAAATTACAAACAGAGACACTTATCATAGAGTCATAGAGTCATACAGTGATACAGCGTGGAAACAGGCCCTTCAGCCCAACTTGCCCACGCTGATCAACATGACCCAGCTACACTAGTCCCACCTGCCAGCATTTGGTCCATATCCCTACAAACCTGTCCTATCCATGTACCTGTCTAACTTTTTCTTAAACGTTGGGATTGTCCTTGCCTTAACTACCTCCTCTTACAGCTTGTTCCATACACCCACCACCCTTTGTGTGAAAAAGTTACCCCTCAGATTCTAATGTAATCTTTTCCCCTTCACCTTGAACCTATGTCCTAGGTCCTCGATTCACCTACTCTGGGCGTAGATAGAGTAAAATTTCCCATGCCCCCCCCCCCCCCCCCCGCCAGATTGGGAATGCTGTTCTCATGTTCCCTTTAATACACTGGGACCCTGATTCCTATGATCCTTTCAGTAACCTGGGTCTTTGATTCCCCGTATCCCATACTGTCTTTAATGCACTGGGGCCTCAGTTCCTGTATTCCCTTGAAACTCCACTGGCTCATTTTCCATGTTTTCATTAAACTCAGAGAGTGTCATAGAGTCATCCAGTGTGGAAACAGGCCCTTCGGTCCAACTTGCCCTCACCGACCGACAAGTCCCATCCACACGTCCCACCTGCCAGCGTCCTCTAAACCTATCCTATCCTGTACTTGTCTAAATGTTTCTCAAATGTTGTGATAGCCTCAGCCTCAACTACCTCCTCCGGCAGCTCATTCCATACACCCACAACCCTTTGTGTAAAATAGTTACCCCTTAGGTTCCTATCTTTCCCCCCAAACTGTTTGCTTCCCATTATTCTAGGCCCAGTTTACCCAGCCCTCTATATACTGTATTTATCTGGTTCACTGGATAATATTTTATTTTACTTTGTGATACCTCAACACAAAAACTGATGGAAAATGTGTTGGAGTAATCAATGCAGCAACATCCCATAGTCTGGAATATTTACACACCCTGCAAAGTCGAACGTGCTGGATTAATGAAATTTTATTGCAGATCAAAATAAATCTCTTGCATGTCTTTTGTGTGTAAAATCAAAATCTGTTCCCCTTTTCCTTGCCCTCGTGAAGCTACAGAGAAAAAAAATAAATTGCCCTAAATACTGAGGAGGTCAGGTACTTCCATAGGAAAGAGAAAGCCACAACCACCACCTGGTTTTTTTCCTTCCACTGTTCATTTTCCTTTCCTATCAGATGCCAGACTCAGGATCCTTTTGTTCTCCAGTCATCACCTCCCTGCAACTGTCACTATCACCCCTCATCCCCTCGCCCCCACTCCTGAATGTCACCAGGTAATTTTACTTCGAAGTCACGTGAGTGACTATGTGAAGACCCCGCCAGCCCGCATGCGCATCCTATCGTCTAACGCATTGCGCAACGACGGCTGGTGGGAGCGCTTCTCCACTAGCGGTCAAACCTGAAGGTAAGTTTTAACTTTTTCCAGTTAAAGTTCTGTTTTCTCCTTGCAGGAAGCTCTTTACAGAGTTCCAGCTGGAGACGTTCCGGGGTCGAAATCCCAGCTCCACCCGGCTCCCTTCTACAGGGACCACGGGGGAAGGGTGGGGGGGGGATCCCGGCTGCGAAAACTGTGGGGATCCGGCTCGGGGTAAGCCCGACATGGACTTAGCGGAGAATCCCTTCTACAGGGACCACGGGGAACCTGCTACAGAGGCCGCGGAATGGGGGCGGCAGTCGAATTCACCTTTTCGGGTCGCTGGCGGTGGAGCCAGCGGCTTCAGACTGGTGCCGGTAGCACCCAGGCAACCCCGCTTGGAGGGTAAGCCATTACATTATCCACAGAGATGCCGGCTACGGACCACGGGAGAGCGGATAGCCGGTTGCCGTCGGGTTTGCAGGGTGGAGCAGGACTCGGGGTCAGCGACTTCAACTTGGGCAGCCCAAAGGTAGGCAACCAAACAAAGTCAGAGAGGCCCGGGCTGGACGAGCCTGGCCAGGAGGGTTCCACTCCAACATACTAGGGTACGTCCTCGGACGTCTTACCCAGCCTGATATGGTCGACTAAAACAGGGCCATATCAGCACAAGGTCCACGGAGGTTTACGGCAGCACCTATGTACAGGGCTGCTCACAGATCTCCCTCTCGGTAGAGAGGCGTGCGTGGGTCAGTGTGGGACTGACCCCAACCCCGGAGGAATGTCCATGGCACGTGCTGCCATTCATGAGCGTTACTAATGGCATAAACACCCCTACGCCTCCATGGCATTAGCAGCTATAGTGTATTCTTTCAAGTATATGGCTATACAGTGTAGGCACCATTATTGTGATACCCTCTGATTAATTGTTTCAGTTCTACACATGGTGGTGTCATGGTAATTCTGCTCATTAAAGGGACTGTGGAAGATTCTTCCCTGAGACACCGAGTTTAGTCAGATCAATAAAGTAATCAAATCTTTGATTTAACTGGGTGGGCGTCTTTGTTTATGTAAACGTCTTTGCCAATGACAAATAACTGGCAGGTTTTTCCAGTTTTCTCCCACTAGGTCTGGCATACGGGGGCTAGAGGTGCTCCAGTCCTTCCCTGTAGACTGCATTGGCATCGGAAAGGAGCAACTAGTCCTGGCAGCTGCTGAAGGAAGCAACCTGACAAACCCCAACTCAGAGTGAGTGCCAAGTCTTGGGCATCTATGTCAGACAAGATTTCGACTCGTCACAGTCAAGAACGCTCCATCCTAAGGCATGTCAGGCAGCTCCTGGTTCAGGGTTGCAAATTTCTTCCCACTCAAAGGAACGGAGTGGTAGAGGGTGCTACAGAAGCGCACATGTGTCTGAAGTGACACCTGTTTCAGGGTTGCAATTTCTCCTACTCGATCGAACGTAGTGATGGAGATGGTGCTAAAATACATGCACACATGCCTGAGGCAGCTCCTGGGTCAGGTTCCATAAGTCTTCCCATTCGGATGTAGGAAGGATGAAGCTGGTTGAGGCAGCTCCTGGTTCAGGTTGCATAAGTCCTCCCATTCGGATGTAGGAAGGATGAAGCTGGTTGAGGCAGCTCCTGGTTAAGGTTGCATAAGTCCTCCCATTCGGAGGTATGTAGGATGAAGATGGAGCCATATGATGCCTTCTGTCACGGATACAAGTTGGTAATATTTACACTTGGTTTTGTACAGATGATAACATGAGATTAGTTTATACTGGACAGTTTTCAAGCAAGAGAGTTGCCTTTCAAGGCAGGCTAGCAATTATGGCAGATGTGGC
Source organism: Malacoraja senta (assembly GCA_038087875.1). Classification (NCBI taxonomy): domain Eukaryota; kingdom Metazoa; phylum Chordata; class Chondrichthyes; order Rajiformes; family Rajidae; genus Malacoraja; species Malacoraja senta. The sequence continues at coordinate 106,206,920 of CM075977.1, forward strand.
CTGTTCATTGTCAACAGGTTCAACATCGCATGTGCAGTATAGACATTTCTGAATAGGAAACTTCGTGGCTGTTTAACTTCCATGGATCAGTTTCCATTCACAGGGCACCGGAGATATTTGAAATTTAGCTGGATGGGGCAATGATACAGTTAGAAGCGTTGCAAAATGGGCTAACTTCAGCTCCCAGGTTATTTACCAAATTATTAAAACCAGTTCTTCAACTGCTCAGCTAAAAAACAATTGTCATGGCCTAACGGGATGCCATTCTATACGCTGTATTTTGCTAAATTAGCTGTATCAGCCACCAAACTATATTTGAGAAATAGGGTTTCTCACCCATCCAGTTACATTTAAGTTGATACCAACTGAAATTATTGATTATTGGCATTTACCTTTAACTCTATTAATTTGTCTGGGACTCCGCCCTGAGACAAGAGACTGGAATTAATTGAAGCCTGTAACAACCTTGTTGTTGTTATCAAGCAGCCTTCTATTCATCAATTATAATTGGCAATATATTGGCTTTCAGCTGTGCTATTTGGCCTTTGCATTATCAGTATACAACGTGCAAAGGAGCAAGCTCTCAAGTACCACGTAGGTCATTGTTACCAGACCTAAGCTATTCCAGCTGAAACTATCAAAGTCACCATGGTGGACAAACAGTATTCAGCAGTAAACATGGTGGACAAACAGTATTCAGCATTGCTCCACTAACTTTTCAGCAGTAAATCTTCAGTTAATTACAAACTGATGCTATTGCTCAAAGATGGAAAATTACTAATAGTTACGGAGTTACTAGTTACGGAGGCGGATGGGATTTGCATGAGTTGCCAATTCTTCAGTTATAAGGTATCAACTACCTATAGACACTAGTTGCATTCTATGGGTTAAAGGTTTGTGCGGATATGCATGATCTGCATGCTCAAGTCCAAGTTGATGCACTTTGGTGGTGGTATGTTAATCACATGGGTGCAACCAACTTAAAGTATCCGGTGATAGTTTACCTACCCTCATTTGGCACTGGTGTATCGTCATGTAAAATCAATGATAACACAGAATGAATGTTGGATCACAAAGAATTTAATGACATTGTGGCTCGATGGAACACTAAAAGATCCAGATATTTGCATCCAGGCTCAATCACCAGTTGCAAAAAATATGTGGCATATCAGTGGCTATGGATGCATTCTCGCTACACTGGGGAGGAATGTTCTCCCTCCATTTTGCCTCATCAGACGTGTCTTGCAAAAAATTTAGCAAGTTCCTGCTTCAGGCTTCTTAGAAACAGAAACATAGAAAATAGGTGCAGGAGTAGGCCATTTGGCCCTTCGAGCCTGCACCGCCATTCAATATGTTCATGGCTGATCATCCAACTCAGTATCCTGTACCTGCCTTCTCTCCATACCCCCTGATCCCTTTAGCCACAAGGGCCACATCTAACTCCCTTTTAAATATAGCCAATGAACTGCCCTCAACTACCTTCTGTGGCAGAGAATTCCACAGATTCACCACTCTCTGTGTGAAAAATGATTTTCTCATCTCGGTCCTAAAATACTTCCCCCTTCTCCTTAAACTGTGACCCCTTGTTCTGGACTTCCCCAACACCGGGAACAATCTTCCTGCATCTAGCCTGTCCAACCCCTTAAGAATCTTGTAAGTTTCCATAAGATCCCCCCTCAATCTTCTAAATTCTAGCGAGTACAAGCTGAGGCTATCCAGTCTTTCTTCATATGAAAGTCATGCCATCCCAGGAATCAGTCTGGTGAACCTTCTCTGTACTCCCTCTATGGCAATAATGTATTTCCTCAGATTCGGTGACCAAAACTGTACGCAATACTCCAGGTGTGGTCTCACCAAGACCCTGTACAACTGCAGTAGAACCTCCCTGCTCTTATACTCAAATCCTTTTGCTATGAATGCTAACATACCATTCGCTTTCTTCACTGCCTGCTGCACCTGCATGCCTACTTTCAATGACTGGTGTACCATGACACCCAGATCTCGTTGCATCTCCCCTTTTCCTAATCGGCCACCATTCAGATAATAGTCTACTTTCCTGTTTTTGCCACCAAAGTGGATAACCTCACATTTATCCACATTATACTGCATCTGCCATGCATTTGCCCACTCACCCAACCTATCCAAGTCACCTTGCAGCCTCCTAGCATCCTCCTCACAGCTAACATTGCCCCCCAACTTCGTGTCATCCGCAAACTTGGAGATGTTGCATTCAATTCCCTCATCCAGTTCATTAATATATATTGTAAATAGCTGGGGTCCCAGCACTGAGCCTTGCGGTACCCAACTAGTCACTGCCTGCCATTCTGAAAAGGACCCGTTTACTCCTACTCTTTGCTTCCTGTCTGCCAGCCAGTTCTCTATCCACATCAATACTGAACCCCCAATACCGTGTGCTTTAAGTTTGCATACTAATCTCTTATGTAGGACCTTGTCAAAAGCCTTCTGAAAGTCCAGATATAACACATCCACTGGTTAACCCCTTATCCACTCTACTAGTTATATCCTTGAAAAATTCTATAAGATTCGTCAGACATGATTTACCTTTCCTAAATCCATGCTGACTTTGTCCAATGATTTCACCGAATGTGCTGCTATCCCATCTTTAATAACTGACTCTAGCATTTTCCCTACTACCTATGTTAGACTAACTGGTCTGTAATTCTCAGTTTTCTCTCTTCCTCCCTTTTTAAAAAGTGGGGTTACATTAGCTACCCTCCAATCCTCAGGAACTACTCCAGAATCTAAAGAGTTTTGAAAAATTATCACTAATGCATCCACTATTTCTGGGGCTACTTCCTTAAGTACTCTGGGAAGCAGCCTGTCTGGCCCTGGGGATTTATCGGCCTATAATCCATTCAATTTACCTAACACCACTTCCCGGCTAACCGGGATTTCATTCAGTTCCTCCATTTGACCCTCGGTCCCCTGCTATTTCCGGCAGATTATTTTTTGTCTTCCTTAGTGAAGACAGAACCAAAGTAGTTATTCAATTGGTCTGCCATATCCTTGTTCCCCATGATCAATTCACCAGTTTCTGACTGCAAGAGACCTACATTTGTTTTAACTAATCTTTTTCTCTTCACATATCTATAAAAACGTTTGCAGTCAGTTTTTATGTTCCCTGGCAGTTTTTTTTTCATAATCTATTTTCCCTTTCCTAATTAAGCCCTTTGTCCTCATCTGATGGACTGAATTCCTCCCAGTCCTCTGGTAGGCTGCTTTTTCTGGCTAATTTGTATGCTTCATCTTTTGTTTTGATACAATCCCTGATTTCCCTTGTTATCCATGGATAACTAGGGAAGTAGTTGTTTTATGCTAATATTACATATGTTTCGGCACGGATGACTGACGTCTTGAAGTTCAGATATAGGTTTTGACAAATATTAAGTTAAAGTGCCATTTATTGTGCCGAACGTGCCTTCTCATTATATTTGCTGCGGGGAGCAGAATCCACTCTGTCGGGTCTCGCTCTCTGATATCTAAATTATGAAGGGTATCTTCAAACACAAAACCTCCCAGGCCCAAGTACGCAGAGATATGGGATGTTAACATTGTGCTAACGCCGCTTTGCCGGTGTGATCCAGCTACATCCCTGTCCTTGGTCAAACTCACTTACAATGTGGTTATGCTCATGGCGCTGAGTCCAGCGCAACGGGTCCAGTCATTGCATAAGCTAGGGACTGGACAGGATGATTATATCTGCAGGCAAAATAACATTTTATGGTTATGTCTTAGTCAAACAGAATAGACCAGGGGAATCAGGTCTTAGACTAGACTTGTTGGCATATTACTTGGACCTTCGGTTGTTTGTGGTCACACATCTACACCAGTATGTTAAGGTCACCAACAGCTTAAAGACTCTGAACTAGCAATATTTGTTAGTTACACAAGCCTCATAAGTAGGTATCACTACAGACCATCTCCAGGTGGTTAACGGGTTCTGGCTTATACAGGAGTGAACACTGACATTTTTAAGTCTCGCTCCACCAGGGCTGCAACAACATCAGCAGCAGGGTTATGGACGTTTCGCGGGACCACATCCTAGCGGCTGCAGGATGGTCAAACGAACGATCTTCCAAACATTTTAGAACTAACCCATTGCCAGGCCTGGGGTATTTGCCAACTCTATGTTCGGTTCTGTTTATAGTTTCCTCCCAGTTGAGGGAGGTTACTATTATCATTAATTGTTCATTAAAAGCATCAACATGTCTATATCTATGTCATGTCTGAATGCATTATTAATGTTCACTCATCATTGGTCAACTGATGCAGTGTGTGACGCATGGACTCGTTTCCACAGCATGAAATCACAGAGCTTTGAAATCTTCACGTAGTCATTCACGTGACTCCGAAGTAAAATAGTAAGATTAAACGAGAACTTACCAGTTTGAAGTTTGATCATTATTTTATGAGGAGTTACGTTGAGCGAGTACGTGCCCTCCACTCCCAACCCTCTATCACAAAGGTCAGCTGGTCTGCTAGTTCTCTTATCTTACTATGTTTAGTTCGACTACTGTTATCTGTGATTTCACACCGCTGCTTTGAAGATTGATGCGCATGCGGGCTGGCGGGGTCTTCACGTAATCCCTCAACGTAACTCCTCATAAAATAAAGATCAAACTTCAAACTGGTAAGCTCGTTTAATCTTACTATTAAAACCTCTATCACTTACATGCACCCCCCGACCCTTCTCCTTAGCTCTTTATACTGGCTACTTACCTCGACACTTTTAATACAGATGAAGGGTCTCAAGCTGGAACTTTGACTGTCCATTTCATGCCACGGATGCTCTCTGACTTGTCCTCCAGTAGCTCTTATTTTATAATACATATTCCATCCTCTGTGGTCCCTTGTATCACCAGGCTGTGTTAGGATATGAAGCATTCATATTGGCCGTGTTTTCACTGCAGAGTTAATGACTCTGACATGCTTTATTGCTCATTATCGAGCTGCATGTCAGCTCTTTGACGAGAATCTACTTTGTAGAAAACTGGAATATAACAACTGGAACAAATCCTCGGATTTGTCTGTCCCAGAAGTAAGACGCAACATTCTTCAGTGAAAATCAGCTCTAGTGCAACAAACTCGGAACCAAGATTTACCCAAGAACTAAATGTAATTCAAATTGAAGTACTGATAATTGACCTGTAGTCTGACTGCTTGAATATAAACTGCCCCTGTACTTGAAACTCATCCTATCTGTTTCTTGGTTGCTTACCTACACTACAGAATCCTACATGATGCAACAGATTTGTTGAAGTGACTAAACCAATTTGAAAAAAATATGTTTAGATGTCTGCCATAACATTTGTCAAGTTGTCAGGGAATTGTGTACTTTAATGTTCCCTGGTTCCTCTCTCCTTTCCCATATTGCAGTTATTACCATAATTATTGTTCCTCAGGTGTAGGAACTGGTGTGGAAACTGGTATCTAGGATTACAAAATTACGTAAAGAATCACCAATCATGTTCAGAAAGGGAATTACATTTGTCCAAAACTTTACAGTAATGGCCCTGTCCCAGGGGCAGGCAGTTACTGGTGGTGAAGCGCGGCATCGCCGGAAGCGGGGACTGCGCGGCTACCGCGAGAGCGCCAAGCGTATGCCGCGGGAGCGCCGCACGGGGGCCGAGTGATCCCCGCACGGCTGGACCCACGAGCTTGCGGTAAGTTAAAAAAAATTAAACCTTACCGGAAGCTGTTGACGCGCGTATGACGGGTGGTCACCGCACGGCCTGTCCCACGGGCCGACTGGAATGGATGTCGCGCGGCGTCGGGTGAAGACGTCATGTGCAACGCAACGCGCTATGCGATGACGTCATCGTGCAATGCAACGCGATGACGTCATCACGCAACGCAACGCGCTACGCGATGACGTCAATTCGGCTCGCGCCGCTGTGGTGGTGCTCGTGCCGCTTGCGGTGCACTGGCGGTGCTGTGGCGGTGCTGTGGCGGTGCTCGTGCCGCACTGGCGGCGGCTGTGCGGTAGGACAACATTTTTGAATGTTGTCGACTTTTTGTGAGCACCGTGCGGTGTTGGTACAAACACCGCACGGTCCCGGTGGTGTGCGTGGGACCGACCCCGTCTCTGGCGGTCCACGAGCAGTCCCGACTTCCTGCTTCACCGCCAGTAACTGCCAGTAACCGCATACCCGTGAGACAGGCCTTTAATGGTTTGGAACAGAAAATAATTTGTTTCAATTAGTAACATAGAGAACAAACCGTGCACTCTTCTATTTCTCATCACAAACTATTCAGTTAAAGTTGATCCCTTTTTGGCCCCATTGTATCAAATCGTCAAACGTAGTCACAGTGAACATTCTGAAAGAACAATCTTCTCGGCAGTTCCAGACCAGATACACCATGATTCAACCAATGTACAAATTTGCAGCTTAGTATCTAATAGGCAATCGAGAAGGCTTCTCCATAATTCTGTTTATTTTTTACAGGAAGGGATGGAGAGGAAAGGGAGAGGCTGGGTGGTCAATTAAGTTTGACTTGCAGAGGATGCCCTTGGAAGGAATTGTGAGCAGAAGGGATGAAGCAAAAGATACGTAGGGTTCAGCTGTCCGAAGGGATAGACAGTGAGGCTTTAATCGTGAAAGGTATATTTTTCAAACTGATACTTTTTGCAGCTATGTTAAAATATTATTAATATAATACATAATATATTATTAATATAATATATTATGTATTATATGATGCAGCAGTAGGGTTGCTGCCTTACAGCGCCAGAGACCCAGGTTCGATCCCGACTATGGGTGCTGTATATACGGAGTTTGTACGTTCTCCCCGTGACCGCGTGTGTTTTCTCCAAGATCTTTAGTTTCCTCCCACACTCCAAAGACGTGCAGCTTTGTAGGTTAATTGGCTTGGTATAAATGTAAAATTGTCCTAGTGTGTTGGAAGTGTCAACGTGTGGGGATCGCTGGTCGGTGCAGACTCGATGGGCCGAAGGGCCTGTTTCTGCACTGTATCTCTAAAACTAAAACTAAAAAATGACTTTCTGCTATAAAATTCCACATCAGCTTATGCAAATGGCCAATTGTGATCAAGTATTGAGAAATTAATTGAATTTACATGTTGTCAAAATACTCAGTAGATTGAAACAAATAAGAAAATGAGATTTCAATGGCCTATGTTATGCCGCATATATTTAGAACTAAACTTGCACTGATGCAGTGGCAATGCATAACACTGAGCCACATACAGTATTGTGCACAGAATCCAACATTCTGCAGCATTTTGTAAACAACTAATTTTTTTGGAGACAAGGTAATCTTATTTACATATTACTTAAACCACGACAAAAAAATCTATGTGAACTTTCTTGATGTTTCTCCATAAATTCTAGGTTCAAGTGTGAGTCACGTTCCAATCATATCCCACAATATTATCAATGTTTAACAGACATTTGATAACAATTTACTGACAGAGAACAACATTGCACAATGCATCAATTTTTTTGGATTTAGCAGTGACAAGAGGAACCCTATTAGTGTGTATTATTTCAGCATGGAATAACTCTGTAAGGGAATGGGGAGAAAAAAAAGAAGAGAAAAACGATGGCAAGTAAAATCAAGTAAACTTATTGAAATGGGACAGTAGGGTGGTGTGGCACAGGGACTGTTGTACCATGTGGCAGACCTGGCTTGCCTGATGTGGAACCAGGAAACCCGCCCAATGAAGGAGCCTGTAGAGAGAAGCCAGCAAAACCGTGGAGGAAAAACCGCCAAATCCAGCCTCTGATCTACCCCGAGGACCAGATAACTGGAGAGGAAGGTGGTAGGAGTCAGCGATGGAGCAAGAACAAGGGAAAAATGGAGTAACGTCGGAGTAATGACGAGGTAACGACGGAGTAACGACGGAGTAATGATGGAGTAACGATGGAGTAAGAAGAACCGCGGTCTTATCTTCCGCACCCTCAAGGTCGGTTGGGTTTATTTTTTTCCTTGATTCCAATCTGTTTTCCTAATCCATTCCAGGGGTTCAAAAATGAGTAATGTTTAGCATTTATCTGGAATTCTCCACGTGTATCCTTGGGTGCGACTGGACGTGCAGAAAGTTTATCCAAAGTTCTCTGACCAGAATTTAAAACTTTCCAAGCAGACAATCACTTGGTTTGGGTTACATATTGTATGTCCCTGGTTGCTGGGATAAAGAGTGGAGACTTGGGCACAATCAACAAATCTGCCTGAGGCAAGGGATGGAACTTTGAAGCATTGCCAATGTAGGTCTACCAGCACAAAGGTCTAGTGCTCTTCTATTCCTCTGTGTGATGAAATGTATTAGTATGCGCAGAACAAAAACTGCCTTCAGGCTAAGACATACTGCAACTTCCTAACTAACATGTCAATATGGGTCATATAATGTACCGTGCAGTGAAAATGAAGTTTATTTAATTTTTGATTTGATTTGATTTTGATTCAATTTATTGTCATTGCACTTTTCAGTGCAACAAAATGGTTTAGCCTGCAGTCATAACATAGAATAAATAACAAAAACACACACTCAACACAGTTTAACATCCACCACAGTGAGTCCACCAGGCACCTCCTCACTGTGATGGAAGGCAAAAAGTCCCAAAGTCCATGTCTCTTCCCTCCTTGCTCTCCCTCTGTGCTGAGGCGATCCAGGCCTCCGATGTTGTGACCCCGCCGGGTGATGGTAAGTAAGTCCCGCGGCTGAATCCGAACGGGCTGGTTCAAACTCCGCGGCCCAGGGCGGTCGAAGCTGCCGAAGCTGCCGCCCTCCAGTCCAGCGGACGCAGCTGTTGTTGCGGGAGCTACGGAAAAACAGGTCACCAACCTGTGACCTGCGAGCTCCCGACAATGTCGTCCACTGGCCCTCGCCGAGCCTCCGAGGCTCCGAAGTCGGGTCGGAAGTCGGGTCGCAACGCCACCACAGCCCCGAAGTCAGCCAGCCCCACGCTGGCAAGTCCCGGCTGGCTCTGCCTCCCGAGCCCCGAGGTCGGTCCCAGATGGAGGCCGCCAGCTCCGCGATAGGCCTCAGCGCAGACGGAGACGGAGACGGGGGATACGGCAAGAAAGGTCGCATCCCCCCCGAAGGAAGAGCCAAAAAACATGCTTCTCCCACCCCCCCACACATACACAACTAAAATAAACCAAAACAAACCGCAACAACGGGACAAAATAAATCAAAAAAAGAAAAGACAAACGGACTGCAGGCGAGCCGCAGCTGCAAGGCAGCGCCGCCACTTTCCGGTGATTTCATGCGATTTGGAAGTTTAAAGCCTGCACTGACATTTGGTGGGAATGCGAGAAGGAGGATATCATAATCATTCACAATCAATCACAATAATACTTTATTAGCCAAGTATGTTTTGCAACATATGAAGAATTTCATTTCCCAAGTCAGTCATACAAATAAAAAGCAACGCAACACACAAAACACATTTTAACATAAACATCCACCACAGTGACTCCTCCACATTCCTCACTGTGATGGAAAGCAGAAAAAAAGGTAAATATCTTCCCTTTGCTGGTCAGGGGAAGAGATTACCTAGCAAGTTGAGGAAACTATTCAATGATGCCCTCAAAATCTTAGTGAAAAAATGCAACATCCATGACTTCCGAGGATCTCTGGTCCATGGTCACTCAAGTTGAGAAAGAGTGTACAGGATGATACAGCAAACCAGGAGTTTATGCAGCATATGTCGACAAGGAGGTAAAAATGAGAGAAAGAAGGTGATTGTAAAACTGTATAAACATTTGTTTAGGCTCCAGCTGGAGTATTGTGTATAATTCTGGGTGGCACACCAAAGAAAATTATGATTGATGTGGGGAGGGTGCAGTGGAAATTCTCTAGGATGCTGGACACAAAATGCTGGAGTAACTCAGCGGGACAGACAGTATCATCTCTGGAGAGAAGGAATGGGTGATGTTTCGGGTCGAGACCCTTCTTCTCTGGGATGCTACTTGGGATGGGGCATTTCAAGTTTAGTTTCGTTTCAGGGCAGTGGGCAGGTGCTATAGACCTGCATGGGAAGGTAGACACTCCCGCCCCACGAGTCTCGGGCAGATGGGGCTTGTCAGCCTGGGAAGGCAGTCCATCTAGGAGAGGGAAAACTCTGATTTAAAACCTCCACTGCCTTGTGGCCATATCCAGCCATGGAAAAGGCTCCAGGAGTAAACCTCAAGAAAATCCGGAGTCAGAGCCCCTAAGGCAGTTTGTCGTTGTCTACAACCTCGCTCTGGCAGCTCCTGCGACGGCGCTGGTGCCAAACTGTAATGGCCCTGCTGTTCCTTTGGATCGATCAGCGACATGGAGAGGGGGGATGTGCCGCATGGGAAAAAGCCTGTCCTCCATATGACATCGCCCAGGCTTGCATCCGACCACACATCACCTGCAAACTAGGATGCATCACCCATGGTCAGTCATGACCGAAGGGGGCCTACTAGTTTAGTTTAGAGATACAGCGTGGAAATGAGCCCTTCGGTTCACCGAGTCCCCACCGACCAGCGATCCCCATACATTATCACTACCTTACACACACTTGGGACAATTTTATACATTTACATTTAGAACAAGCCAATTAACCTACAAACCTGTACATCTTTGGAGTGTGGGAGGAAACCAAAGATCTCGGAGAAAACCCAAGCGGGTCACTGGGAAAACGTACAAACTCCGTACAGACAAGCACCCGTAGTCAGGATCGAACCCTGGTCTCTGGCGCTGTAAGGCAGCAGCTCTATTGTTGCATCACCGTGCTGCCCAAGTTGCATGGAGAGATTGGATAGGCTGGGATTTCCTTGTTGAAGGAGGCTGGCTGAGATGTACAGATTTATGATGGGTGTAAATAGCGAAGATTAGGAAACTTACCAATATCAATATCCCATACCAATATCAATATCAATATCAGTTTTAGATAGCAGAGCTATCTAAAACTAGAAGGTGTTGGTTTAAGTTCAGGGGTAAAAGGATTAGAGCAGATCTGAGGATGGTTGGAATCTTGTCTGTCCTGTCCAAATGGGTGGTGGAGGCAGGTACTACATTTAAGATGCATCAAGAGGAACATTAATCATTGAGGCAAAGAAGGCTGTGGACCTTCTTGGATCAACGGATATTTTTAAGGTAGAGATAGATAGATTCTTGATTAGTATGTGTGTCGGGGGGTTATGGGAAGAAGACAGGAGAATAGGGTTAGGAGGGAGAGATAGATCAGCCATGATTTAACTGGCGGAATAGACGATGGGCCAAATGGCCTAATTCTGCTCCTATCACTTATGACCTTATGACCAAGCGCTGGGAAATGGAATTAGTATGGATAGGTATCTGACAGTATCTGAAAGATGTGGACCCAGTGTTAACACAACATACTCTGCTGCAGCTCACATAGCTCATAGTAATCAGTACGTCAGTTATCATGATAACTGTGACATTCAGTACTGCCCTCCTCAGATGCAATGGTTCTGAGAGGTGGATATGTGGCTCATAGGAGTAGTATCAGGAGACAGGCGCATCTTTCCAGGATTTCTACTGATCTTACATCTAAGGACCAATAGAAGGTCCACATGGAATATCTAGACATATGGTTACAAAGCAAATATGGAAAATCTCCCATTATGTTTACAGTCATCAACATAGCCAGCCAAACCATACTTCTGAGAATACTATTAACAATGCCTTGTAGCTGATCGAAAAATCTTGGCAGCAGATCAGTTAGGCTGGATGAGCTCATTAATAGATCGAGTAAAATTGTTTGCTTCAGGCACTAAAGACATATGTTATAAAGTCAGCTCAGCAGATAAAACCAGACATTTATTATTGTTTCACAGCATTGATTGTGTCAAATATACCTCTCTCACTACACATAAACTGGGACTATCAGTTCAAGTCTATCCCCTTGGCCACTTTATCATGGTTATTGAATGTCAACATCAGCACTTAGGAACTTTCTGCAGTGGTACGCAAAAGACACAAATTATGGGGAAAGACACTAGTTGAGATTGGTTGAATAGTTTATACCTCCAAAGGGCAATTCCCAAAAAGGATAATGTATTCCGCTCACTGTGTTTGATACACATTATATTCGTGAAACAGTTTTACACATATAAAATCAGACACTTTGCACAAAGAAACGTTGAGTCACGTGAAGGACATAATTTGTAAATAATTCTATCGAGCAGCGACAATTTTCTGAACTGCACCATTCAGTTACTGAAAAATTCAGAGGTCAAATTTAGAATAAAGGGGAGGTCATTTAAGACTGAGGTGAGAAAAAACTTTTTCACCCAGAGAGTTGTGAATTTATGGAATTCTCTGCCACAGAGGGCAGTGGAGGCCACGTCACTGGATGGATTTAAGAGAGAGTTAGATAGAGCTCTAGGGGCTAGTGGAGTCAAGGGATATGGGGAGAATGCAGGCACGGGTTATTGATAGGGGACGATCAGCCATGATCACAATGAATGGCGGTGCTGGCTCGAAGAGACGAATGGCCTCCTCCCGCACCTATTTTCTATGTTTCTATGTTTCTATGTTTCAAAAGTGTCAGACTTTATCAGCTGGTCGGAATTAGGACCCTCTAACTTTCTCACCCATTTGCATATTATTTGGGCTGTTGAAATGTTAAAAGACGTTTCAAATTTCTGGAAATTATATGTTGATGCTGGGCACAAAGGGGAAATGTAAATTCCCAAGATGGAGGGGTGGGGAGTTAAATGTAATCATTTCTCAAGTACAAATGTACAATCCAGCCCAATCCACCGAGGCATCTTCCTAAAAGTCATGGGAAATAGGAATAGTTTAAGGTTTTTAAATATCTCCCTTTATTTATTTTTCTATTAATATTTTTAAAACCATATAAAGCAAGCTGGTCTCTGAAACTCATAATCTCCACTGCATATTACATTGACATTAAACAAAAGCAAGAACTGCACAAAGTAAGCAGACCTTATGATGGACGATCCCAGAAGCATTTCATAGACATCTCACATTACCCATTTGAGGTAGGCTGCAAATGCAACTTCCTTTGAAAATGTGTCCTGTGTATAACACCGGATAGGCTCTATTGTTCACAAATAATTACATTAGAAACATAGAAACATAGAAAATAGGTGCAGGAGTAGGCCATTTGTCCCTTCGAGCCAGCACTGCCATTCAATATGATCATGGCTGATCATCCACAATCAGTACCCAGTTCCTGCTTTCTCCCCATACCCTTTGATTCAACTATTCCAACAGAGATTAATTATTACATCAATACCATTCCGTATATAATTATAAAGTGAAAATCTACATGTTCAATATTTGCTTGTGATATTTATAAGATAGACCTGAATAGACAGTCACACCTGAATAGAATAATTAACACATTCTTATGTGTAAAACACACTAAAGTGGAATTTCATGTAATAAATATAGCAGTGAACATAACTTAAATTAGTTAATTTAATCATTTTTCCTATTTCCTATTATTTCTATTTATTTTGTTTACAAACTAGCCTTGAATTGTGTCAGAGGTTGTGTTATTTCATTGAGATATGTTCAATAAGCCAGGCAAACTCCTCCAGTTATTCAATCTCGTGGTGAAGGTGAATTGACACAGCAGCATAACAGCCCTGTAAACACAGTGACACAATAAAACAAACAAAAGAAGCCTATATTTCAACCAAGACAGTTTAAAATTAATATAGAAACATAGAAAATATGTGCAGGAGTAGGCCCTTCAAAATGATCATGGCTGATCATCAAAAATCAGTACCCCGTTCCAGCATTTCCCCCATAATCCCTTGATTCCGTTAGCCCAAAGAGCTATATCTAACCCTCTCTTGAATACATCGTGTTCATATGTGCCATAGTCAATCTCTCAAACCATTTCATCATCTTAGACGTCAGTGCCATCGGTCAGTAGTCATCGAGGCATGTCATCTTACTCTTCTTGGGCACTGGTATTATTGATACGTTTTTAATCTCAACGAGGAAGGGAAATTCAATGGTTGTGCGGGAGGTGTCCTCCTCCACCTCCTTGGTCTATATTAAGGTAAATTGCTTTATTTATTTGTTACACACATTTCCTTAGGTTATCTTCCCTCTGTGTAATCCATAGTGGTGCTGCTTGTCCCAGGCTGACATCAGGCTCAAATTCTACACCTTGGCTCAAATGTATGTTAATCTTTATATCATATTGGGGATTCAGCAATCTCAGCGTCATCCAAATCATAGCAACAATTGGTTTCCAGAACCTATCTTATAATATAATGTATTAATCTGAACAAAAGCACCTCAGGGCTTTGTGCATGGTCCCCTGCTCTGCACTCTCTATATCGTGACTATGTAGCCAGACACAGTTCCAATGCCATCAGTAATTTTGCAGATGATACCACCTGTGTGGATGAATAATTGATAATGATGAGTGAGATTACTTTTACTCTCAACCAAACAGGGCCAAGGAGCTGAATGTTGACACGGGAGGGGAAGGCCATGGATCCAAGAACCTGCTATCATCGATGGGATGGCAGTGGAGAGATTCAATAGATTTAAATTCCTGGGATTCCATATCTATGAAGATCTGTGTAGGATGACACTTTGGTCTGAAGAAAGGTTCCGACTCAAAACGTCACCTATTCCTTTTCTCCGGAGATGCTGCCTGACCCACTGAGTTACTTCAGCATGTTGTGTCTATCTTCTCTACGAATCTGTGCTGGGTTGAATAATTAATGCAATCACAGAAAAGCTCAGCAATACCTCTACATCCTTGGAAGATTGACAACATTTGGTACGTCGACAAACTCTTTATTAAACGTCCACAGAAAGGAAATAGAGAGCACACTGACTGTTGTATCATTGCCTGGTTCGGCAACTCAAATACCCAGGAGGAAAGAGATTAAAGAGAGTGGTAGACATGACCCGGTCCATTACAGGAACTGACCTCCCCACCATCAAAGCGATCTTCAGGAGTTTCTGCCTCAAAAAGCTGCCAATATCATCGAAGATCCAGACCAAACTGTCCATGCTCTAATTTTGCTCCTGTCATCAGGAAGAAGGCACACGAGCGTAAGAACCATGACCACCAGGTTCAAGAACAGCTTCATCCCAACAACCATAAGGCTCTTAAACACTGCACAACCCTCTCAGCAAATATGGATGCCGATGGACTATATCTTGGGTTGCACTACGGAATTTAGATTTGTCACCAGTGTTACGGTTATTTATTTATTGCATCTACTGTTATATTTATTGTGTGCATTGCATTTAAGGGCCTGCTAAGCAGCTGCAAGTAGAACTACATTCTTCTATTTACAGTACACATGATAATCAAACACATTTGACTCTTGAATCTGGTATTCAACCATTAGCTTATAAAAAGATAAAAATCATCCCTTAAGCTCCCATTAAATAGTTATCTGTGATGATTTAATTATAGGTTTTATATTAAGAACCAGTTATTAAAATTTTTAATAAATCAACATGTTTTTATGTAAACATTCATAAATGTTAATGCACCAAATGCTAATTTCTAGTCGTCTTCAAGCTCGTCAGCAACTGCAAATAAACATTGTGCAGAAAGAATATAGAAGAATATGAAAAAGGTTTACACCAGGCACATGCCATCAGGGTAGGTAAGGAGGGTGCCTACCCTGACTAAAATTATATAATGGTAATTATTAAATATAAATAGTAAAGGCACGGGTGAATTATGCTTACCTAAGTGATCGATCTCTTAGGTAGGCATAATTCTCCTATGCCGTTCATCGGCAGTACATGTAACACGCGAAGCTCTGTGGAGCTCACATGCTGTCGATGCTGCTTCAAGCCTTCAATGACAACGGTCTATAAAGGCAGCTGAAATTCTGCCTTTGCACCATGGACTGCATGCATGTGCTGCACAGCAGCGTACTGCGCATGCGCAGCGCAAGTTTCTTGGCGTTTTTTTCAAACATGGATTGTCATTATCTTAAGAGTGTCTTAAGAAACAAAGAGAGAAGTATGGAGTTCGGGGATAAATAATGTGGTAAGTAGATTTCTTTGAGCTATCTGTTTTTAAATACTTTATTAAGAGATAAGGCTTTTGAAGACAAATTACATTATAAAAGTCGACTTCAGTCGACTTTTACAATGTAATTTGTCCTCAAAAGCCTTATCTCTTAATCTGCCTTCGCTGAGTAATTACTCACGGCATGTGCCTGGTTTACACTAATGCTTATCAAATGTAAGTGGACAAAAAAGAATAAGCGAACAAGTATAATAAAGGAGATGCAAAGTCCTGGAGCAACTTAGCAGGTCAGACAGCATCTCTGGAGAACATGGATAGGTAACATTTCAGGTCAGGACCCTTCTTCAGACTGATTGTTGTAGAGCGGAAATAAAGTTGGGAGAGCAGAGGGGCAGGGCAAAGCAGGGCAATGCATGGCAAGTAATAGCTGGTTGGGTAGGAAGGGACTGCAGATACTGAAAGACACTAAAAGCTGGCGTAACTCAGCGGATCAGACAGCATCGCTAGAGAAAAGGAATTGGTGGCGTTGCCTATTTCTTTCCTCCAGAGATGCTGCTTGACCTGCTGAGTTACTCCAGCTCCTTGCGTCAATCTTAAGTAATAGCTGGATAGATGTAATGTGGGGTGGCGGGGTGGTTGTTGATAGGCAGATGGTTGGATGAAACACAAAAGATGTAAAGGTGTGAGACAAAAGGATTGAAGAGTTGCGAATTGTGAAGCTGGAGGAAATGCTGGTGGTGAAACTGGAGGTGAAGGGGAGAAATAGGTGTGAGTCAAGGTTGGGCACAGGGGAGGGGGGGGAGGAAATAATGGAGGAGGGTCATTAATTAAAGTTGGAGATTTCAATGTTCATATCATAGGATTATAAGCTAACCAAGTGGAATATGAAGTGCTGTAACTCGAGTTTGCATGTGGCCATAGTGGTGGAGGCCCAGGATCGAAAGGCCAATATGGGAATAGGATGAGGGCTTACAATGGTTTACACCTGGGAGATACAGTAGGCCTTGGCGGACCAAGTATATGTGATCAGCGAAATGGTCACAGAGTCTATGCTTGGTGCTACTGATGTACAGGAAGCCACACTGGTAAATACCATCACTACCTTCTCCTCCCCCCCTCACCCCCCAGCCCACATCTTCCCCCCTTCTCTCCCCTATGCCCCACCGGGACGCACCTTTCTCTCTTCACCCTCCCCTTTCATCAACTATTTGTTCTACTGCCTTTTCACCTCTGGCCTTTGTCCAACTATCTGCCTACCAAAATCCCCCTTAACCAGAGTCATGGAGTGATACAGTGTGGAAACAGGCCCTTCGGCCCAACTCGCCCACACCAGCTAACAATGTCCCATCTACCCTAGTCCCACTTGCCTGCGCTTGGTCCATATCCCTCCAAACCTGTCCGGGAGAATGATGACTAAAATTGGAGCACATGGTATTGGGGGTAGGGTGTTGACATGGATAGAAAATTGGTTGGCAGACCGGAAGCAAAGAGTAGGAGTGAACGGGTCCTTTTCAGAATGGCAGGCAGTGGTAAGTGGAGTGCCGCAAGGCTCGGTGTTGGGGCCGCAACTGTTTACCATATATATTAATGATTTGGAAGAGGGAATTAGGAGCAACACTAGCAAGTTTGCAGATGACACAGAGCTGGGTGGCAGTGTGAACTGTGAAGAGGATGTTAGGAGTTTGCAGGGTGACCTGGACAGGTTGAGTGAGTGGGCAGATGCGTGGCAGATGCAGTATAATATAGATAAATGTGAGGTTATCCACTTTGGAGGCAAAAACAAGGGGGCAGATTATTATCTCAATGGGGTTAGGTTAGGTAAGGGGGAGGTGCAGCGAGAACTTGGCGTCCTTGTACACCGGTCACTGAAAGTTGGCTTACAGGTACAGCAGGCAGTGAAGAAAGCTAATGGAATGTTGGCCTTCATAACAAGAGGATTTCAGTATAGGAGTAAAGAGGTTCTTCTGCAGTTGTATAGGGCTCTGGTGAGACCACATCTGGAGTATTGTGTACAGTTTTGGTCTCCTAATTTGAGGAAGAACATCCTTGTGATTGAGGCAGTGCAGCGTAGGTTCACGAGATTGATCCCTGGGATGGCGGGGCTGTCATATGAGGAAAGATTGAAAAGACGAGGCTCGCATTCACTGGAGTTTAGAAGGATGAGGGGGACCTTATAGAAACATATAAAATTATAAAAGGACTGGACAAGCTAGAAGCAGGAAAATTGTTCCCAATGTTGGGCGAGTCCAGAACCAGGGGCCACAGTCTTAGAATAAAAGGGAGGTCATTTAAGACTGAGGTGAGAAAAAAACGTTTTCACCCAGAGAGTTGTGAATTTATGGTATTCGCTGCCACAGAGGGCAGTGGAGGCCAAATCACTGGATGGATTTAAGAGAGAGTTAGATAGAGCTCTAGGGGCTAGTGGAGTCAAGGGATATGGGGAGAAGGCAGGCACGGGTTATTGATAGGGGACGATCAGCCATGATCATAATGAATGGCGGTGCTGGATCGAAGGGCCGAATGGCCTCCTCCTGCACCTATTTTCTATGTTTCTATGTTTCTATCCATGGAACTGTCCAACAGTTTATTATACAGTGGGATAGTCCCAGCCTCAGCTACCTCCTCTGGAAGCTTGTTCCATACACCCACCACCTTCTGTGTGAAAAAGTCACCCTTCGGATTCCTATTAAATCTTTTCCTCTTCACCTTGAAGCTATGTCCTCTGGTCCTTGATTTCCCTGTTCTGGGTAAAATACTGTGCATCTACCCGATCTATTCCTCTCATGATTTTGTATACCTCTATAAAATCTCCCCTCATCCTCCTGCGCTCCATGGAATAGAGACCCAGCCTACTCAACCTCTCCCTGTAGCTCACACCCTCTAGTCCTGGCAACATCATTGTAAAAACTGTATCCACTATTAAAGGTCTGTCTCACGAATCTGCGGTCATTGGCGGCGAAACGGGAAGAATCTGCCGCCATAGACCGCGCACTCGTGAGAAAGAACAATTCCCGGGCCGTGTGGCGGAGTTCCCAACACCGCGCGGTGCAAAAATAAAATCGACAATGTCGAAAACCAAATACTCACCGCACAACCTCCACCAGTGATGCACGTGTGCGCACGGCCGCTCGCACGGGCCGCCGCCAGTATGGCTCGAGCGCCGTGCGACAAACCTCCTCTGCCACAGCCTCCGCCAGTGACGCACGTGCCGCCGCCAGTGAGACACGTGTGCTGCGCGGCCGCAGGCACAGCCATCGCTACAGCGCCGCGATCAGGATGGCCGCCGCCACAGCCGCCGCTGGTGAGTCACGTGCGGGGGGCCGACGTCATCGCAGTCGGCCCGCCCTTTTTTTACTTACCGCAAGCACGTGGGACCCGCCGTGTTTGAATTAACTCGGCCCCCGCGCAACATCCGTGCGGCGCTCCGTTGGATAGCCTCGACGCTCTCGCCGTTGCCGCGCGGTCCTAGCTACCGTCTGCACCGCGCTTCACCGCCGATGACCGCAAACAGGTAAGACACGGCCTTTACTTGCCAGGCTTTGTCTTGACCCTCCTCCCTTCCAAATGTTTCCTCCCACCACAAGCTAAAGACCCGAAATGTCACCTATCTATGTTCTCCAGGGATGTTATTTGACCCGCTGAGTTACGATACCATACGATATGATACAATGGAACTTTATATATCCCAGGAGGGAAATTAATCAACTACTCCAGTAGTTTGTAACCCAGCATCTACAGTTCCTGCAATGAGGATGTTATGAGCCTGCAGGGTGACTTGGACAGGTTGGGTGAGTGGGCAGATGTATGACAGATGCAGTATAATGTGGATAAATCTGAGGTTATCCATTTTGGTAGCAAGAACAAGATTATTATCTGAATGGTGTCAGATTAGGAAAATGGGAGGTGCAATGAGATCTGGATGTGCTTGTGCATCAGTCACTGAAAGTAAGCATGCAGGTACAGCAGGTAGTGAAGACAGCTAATGGCATGTTGGTCTTCATTGCGAGAGGATTTGAGTTTAGGAGCAATGTCCTACTGCAGTTGTACAGAGCCCTGGTGAGACCGCACATGCAGTATCGTATGCAATTTGGTCTCCTAATTTGAGGAAGGACATTATTGCTATTGAGGCAGTGCAGTGTAGGTTCACGAGGTTACTTCCCGGGATGGCGGGACTGACATATGATGAAAGACTGGGTCGACTGGGCTTGTATTCATTGGCATTTAGAAGGATGGGAGGGGATCTTATAGAAATATATAAAGTTCTTAAAGTGATTGGACAGGCTAGATGCAGGAAAGATGTTCCTGATGTTGGGGGAGTCCACAACCAGGGGTCACTGGAAAAACCTTTTCACCCAGAGAGTTGTGAACCTGTGGAATTCTCTGCCACAGAAGGCAGTGGAGGCCAATTCACTGTATGTTTTCAAGCGAGAGTTAGATTTAGCTCTTAGGGCTAAAAGAATCAAGGGATATGGGGACAAAGCAGGAACGGGATACTGATTTTAGATGATCAGCCATGACCACATTGAATGGCGGTGCTGGCTCGAAGGGCCGAATGGCCTACTCCTGCACCTATTTTTCTATGTTTCCATGTTAACCTACGTCTTTGGAAAGTGGAAGGAAATCGAAGATCTCGGAGAAAACCCACGCAAGACACAGAGAGAATGTACAGTACAAATTCTGTACAGACAGCACCTATAGTCTGGATTGAACCTGGGTCTCTGGCGCTGCGAGGCAGCAACTCTACCGCTACTCCACCGCCCTACTCGCAAAGATAAGCCCAAACCAGTTGAAGTAGTTTAGAAAGTGGACAGAATGACGTGGTGATCATAAGGTTCCATTGAACAAGCAATTCATGATCAGAGGTTTCCTTTGCCTACATCAAAGGATTTGCATGCAAAATGAGCAGCAGACAAACATTTCACCAAGCCTATTGGTATTTGTATTGTTATAGGTATTGTTACATATATGAAGATACACTGAAAACATTTGTTTTGCATGCCATCCAAGCAAATCATACAAGATCATGCATGAGTACAATAGTGCAAAAAGTGGAAGGAAACAGAGTGCAGATTATATTGTTACATCTACAGAGAAAGTGCATTTTAAAGTAGTGCAAGGGTCGTCAGAGGTTGATTCGAAGATTGGGAGATCAGGAATACATCGTTAGCATATGAGACGTCCATTCACAAGTCGTACAACAGCAGTGAGGAAGCTCTGGAGGATGGAAATGCAGATGTTAGTTTAAACGAAGATATACACAAAATGCTGAACTCAGCGGGACAGTTACTGAGTTACTCCAGATTTTTGTGTCTATCTTCAGTGAAGAAGCTGCGTTTGATTCTGCTGGTTTGTGCTTTCTAGTTTGTGTATCTTCTGTCCCACAGGAGAGGGAAGAAAACGAGGATGTTGCCAGGACTAGAAGGTGTGATCTGTAGGGAGAGGTGGAGTAGGCTGGGTCTCTATTCCATGGAGCGCAGGAGGATGAGGGGAGATCTTATAGAGGTGTACAAAATCATGAGAGGAATAGATTGGGAAGATGCACAGTCTCTTGCTCAGAGTAGAGGAATTGAGGACCAGAGGACACAGGTTCAAGATGAAGGGGAAAATATTTAATAAGAATCCGAAGGGATAACTTTTTCACACAAAGGGTGGTGGGTGTATGGAACAAGCTGCCAGAGGAGGTAGTTGAGGCTGGGACTATCCCATCATTGAAGAAACAGCTGGACAGGTGCATGGATAGGTCAGGTTTGGAGGGTTATAGACCAAGCGCAGGCTAGTGGGATTAGGTTAGCTGGGACATTGTTGGCCGGTGAGAGCAAGTTGGGCCGAAGGGCCTGTTTCCACACTGTATCACTCTATGTCTATGATTCTATAAAAGGGAATGAATGGAGTGAGAGATCCTGCATTATGCTGGCTATTTTCCTGAAGCAACATGACTTGCAGATGGAGTCGATGGTGATTTGCATGGTAAACTGTGCAGATTTTACTTCGGAGTCACATGAGTGACTATGTGAAGAAGAGCCCGCCAGCCCGCGTGCGCATCATTGCGTCTAACGCATGGCGCCGCGACTGGCTGGTAGGCGCGTCGCTCCACCAGCGGTAAGTTTAAAGACCCACAGGTAAGTTCTCGAACTTATTCTGCAGTCGTTTGTTCATTATTTCTTGTTGTAGCACTTCAAGAACGAACAGTGATGGACAAGTCAAGGGTGAAGTCCAGACGGGCGGCGGGGAGACCAGTTACGGAAGACCGCGGGAGTGCGGTTAGCGGGGGGCCTTCGATTTCACCATCAGAGTCACTGACGGCACAGCCAGCGACTTCGGACTTGTTGCCTATGGAGAGCACCTTGGCTACCCCTAGAGGTGGAAAAGCCAAACAAAAGTCCAACAGGCTGGTTGACTCGGACGAGTCCGGCCGGGAGTGTTCACCTCCTACAATGGGTAGCGTCTTCGGACGTCTATCCCGGATGGAGCATCTCATGGAAAGGATGCTCCACCATGATATACTCCAAGGAATGGAGTCATATCAGTGCGGGCCTCGGAGGCCCGCGGCAGCGCCTGGTGCAGGGGTGCATAATGTCTCCCTCTCTGAGGAGGGGAGCGTACGGAGTTAGTTTTGGGCTGACTAGCAGTTCGGTGGTATGTCTGGGGAACATTCCATGATACACGATTGCTTACTATGGTATCCAAATTTGCGATGCCGTCGCAAATCGGGGAGCCGCTGGATGAAGAATTGGCGGCCAGCATCAATTACCTCGCTTCACACCAGCTACAGGAGCAGTTTTTGGTGGAAACGGCCATGAGATACAATACGCCTATCAACTGTGCTTCACTCAGAGTGACGTCTGTAAACAGCTCGATCTGGAGTTACATTGTTGGGGGCATCAAGACCCAGGAGGTAAAACTCCAGATGATCCTGAACTTGCTAGCTTCCGGGGTCACGGCCTTTGCCAGGTCAATGGATGGAAGTTCCCTGTCGGAGGTGCAACAGGATGGTTAAGGTCTCCAAGGGCCTTAGGTGGTCAGAACTAGCATTATTTGTTAGTCACAAGAAACCTCATAAAAATGTTTCAGTACAGAACATCTCCAGGTGGTTGAAACAGGTTCTGGCTTTATGCAGGAGTAGATACAGACATTTTCAAATCTCACTCCACCAGGGCTGCAGCTACGTCACCAGCGAGGGTCATGGACGTCCCGCTGGACCATATCCTAGCGGCTGCAGGTTGGTCCACAGAGCGCACTTTTCAGACGTTCTATAATAAACCCATAGCCAGACCAGGGGTATTTGCCAACTCCATTTTAAGTTCTGTTTTATAGTTTCCTCTCGGGTGAGAGGGGTTACTATTGTTATTTTGTCCATTAAAGTATCAGCATGTTTAAATCTATGTCATGTCTGAATGCATTATTAATTCCACTCATCCTTGGTCAACTATTACAGTGTGTGGCATGGACTCGTACCACGGCATGAATTCACAGAGCTTTGAAATCTTCACGTAGTCACTCACGTGACTCCGAAGTAAAATAGTAAGATTAAACGAGAACTTACCAGTTTGAAGTTTGATCTTTATTTTATGAGGAGTTACGATGAGGGATTACGTACCCTCCGCTCCCAACCCCTCCTCATAAAAGTCAGCTGGTAGTTCTAGTTTCTCGAATCTTACTATCTTCAGTTCAACAACTGTTATCTGTGACTTCACACCGCTGCTTTGAAGGTTGACGCGCATGCGGGCTGGCGAACTCTTCTTCACGTAATCCATCATCGTAACTCCTCATAAAATAAAGATCAAACTTCAAACTGGTAAGTTCTCGTTTAATCTTACTAATCTTCAACTCTTTGCAGTTTCTTGTAGCCTTGGGCCGAGCAGTCATCATATCGTGCTGTGGTGCATCCCGATAGGATGCTTTCCACGGTGCTTCTGCGGAAACCATTGGTGTGCTTCCTTGGTAGCAGCATCATCATGGTTGGACCAGGTAACATTGTTGGCGATCTATGGGAACTTGAAACTCTCAACCATATCCACCTCAACACCATTAATGCAGACTCCACCTTGCATGTACTCCACCTTGCATGTACTCCACCTTGCATGTACTCCACCTTGCTCCCTGAAGTTGATGACCACTTCTTCATTTTGCTTACATTGAGAGCTGTGGAACTACTACCCAACAGGTTCAGCAATAACATGAATATTTCATAAAGAAAACTGGAATATCCATGTTAATGCTTAACCTGTTGGGTCGTAGCTCCACAGCTTTATAAGTCAGGGACTAGAACTCAACATGTTCAGTTTAGTTTATTGTCACGCGTACCTAGGTACAGTGAAAAGCATTTGTTGCATACTTACCAGTCAGCGGAAAGACAAAACATGATTACAATCGAGCCATTTACAGTGTATAGGTACATAAGGGAATAATGTTTAGTACGAGGTAAAGTTAGCAAAGTCCGATCAAGGATAGTCCTAGGGTCACCAATGAGGTAGCCATGTTACAAAACTTACCTTCAGCGGCGCTGCAGTTCTGCCACTGGCCGTGTGCGCGAGTTTGGCGCCTTTGGGGGGGGGCGGGATTAAAATTCCGTTTTCTCCTGTCTGTCAGAGGCGGATTTCCTCAGGCTGCTAGCTGCTGAAGAATAACTGATCCGACTTCCGTTCCCAATTTTTTTTTTTTTAAATCGCGAGACAATTTAATAATTTGATTTAAATAAAAAGCGACTTCTAACACCCTCAATGCCTACAACGTGACGAATCGCAAGAACGGGACAAAACAAAGGGTAAGTCGTATATTTTACATATAAACTTGCTTCTTGGGATGGGTTTAATCTAATTTTACGTTGCGAAAATGTGATTTGGGCCCCATACGAACCGGCAGTGTTTTCCTGACGATATGGAGTTCAAATGCACCGCAACCGCAACGTTCCAATCGATCGCGTTCCAGAAAAACCCACTCGCAAGATGATTTAAATGCTCTTTCATCAATCATGTCATAAGATCATCTAAATCGTCTATATTTTGTGTTATTGTCTACCCATAGTCAATATTTTTATACTAAATATCAGTTTTAGTCCCATGTATTGTGCAAAAAAATAATAATTTTGATTATATTGAGCGTGTTTCTAGATTAATTTATGGGAATTAAACATCAAATTCCTTCCATCTGGCATATGAATTCATGACAATGAGATTTAAAAATCATGTTATATTGTGAATTATTGTGTGAATGGGATTAGTTTGTTATTTGGATACTTAGGCTATTTAAAAAAGATATCATTTTCTTAAGAAATGGAATCTACAGGACATTCTTAATGGGAAAGTAGTGGGCAGAAAGGCATGTCATGCGTGGTTTGAAGAGCAAAAACTTGTAGTTTACAATGCCAAAATTGAAAAGTTGAGGAAAAGCAAGGTGTACAGAGTTGTTTATTGGTTACAATCTGAGGAGTATGATGATGCTACTGATTATGATATGCCAATGTACCAGCTAGCAACTGATCTTCTCCATAAAGACTTGGTCTATTGCTAGAAATTGTAATTTATTTATCTATCTGTTACGAACTTACAGCATATAATACAATAATATTAAAGTTCTGATCTTGAGAATATCACATTTTTGAATTTTCAAGGCAGTCTGGGTGTTTATTACTATTTCCGTCACAATGGTCAATTTTGTAATTAACTACAATTAGGTAATTAACTAAATATATGCTTTAATTTCAGGTCATCCAAGTAAGATGTTTTATATTTGTTTCAGAATGCTTCAATCTATAATAACTGAAAATTTCATTCAGTTCTCTTAATTTTTAAGAAAGATGGGTTTTTGACTGTCCTCGATCACAGCTTTTGTGTTAAGTCAATGCAAAAGCAATAGGGAACAAGATGCTAATTTCCAAGTATGAAAATGGCCATAACTTTTTTACTACTGAAGATATGAAAGTACTGAAGATATGAAAGTGAATTAGGTGTCAAATTATCTGACAGTTATCTGACAGTGTCAAATGCTTTATCTGACAGGATAAATTGCAGACTTGATTTTTTAAATCTCAAAATTTTGTAACATTGTTAATAGTAGTTCAGCACCTCTCTCTGGTTGTGGTAAGATGATTCAGTTGCCTGATAACAGCTGGGAAGAAAATGTCCCTGATTCTGGAGGTGTGTGTTATCACACTTCTATACTACTTTCCTGAACACCTAAACTCATTAGAAACTCAACAGCCTGCAGAGGCTGGAACCTTGAGCAAAACACAAAGTGCTGGAGGAACTCATCGGATCGCACAGCCTCAGGGGAGGGAAAGGACAGATAATGTTTCAGATCAGGATCCTTCCTCACCTGTCCTCTCCAGAACGCATTTATTCTGATTTGATAACAATATGTCTTGTCTAGGCTTTGACAAAAAGTATCAGAGCTCATGACAACTTAGGCAACACGGACATACAAAGGTCACTGGATCGTAGCGGAAGGGACTCGACCTGTAATGTGGACTGCCATTTCAATCTTAAACCATCAGAGAGTTACAAATCCTTATACCAATGAGGGAGATAGTAGTTGCCTATTAAATGTGCTAAAATGGTGTGTGCATGGTTGTCAGCAGCTTGTACCACTATATCTTTGTCAGCGCCCGAAACATGGTGACACTTGTCAGTCACGGTGGTGCAGCGGTAGAGTTGCTGCCTTATAGCGAATGCAATGCCGGAGACCTGGGTTCGATCCCGACTATGGGTGCTGTCTGTGCGGAGTTTGTATGTTCTCCCCGTGACTTGCGTGGGTTTTCTCTGAGATCTTTGGTTTCCTCCCACACTCCAAAGACGTACAGGTTTGTAGGTTAATTGGCGTGGTAAATGTAAAAATTGTCCCTCGTGTTAATGTGCGGGGATCGTTGGTCGGCGCGGACCCGGTGGGCCGAAGGGCCTGTTTCTCTAACAGGGCTGAATCTCTAAACTAAACTTGTGTACTGCCTATGTGAGGTCTGCTATGATTTTATTGGGTTGTATGCAAAACAAATAATGTAACTGTACCCAGGTACATGTGACATTAAAGTATCATTGAATTATTGAAGGTAGTTGTCATGACACCTTGCTACTAAGTTCTCTATTTCATTCCTGGGCCCTTTCTTGTCATTGTTCGAAATCTGGCCCACTATGGCGGAATGGCCTGCAAACTTGTAAATGGAGTTAGAGCAGAATTTGGCCACACAGTTGTGAGTGCATAGAGTGTGAAACAAGGGTTGAGGAAACAGCCTTGTGGGACACCAGTGCTATGGTGGAGAACATACATGTTGGCAGCCGGTCCTTATTGACTGCAATCTATGTCAAGAAGTCAAGGAGCCAGCAGCAGGGGTGGGTGCTCAGTCCGAGATTCAGCAGTTTTGTGATGAGTTTGGTTGGAATTATAGTGCTGAATTTGGAGCTGTAGTCAATAAATAGGAGTCTGGTGTAGATGTCATCCAGATGTTCCAGGGATGAGTATGGAGCCAGGAAGATGTCTTCTGCTGAGGACCCGTTGCTGCGGTTGGTGAATTGCAGTGTATCAAGACTGTCTTGGAGGCTGAAATTGATGGTCTATGACCAGCTTCTCACTGCACTTCATGATGGTGGACGCCAGAGCCTCAGGAAAGTAGTCATTAAGGGATGCAGCCTTAAAGGCCTGTCTCACAAGTCTGCGGTCATTGTCGGTGATACAGGAGGTATCTACCGCTCGTGGACTGCCAGAGACCGCGTGTTCGGTCAAACGCACACCGCCGGGGCCGTGCGGCGTTTGTCCCAACACCGCACGGTGCTCACAAAAAGTCAACAATGTCCAAAAATAATTTCTTACCGCACAGCCGCCGCCAGTGAGGCACGAGTGCGGCACGGTCACCGACACAGCCGCCGCCAGTGCGGCACGAGCGCCATGAGTCGAACTCTCACCGCCACAGCCGCCGCCAGTGAGGCACGAGTGCGGCACGGTCACCGCCACATCCTCCGCCAGTGAGGCACGTGTGCGGCACGGGCGCCGCCATAGCCGCCACGGGCGCCGCCATCAGCACTACCGCCGCCACAGCCCCGCTTGTCTTTTATAAAGCAAATTTCTATAACACCGCAAGCTCGTGGGACCGGCCGTACTGAGATCACTCGGCCCCCGCGCAGCACCCGTGCGGCGCTCCCACGGCATCGGCTCGGCGCTCTCGCGGTTGACGTGCGGTCCCCTCTTCCGTCGACGCCGCGCTTCACCACCAATGACCGCAACACCGTGAGACAGAGCCTTTATTTTTCTATGGCACCGGGATGATGGTGGTCTCTTTAAAACAAATGTGAACTGTAGATTGTTGTGGGTACAGGTTCTTGATTCTTACTCCTCCAAAATATTCCAAATGGAAATTAAACTGGAGGTGGATTTAATCCGGAGGTTAAAGATGTTGGCAAATACTCCTGCTAGCCAGTCCATGCTAGTTAGATCTGATACATGCATTTACTCAATGGATAAGCAGAATTTGATAATTTAAAAAAAACACAAGGATCCTTATTCTATCACATAACTAGATTACAGCATGAAATTGTCCCTGAAGATCCCACAAGCTACAATGGGCATGTCGTTGCAAGTCTGACACTTCAGAGCAGCAGCTCTACCACCTATGCCACTGCTCACACATCATCTCTGACATTCTCTACCCAGGAGAATTTTAGAGGCGAGAACATTGGAGATGCATAAAATGGAAGCAGTTAACTTTTGTAAGAGTTGAAATAAAAACCATGGCGATCTGACATCGAAGTGTCATTGAGGTCAGGGCAAATTAGCCTTGATCATATTGAATGGTGGGACAGTCAACTCCTACTCCCATTTTCTTCAGAACATGTGTTTTCACCACACAGGAACAAATGGTTTATCTTTGACTAGCTGTAGATTCAAATGGAGTGTAGCCAGTCTGAAAAGATGCAGGCAATTGTGAAGGCAAACAAACCTGAAACTACTGCTAAACTTCATTAATTCTTGCACATAATAAAGCCCCAGCACGGTTTTTTTTTGCTGTATCTTGCAATTCAGCCTGATATCCCTACATTTAGTGAAGCAAGATGAAAAGTGGAATTTGGAACAATGATTAGTGAAAAATATATTAACTCTTGCAAGAAGAATCAATGAACGAGTCCTCCTTGAACAATATTATACAAAGTTGCGAGTGACGTTGCAAATTATGGATTGTTAGCATTAAGGCTCTGGCTTACCTGTTTGCGGTCATCGGCGGTGAAGCGCGGCGTCGCCGGTAGCGAGGACCGCGCGGCAACGGCGAGAGCGTCGAGCCTATCTACCGGAGCGCCGCACGGATGCTGCGCGGGGGCCGAGTTAATTCAAACACGGCGGGTCCCACGTGCTTGCGGTAAGTAAAAAAAGGGCGGGCCGACTGCGATGACGTCGGCCCGCCGCACGTGACTCACCAGCGGCGGCTATGGCGGCGGCCATCCTGATCGCGGCGCTGTAGCGGTGGCTGTGCCTGCGGCCGTGCAGCACACGTGCCTCATTGGCGGCGGCACGTGCGTCACTGGCGGAGGCTGTGGCAGTGGAGGTTTGACGCACGGCGCTCGAGCCACACTGGCGGCGGCCCGTGCGAGCGGCCGTGCCGCACTCGTGCATCACTGGTGGAGGTTGTGCGGTGAGTATTTAGTTTTGGACATTGTCGATTTTATTTTAGCACCGCGCGGTGTTGGGAACACCGCCGCACGGCCCGGGAATTGTACTTTCTCACGAGTGCGCGGTCTATGGCGGCAGATTCCTCCCGTTTCGCCGCCATAGACCGCAGACTCGTGAGACAGGCCTTTTAATCAAGTCTGCACTGGATGTGTCGATTAAGAAATCAAATTGCACTCATATCAGTACACACTGAAAATTGTACAATAAACATTACAAAAACAAGTATGACAAAGGTGCTTGTTTAACATTCAGACCGATTCGCAAACCTTTTGTTGAACTATATAATAGTAAGATTATACGAGAACTTACCAGTTTGAAGTTTGATCTTTATTTTAGGTGGAGTTACGTTGAGGGATTACGTGAAGAACCCGCCAGCACGCATGCGCGTCAATCTTCAAAGCAGCGCTGTGAGATCATAGATAACAGTTGTTGAACTAAACATAGTAAGATTAGAGAAGACTAGAATACCAGATGACCTTTATGATAGAGGGTTGGGAGCGGAGGGCACGTAATCCCTCAACGTAACTCCTCATAAAATAAAGATCAAACTTCAAACTGGTAAGTTCTCGTTTAATCTTACTATTTTACTTCGGAGTCACATGAGTGACTACGTGAATATTTCAAAGCTCTGTGATTTCATGCTGTAGAAACGAGTCCACACGTCACACACTGTGTTAATTGACCAAGGAGGAGTGAAAATACAATGCATTCAGACATGACATAGTTTTAAAGCATGCTGATGCTTTTATTTCAAAAAAGAAATAATAATGACCCCTAACACTCGGGGTAAATTATAAGACAGATTGTAGAATAGAATCTGCAAACACCCCTGGCCTGGTAATGGGTTTGTCATAGAATAACTGAAACGTTATTTCACTAGACCATCCTGCCGCTGCAAGGATGTGGTCCATAGGAACTTCCAACCCTTTGATATAATGTAGCAAATGGGTGACTACACATAAACAAAGGTCCATGGGATATGCTACAAATTCCAATCTGAGACCTGATGCCCCTGGTCTGTGTTTGATTCATTCATACACGTAGAAAATGATTTTATTAGCAGATGTTATCATTGTGTCCAGTTGCAATTTATGTAGCGACTGGACCCTTTGCGCTGAAACTAGCACCATAAGCATAACTACTTTATAAGTTAGCTTGACCAGTGACAGGGATGTTGCTGGGGCCCACCCCCGAAGCAGCGTCAGTACAATGCCTATATCCCAAATCTCGGAGTATCGAGGTCTGGGAGGTTTGGTATTAAAAATACCCTTCATGAGTTTTGACACGAGTGCGTGAGACCTGACAGCGTGGTGTCCCAACCCTAGCCATAAATATGAAGATAGTGCGCTTCTGGCACAATTAATGGCACTGTAACCCAATCCTTCCTCAAAATAAAGACTGGACTAAAACTCTAACACATCTGTCACACATGCTGTGTTATACATGATATTAGACCGTAAGCAGAACTTCTCCCATTTCCTAATATAGGAGATATATTGTTTCTTGATAGTATCCCTCCAAGATGCTTTGATCATGTTCGATCCGTCAGTCCAAGCCCAAGATAAGGTCTCTTCAGACTCTGCAAATTAATAAATTTATCCGGTCATGGCAAGGGGGACTTTTCCCTATTACAGGATGAACCAGCAAATCAGAGCGTTTAGAAATGGTCATACAGGGTTCTGATATCATACCAAGAACCAAAAGGAACCATGGCTGAGTAGGCCAGTCAGGTACTACCAAGATACCTGATGCAGTGTCCTGTTGGATCTTTTGTAAGACCCGACTGATGAGGCAGAAGGGAGGAAATGCATAGAAAAACAACTCTCCCCAGTGGAGCGAGAACGCATCCATCGCCGCTGCCCCAGGGTCTGGCTCCCATGAAACATACATTGGCAATTTGTGATTAAGCCTGGATGCAAATAGATCGATATCTGGCGTTCCATACTGAGCGATAATGCCGGCGAAAACTTTGCGGTCCAACATCCACTCGATGTTGTCATTACATTTTCGTGACCTGGTGGCCGCCACTATATTAAGCTTACCTGGAAGGTAGGTAGCTGACACCCAAATATTTATTTTAATGCACCAGTGCCAAATAAGGTTAGCCAAATAATCACAGGATACCGACTTAATTCCACCCATGTGATTAATATATGCCACCGCAGTGGTGTTGTCAACCTGAAGTTGAACGTGTAAATGGT
Source organism: Malacoraja senta (assembly GCA_038087875.1). Lineage (NCBI taxonomy): Eukaryota > Metazoa > Chordata > Chondrichthyes > Rajiformes > Rajidae > Malacoraja > Malacoraja senta. Next base: position 106,238,741 of record CM075977.1, read on the forward strand.
GCATTTCTGTACAGTAAGCCTTTAGCCCATAAAATGCTCCCAACAACTCTAAATAATTAATACCATGTGACTTGAATAATGATGATTCATGTACATTCCATCTGCCACCACAACTAGAGATGGTATTAGTAGCACCCCAACCTTGGGCGCTAGCATCGGTTTGTAAAAATAACCGAAGGGCTGCTGATTACAACGGTATTGGAACAATGCCGAATGTTGAGTATCCACCATTGCAATTCAGAAATAGCACTGGCTGGTAACCGTATAGGTCGGTCAAAATGACCAGCATGATTTTTGAGTGCTTGCACTCTTGCACGTTGTAAATTTTGATAATGCAAGGGTCCAAATTGTGCGGCTGGAAATGCGGCCACTAATTTGCCAATTACCCTGGCTACTTGTCGAATAGATGGCTGCTTAACAACAACAAGGTTGTAGCAGGCCTCTACTAATTCCAATCTCTTGCCCGAGGGCAGAGTCACAGACATGTGAACAGAGTTAACAGTAATCCCTAAATAATCAATTACCGTGGATGGTGTTAACTTAGATTTAACTGGATGGTTGAGAAACCCCAATTTCTCAAACAAGTGTTTAGTGGCTGAAACAGCTAATTTAGCTAATTCCAGAGTTTTCCCAATGATTAAAATATCATCGAGGTAAGCCATGACAATATATTTCTGAGCTCTATGAAACGCAAGTACCGGTTTTAATATTTTGGTGAATAATCTGGGGGCTGAAGTTAACCCATTAGGCAATGCCTTAAACTGCCACAGTTGCCCCATCCAGTTAAATTTCAAATACCTTCGGTGATCCCTATGAATGGGTACCGAATAGTATGCATCTTTGAGGTCGATGCATGCCATAAAGCATCCTTTGGAAATCAAATGTTTGGCAGTAACAAAGGTTTCCATTTTAAAATGTTTATACTGCACAAAAGCATTTAGCTCAGACAAATCAAGGATGATGCGGCATCTACCATCTTTCTTTTTCCTTGTAAAGATATTAGAAACAAATTCGTGAGGGTCATGCCGTGACCTCTCAACTACACCTTTTGAATGTAACTTCAATATTTCTGCATGCACAACCAAACGTTCCTGCTGAGAAAGCCTAAAAGTCTGGTTAGGTGTAGGTGGCAATGAATTGTGAAGGAACTCAATTTTATAACCCTGTATACTGTGCAGTATGAATGGGTCAGATGTTATTGAACTCCATGCATTCCAAAACAAGTGTAATCTTCCACCAACATGGAAATAATCTACACACCCCATGTTCCGGAAGGAACCAGACCCACCTACCTCCATGGTTACTAGTGGGTTTGTGATTACTTCTTCCGCCCCCGAGTTCTGGGGGGTAGAGGTGCTGGAATGTGGGAATGGTGCATCTTCCAAGAAGGTCGCTCTGGGCCTTGGCCTAAAAAAGACCTATGTCCAGAATATGCAGCCTTCGAGCTTTCACCAGCCTCGGGATATCGTTTTCTGCTGGTGGATGTATAGGGATGCGGCCGCCGAAATTGATAGGTCTTGCTGGTTGACGGCAGCTTCATCAGGCCGACCGCCTTTGCCTCTTCATCAAGGTCTTTGACCTGTTTCGGTAGGTTATCCCCGAATAACAAATTTGGCAGCTGGATATTGCTTGCTTTACACAACCCTGCAAACTTAGGGTTTAGGGCTGGTCGGATGGCACTTTTTCTAAAACAGTTTATCTCAAAATGAGCATTGCACATAAGTGCTAGCGAATCTTGCTGCTCATCCGACAAAGGTCCTCTATCGACAGACCTGGCAAATGCCATTATACCCGAAGCCACTAATCTGAGAATTCTTTGGATTTTGATTTCTTGGGCCCTGATGCCCCCTCCAATGTATCCCCAGTTTGAATTATTTACCGCTGGGACATTCAGCGATGTACAATTTGCAGGTGCCATGTATTTGGCGGCTGTTTCAATCATCGCCTGCTCCTGCAGCTGGTGAGATGTAAGGTAATTGATACTCTCAGCCAGTTGTTCCTGCAACGGTTCCCTGGTTTGCGAGCGGACTGCGAATCTGGTAACCATGGCAGGTAGTGTTCGAGCTTCGTGCACCCCAAACATACTTGAAATGTCTTCAGCCATTTCCCCGAATTCGGAGTCAGCCCAGTACTGGCTCCGTATACTCCCCTCCGAGGAGAGAGAGACATTGTTCAGCCCTGCTCGAGGGGCTGCCGTGGACTTAGGGGACCCACGCAGACTCTGCTGGAGCATATCATGCTGGAGCATTTTCTCCAGTAAACGCTCCATTCGAGCTAAACGCCCTAGGGCGCTATCCATCGAAGGAGGTGAATTTTCCCAGCCTGACTCATCCGAGTCCACAGGCCAGTCCATTTTACGTTTGGCTTTACCCCCTTTTTGGAGAACCACTGCCGATACTGTAGGTACCAAGTCGGAGGTCACTGACGGCATTGTCAGTGACTCAGGTGGAGAATTTGACCGCCCCAGGCTGCCCGCATTTTCGCGGTCCTCCGCAGCCTGTTTTGTCGCGGTCCGTTTAGACTTGGACCTTAATTTTTCCATTTTCCTGGAAATCCAACGTCCTGTAAACGAATTTGCAGGAGAAACGACCTCAGAATAAGTGAAACTTACCTGGAGCGTCCTTTTAAACTTACAGCTGTAGGAGCCGCGCTCCTACCAGCCGGTTGCTGCGCCATGCGTTAGACGATATGACGCGCATGCGTGCTGGCGGGTTCTTCACGTAGTCACTCACTTGACTCCGAGGTAAAATATGCCACACTCCATCATAAGTTGATGAATTATGAATGTATGGAATTTTGAAGGTGGAATGAAAGCAGTCAAAACTGAAAGAAAATTATGACACAGATCATAGACCGAGACAATTGAAACACCATTTAGTGTGTTAAACTCTCTGCAAACCTGACATTCAGAAACGGGCGCAGAAATCCAGCTACTGGAAGAAGTCAATGGGCCAGCAATGTGGAGGGAAAGGGACAGTCGGCATTTGAGGCTGAGACCTACATCTGGATCGAATTGAACTTCACAGACCTCCTCACCCGCTGTGTTTGTGGTGCAGTGGCACAACTGGTAGAGTGGCTGCCTAACAGCACCAGAGATCCAAATGTGATCCTGACCTCGGGTGCTGTATGTGTGCAAAGTCAGCATGTTCTCCCTGTGACCACAGAGGCTTGATCTGGGTGCTCCAGTTCCCTCTCACATCTCAAAGAAGTGCAGGTTTGCAAGTTAATTGGGCACTGTAAATTGTTCCTGGTATGTAGGGAGTGGATGTGAAAATGGGACACTAAAGAACTATTGTCAATGGATTATCAATTGTTGGCGTGGATTCAGTGGACTGAAGAACAGTGACAGAGGGTCACCTTCCATAATTATTCGGATGATAACATTCAAAATCAGGTTCTTTATTCTCTACGAGTTCTTGTATTCCCATCTATATGATGCGATTTTGCTGAATAGCTCATTCAAATTGAAATTTAAAATCTACAATGTGAGAGAGCATTTCTAACGTGAATAGTAAAGCGATCATAAATTCCATCTTTGGACTCCTCGTTTAAAGTTTCTAGATACCACTGGTGCATCTAACTAATATTAATTACATTTATTTGATATGCAACCAAAATATGCCTTGGGTCACTTTCCCAAAGTGTGATGTTGTTTGCTGTCTGATGTTAAAATTAAATTCTGGGCAATTGATTCAATTGAAATAGACTTTTGAATTTTTCACGGCAAGCTGGGTGTAGATAGTAATAGTTGCCAAAATATTAAATATGTTTTATAATTAGTGAGCAGTGTAACGTAGAACAAATTTCCACACCTATCATAGAATAAGAATGAAAGCTGTCTGACTAAGGATTAATGTGTAGAAATAGTCTTCCTCGTTTAGGTAGTAATAAAATAGTTTTTTTTAATAAAGGAACATATTAAAAGGAAATAACTGTCAAGGTGTGCCTAAAGCATTGCATGGTTCCGAAGCAATTTGTGATTTAATTAGATTTGCTGAGGTACAGGAGCGATCACTGAGACATACACGCTTCTATCCTTAAAGGTACAGCTTTCAATACACTCTGGAGGAAATGTTGTTCTTTTCAAACCATTGGATGACTTACAGTATCTGACAGAGTTCAGGCCAGTATCAATAGAGAAATAATTAGTACAGAAAAGTCTTAAGGAAAATCATGATCTGTTCAGTGACTTCTTCCAGAACTCCATTCTTCACCCAAAGAATTGTCATTTTTAGCATTGTTTCCTAGCTTTTGTTTCTGGAATAAATATGATATTACTCGAGTAGTACGTAGGAAATTATTATCAAGTTTGCCCTATACCAATACAAGAGTCACATGACACAATGATCATGGAATAGTAAGATTAAACGAGAACTTACCTAAGTTTGAAGTTTGATCTTTATTTTATGAGGAGTTACGTAGGTGATTACGTGAAGAACCCCGCCAGTGCGCCTGCGCGTCAATCTTCAAAGCAGCGGTGTGAAATCACAAAAAACAACAACCGAAGTAATATAGTCTCATAATAAAACGAGTAATACAAGAACTTCCATCTGACCTTTATGATAGAGGGTAGGGTCGTGGTGGGCACGTAATCACCTACGTAACTCCTCATAAAAGAAAGATCAAACTTCAAACTTAGGTAAGTTCTCGTTTAATCTTACTATTTTACTTCGGAGTCACGTGAGTGACTACGTGAAGATTTTAAAGCTTTGTGATTTCATGCCGTGGATCAATCCCGGCTTCTCACTGCATAGATTGACTCGGAACGAGAATAATCAATCATGCATTCATAATAACATTTGTACCACAAATGCAGTAATTCATTTTTAATAATGAAATTAATCAGATCCCCTTTAAACCAAAGGAATTTACACAGAACTTAAAATAGTTTCTGCAAACAACCCCGCATTAACAATAGGCCGATGGTAAAAATGTTGAAACATCAACTCATTGGTCCACCCGGCGGCTGCGAGGATATGGTCGACGGGGACGTCTTTCGCCCAGGCCGCCGACATTGCTGCTGCCCTAGTCGAGTGAGACGTAAAAACATCAGTGTTAATACCAGCAGCTTTTAAGACTTCTTTTATCCCTCTGGAAATAGTCTGTACTGAAACTCTCTTGTGTGGTTTCTTGTGTGTGATCAACAACCCAGTTTCCATATTTCTTAAAGTCTTTGTGACCTCAATGTATTGTAACAAATATGTTTTAACACAGAGACAAGGATCATTTGGATATGCTGCTAGCACAATTTTAAATCCTGTCACACCTGGCCTACTTTGCTTTAGTAGGTCATAGATATAGAATGTAACCTTGTCTTCAGTTACTTCCATCCTGTCTATTTGTAATTTCCCAAGTGTTTGCACTCGTTGTGCTGTCACTAATGCCATTAGCATGACTACTTTCATACTGAGCTTGGCCAAAGGTAAAGACACACTTGGTGACCATTCACAAAGTAGTTTCAGCACCACACTTACATCCCAGATTGTCATGTACCTAGGTTTTGGTGGTCTGGAATTCAAGATTCCTTTCATTAGTCTGGAAACAAGTGGGTGTGACCCAATTGGGTTTATTTCTGAATCCAGAACCAAATATGAGGACAATGCACTTCTGGCTGAATTAATTGCACTATAACTCAGACCTTTATCATAATAAAGTTTTGACAGAAATTCTACAACATCTGAAATATCTGCAGTACTATATTCCACATTTTTCGGTACACAGAATTCTTCCCATTTCTTAATATAAGAAAGGTACTGTTTTTGAGTGCTCTTCCTCCAGGCTGCCGTAAGCATGTCCACAGTACGCTCAGACAGTCCTCGCCCCAAAAAAGGCCTTCTTAAAACATGCAAATCAACAAACCCAAACGATCATATAATGGATGTTGTTCCCCTGTTACAGGGTGCAGCAATAGATTCTTTCTTTTTGGGACTTTCATCAATTTCTGTGATGTTAATTCTAATATCAATGGATACCATGGTTGCGTAGGCCAATCTGGTACTACTAATACCCCTGAAGCAGCACCTTGCCTGATTTTAAGCAAACATTGGCTTATGAGGCAGAAAGGTGGAAATATATATGAAAACATACCACCCCAATGTAGCGAGAAAGCATCAATCGCCACTGCTCCTGGATCTGGTTCCCATGACACATATCTTGCTAGCTGATGATTCAGCCTAGATGTGAACAAGTCGATGTCGGGCATTCCGAATCTGATTACTATATCATTGAATACCTCTTGATTCAACATCCATTCTTTATTATCATGGAACTTTCGTGACCTGGTGTCTGCTATCGTATTCATTCTACCTGGTAGATGGATAGCTGAAATCGAAATATTCTTTTCAATACACCAAGACCAAATTAGATTAGCCATTTTGTCACATGACACAGACTTGATTCCACCCATATGATTAATATAGGCAACTGCTGTTGTGTTATCAATTTGAACTTGAACATGCTTATTAGTTGTGTTAGAACAGTAAGCTTGGAGCCCATAGAAACATCATAGAAGCTCCAAATAGTTAATTCCCCATGTCTGCAGTAACAATGACTCTTCCTGATTTCATCTGCCTCCGCAGCTAGATGTTAAGTCAGTTGCACCCCATCCTAGTGCACTGGCATCAGTTTGTAATATCATGGAAGGTTGTTCAATCAGCACTTTGCTGGAACTGCTTGAGACATGTAGAATCCACCACTGCAGATCAGAAACAGCATTTGTTGTAAGTTGCATGGTTCTATCAAAATGACCAACATGCATTCTCAGTGCCTGTTCTTTAAGTCTCTGCAGCTGTTGATAATGTAATGGTCCGAATTGGACAGCTGGGAATGCTGCTACTAATTTTCCCAGTACACGAGCCACCTGTCTAATTGAGGGGTTTTGCTCGTTTAGGAGATTACTGCAATCTTTAATCAAATCCACCCTTTTTTCCCTGGGCAAAGTAATATTCATTTGGACTGAATCAATTGTGAACCCCAAATAATTAATAGAGGTACATGGTGTTAACCTAGATTTCTTTGGATGAATTAGAAACCCCAAACTTTCAAAAGTTGATTTCACAACTGCAACAGATGCTTCTGTTTTGTCTTTCCTATAATCAAGACATCATCCAAGTATGCCATTAGTACATGCCCCTGGCTTCTCAGCAAGCCCAGAATTGGTTTTAACAATTTTGTGTATATTCTGGGTGCAGATGTTAACCCATTAGGCAGAGCTTTGAACTGCCACAACTGGTTCATCCATTTAAATTTAAGATACTTCCAGCTTCTGAATGAACAGACACTTTAAAATGTTAAAAACACTGAGTGGTGATGGGTGGTGTAAAAGATTGTGATTATGGTCATGTTAAGAATTAAAAGTCATAAAATCAATGTGTGAAATGTGATTCTTATTTTTCAAAGTCTCTCATAGGAAACAATGAGCGTATAGAGCCCAGGTAGAGGGGGAGAAAGGGACGTACACTCACAGAGGCAGAGTCTCTCAGCCTGTGTGAGAGGGAGGGAGGGAGAGAGAGAGACACACACACAAGGTGGATGTGAAATCTCACCTACCTGTTTCAGTGACAGGCACCCGCAGCCAGTGAATGAAGCCACCCCCATCTGTCTCCCCTCCTCTCCCTCCACTCTCCACCCTCTCTCCTCCACCCAACCCCCTCACCCCCCCCCCTCCCCCAATTTGGAAATGTCATCCCATCACCCATTCCTTCTCTCCAGAGATGCTGCCTGCCCTCTGAGTTAAAGAGTTCCCACTTGCTGCAGCAAAACAGGCCAGTAAACACAATACTCATAGATAATATACTAAACAAAGAAAATATATATTACAAAATCCAGTATTATTGCAAAAATCCCAAAGTCCTTAGTGCAACCAAGGCAGTTTGTAGTTCATAGTTTAGTTAGCATTGGTTGCGTTCAAAAGCCCGATGGTTGTTGGGAAGAAGCTGTTCTTGAACCTGGAGGTCATGGTTTTCAGATTCTTATACCTTCTGCTCAGCAGGAATGAAATGAGAGCATGGCCAGGGTAGTGTGGGTCCATGACAATGCTGGCTGCCTTTTTGAGGCAGCACCTCCTATAGAACCTTTTGATTCAGTAAAGTTCAGTAAAGAGATCGGGAATCTGGCATCATGGCTTGACAATAAAACCCAGCCTTTAACATCCGCATAATGAAAGAGTTGGTGTTGTCCTACGGAACAGGGGTGCAGGAGAGGTGAACACAACCCTGTCTTCTTCAACAGCACTGGTAGAGATGGCTTCTGGACGTGACTGGCAAACCTCAGATTAGGCTGCCATGAAGTGTCATAAAATGTTCTCACGCTGTTCCTCAATACTGGTTTGTCTTAAGGTTGTGAGCTCAGTTCCAAATACACAAAATTTATATATAAACTTAAAGCAATTTTTTCTTTTCTACCCACTCTGTCACCTTATCAATAACTTGCTTAACTTTGTTAAGCAGAATTTGTCTTAAAAAAGTCTAAGTAACTGATATTTCTGTCCCTGATTATTGTTTCTAAAAAGAGTTCCCACGGTAGACTCACGAGTCACAAAGGTAAACGCACGGGCCACTACGTTCTTACAACGAGTTTAAAATGTTTCAAATTTTAACCTCAAGAGTACATTTTACTCGTGGAAAAGTTCAAACATGTTTGAACTTTTGCAAGAGTTAACAAGTTTCACGGGTACCTCCCGTTAGCGCCAAGAGTCGCTAAGTTGCGTCCACGAGTTCCGACATTCCCGCTACGTTAATTGTACGTGATTACCACGAGTTAAATTTGTTTTAAACTCGGGGTCACTCGTGGGTCAACTCGCACAGTGAGACAGACCTTTAAGTTGGGTAATTGTATATTACTTGGTTTGCAGAGTGCTGCGAATTTTGGATTCATAGTAGGCCGTATAACACTTTTCCTCAGACAATTGACCTCGAAGTGGGAGCTGCATAGCAACCCCAGTGCTTCCTGATGCAACTCCGTCATCTCTTGGCTTTTATCTGCTATTCTGGCAAAAGCAGTAATTCCAGAACCCAGCAGCTTTAATATTCTCTGCAATTTTAATTCTTGAGTTCTCATAGTCATACTCAATTGATTCCAGATGATTTGATTCACTGCTGGTGCTTTCAGCAACACACAGTTGCTTCGGGTCTCATGCTTTTTTGCAGTATCATCCATCTCCTGCTGTTCCAGCTGATGGGAAACCAAGTAATTTATTAAGGAGGCCAGCTCATCTCCTAGTGGCTCTCCTGACCCTGACGGGGCAGCGAATCGTCCTGCCAGTGGTGGAATATCTGGTATCTGCAGTTCTTCACCTTGTATAGCCTCACCGTCAGAATCGGGGTCTGAACTCTCATGACCCATAGCACTCTCCTCATCTCTGAGGGTGCATTCCATCAGCCCTGTGCCAGATGCTGTTAGGCTGCTTCCAGCAGCTGGTATTTCAGTACACTCTTCCCTGAGTGTACTTTGCTCCAACAGCCTATGCAGAAGGCTTTTCATCTGGCTAATACGCACAAAGGCAGTATCTGACCCTGGAGCTTCCATTGCCTGGGACTCCTCCTCCGTGGGCCGTCTGGATTTAAACTTGGCCTTTCGCCCGACAGGCGCTGACTGAGTTTTTATCAGCCCCAGGTCCACAGTCGCTATGCTCACCGCTGGCGACTGTACCGGGGTTAGAGGTGGCTGGCTTGTACCCGGAGATTCCCGACTTTCTGCCGGTTGAATCGCACGCCTCTTCCCCCTGCCCGTTTTTTCCATGGCGTTCTGTGGAAAAATCCCATAGACCCACAGAAAACGGATCTGGAAATACTTTAAAAAGTTTCTACTTACCTTGTAGTTGTAAAAACTACAAACCACTGGAGGAGCTCTGCTCCTCACGTCCGTTTGCGTCAAGGCGTCTGACGTAATGACGCACAGGCACACTGGCGGGGTTCTTCACGTAGTCACTCACGTGACTCCGACGTAAAATACTGTCTAACCACTGTCTTCTTTGTGGTTGGCACAGTGGCGCACTGGTAGAGTTGCTGCCTTACAGCACCAGGGCCCCAAGTTCAATCCTTACTGTGTGTGCTATATGTATGAAGCTTATATGATCTTCCTGTAACCATGTGGATTATCTGCGGGTGCTCCTGTTTCCTCCCACATTCCAAAGAAGTGCAGATTTGTAGGTTAAATGGCTTCAGTAAATTCCCTCTTGTGTGTTGGATGTGACAGTGGGATAATATAGAACTAGTGTATGGGTGATCTTTTGATAGTGCGGAACCGCTTGGCCGAGGGGCTTGTTTCCATGCTATAGCTCTAAACTCTAAACATTAATGCATTGAAATCATTATCAACAAGTATAAATCATTATTAATAAATCCATTGCAAATTCCAAGAGGTAAAAGGACTTATCAAAAATGATAAACAGATACATGTTATTTATTATTCTTAATTATTAAAGATAAGTTGGTGCAATTAGAATATTCAATGTTTAAATATGTTGGACTGATAATTATCTTAACTGATGCTTGAAAAGATTCATATCTGACCGGTTGATGGTTTTGTGGCTGTTGAAGGCGTTAGTACACAGAATTGGGGCAGCTTACACCCCAGTGGTATGAATATTGACTTCTTTAACGTCAAGTAACCCTTGGTTTCCCTCTCTCTCCATCCCTCCCCCTTCCCAGTTCTCCGACCAGTCTGACTGTCTCCGACTACATTTTATCTCTGTTTGTTTTGCTGTTACCTTCTCCCAGCTAACAATGTTCTATTCAACATTTTCCTTATTCTCCATCCCCTTTGTCTCGTTTTCACGCTTTATGCTTCCTTATCTCTGTATCTCCCTCTACCCTGACTTCAGTCTGAAGAATGGTCTCGAGCCGAAACATCACACTATCCTTTTCTCCAGAGATGCTGCCTGTCCTGCTGAGTTACTCCAGCATTTTGTGTCTATCTTTGGTTTAAACCAGCATCTGCAGTTCCTTTCTACACAGAATAACATGTCAGTTGGATTACCATTCAGATTATTTAATAGACCCATGATGAATAGACATTATTCCAGGGCTCATACTGTAATGCTCCAGCTCATCAACTCTGACTTTGGTGTGTCTAGATGGAGAGAAAGAGATTAGTTAAAATAAATGTAGGTCCCTTGCAGTCAGAAACAGGTGAATTGATCATGGGGAACAAGGACATGGCAGACCAATTGAATAACCATAACCATATAACCATATAATCATTACAGCACGGAAACAGGCCATCTCGGCCCTTCAAGTCCGTGCCGAACATTTTTATTTTTTTTTTATTTTTAAATAAATACTTCCCCCTAGTCCCATCTACCTGCACTCAGACCATAACCCTCCATTCCTTTCCCGTCCATATACCCATCCAATCTATTTTTAAAGGATAAAATCGAACCAGCCTCCACTACTTCCACTGGAAGCTCATTCCACACAGCTACCACTCTCTGAGTAAAGAAGTTCCCCCTAATGTTACCCCTAAACTTCTGTCCCTTAATTCTCAAGTCATGTCCCCTTGTTTGAATCTTCCCTACTCTCAATGGAAAAAGCTTATCCACGTCAACTCTGTCTAACCCGCTCATAATTTTAAAGACCTCTATCAAGTCCCCCCTTAACCTTCTGCGCTCCAAAGAATAAAGACCTAACTTGTTCAACCTTTCTCTGTAACTTAGTTGCTGAAACCCAGGCAACATTCGAGTAAACTATTAGAATAACTACTTTGGTTCTGTCTTCACTAAGGAAGACATAAATAATCTGCCGGAAATAGCAGGGGACCGCGGGTCAAATGAGATAGAGGAAGTGAGTGAAATCCAGGTTAGCCGGGAAGTGGTGTTAGGTAAATTGAATGGATTAAAGGCCGATAAATCCCCAGGGCCAGATAGGCTGCATCCCAGAGTACTTAAGGAAATAGCCCCAGAAATAGTGGATGCATTAGTGATAATTTTTCAACTCCTTAGATTCTGGAGTAGTTCCTGAGGATTGAAGGGTAGCTAATCTAACCCCCCTTTTTAAAAAGGGAGGGAGAGAGAAAATGGGGAATTACAGACCAGTTAGTCTAACATCGGTAGTGGGGAAACTGCTAGAGTCAGTTATTAAAGATGGGGTAGCAGCACATTTGGAAAGTGGTGAAATCATTGGACAAAGTCAGCATGGATTTATGAAAGGTAAATCATGTCTGACGAATCTTATAGAATTTTTCAAGGATGTAACTAGTAGAGTGGATAAGGGAGAACCAGTGGATGTGTTATATCTGGACTTTCAGAAGGCTTTCGACAAGGTCCTACATAAGAGATTAATATACAAACATAAAGCACACGGTATTGGGGGTTCAGTATTGATGTGGATAGAGAACTGGCTGGCAAACAGGAAGCAAAGAGTAGGAGTAAACGGGTCCTTTTCAGAATGGCAGGCAGTGACTAGTTGGGTACCGCAAGGCTCAGTGCTGGGACCCCAGCTATTTACAATATATATTAATGAATGGGACGAGGGAATTGAATGCAACATCTCCAAGTTTGCGGATGACACGAAGCTGGGGGGCAGTGTTAGCTGTGAGGAGGATGCTAGGAGGCTGCAAGGTGACTTGGATAGGCTGGGTGAGTGGGCAAATGCATGGCAGATGCAGTATAATATGGATAAATGTGAGGTTATCCACTGGTGGCAAAAACAGGAAAGTAGACTATTATCTAAATGGTGGCGAATTGGGAGAAAGGGAGATGCAACGAGACCTTGGTGTCATGGTACACCAGTCATTGAAAGTAGGCATGCAGGTGCAGCAGGCAGTGATGAAAGCGAATGGTATGTTAGCATTCATAACAAAAGGACTTGAGTATAGGAGCAGGGAGGTTCTACTGCAGTTGTACTGGGTCTTGGTGAGACCACAACTGGAGTATTGCATACAGTTTTGGTCTCCAAATCTGAGGAAAGACATTCTTGCCATAAAGGAGTAGAAGGTTCACCAGATTGATTCCTGGGATGTCAGGACTTCCATATGATGAAAGACTGGATAGACTCGGCTTGTACTCGCTAGAGTTTAGAAGATTGAGGGGGGATCTTATAGAAACTTACAAAATTCTTAAGGGGTTGGACAGGCTAGATGCAGGAAGATTGTTCCCGATGTTGGGGAAGTCCAGGACAAGGGGTCACAGTTTAAGGATTAAGGGGAAATCCTTTAGGACCGAGATGAGAAAAACATTTTTCACACAGAGAGTGGTGAATCTCTGGAACTCTCTGCCACAGAAGGTAGTTGAGGCCAGTTCATTGGCTATATTTAAGAGGGAGTTAGATGTGGCCCTTATGGCTAAAGGGATCAGGGGGTATGGAGAGAAGGCAGGTACAGGATACTGAGCTGGATGATCGGCCATGATCATATTGAATGGCGGTGCAGGCTCGAAGGGCCGAATGGCCTACTCCTGCACCTATTTTCTATGTTTCTATGTTTCTATGAGAGGTACTTGGTTGGCAGCAGGTATGTGCAACTGGCCGAGGACAAGAGTTCATGAAGAAACAGGTACAATATTAAGGTTAAAAAGGCACAATATCTTTTTCTTCGAGAGTAGACAATCACAACCATGGAGAGGTAATCTGCAAATGTATCAGTCTGAAGAAGGGTCTCGACCCGAAATGTCACCTATTCCTTCGCTCCATAGATGCTGCCCCACCCGCTGAGTTTCTCCAGCATTTTTGTCTACCTGCAAATACATAGATCTGTCAAGAAACCTAAGGGATGGGTGCTCCTCAATAATCCCATTGCATCCTCAGAAATTGATATACATAGACCATAGACCATAGACCAATGAACATTACAGAAACAGGCCCTTCATCCCATAATGTGTGCCAAACATGATACCAAGATAAACTAATGTCATCATCCTGGCATGAGCCTTATCCCTCCATTCCTGCATACTCATGTGCCTATCAAAAAGCCTCTTAAACATCACTATCATGTCTGCCTCCACCACCACCCAGGGCAGCACCCACCAACCTCAGTGTAAAAAACTTGCTCCACACATCACCTTTAAACTTTGCCTCTCTCTCCTTAAATTTATGCCCTCTCATATTTTGAATGAATTAATTAATATTTATTATCCAAGTATTCACATACAAGGAATTTGCCTTGGTGCTCCACCCACAAGTGACAGTTTGGAATGACACATAAAACATTTAAAAAATATATTTGACATTTCCATCGTGGGAAAAAGTTTTCCTACTCTATGACTCTCAAAATTGTACAACAAACAGATTACTTTACAAAAGAAGACACATAGTGCCAAGGGAGTCAAGAAGTATCTCAAAAGAACATGGCTAGACAACAGTTCGGGTCAGGACCCTTCTTCGTTTTCTCCTCTGATGCTGCCTGACCCGCTGAGCTACTCCAGCACTGTGTCTTTTTTTGTAAACCAGCATCTACAGTTCCTTGTTTCCGCAGGTGACCTGAGAGCTTGTGTAATGAAGTCCATTGTCCAATTTATGTTTAAGGATCTACTGCAAAACTGTGACGATAATGCTATTGTTACAGCAGGTTTTGAGAAGCCCGGCCTACATTTCTCCCCACAATGCTGTCCAAAGATTCCAGCTAAGTTTAGTTTAGTTTAGTTCAGAGATACAGAGCAGAAACAGGCCCTTCAGCCCACCGAGTCTGCACCGACCAGTGATCCCTGCACATTGACACTATCCTACACACACTAGGGAAAATTTTACACTTATACCAAGCCAATTACTCAAAAAATCCTGTACATCTTTGGAGTGTGGGAGGAAATCAAAGATCACGGAGAAAACCCACGCAGGTCACGTGGAGAACGTACAAACATCGTACAGACAGCACCCGTAGTCGGGATCGAACCCGGATCTCCAGCGCTGCAGGCGCTGTAAGGCAGCAACTCTACCGCTGCACCACCGTGATCGCACTGTTCCTGGAGCCTTTCTTCATTGAGAATTACACTCCTGTATTTCCTTCTCCCATGCTCAGATCTTTCTACACAATACCCATGCCTGATTGTGGGTCTCATTAGCGGGTTCAAAATTACCACAAGCCTGATGGGACCTTTCATTTGAATGTGAGACAAAAATATGAATAGAGCATACAACCAAGTTTCGATTATACGGATCAATGATGGAGTAAGAAGACTTATCAAATAAATTAAGTTTATTAAAGTGTTGTAAAGTGAAGTCAAGTAATTAATAACAGATTAAATAAAAGGGTAGCACAGTGATGCAGCGGTAGAGTTGCTGCCTTACAGCGCTTGTAGCATCGGAGACCCAGTTTCGATCCCGACTACGGGTGCCATCTGTACGGCATCTATATGTTCTCCCCATGACTGCATGGGTTTTCACCAAGATCCTCAGTTTCCCCCCACACTCCAAAGACAATAGACAATAGACAATAGGTGCAGGAGTAGGCCATTGGGCCCTTAAAGCCAGCACCACCATTCAATGGGATCATGGCTGATCATCCCCAATAAGTACCCCGTTCCTGCCTTTTCCCCATATCCCCTGACTCCGCTATCTTTAAGAGCTCTATCTAACTCTCTCTTACAGATGTACAGGTTTGCAGATTAATTGGCTTGGTATAAATGTAAAATTGTCCCTAGTGTATGTAAGATGGTGTTAATGTGCGGGGATCGCTGGTCGGTGTGGACTGGGTGGACTGAATGGCTTGTTTCCGCGCTGTATCTCTAACTAAGTCACAAGTCTCACACCCTTCTGCTCATTGGATCTTCACTGATAGGAGCAGCAGCTGGTCACAACAAGTCTCACGCCTTTCTTCTATACACTGGGGTGTATAGAAGAAAGTGGCCTGGCCTAGAGTGCTCGAGGATCTTGGCACCTTTCTAGATTCTGGTGTTAGGTGAATTCCAATGAACTCACTCGTAGTAGGCATTTATATCCCCAATAAACATGTGCTTCTTCCATAATCCACAAACAACAGTCGACTATGTTTTTAAAATGAAGTATTCTTCTTAGTGATGGAAGCAGGAGTTATTTATTATATCAGGATTGAGCTAATCTCAGATGTCTCTGGGAAAAAAGGTTTTCTTGGTTTACAGTATGTCATTGAGGCTGCATGATCAGTGGCCTCATATTTATTGATTCTTCCAAGTGAGCCCAATTACAGTATTTTCCAATTGGCACACTTAAAAACTCCAAAGGACCTAATGTTTGTTTTTAAGTGTGCCAATTTGCTCGACATTGGGGCAGTTAGCAGACAACTCCATTTTAGATGCAAAGTATATTTTAACCTTAACATTAAAATAACATATTAATATTTCACACTTTAAATTTGAATTTGATGAGCTGGAGTACAAAAACAGAGTCTGTAATTTAAATAGTCTCATGACTGGTAGAATGATTAGCTAATGTAAGGTTGGATCATAAAATATTTTTAAAAATTGCACTAGTAAATTAACAAAGATAGCCTTTGAAAAAAGTATTTTCTCATTCTCAAATAACATCCTATCTACTCAAAATAAAGGAATAATGGGAAAAGGGGCCGGCCCACTTGGGCGAGCTAATCCGTGAGTTCAGGCGAGTTTGCCCTCGACTCATACTCGGAGCATGGTCGACACGTGGTCCTAGGAAGTCTTTGTAACTCTTCTTCATGCTCGAGAGTAGTCCCCGCGTACTCAAGGCCTCAGCTAAGTCGCGCCGTATTTTTCAACATGTTGAAAAATGCCCGCGAGTAAAAAAAGGTCGCCATGGAAAAAATTGATACTTTTTTTACTCATAGGTTTAGTCGAAGTAGGTTGTAGTAGGTCGTAGTAGGTCGGCATGTTATTCATAGGTAATCGAGGGTAGTCGAAGGTAGTCAAAGGTAGTCGTAGATAGTTCATCATAATCGAACGGAGGTCGAAGGAGGTCATCTTCACACTCCACTATTCGCGGTCCAATTTCCTGAAGTTAGTCGTAGCTAGTCATAGCTAGTCGAAGCTGATCTTCAACATAGTCGAAGGAGGTCGAAGGAGGTCTTCTACATAGTCGAAGGAGGTCTTCAACATGTCATTTTTTCAAACTCTCCTAAACTCTTCTAAACTCGCCAATAAGGTCGCCCAAGTGGGACAGTCCCTTTAGTGTGCCTAACTAGAGATGTTAAGGATAGGGAAAGGTTTTTTTAAACTGCATTTATTGTTGCCTAGGAGAACAGTGCATTCAAAGATTGTGAAGGTTTTAGAGACCAGTATGCCGAGAATTACAGTATTTTCCAAAGGACCTAATGTTTGTTTTTAAATGTATCAATTTACTCGACATTGGGGCAGTTAGCCGACAACTCCATTTTAGATGCAAAGTATATTTTAACCTTAACATTAAAATAACATATTAATATTTCACACTTTAAATTTGAATTTGATGAGCTGGAGTCTGTAATTTAAATAGTCTCATGACTGGTAGAATGATTTGCTAATGTAAGGTTGGATCATAAAATATAAAAAATTGCACTTGTAAATTATCAAAGATAGCCTTTGAAAAAATTATTTTCTCATTCTCAAATAACATCCTATCTCCTCAAAATAAAGGAATAATGGGAAAGGAGAAAATTGTAAAATGGGAAAACCGAGAAAATTATAACAAATTAATATGAAATATAGTTTATAAAAAAATTTCCCGTATGGAAAAAAAATAAAATGCGGTCACAGTGGTGCAGCGGTAGAGTTGCTGCCTTACAGCGAATGCAGCGCTGGAGACCCGGGTTCAATCCTGACTACTGATGCTGTCTGTATGGAGTTTGTACGTTCTCCCGATGACCTGTGTGGGTTTTCTCCAAGATCTTCGGTTTCCTCCCACACTCCAAAGACGTACAGGTTTGTAGGTTAATTGGCTTGGTAAATGTAAAAATTGTCCCTAGTGGGTGTAGGATGGTGTTAATGTGTGGGGATCGCTGGTCGTAGTGGACCCGATGGGCCGAAGGGCCAGTTTCCACGCTGTATCTCTAAACTAAACTAATCAGAAGAAGAAACTAATCATCGTCTGAAGAAGGGTCTCGACCGGAAACGTCGCCTATTCCTTCACTCCATAGATGCTGCCTCACCCGCTGAGTTTCTCCAGCATTTTTGTCTACCTTAAACTAATCATAGGTAGATAAAATTGCTGGGGAAACTCAGCGGGTGAGGCAGCATCTATGGGGCAAAGGAAATGGTGACGTTTCGGGTCGAGACCCTTCTTCAGACTTGGCTCCACATTTCCTTGTTCATCATTGCTTTTTGTATATCTGTCATCTATTTGTTCTATGCACCTTCTGTATCTCCCCTATCATTTTCATCTACTCTGACTCTCAGTCTGAAGAAGGGTCTCGACCCAAATCTTCACCTATTCCTTTTCTCCAGAGATGTTGCCTGTCCCGCTGTGTTACTCCAGCTTCTTGTGTCTATCTTCGGTGCAACCCAGCATCTGCTGTTCATTCCTGCACAAGCTCCTTTAGCAGCGTGTTTTTTTTAAGCTAGAAATCATTGATTTGTTTACCATAGGGCTATCATTCCATGAGCCTCAAACAAGGAGGTGAAGTATTTTCATCACTTTTAAGTGTAGTTACAAACAGGGTAAAGGGTATCTGCCAATCACTATGCTCCTACAATGGTAATCTTATTTGCTTTGAAAACCTTTGTAGTATTTATTGCGCTGCTCAATGTTGCTCTTGCCGATTTACACCATGTCTATCATCAATCAAATGCCTCTTGAATTTCTGCACATTTGTTTTTATGTCATTCAATTGGCTATGTTTAGCTCCTTGTATGCTCCTGTTGAGGAATGAAAATGCCTCAAGGAAAGATATATGTGGCTGTTTTATTCATTAGTGTTTTCGGTATTCTTTACTCCTACCGAAGAATACTTTCCAGACGTTACTAAAAAATTAGGTTAATTCCTGGGATGGTAGGACTGTCATATGCTGAGAGAATGGAGTGGCTGGGCTTGTATACTCTGGAATTTAGAAGGATGAGAGGTGATCTTATTGAAACATATAAGATTATTAAGGGTTTGGATACGCTAGAGGCAGGAAACATGTTCCCGATGTTGGGGGAGTCCAGAACCAGGGGCCACAGTTTAAGGATAAGGGGTAAGCCATTTAGAACGGAGATTAGGAAACACATTTTCACACAGAGAGTTGTGAGTCTGTGGAATTCTCTGCCTCAGAGGGCGGTGGAGGCCAGTTCTCAGGAAACTTTCAATAGAGAGCTAGATAGGGCACTTGAAGATAGTGGTGTCAGGGGATATGGGGCGAGGGCAGGAACGGGGTACTGATTGTGGATGATCAGCCATGATCACAGTGAATGGCGGTGCTGGCTCGAAGGGCCGTATGGCCTACTCCTGCACCTATTGTCCATTGTCTATTGTCTATTGTCTAAAATTGGAGTGAATATTTTATATTTACTTGGTGGACCATCAACTACACCATTGTGGAAATCATTTGAACAAAAGGCTGTGGAGGCCAAGTCAATGGATATATTTAAGGCAGACATAGATAGATTCTTGATGAGTATGGGTGTTATGGGTTATAGGGAGAAGGCAGAAGAATGGGGTTCGGAAGGAGAGGTAGATCAGCCATGATTGAATGGCAGAGTAGACTTGATGGGCCGAATGGCCTAATTCTGCTCCCATCACTTATGAATTTATGGACTTATCATTGAAAATGCCAGATTAACAATATCAGAGGTAAAAGTAATGGTGTTGCCAATTGTTTAATGGTAACAACTTTAATGAATTACATTACGATATCTGATGATGTTAGGCCAAAATACAATTAATAATAAATGGTCAGCTTTTGGTAAGAATTGAAGTATGTTATGAAAAAAGTGTTTTGATGTGGAAACAATGTTACATGTTAAATGGATATTCATCTTGCTGCAGTAATAAATGCAAAAAAATAATTTTGACATTTTGTGTTAACTGGAAAATATTAGCATTGTAGCAAAGTATAATGAAAATGTATTCTATTCAACTTAAGTCAGAATATTTTCTTTCAAATAAAACTGAGCACCAAAGATGTTTGTTTCTCCAGAATAATCGTAATGTCTGTTTTAAAACTGATAGATTTTCAATCAATTTTAACTTTTGTTTTGTTTAAGAGACAGCTGAGGGTAATCTTAACATAGAAGTCAAATGTAACCTTTGCTTTTTTTGTCTAAATTAAAGGATATTATATTTAAAAGGTTATGAACTTTATTAACAATAGCAAGAGTTTAAAAATACAATTACCGAATCTTGCAAAAATGGCACATTTAATCTGTTGAAAATGCTATGAATTAATTTAAAGCTGTATAATTATTATTCTCTACTTTTTTAAAACAGGGTTACTGGATATTATCTAAACTGTTTCAAGGCTTTTGTTCCATTATATGCTGCAGTATATGCAAGGGGGAAAAAGGCATTGTATTTGGACATTTCCACTGGGATAGTGAGCATATTAAGATTAAAAAGGAAGAGGCATTCGATGGCTCAGCAGACAAAAAGGTGGATACATCCTGAGGACCTGCTGAGATGTTTGCTAAGCTGTCATGTGAGACAGGGGAGGGGAGGAGATGAGATATTTATATCCTCGCTGGTCACAGATGAGGTACGTGATGACTGGAAGATAGCAGATGTAGTACTTGTATTCAACAAGGCCACATACCATCAGTACGTCATTTTATGCCAGCAGTAGGAACATTCTTTAAAAGAATCTAAGGGATACAGTTACATGTAAGTACACCACTTTCCATTAATAGCACAAATGTCCATAATACTTGGAGTGGATGTGGAGAGGATGTTTCCACTAGTGGCAGAGTCTAGGACCAGAGGTCATAGCCTCAGAATTAAAGAACATTCGTTTTGGAAGGTAGACAAAAAATGCTGGAGAAACTCAGCGGGTGAGGCAGCATCTATGGAGAGAAGGAATAGGTGACGTTTCGGGTCGAGACCCTTCTTCAGACTGATGTCGGGGGGGCAGGAAAAAGAAAGGAAGAGGCGGAGACAGTAGGCTGTGGGAGAGCTGGGAAGGGGAGGGGAAGGAGGGAGAAAGCAAGGGCTATCTAAAATTAGAGAACTCAATGTTCATACTGCTGGGGTGTAAACTACCTAAGCAAAATATGAGGTGCTCTTCCTCCAATTTCCGCTGGGCCTCACTCTGGCAATGGCGGAGGCCCACGACAGAAAGGTCAGATTGGGAATGGGAGGGGAAGTTGAAGTGCTGAGCAACTGGGAGATCAGGTTGGTTAGTATGAACTGAGCGGAGGTGTTGGGCGAAGCGATCGCCGAGCCTGCACTTGGTTTCGCCGATGTAGAGAAGTTGACACATGGAACAGCGGATGAAGTAGATGAGGTTGGAGGAGGTGCAAGTGAACCTCTTCCTCACATGGAACGACTGATTGGGTCATTGGATGGAGTCGAGGGGGGAGGTAAAGCGACAAGTGTAGCATTTCCTGCGGTTGCAGGGGAACGTACCCGGGGAGGGGGTGGTTTAGGTAGGAAGGGACGAATTGACCAGGGAGTTACGGAGGGAACGGTCTCTGCGGAAAGCAGACAGGGGAGGAGATGGGAAGATATGGTCAATGGTAGGATCCCGTTGGAGGCTGCGAAAATGTCAGAGGATTATATGTTGTATGTGACGGCTGGTAGGGTGGAAGGTGAAGACAAGGGGGACTCTGTCCTTGTTGCGAGTGGGGAGATGTGGAGCTGCGGGATATAGAGGAGACCCTGGTGAGAGCCTCATCTATAATAGGAGAGGGGAACCCCTGTTCCCTTATGAATGAGGACATCTCCGATTCCCTGGTACCTCATCCTGTGTGCAGATGCTGCGTAGACGGAGAAATTGGGAGTAGGGAATAGAGTCCTTACAGGAAGCAGGGTGGGAGGAAGTGTAGTCAAAATAGCCATGGGAGTCAGTGGGCTTGTAGTAGATGTCGGTCAGTAGTCTGTTGCCTACGATGGAGATGGTGAGATTTAGAAACGGTAGGGAGATGTCGGAAATGGTCCAGGTGAATTTTGAGGAACAACACCTCATATTTTGCTTGGGCAAAATACACTCCAATAGTATGAATATTGACTTCTCTAACTTAAGTAACCCTTGCTCTCCATCCCTCCCCTTTTCCCAGTTTTCTGACCAGTCTGACTGTCCTCGATTACATTTTATCTCTGTTTGCTTCGTTGTTACCTTCTCCAAGCTAACAATGATCTATTCTGCATTTTCCTTGATCTCCATCCCCATTGTCTCATTGTCACACCTTACGCTTCCTTATCTCTGTATCTCCCTCTCACCTGACTCAATCTGAAGAAGGGTCTCGACCCGAAACATCACCCATTCCTTCTATCCAGAGATGCTGCGTGTCCCGCTGAGTTACTCCAGCATTTTATGTCTATCTTTAATAAACAAATGGTATCTGGGAAACAAAGTATCTGACAGCAT
This sequence comes from Malacoraja senta, assembly GCA_038087875.1. Lineage (NCBI taxonomy): Eukaryota > Metazoa > Chordata > Chondrichthyes > Rajiformes > Rajidae > Malacoraja > Malacoraja senta. The sequence goes on from CM075977.1 coordinate 106,261,088, forward strand.
GAATTCTTGCTACAGCGGCAGTGGCAGTCATTCCCTGCAGGTTTGTTCCTTTAATAAGGAGGCAAATTGGTGAAAGCATGAGAAGTAATATATGATAATAATATGTAAATCCAAGAACAGAATGACTAATTAAAGAGGCAAAATCCCTTTATGGAGAAGTAATTGGTTCAAAAGAAAAATAGCCATAACAGAAGCAAACACTGGTGTGCTATGTTCATTTACACTGATTGGGCCATTTGTTTCAAGTTTACAGGGAGTCTGCATGATATATAAGATCATTCAGAAAGTACCAGAATTGCTTAGCATTTCCATTATTTGTGGAAACTGTGGTAACCAGCAAGATTTCAAGATAAACATATTGATGCATTGGAATATAACATATGAAATAACCAAATTGTGGAAGTAAATAATAATTTTAACTGAATTTTTCTTTGTGGGTATCCCGACCCATGGTCAAGTACTCTGATGAGGTATTGAAGTTATAAACAATATGTCAAAAACAATAGGGCAACGCGTTGGTGCAGTGGTCGAGCTACAGCCTTACAGTGCCAGAGACCCAGGTTCAATCTTGACTATGGCTACTGTCAGTATGGAATTTGTATGTCCTCCCTGTGACTGCATGGGTTTTCTCCAGGTGCATGCAATCCCAACATTGTTATTAAACCACCCGACAGGCAAGGTGCTCTTGTGATCTGGTAGGCTGATTTCTACTGTGCTGAGGCCATGCGCCAGCTCTCAGACACCCCTGGACCATGACCCACAGATAAACAACAGGCCATTATCTCCCAGACTGCTACCATCATCTCTGGTGATCTCCCCTCCACAGCATTCAACCTTATCGTTCCGCAGCCGCCCACTGCCTGCTTCTATCTTCCCCATAGTATCCATAAACAGGACTACCCTGGTAGACCCATCATCTCTACCTGCTCCTACCCCACTGAACTCATCCCCACATACCTTGAATCCATCCTATCCCGCCATTGTCCAGTCCCTTTCCACCTGCATCCGGGACACCTCACACGCAATTCAGCTCTTCAATAGCTTTCAATTTCTGGGCCCCCGTTGCCTCATCTTCACCATGGATGTCCAGTTACTATACAGCATCATCCCCCACCAGGAAGGTCTAAAAGCACCTCTGTTCTCATCTCCAACATAGACTCAATCAATTTACCGCAACTAATAACATTTTTGCATCAGTCTTCACAGTGGAAGACACGTGCAACGTGCCTGAAATTCAAGAGTCAGGGGGTGGAAGTTAGTGGAGTGGCTGTTACTAGGGTGAAGGTGCTTGGGAAAGTGAAAGGGCTGAAGGTGGATAGGTCACCTAAGGTTCTGAAAGAGATGGCTTTAGAGATTGTGGAGGCATTAATAGTGATATTTCAAGAATCACTCGAGTCAGGAGTTGTTCCAGATGATTGGAAGAAGGGAGCAAAGCAGACTAATGGGAACTATAGGCCGGTTAGCATGACCGGTGAGATTTTGGAGTCCATTATAAAGGATGAGGTTAAACAGTACTTAGAAATTCATGATAAAATAGGCCGAAGCCAGCACAGTTTTGTCTTGCCTGACTAACCTGCTGGTATTCTTTGAAGAAGTAAATAGTAGGACAGACTAAGGCGAGTCAGTGGATGTTGTTTACATAGATTTTCAGAAAGCCTTTGATAAGGTGACACACGTGAGGCTGCTGAGGAAGATGAGTGCCCACGGTATCAAACGGCAGATTCTAGCATGGATAGCAGGTTGGCTGGATGGCTAAAGACAAAGAGTGGCAATAAAAGGGGCTTTTTCTAGTTGGCTGCCAGTGACTAGCGGAGTTCCGCAAGGTTGGTGCTGGGACCGCTACTCTTCACGTTGTATATCAATGATTTGGACGAGGGGATTGAAGACTTTGTGGCCAACTTTGCAAATTATATGAAAATAGATGGAGAGGCAGGTAGTGTAGACAAAAACAGGGATGCTGCAGAAAGATTTGGATGGGTTGGAAGAGTGGGAAGAGAAGTGGTGGATGGAATGTAGTGTAGCAAAGTGTGGAGTCATGCATTTTGGTAGTAGGAATAAAGGCATAGACTATTTTCAAAATGGGAGAGAATCCAGAAATCAGAGGTGCAAAGGGACTTGGGAGTGCTGGTGCAGGATTCCCAAAAAGATAATGTGCAAGTCGAATTGGTAGTAAAAGAGGCAAACAAAATGCTAGCATTTATTTCAAGAGAGTAAGTATACAAAAACAGGGATGTAATGCTGATGCTATATAAGGTGCTGGTCAAGCTGCATTTGGAGTAATGTGAGCAATTTTGGGGACCATATCTGAGGAAGGATGTGCTGGCCCTGGAGAGGGTCCAGAGGCGGTTTACAGGAATGATCCCAGGAATGAGTGGGTTAACATATGATGGCACTGGACCTGTACATGCTGGAGTTTAGAAAAATAAGAGGCACCTCAATAAAATGTACCTAATATTGAAAGGCTTGGATAGAGTGGATGTTTGCACTCGTGGGAGAATCCAGGACTAGAGGTCAAAGCCTCAGAATTAAAGGACATTCCCTTAGGAAGGAAATGAGGAGGAATTTATTTAATCAGAGGGTGACGAATCTGTGGAATTCTTTGCCATAGCAGGCTGTGGAGGCTAAGTCGGTGGATATTTTAAAATCATCGATGGATGGATTTGTGATTAGTACAGGTGTCAGTGGTTATGGGGAGAAGGCAGGAGAATGGGGTTAGGAGGGAGAGATAGATCAGCCATGATTGAATGGTGGAGTAGACTTGATGGGCTGAATGGCCTAATTCTGCTCCTATCACTTATGACCTTATGACAAATCTATACCAGAATGCCTCATGGGCACAGCATATTTGGTCATGTCACAATATTTCACAAATATATATGTGTATGGATGGATGTACATGTGGAGAAAGCAATCATAGTTTTGTCAGTTTTCCAACACATATTGACTTCCCACCATAATCATACAACGAGCTCCTTCAATCGAGAGTAATCATTTACACGGCTGCGGCCTGTAATTTTAAAACCTATTACTGTTTTTAAATTACAATTGGGATTTGTTTGAGAGCTGTTTCTTGCTTATACCAATGGTTCTTTTATTGACAATATATCCCCTAACCATGGCTTTCTATTCCCTAACATATGTATCTCACAATTGGAATTTCTTTAGTCAGAAGGTGGCGAATCTGTGGAATTCATTGCCACAGGAGGCTGTGGAGGCCAAGTCAATGGATAAGTTTAAGGCAGAGATAGATAGATTCTTGATGAGTCTGGGTGTCAGAGGTTATGGGGAGAAGGCAGGAGAATGGGGCTAGGAGGTAGAGATAGATCAGCCATGATTGAATGGTGGAGTAGACTTGACGGGCCAAATGGCCTAATTCTGCTCCAATCACATGACCTCATGACAAACACTCTCGTCCACCTGGTGGAATTTGTACTCACCATCAATAATTTCTCCTTTGATTCCTCTCACCTCCTTCCTCCAAGTAAAAGGTGTAGTTTAGTTTAGAGATACAACGCGGAAACAGGCCCTTCAGCCCACCGAGTCTGCACCGACCAGTGATTCCCACACATTAACACTATCCTACACAGACTAAGGACAATTTACATTTGTACCAAGCCAATCAACCTACAAACCTGCACATCTTTGGAGTGTGGGAGGGAACCGAAGGTCTCGGCGAAAACCCACGCGGTCACGGGGAGAACGTACAAACTCTGTACCGATAACACCCGCAGTCGGGATCGAACCCGGGTCTCTGGCGCTGTAAGACAGCAATTCTACTGCTGTGCCACCGTGACACATATACTTGAATGGATTCGGCTCTGGCTTGGCTGTCGCTTCTTTCCCTCCTTATTTCCCTGGTGTTCTTTTATTGCAGACTTACAATAATAGCCATGTATAGTTTCATCACATGTGCAATGACATGATTACATTACATACAGACATGGCACATTTACATATAACTATACCACATTGGTTTCATACACGTACAATTACAAATTCAATCAGTTGACAGTTAATGGTTTGGTTAGAGGCTTGGTTCTTCTTGTATTTGGATCTATGGCCATGCAGTTATTTCTTGTGATGCTGAAAGTGTGACATTCTCATTCTCATTACAATATACATCAATGATTTGGATGAAGGGATTCAAAGAAACATTAGCAAATTTGCAGATGACACAAAGCTGGGTGGCAGTGTGAACTGTGAGGAGGATGCTATGAGAATGCAGGGTGACTTTGACAGGTTGGGGGAGTGGGCAGATGCATTGCAGATGAAGTTTAATGCGGATAAATGTGAGGTTATCCACTTTGGTAGCAAAAACAGGAAGGCAGATTTCTATCTAAATGGCGTCAAGTTGGGAAAAGGGGAAGTACATCGGGATCTGGGGGTCTTTGTACATCAGTCTATGAAAGTAAGCATGCAGGTACAGCAGGCAGTGAAGAAAGCGAATGGCGTGTTGGCCTTTATAACAAGAGGAATCGAATATAGGAGCAAAGAGGTCCTTCTGCAGTTGTACAGGGCCCTAGTGAGACCACACTTGGAGTATTGTGTGCAGTTTTGGTCCCCTAATTTGAAGAAGGACATTCTTGCTATTGAGGGAGTGCAGCGTAGGTTTACAAGGTTAATTCCCGGGATGGCGGGACTGTCATATGCTGAGAGAATGGAGCAGCTGGGCTTGTACACTCTGGAGTTTAGAAGGATGAGAGGGAATTTCATTGAAACATATAAGATTGTTAAGGGCTTGGACACACTAGAGGCAGGAACCATGTTCCCGATGTTGGGGTAGTCCAGAACCAGGGGCCACAGTTTAACAGTAAGGAGTAAGCCATTTAGAACGGAGACGAGGAAACACTTTTTCTCACAGAGAGTGGTGAGTATGTGGAATTCTCTGCCTCAGAGGGCGGTGGAGGCAGGTTCTCTGGATGCGTTCAAAAGAGAGCTTGATAGGGCTGTTAAAAAAAGCGGAGTCTGGGATATGGGGAGAAGGCAGGAAGGGGTACTGATTGGGGATGATCAGCCATGATCACATTGAATGGCAGTGCTGGCTCAAAGGGCCAAATGGCCTACTGCTGCACCTATTGTCTATTGTCTATTGTCTAACTCACCACTGACTTGGTCTCCTCTACAACAGTTGTAGAAATTACTCAGCATTGTTTATTTGTCCAATATATTCTGGCACGTAGTCTCCCTGTAACTATATTTAGAGATACAGCGCGGAAACAGGCACTTCGGCCCACCGAGTCCGCACCGACCAGCGATCCCCGCACATTAACACTATCCTACACACACTAGGGACAATTTTACATTTTACATTAATACCAAGCCAATTAACCTACAAATCTGTACGTCTTTGGAGTGTCGGAGGAATCCGAAGATCCTCGGAGAAAACCCAGGCGAATACGGGGAGAACGTACAAACTCCGTACAGACAGCACCCGTAGTCAGGATCAAACCCAGGTCTCTAGTGCTGTAAGGCTGCAACTCTACCGCATAATTGTCCTTTAATTCCTACATTATCAATTAGCACTGCAGACTTACCTCATACACCTATATCCCACTTCGACTTCATTGGTTACAACTATATCATTATGCATTGTTTGTATTATTTCTCCTGACCTTTTTCGAAAGAGTTCATTAGAAATCCTTACCACAGAAGGCTGTGGAGGCCGTCAATGGATATTTTTATAGCAGAGATAGATAGATTCTTGATTAGTACAGCTGTCAGATGTTATGGGGAGATGGCAGGAGAATTGGGGTTAAGAGGGGAAGATAGATCAGCCATGATTGGATGATGGAGTAGACTTGATGGGCCAAAGGGCCTAATTCTGCTCCTATCACATGAACTTATGTTCTTATGTGTTGTGATGATGGGATCATGATCTTGGTTTCATTTCAATTACTCTCTGCACTGCACCATCCATGATGGGCTGTGGAAAACACAAGTACGTTTAAAGCCTATGATGTATCAAAAGTTCTGGTGAGGTGAATCTTGTGCTGGAATGCAGCATTACAGGAAACCTGAACAAAAGGTTTACGAAACAATGATTTATACTTAGCACTAACAACCTTGAAATTCATCTCCCCTCAAGGCCTCCTTATAAAATGTGCACAGGCCCTCCCTCCCATTTAGAATGAGGGAAGGAATGAACAGCACCATTACATCTCTTGAAGCATCTGAACAGATACTGTTTAATAGTAAGATTAAACGAGAACTTACCAGTTTGAAGTTTGATCTTTATTTTATGAGGAGTTACGTTGAGGGATTATGTCAAGAAGAGCCCGTCCAGCCGCACACGCGTCAATCTTCAAAGCAGCGGAGTGAAATCACAGACGACAATTACTGAAGTATGATAGTAAGATACATAAAGACTAGAACTACCAGCTCGATCTTTTATGAGGGTGGGAGCGGAGGGCACGTAATCCCTCAACGTAACTCCTCATAAAATAAAGATCAAACTTCAAACTGGTAAGTTCTCATTTAATCTTACTCTTTTACTTTGGAGTCCCGTGAGTGACTACGTGAAGATTTCAAAACACTGTGATTTCAGGCCGTAGATTCAATCCAGGCGCTCACTGCATTGATTGACCACAAATAAGTAAAACAATCAACAATGCACAACCACAACATGGATGCAACCAGTTAATGGTTAATTTATCACCATAATAGTAACCCCTTTATCACAAGAGGAATATTTAATACTAAATCCAAAAATAACACCACCAAATAACCACAGGTATTATAATCTCCTTATGGTAATAGGTGAATTCTTTCACTTATGCCTGTAGCCACGAGGATATGTTTTATTAGAACATCCAATTCCTTGGCCGTCAAACTTGATGGTGCCCTGGTGAAATAAGATTTAAATTTGTCAGTATCCATACCTGCATCAAGCAACACATGCTTCAGCCATTTTAAAATAGTCTAAACCGACACTTTCTTATGCAGCTATTTATGGCTAATAAAATACCCATACTGAACCTCTTTAAGGTTCTGATAGCTTCAATCTAACATTGTAAAAGTGACACCACACATAGACGTGGATCCGTAGGATATGCTGAAACCCCAACTTATATCCTGTGATTCCACATCTACTCTGTTTATGCAATTCATAGACATAGAACACAATAGTAACTGTGTCTCTTTCCATCATGTCTATTCTTACTTTCTGCAATAGTTGCACTCTCTGTGCATAAACCAGTCCCCTGAACTTGACTTCCTTAATGGTAATTCAAGCCAAGGACAGCACTGTATTAGGAGTCCATAAACAAAAAACAATATAACATATCTCTTACATTCCAGATTATTGTATACTTGTGTCTAAGAGGTTTAGAATTAAAATCCTTTCATAAATTTGCAGACCAAAGGGTGTAACCCTACAATATTTTATTCTGATTCCTCCATAGATATGCAGTAACGGCACTCCTTGCAGTATTCATAGCTTAATAGCTTAACTGCTAATAAAATAAGAGTTTACAGAACTCTAACACTACTGATATGTCTATAGTGTAATATGTAATATTCTGCTTAAACAAAACATATCAGAGCGTTCACTTTATTTAATAAAGGACTAAAATTAGCATTAAATAATGATTTATATCTTCTCGTAACTTGAATATCTAAATATTTAAATTTTTCCGTTGCAATTTTAAATGGAAATTTTAATAGATGATTCGCTTTCTGGGGCTGTAATGACATAATTTCACTTTTATTCCAATTTATTCTATATCCAGAAAAAGAGCCAAATTCCTCTATTACGTTTAGTAAATTCGGGATACTCGTTTCTGAATTTCTAATATATAAAAGTATATCATTAGAATATATAATGAAATTTTATTATTAGTATTATATTCTGAATATTCGGATGTGTTCTTATCCTTTCAGCCAAAGGCTCTATCTTAAGGGCAAATAGCAGGGGTGATAAAACACATCCCTGCCTATTGCCTTGTGATAATTGGAATTTTGGGGACAACATATTATTAGTTAATATTCTTGCCATTGGTTTATCATATAATAATTTCACCCATCTAATAAAATTATCTCCCATATTAAATTTTTGGAGTACTAAATATAAATACTGCCACTCTACCTGATCAAATGCTTTCTCTGCATCCAAAGATATAACTGATAAGTCTTCCTTTTCCACTTTATGTGAATACATTATGTGAAAAAGTCGTCTCAAATCATTAAATGATTGTCTTTTAGGTATAAACCCCGTTTGGTCCGGGTTTATCAATTTATTAATATATTTACTCAATCTTCTTGCTAAAATCTTTGCTAAATTTTTTTGATCTGTATTTAAAAGTGATATAGCTCTATACGAGCCCGGATCTTCTAGATTTTTATCTTTTTTTGGTATAAGCGTAATTGTAGATTCTGCTAAAGTTTCTGGTAATTTCTTTTCGGTAAAAGCATAAATATATAATTTAAGTAATCGTGGGACCATTAACTCCTGAAATCGTTTATAGAATTCAATATTAAAACCATCGTGCCCTGGTGTCTTCCCGTTTTTCAGTTCTTTTATTGTTTCTCTTATTTCTTCATTTGTAATCTGAGCTCCTAATTCCTCTTGTTCTAAAATATCCAATTTTTGCAAATTACAATTATCTAAAAAATTTATAATTTTATTGTCTTCTATTTTAGTTTTAGATGTATATAAATGTTGATAAAATTGAGCGAACCTTTTATTAATATCCTTAGGTAAAGTTAATAGTTCCCCGTTCTCTGATTTGATTTTAATAATTATTTTTTCCTTTTCTTGCTTCTTCAATTGTCGTGCTAGAAGTTTATGTGGTTTATCCCCAAATTCAAACTGTACTTGATTTGTGATCTGAAATAATCTTATTACTCTTGCCGATAATATTCGACTAAGTTTAAATTTAAATAATGTGATCTTATTATGTTTATCTATAGTTGGGTCTTTTGCGTTACCTAATTCCAATAATTTAATTTCCTTTTCTAACGTCCATTGTTCTGTCCTGTTTTTTTTATTTAGAAAACTTTGATACGAAATTATAACTCCACGGTCCCCGCACATTAACACTATCCTACACACACTAGGGACAAATTTACATTTTACATTACTAGCAAGCCAATTAACCTACAAATCTGTACATCTTTGGAGTGTCGGAGGAATCCGAAGATCCTCGGAGAAAACCCAGGCGAATACGGGGAGAAGGTACAAACTCCGTACAGACAGCACCCGTAGTCAGGATCAAGCCCAGGTCTCTAGTGCTGTAAGGCTGAAAATCTACCTCATAATTGTCCTTTAATTCCTACGTTATCAATTAGCACTGCAGACTTACCTCATACACCTATATCCCACCGACTTAATTGGTCACAACTATATCATTATGCATTGTTTGTATTATTTCTCATGACCTTTTACAAAACAATGATTTATACTTAGCACTAACAACCTTGAAATTTATCTCCCTTCAAGGCCTCCTTATAATTCATCTCCCTGCGGCATTATCAGAGTTTATAGTAAGCATGGATAGAGGAATGGATAATACAATTTATGGTAAGTTTGCCAGGCCATGTATTTGCCAGTTACAGTTATTACTGGAATATTAATGAATCAGGAGTGTCTCAAATGCCTCCAGAGAGATTCTGGCTAAACACATTCCATTATGCTACACACTAATGGTAGTGCTCTAAGTTGAGGTCATACTTATAAGTAGTTTCAGCTGTGGAGGTACATGGAATATGGAGAAAGTACCTTTTGATCCAATAACAAGGGATCATTATGAAAGTTTTAGGAACATTTATGACCTAAAGCTTATTGCTTTTATATGCAAAGTTGCATGTTTAGATATAGATTGAGACTACGGAATAGAACGTATGTCAATCATTTGAGTGGTTTAAGTCAGTATCTTGTAATAGACTGGCTAATGTGATCTGGATCTGGTGTTTACCAGAAATATTTGATTGGCAATCTACCTATGAGGTAGATTCAATATAGTTAAAGACTCAAAGTCATGTAAATCAATGATAATACAGAATGTATGTTGGATCGTGAGAAATTTAATAATATTATAGCACAATTGATGACTTGTTTGTATCCAGATTTAACCACCAATTACCTAAATATATGTTATAAAGTCTGATACTGGGGCAGTAGTGGTGGATGTTTTTCGCTGCATTGGGGTAAAATGTTTGGATACATTTTTCCATTTTTTCTCATTTAACAGTATATACAGAAGAGCAAACATGATTCCGTTTTGGGAGTATTGGTGGTACTAGATTGGATCTACAAAACCATGGTACCCTGAGGTGTTTAAAATGATCACAAAGCCTCTTATGATTTCCAAACAGAATTAATCTTTGTGCACTCTATAACTGATGTTTCACATCCTTTACATAATCGTATTGGTTGTTGATTTACAGATTTTAAGGAGTGACATTTATCGGAAGAGGACTATCAGATTGTACTGTGGATATTATTGCAATCTGGAGGGATTTTACCCAGAAGTAGTACATTTCTTACATAAAGAAATGGGATATGTTTTGTTTAAGCAGAATATTACATATCACACTATAGACATATCAGTAGTGTTAGAGTTCTGTAAACTCTTATTTTATTAGCAAATTATAAGCTATTTATAAGCAATAATGCTATGAATACTGTAAGGAGTGCCATTACTGCATATCTATGGAGGAATCAGAATAAAATATTGTAGGGTTATACCCTTTGGTCTGCAAATTTATGAAAGGATTTTAATTCTAAACCTCTTAGACACAAGTATACAATAATCTGGAATGTAAGAGATATGTTATATTGTTTTTTGTTTATGGACTCCTAATACAGTGCTGTTCTTGGCTTGAATTGCCATTAAGGAAGTCAAGTTCAGGGGACTGGTTTATGCACAGAGAGTGCAACTATTGCAGAAAGTAAGAATAGACATGATGGAAAGAGACACAGTTACTATTGTGTTCTATGTCTATGAATTGCATAAACAGAGTAGATGTGGAATCATAGGATATAAGTTGGGGTTTCAGCATATACTACGGATCCACGTCTATGTGTGGTATCACATTTACAATGTTAGATTGAAGCTATCAGAACCTTAAAGAGGTTCAGCATGAGTATTTTATTAGCCATAAATAGCTGCATAAGAAAGTGTCGGTTTAGACTATTTTAAAATGGCTGAAGCATGTGTTGCTTGATGCAGGTATGGATACTGACAAATTTAAATCTTATTTCACCAGGGCACCATCAAGTTTGACGGCCAAGGAATTGGATGTTCTAATAAAACATATCCTCGTGGCTACAGGCATAAGTGAAAGAATTCACCTATTACCATAAGGAGATTATAATACCTGTGGTTATTTGGTGGTGTTATTTTTGGATTAGTATTAAATATTCCTCTTGTGATAAAGGGGTTAATATTATGGTGATAAATTAACCATTAACTGGTTGCATCCATGTTGTGGTTGTGCATTGTTGATTGTTTTACTTATTTGTGGTCAATCAATGCAGTGAGCGCCTGGATTGAATCTACGGCCTGAAATCACAGAGTTTTGAAATCTTCACGTAGTCACTCACGTGACTCCGAAGTAAAATAGTAAGATTAAACGAGAACTTACCAGTTTGAAGTTTGATCTTTATTTTATGAGGAGTTATGTTGAGGGATTACGTGCCCTCCGCTCCCACCCTCATAAAAGATCGAGCTGGTAGTTCTAGTCTTTATGTATCTTACTATCATACTTCAGTAATTGTCGTCTGTGATTTCACTCCGCTGCTTTGAAGATTGACGCGTGTGCAGCTGGACGGGCTCTTTTTCACATAATCCCTCAACGTAATGTGCTTATTACCACTTCCAATTAAATGCCTAATTGAGGATTAGTGCTCTATAATGACGTTTATACCATGGTTGATGCTCTATAATGAGCGTTATACAACTTCCACTTAAATGCAGCCTTAATCCGCAATCGGATCATTACATTGTTTTCTCATTTAATAATGGAACCTAAATAATCAAAAACTGTGATTGGAAACTGTTTTAGATTTATCTCGATGGTTAACAAATCTCCAAAGTGAGCTTTATTCTAACACTCATGGTTCTGTTGTAGTCCGAATGTTTCCTACAATCAGGATATGGCAATAGACCATTACCAAATGGCCCTGAGTTCTTAGTAAAGCTAATATTAGATCCATCAACCTGTCAAATAGTCTCAAGGCTAAACATTAATACAATGCTTTAAATTCCCATAATTGGCTTATCCAGATAAAATAGAAATATCTATTATACCATACACAGTCACATCGTAAAATGTTTATTTGTGAAATTGGCTGCATAACATTAACAAATGTTATCCACTGTTTATACTGTGCAAAAAAGGGTTAAAATTTTGTCAGATCCAGAATAATTCTACACCCACCATCCTTATTTGCTCTCAAAACATATTTGGCATTAATTGATGGTAATGGTGAACTGACTTTTTAATCATCTCTTTTTCACAATATTTCATGTTTTGTCTGAATCTACATATTCTCTTATTTTGAGAAAATATGTGTCTGGTTTCAAATACCTTAGTAAGAGAAACCAAATATGGGTAGAACTACATTCTAAACCCCACAATAAATATCAATTTGCCATTTTTTTGCAAGAAATTTAATCTTCCCCAACTTGTAAGTGTAAAACATTTAATATGTTTCTGGAATCCAGGACTTATACCCATCTCGCTGTCGCAAGAGAGCAACCAATATCATCAAAGACACCACCCACCCAGCACACAAACTGTTCACCCTCCTACCATCCGGCAAGCGCTACCGCAGCATGCGGAGCAAAACCACAAGATTCAAAAACAGCTTTTTCCCTCAGGCCATCAGACTACTCAACACACTCAAGAAAATTCCATGAACATTACACAAACAAAGACCAACTGACAGTCAAATTAACTTGAACTCAATGTCTGCAGTATGCTATTTGCACTTTTCTATATTGCACCTTTTATAATGAATATTTTATATAATGTATGTCCATTGTCTATTTTTATTGGTATATTGTCTGTCTGTGTTATAAATATTACTTGCACATTGGAGTATGGGGAAACGCAATTTCAATCCTCTGTGTAACTACTTGTTGCATTATTTGAATTGACAATAAAGTTACTATTATTATTATATACAGAACCAGCCCTCCTCCTCAGGATTTGCTCATGGCAATTGTTATCCCCTGATCTTAGTGGAACATTATAACTTCCACATAACGCAGGAGGAATGCGCCTATAACGCACATATGGGAAAGACAGAATTGATACTTTACTATCCCCAGCCACCACATATTGGTAGGGTAAACTGCTTTAATTTGATCTGTTAATCACACAGGGTCATACCTTTTTTGGCTAGATCTTTCTAAAAACAGATTAATAGACAATTTAAATATTAGATGGTGTACAGAGCCCCCAAACTTAGGGTATATATTAGGTTTTATAGCACTTTTATAAAACAATTATTTGAAAGTGCGCACTACTACATGAGTGCTAATTCAACCTTGTTGTGATATAAACACAAGCTCTCCATCCAACCTTTGGTCAAAAAAGCCTTAACGCTGACCAGTAATTTCAATACCCTCTCCCCTGCTGAGACTTGCTTATCATACTCAATACTGCGGGTTTATATTTGTAGACAGCTCATACCTGGTTAGAACCTGGAGCTGCTGGGAGAGTAAGTATTTTATTGACATAGTTTATTTATCTCCCAATGGTTCCCTCATCTTTTTGGAACCACAACTTTGATATATTGTGCCAACTCTGGTCCTTTGGCTCTGTATTGGGCTCTAGTCCTCATATGATTCGCTTACTGAATCTTTGTATGAAATAATCCTCCTCATGGAGGGGGCAAATTTACATCCTGCTTCAGGTGTTTCTAGCGCTGGCTCTCCCATAGGCCTACGCATAGCAACCCTTCCAGTTGCTCTCCATGCGGGCTCTCCTGTAGGCCCAACATAGGCAGCCCTCTTTCAGGTGCTGCTGGCGCTGGCTCACCTCTAGGCCAAAGCTAACTTCCAGATATAGTTGGCACTGGCTCTCCTGTAGACCAACGTACCTTAACCAACCAGTTGCTCACACTGGCTCACCTGTAGGCCAGCGCTGAACCGGACTTACCCAAATATTTCCTATGCTGGCTCTCCCTTAGGCCAACATTGAGCCGGACCTTCTAAAGCACTCCATGCGCTGGCTCTCCTCTAGGCCAACGCTAAACCTGGACCTCCACCAGGCATCCCTGCACTGGCCCTGTAGGGACAATGCTAAACCGGACCTACCCCAGGCACTTCATACACTGGCCTTCTCTAGGCCAACACTAAGCCCAGACCTTCCCTAGGCACTTCATATGCTGGCTCTACTTTAGACCAACGATAAACCTGGGCATTCCCCAGACATTCCCTGCATTGCCCTGCAACTAGGTTTTAAATATAATCAACTAGTTACCTGAATCGGGGATCTTCCGGTCTGACTTCTTTAACGGCCACCTCATTATCTATGCGATCTAATGGCGCTAAACGGTAACCGTTTAAAAAAAAATTTAAAGGGCGCCCGCTACTCACAGACCCGAGGTCTGTCTGAGCACTCTGCGGTACCCCTCCACAATTTTCTTCTTTATGACTTGTATTTTATTACTACAAGTCTTTTAAATCACCTGAAAAACGTAAGTAAAAACTTACCTTCAGGTTTTTTACTTACCGGTTTGGAGGAGCTCTGCTCACTCCAAACATCGGCACTCACGCTATGCGTCTGTACGATATGATGCGTGTGCGGCTGGACGGGCTCTTCTTCACGTAGTCACTCACGTGACTCCGAAGTAAAATTAAGTACATTTAAATATTTTTCATTGTTTTCTAGTTTTTTGAGAATCTTTAAAACATTTACTGGTATATTTAATGGCAGATATTTTGGGATGATTTTGAATGCTTGCGTATGTCAGAGACATTCTCCAATGTTCAATCTCTTTGACAGTTCTCATAGCCTGTAGGCTTAATTGACCATCAAGGCAGTTCTGTACGATGGACTTGTTACACTTGTTACAAGTTACACTCGAGAAGCTTGCCCTGTGATTAAGCTGGAGTAGTCTGCCACACTGCTTGCTTCAGCTTGATGGGGAAACTATTATCAAAGGTATTCTGATCATTATGTTTGAAAAAGACATGCCTAAAGAATGACCATGGGAAGAGATAAGTTGTTCTGCTTCAGTGCTGCAGATACTACCACCTCTCCCAGGGCTCTCAACAAAAATTCATTTAAGCAGTGTTGTCAGAATCTTGTTATTCTTTGCTGAATTGTACTGCTGGATGCCTGAGGTTAACCTGAACACCTCAGCCACACTTTCATCTTGCCTGTGGTGCACAATTGTTCAATCTGAGTAGGCGATTCTGACCATTCATTTATTCTCATTTAAAAAATCTCTATCTTGGAGATGGGTTTGTCACCATTATTTATCACCTGCCTCCAGTTATCCTTGAGAAGGTGGCACCTTCTTTTTGAACCACGGGAATTCATGTGGTGAACCTGTACCATAGAGATCTCAGGAGCAGAACTTGTGGAAATTGATAGTGACCATGAATCTGACCCAATGACTCAGGCTTAATATTATGCCTTACATATTGGATGGTCAAATTATTAATTGATTTACAACTTTTTTTTTCATTTCCTTAAAGAGATAAAGACATTTGCTCTTGTGAAGTTATTCACTTTGGTGCTTTCAGTAATTTTGCTCCCAAATTGAATCAGTCCACAAATGTTTATAGTTTAGACTTCACTCCAGACTATGGATATCGGAGATACAGCGCAGAAACAGGCCCTTCAGCCCACTGTGTCCGTGCTGCCCAGCAATCACCCCATACACCAGCACTGTCCTACCACCAGGGACAACTTACAATATTACCCAAGCCAATTAACCTACAAACCTGTATGGTCTTTGGAGTGTGGGAGAAAACTGGAGCACCCCGAGAAAACCTGGATTACAGTCACAGGGAGAACGTAGAAAGTATGTAGAGACAGCATCCATAGTCAGGATCGAACCGGCGTCTCTGGTGGTGCAAGGCAGCAATTCCACCGCTGCACCACTGGGCCACCTTATTTGCTTAAAAAGAGTAACGTTAGAAAGGCAATTTCTATTCATCACCAAACTGCCATTACAAGTATTATGCTCTTCGATGCTCATGTTGAAAGGAACACTGCATCATCTCTGTCAAAAGTTCACTCCTTGATTTCTCCATTCTTTGGTTCAGAGCAGTTATTGATATTACTCCCAGCATTACCTGGCATATTTACATGGTTAAATTCAAAGTCAAACTGGATTTAACCTTTTCCATATCTGTGCCTGAGGTTATTTATATAGTTGAATACCAGTTGTTCATGCAAACAATCTCCGAAAATGGCATCACATAATATCCATCGGACAGCCCTAAAGGTATAGAACATGTGAAGCACACTACTGAGCAAAGCAGAGAAAAAGTCTTCAGGTCGAGATCTTTCTTCAGACTGATGTCAGGGAGAGGGTTGCTAAACACTTTAACTCCCCCTCCCATTCCCACACTGACCTTTCTGTCCTGGGCCTCCTCCATTGTCAGAGTGAGACCCAGCGCAAATTAGAGGAACAGCACCTCATATTTTGCTTGGGTAATTTACACCCCAGCGGTATGCACATTGACTACTCTAACTTCAAGTCATTCTTGTTTTCCCTCTCTCTCCATCCCTCCCCCTTCCCAGTTCTCCAACTAGTCTGATTGTCTCCAATTACATTTTATGTAATTCCTCCGTCCACGCCGCATCTGTGCCCAAGATGAGGTGTTCCATACCAGGACATCCGAGATGTCCTCATTCTTTAGGGAAAGGAGATTCTCCTCTCCCATCATGATGAGGTCCTCAGTACCCCGCAGCTCCGCCCTTGCTCCCCCTCCCCCTAGTCAAAACCATCCCCTCCCCTGCAACTGCAGGAGATGCAACACCTGTCCCTATACCTCCTCCCTCGACTCTGTCCTTTCAGGTTAGGCAGAGGTTCACTTGCACCTCCTCCAACCTCATCTACTGTATCCATTGTTCAATGTGTGGACTCTTATAAATCAGCGAGACCAAACACAGACTGGGCGATCGTTTTACAGAACACCATCGCTCAGCCCGCCTGAACCAACCTGATCTCCCGGTTGCTGGACACTTTAATTCTCTTACCCATTCTTTCTCTCCAGAGATGCTGCCTGTCCTGCTGAGTTACTCCAGCTTTTTGTGTATACCTACATTGACCTTTCTGTCCACGGTGCCCTCTATAGACAGAATGAGTCTAAATGCAAATTGGAGGAACATCATCTCATATTTGGGCAGTTTAAAGCCCAGTGGTTTGAATATTGATTTATTACACTTGAGGTCGCCACGGCATTCCCTCTCTCTCCATCCCTCCCCCACCCAAGTCACACTAGCTTCTGGTTTTCACCCTACCAACAGCTAACCATGGCCTGTTTCAATAGACAATAGACAATAGGTGCAGGAGTAGGCCATTCGGCCCTTCGAGCCAGCACCGGCATTCAATGTGATCATGGCTGAACATCCCCAATCAGTAACCCGTTCCTGCCTTCTCCCCATATCCCCTGACTCCGCTATCTTTAAGAGCCCTATTTAGCTCTCTCTTGAAAGTATCCAGAGAACCAGCCTCCACAGCCCTCTGAGGCAGAGAATTCCACAGACTCACAACTAACTGTGAGAAAAAGTGCTTCCTCGTCTCCGTTCTAAATGGCTCACCACTTATTCTTAAACTGTGGCCCCTGGTTCGGGAACATGTTTCCTGCCTCTAGCATGTCCAATCCCTTAACAATCTTATATGTTTCAATAAGATCCCCTCTCAACCTTCTAAACTCCAGAGTGTACAAGCCCAGCCGCTCCATTCTCTCAGCATATGACAGTCCCGCCATCCCGGGAATTAACCTTGTAAACCTACGCTGCACTCCCTCAATAGCAAGAATGTCCTTCCTCAAATTAGGGGAGCAAAACTACACACAATAGAAACATAGAAACATAGAAAATAGGTGCAGGAGTAGGCCATTCGGCCCTTCGAGCCTGCACCGCCATTCAATATGATCATGGCTGATCATCCAACTCGGTATCCCGTACCTGCCTTCTCTCCATACCCCCTGATCCCCTTAGCCACAAGGGCCACATCTAACTCCCTCTTAAATATAGCCAATAAACTGGCCTCAACTACCTTCTGTGGCAGAGAATAGTAAGATTAAACGAGAACTTACCAGTTTGAAGTTTGATCTGTATTTTATGAGGAGTTACGATGAGGGATTACGTGAAGAACCCGCTCAGTGCGCAGGCGCGGCATACTTCCAAGCAGCGGTGTGGAATCACAGATAGACACAGGTATTTGAAGTAAACATAGTAAAGAAAAGGAGACATCAATTTATTAGTTTGATCCATATAATGAGGGTGGGAGCGGAGGGCACGTAATCCCTCATCGTAACTCCTCATAAAATACAGATCAAACTTCAAACTGGTAAGTTCTCGTTTAATCTTACTATTTTACTTCGGAGTCATGTGAGTGACTACGTGAAGATTTCAAAGCTCTGTGATTTCAAACCGTGTAACAGTTTTATTTCACTCACTGCCGAAGTTCTTGAGGGAGGAAGTGTTATCGTAATCAACCAATGAATCTGTTTCTCAAGAAACAAAAAAGGTATTTATTAACAATAACAAAATTAAATAGCTCCCCCGGGCTTAAATGAAATATTTGCAGCTTGCAATATTTTCTCTGCAAATAAATCAGGTTTCATCAACGGCTTATTATAAAAAGTTCTGAATGTCGTTTCCCTCGACCATCCTGCTGTATTCAGAATATGGTCAACCAGTACGTCCATTCTGTCGGCCGTTGATGTAGATGCTGCCCTAGTGGAATGAGATTTAAATGTATTAGTATCTATTCCGGCAGCCTTCAGTACCTGTTTGAGCCATCTTGAAATGGTTTGGCTCGTTACCCGGCCATGAGGTTTCTTGTGGCTGACCCATAAGGCTTTTTCACTCCCTCTGATATTGTGGGTTGTGTCTATGTAATGTTGTAGATGGGTCACGACACACAACCGTGGCTCTTGTGGGTAGGCCCGGAATACCACCAGTGGATTAGCTGTTCCTGGCCTGCTTTGCTTCACCAGACCCTGTATGATGAATGTGATCTGATCTGGGGTGGTCACCATGTTGTCCAGCCTTAACTTGTGTAGTGACTGGACCCTCTGAGCGGATACGAGTGCCATCAACATGAGCGTCTTTAGTGTAGATTGCTCGAGGCTGAGGGATCTGGCTGGTGGCCATTCCCTGAGGTATGTCAGGACCACACTGATATCCCAAATATGGGTATACCTGGGTTTAGGGGCTTGATATTATAAATGCCCTTCATCAGTTTTACCACCAGTGGATTCGGATCCCATTGCCTGTTGTCCTGCTGGTTTGAGATAAGCAGAAAGAGCACTTTGCGCTGTGTTGATGGCACTGTAACTGATCCCTTCATCATGGTGTAGATGGGCTAGGAATTCCAGTACGTTGGTGGCTGTGGCTGTTGCATACGTTGTCCCTGTTTCCTGGCAGTACTTCTCCCATTTTCTTATGCTGATTAAGTACTGCCTCTTGGTGGATGTTCAAAGGGATGCAGACATGGTGGTGATGGTTCGTTCGGACAATCCCGGTTCCAGGTAAGGTCTATTCAAAACCTGCAACCCAGGAGTTTAATTTTCTCATGGCATGGGTGGCTTATGCCTGATACTGGGTGAGTTAATAATCCTGGATCACTGGGAAAGACCATTGGTGACTCAACCACCATGTCATGTAGAACCGGGAACCATGGCTGTGTAGGCCAGTTGGGCACCATCAAAATTCCAGAAGCAGAGTCCATCTGTATTTTGCGAAGTACCCGACTCATGAGGCAGAAGGGAGGGAAATCATAGAAGACATTTCCCCAATCCAGCGTGAAGGCATCTATCGCTGCTGCCTCTGGGTCTGGTTCCCAAGCGACATACATAGGTAACTAGTGATTTTGTCTTGATGCAAGTACCTCGATATCTGGCGTTCCATACTGCTTAATAACTTTAGCAAATACTTTAGGGTTTAACATCCATTCGATGTTATCATTAAATTTGCGTGACCTGGTGTCTGCCACTGTGTTTAGCTTACCTGGTAGTTAAGTAGCTGATAGCCAAACATGTCTTTCGACACACCATAGCTAAATCACGTTGACCAATTTGTCGCATGATAATGATTTTATGCCGCCCATATGGTTAATATAAGCCACCACCGTAGTATTATCAATCTGTAACCGAACATGCAAGTACTGCATATTAGATACATATGCTTTTAACCCATAAAAGGCGCCCAACATCTCTAGATAGTTAATGCCCAGTGTCAGTAGTAATGATGACTCGAGGTTAGTCCATCTACCACCTGTGCTGGATATGGAGTTAGTTGCTCCCCAGCCTTGAGCACTGGCATCTGTTTGAAGAACTAAAGTAGGGTTAGTGATGATGATAGAGCTGAAACTATGCCAAACATTTTCTGCCCACCACTGTAGCTGATATTGCTTCAGTGGGTAATTGCATGACACGAACATCGTGACCTGTATGTCGTTTTAGTGCCTGTACCTTTGCTGTTTGTAAATTTTGATAGTGCAAAGGTCCGAATTGTGTAGCTGGAAATGCTGCTACCATTTTCCCAATCACTCTTGGTACTTGTCGAATAGTTGGTCGTTTGTTGACCATTAAATTGTTGCATGATTGTGCTAATGCAACCATTTTTTTATTTTTTTTATTTTATTTTTTTTATTTTTTTTCCTTTGGCAAGGTAACAGTCATATGGACTGAGTTAATTGTGAAGCCCAGGTAGTCCATGATAGTGGATGGCTTCAACTTAGATTTATCTGGATGTAGGACGAACCCCAGAGTTTTGAGGAGCTGTTTTGTAGCTGATACTGCTGCCACAGCCAATTCCATCATTTTCCCTACTATCTGAATATCATCCAGGTATGCCATGACTATATGTTTTTGTTTTCTTAGTCTTGCCATGGCTATTTTCAATATTTTGATGAATAATCTTGGGGCTGAAGTTAGCCCATTGGGCAATGCTTTGTACTGCCACAGCTGCCCCAACCAGATACATTTTAGGTATCTGAAATGATCCTTGTGTATGGGTATTAGATAGTAAGCATCTTTAAGATCAATGCTTGCCATGAAGTATCCTTTGGAAATCAGTTGTTTGGCAGTAACAACTGTCTCCATTTTGAAATGTATATACTCAACAAACTTATTTAGTGATGTTAAGTCAATGATGATGCGACATCCACCATCTTTTTTGGTTTTAGTGAATATATTTGATACAAATTCCAAAGGTTCATGTTTGTTCTTTTGGATGACCCCTCCACTAATGCTGTTGAGTATATACTTGTCACACGTGACAGTAACCCATGCTTCTTTAAACCAGTGTAATCTCCCCCCTGTTAGTAAAGCACCCTTATTCTCTATATGCTGGCAGGAACCAGACCCACCTACCTCCATGGTTATTGGTGTTTCTTTTGTTTCCTGATGTTTTTGTAGGCTTTGCTTGTCTGACGTGCTGGCGATGTTGGGGGGTGGCGCATTTTCCATGGGGTCCGCTGTGGGCCCCGATCTAAAAAAGATCTTTGGGGATAAAATGTGGTCCCCGAGCTTTCACCAGTCCCATATTGAGGACGTCGACTGGTGGATGCCATGGGGTGCTGCCGCTTGGGTATTGTAGCTCTTGGTTTGCTCGTCCCAGGGCCTGCCCTCATGAGGCCGAAAGTTTTCGCTGCTTCCTCCATGTCCCTCAGTTTTTTGTTGAGGTCTTTCCCAAATAACAGAGCGTCCGTCTCTGCAGCTGGGGCTCTGCACAACCCAGCAAATTTGGGATTGAGGGCAGGTCTTATGTTTTCCCGCCAGAGATTACTGATCTCAAATTGTGTGTTGCACATCAGTGCCAGCACATCCTGCTGGCAAGTATCCATCTCCGTGCTTTCCAGAGAACGAGCAAAGGCTGTAATGGCCGACGTCAGGAGCCTTAGGATCCGCTGTAGCTTTAGTTCATGGTTATGAATGTTTGACCCCACGTGCCCCCAGATCTGGCTGTTCACAGTCTTCACTCTGAGGGCCTCACAGTTCTCTGGTGCTGTGTAAAGTTCGAGCGCCTCAAGAAGCACCTTCTCCTGCAAGGGCTTATTGGAAAGATGATTGATGCTGGCCGCCATTTTTGGTTCCAGCGGTCTTCCAGCACGTGGGGTTGCTACATAGCGGTCCACCACACCCAGCAGCTCTTCCTGCTCCTGCACCCCTTGCATACTGCCGAACCCGTCCGCCAGCCCCTGTTCCAGACCAGCCCAACCCTGGTCACCAATGCTAGCCTCCAGTAATGAGGGAGCAGAGGGCAGTGCACAAGACACTGTGGAGGAGGTGCCTGACCTACCTCCGCGAGAACGCTCTTTCTGCGTATCCCGCTGGAGCATCTGCTCCAAGAGCTGTTGTAAGCTCTGGCGGCTGTCTCTCCTCCGTTTAGGTGGAGACATGTCCCCATCCGACGAATCAGAAATTACCGGCCGGTTACTTTTCATAATGGATTTCCTCCCTGTCCGCTGTTCAGGCATTAACGGGACTGGGCTTGGCTCGGTGTCGGGGATAGCGGAGCGCTCTATGTGCGGTCCTGCCGCCTGTTGCTGCCCCCCTGAGATTGAACGCTCCTCTGGTGGAGTTGAGCTGGGGGCAGTTCTGTTGGAGAGTCTTTCCTTCAGTGTACTCATTTTCTAAGAACACCCACACTCTCCTTCTCCGTTAGACTACTTCTGTATACTTACCCAACGGTCCGTTTTTTAAACTGCAGCCGGAGAGCCTTCCTCCAGCTGCCGCCGCTGTTGCACTGCTGGCGTAATGCCGCGCCTGCGCACTAAGCGGGTTCTTCACGTAGTCACTCACGTGACTCCGAAATAAAATTCCAGAGATTCACCACTCTCTGTGTGAAAAATGTTGTTCTCATCTCGGTCCTAAAAGACTTCCCCCTTATCCTTAAACTGTGACCCCTTGTTGTGGAGGTGTGGTCCAGGTGTGGTCTCACTAAGGCTCTGTACAACTGCAGAAGGACCTCTTTGTTCCTATACTCCTCTTGTTATAAATGCCAACATGCCATTCGCTTTCTTCACTGCCTGCGGTACCTGCATGCTTACTTTCATAGACTGATGAACAAGGACCCCCAGATCCCGCTGTACTTCCCCTTTTCCCAACTTGACGCCATTTAGATAGTAATCTGCCTTCCTGTTTTTGCTACCAAAGTGGATAACCTCACATTCATCCGCATTAAACTTCATCTGCCATGCATCTGCCCACTCACCCAACCTGTCCAAGTCACTCTGCATTCTCATAGCATCCTCCTCACAGTTCACACTGCCACCCAGCTTTGTGTCATCTGCAAATTTGCTAACGTTACTTTGAATCCCTTCATCCAAATCATTGATGTATATTGTAAATAGCTGCGGTCCCAGCACCGAGCCTTGCGGTACCCCACTAGTCATTGCCTGCCATTCTGAAAGAGACCTGTTAATCCCTACTCTTTGTTTCCTTTACCATTATTACTTTTTTGCATATCTTTCATTCATTGTACTTTATCTCTCCACATCACCGTCTATATCTCTCGTTTCCCTTATCCCTAACCAGTCTGAAGAAGGGTCTCAACCCGAAATGTCACCCATTCCTTCTCTCCAGAGATGCTGCTTGTTCCGCTGAGTTACTCCAGCTTTTTGTGTCTATCTTCGGTTTAAACCAGCTTCTGCAGTTCCTTCTTATACATTTTATCTCTGTTTGCTTTGTTGTTACCTTCTCCCAGCTAACAATGATGTCTGTCCCGCTGTGTCTATCTTCGGTTTAAACCACCATCTGCAGTTCCTTCCTGCACACTACAGAGAAAAAGTCTTACTGTGCAAATACGTGAGTTCACCACATCCTTAACTTGCTGTGAGCTAGACACCTTCTCCTCTCTGCTGAGCACCTCATCTGATGACGAATACAAGGAAATAGTTCTTACGCTAAACAGCTAGAAAATAACCAGCCCGTTGTGCCGCAAATACCACCCATCCTGATAATCAAGAGCCATGCACTCAGCGTTATCTCACAATGAGTACACTCATCAATAATAAATTACCAAATTCAATATCCCAGCACTTCATTTGACCAATTGAGGGGGGAAAAATCCAAAAACCCTGGACTTCAAACCTGACACCAAGCTTATGGGCTACTAAACACCAGTAATCATCTTCTTCCATGCATGGGAGCTGTATACTATCTGGAACAAAGAACCTCAGGAGTCAAGAGTCAATAGTGTTTTATTGTCATTAAGGAACTGCAGATGCTGGTTTAAACCAACATCTGCAGAGAAAGCAATACTCATCACGATACATCAAGATCAAGACACATCGGCGAGACCAAACGCAGACTGGACGGTCGTTTAGCTGAACACCTTCGTTCAGTCCGCCTGGACCTACATGATCTCCCGGTTGCCAAGCACTTTAATTCACTTTCCCATTCCCACGCTGACCTTTCTGCCTGGGCCTCCTCCATTGTCTAATGGAGGAAGCCTAGGAAATTGTTGGAACAGCATCTCATATTTCACTTGGGAGAATTACAACCCAGCATATTGATTTCTCTAACTTTATGTAAACCTTACATTCCCTCTCTCTCCATCCCTCGATCACCAAAGTCGCACCAGGTTTGCATTCTCACGTAGCTAAACAGGGAACTATGGCTGGTTTCCTTTATCATCGTTACTTTTTTGCATATCTTTCATTCATCACTGTCTATATCTCTCATTTCACCTGACTAGGCTGAAGAAGGGTTGCGACCCAAAACATCACCCATTCCTTCTCTCCAGAGATGCTGCCTGTCCCGCTAAGTTGCTCCAGCTTTTTGTGTCTATCTTCTAGTGTTATTTTGTTACATGTCTCAAAGAGAACAATTAAGTTATTACTTGCAGCAGCAAAACAGAATATGTAAACATAGTACTCTATAAACAATATAATAAACATATATATATAGATTGATTGTTTGCTTTATGTGTGTGTACACACACACACATGTCTGTCTGTCTGTCTGTCTGTCTGTCTGTCTGTCTGTCTGTCTGTCTGTCTGTCTGTCTGTCTGTCTGTCTGTCTGTCTCCACTTAAATAAAACTCTCATCTTGTCCTCTTCCGGTTTGCGTTGTTTTTACATTTGCGCAAAATCAATATTGGATAGCGCTACGATTTTTCGCCACCTTATTCGCCACACTCCTGTGCTGCAAGCGCACCAAGTTTTGTTCTGATCAGTGGAATATTACAAAAGTTATAAAGGTTTATGTTCTTCTCTCCTGTCATTCGCCAGGACAGCGACGCCCCTTCTGGCACCCGCTGTCAATCACCGGCGGCTAGGAGAATAAAGCTGAAGGAGCGGAGTGAGCAGAGTGTGGAGAGCGGGTGGGGAGACCACCACCTCGGCGAGTGGCAGAGCCAGAGAACCGCAGAGCCTGAGAACCGCAGAGCCCGAGAACCGCTGAGCCTGGGAACCGCTGAGCCCAGGAACCACTGAGCCCGGGAACCGCTGAGCCCAGGAACAACTGAGCCCAGGAGCCGCTGAGCCCGGCCGGTGTGGGAGCTGGGGCGGGAGCCGCTGAGTGCGGCCGACCCGAAGCTGGGTGCCACTGAGTGAGGCCAGTGCCGGGAGGATACAGGTAGGCAGGGGTGGGCCACGGCAGCGGTCGGCCACAGCATCGGTACCCCCCCACCCCACCGGCCTCCGACAGGCCCCTTCTGAAGTCGTCCCCACCCCCCGGCTACAGGACCCTCCCGCCGGTCCCTGCCTGAAGCCGTCTCCATCCCCAGCTGCAGGATGCTTCCCCCGCCCCCCACCGGCCCCCACCTGAAGCCATCCGCGCCTGAAGCCGATGGGGAGCGGCAGCGGTAGGCCACGGCCACAGCAGTTGTTGGCCACGACAGCGATAGGCCGCAGCAGCAGGCCAGGGTCGGTGTAGGCAGTGGTAGGCCATGGCAGTGGTAGGCCAGGGCAGCGGTAGGCCATGGCAGCGGTAGGCAGTGGCAACAGTAGGCCACGGCAGTGCTCCCCCGACCCCCACCCCCTCACTACTGGTCCCCATCTGAAGCCGTCTCCGTCCCCAGCAGCAGGATGCTCACCACCGGCTTCAGGTGGCGACCGGGGTGGGGGGTGGGTGAGAGCGTCCTGCAGCTGGGGACAGGACAGCTTCAGGCGTGGGGTGGCAGCGGTTGTCCATGGCAGCGACAGGGCACAACTACGACAGCGGTAGGCCAACGCAGCGATAGGCCACAACAGCGAAATTCCAAGGCAGCAGTAGGCGACGTCAGCGGCAGGGTACGTCACGGCTACGGCAGTTGCAGTGATAGGTAGTGGCAGCGATAGGCAGTGGCAGCGATAGGCTGCGGTAGGCTATGGCAGAGCTCCCCCCCCCTCCCCCAACAGCCCCCGATAGGCTCCATCTGAGGCCGTCCCCGCCCTGGCTACAGAACACTCCCACCGCCCCCCGCCTGAAGCCGTCCCTGTCCATAGCGCAGTCCATTCAGCCCACAACACCTGCAATAGCCCAAGGAAAGTCCATTCGGCCCACAATGTCCATAGTAACCCTCCAGAAAACAGTCTCTATGGCCCACAACACCTGTACTAGCCCACGAGTCAAATCGGCCCACAATGTCCATACTAGCCCTCGAAATACCAGTCCCTTTGGCCCACAACACTTAGCCCAAGAAAAATACCCTTCGGCCCACAATGTCCATAATAGCCCTCTGGAATGCAATCCCTTCGCCCACAACATGTACTAGCCCTCCAGAAAGCCCACCGGCCCCCATCTAGAGCTGTCCCTGTCCCCAGCTGCAGAACGCCCCCCCCCCCACTGGCCCCCGCTTGAAGCCATCCCGTGCCCAGCTGCAATATGCTCCCCCCCCCCCACTGGCCCCATTCTGGCGTCCCCATCCCAGGCGGCAGGATGCTCCCCACCGGTCCCCGCCTGAGGCCAGTGGGGAGCGGCAGTGACAGGCCACGGCAGCGACTGCCCCCGTCAGGCCACCAAACCCCGATAGACCCTGCCTGAAGCCTTCCCCCTCCCCTGTCTGCAGGACGCTCCCCGCTTGAAGCCGTCCTGTCCCTCAGCTGCAGAATGCTCTCGCCACCCCGCGCCCGAAGCCATCCCTGTCCCCAACTGCAGGAAGCACCTCACTCCCCACCGGCCCCCGCCTGAAGCCATCCCCATCCCCCTGCTGCAAGACGCTTTCCCCCCCACAACCCACCGGCATCCGACAGTCCCCGCGACAGACCCTGCTTGAAGCGGTCACCCTTCCCCGGCTGCAGGACACTCCCCGGCCCCTGAAAGGCCCCGCCTGAAGCTGTCCCCCTCCACTGGCTACAGGACTCTCCGTCTCCCCACCTGAAGCCGACCCCATCCCCCGGTTACAGATCATTGCTGCTGGCCCCAGCCTCAGGACGCTTCCACCCCACCCTCCCCCACCAGCCACCAACTGAAGCCGTCCCTGTCCCCTGGCTGCAGAAAGCTCCATGCCGGCCCCTGCCTGAAACGGCCCCCCTCCCCCGGCTGCCTGTTTCCATGCTGTGACCTTATGACACAATGGCTTTCTCAACTTATATCTTATAGAAGTAAAATAACTAATCTTCTGAATTACCTGGCAGGGGAGAATTGGTGGTCATATTAGCCGAACGCCCAGGATGAGGTTATCCCGTGTGTGCTGATGCCTGCAACGTCCACAAAAGTGGGTACTCAACTGCAAAATTTGTGGTAGTGGGGGACTGCGTTCACAAATAAGGAAAGGGAAGCACAGCGGCGCGGAGGTAAAGTATGTGCCTTACAGCCCCAGAGACCCAGGTTGCTGACTCCACAGAGTTTGTACGTTCTCCCTGTGACCGCGTGGGTTTTCACCAGGTGCTCCAGTTTCCTCCCACACTCCAAATACATACAGGTTTGTAGGTTAATTGGCATTGGTAAAAATTATAAAAAGTCCCTAGTACATTTGATAGTGCTGGTGTATGGGGGTGATTGCTGTTCGATGTCAACTTGGTAGGCCAAAGGGCCTGTTTCCAAGCTGTTTCTCTACAGTCTAAAGTGTAAAGTAAACATTACCATGTAGGTTATAATTAGCTAGTTTGTTATTACAACTGAATTTGTTTACGGAAGTGAACATTTCAAGTAATACAGGTATATTATTGTAACTGGGCTTAACCTCTGTTTAGTTCATAATTTCATTGGGCATTGGAGCAGAATTAGGCCATTCGGCCCATCAAGTCTACTCCGCCATTCAATCATGATCTATCTCTCCCTCTCAACTCAATTCTCCTGCCTTCATCCCATGATCCTTGACAACCTTACTATCAGGAATCCACCTTAAAAGTGCCCAATGACTTGGCCTCCACAGCCATTTGCTATTTTAAACTGCAAAATATATGGTCCTTTGTTCTGTAAAAAGTAAAGTACTGTTAGCATTGTTTTGATTTTAATAGTGCAAAAAGGAAATGATTAGATTGTAACCATTAAATAATGGGCATGTATAAAGAATTTCTTGCACATTCATGTAGTTTCTGTTTGCAATCAAATTCAGTAGAAATTCAATTTACATTTCAATCAAAAGCTAAATAATTTAACGGATGAGGCATTCTTTAACAAATATTACAAAGATACAAGATACAAAGAATTTATTAGCTTAGTATGTAAGAACATACAAGGAATTTGATTTGCCATATAGTCATACCAAAAATGCAGCAAGACCCACAACTACATAAAAATTAACATAAACATCCACCCCAGCACACTGTGATGGAAGGCAATAACGTATTATCTTCTTCCCTCCTTTTCTCCCGCAGTCGGGGCAGTCGAACCATCCGCAGCCGGGGTGATCGAAACTCCCGCGTCGGGGCGATCGAAGCTCCCGCGTCAGGGCGGTTGAAACTCCTGCGGCTTGGAGCTCCCGAAGTCGGTCCTTATCTAAGGGGCCACAAACCGAGCTCCACAATGTTAAGTCCACAGGCTCCCACAGTTGGAGCTCCAGAAGTCGATCCCAGCATGGGCTCGCCAGCTCCTCGATGTTAGGCTGCTGTGTGGACGGAGATATGATACGGAAAACGTTGTACATGTATTATTATCTTGAAAATAAAAATAATATTAGGCTTGGGTGACTTATAAATAGCAATGAACACACAGCTTTCTCTTATCATGGTATTCAATGCTTGATCCTCCCCCACCATCCCATTGTCTACTGTTAATGTTCTCTTTACTTCTGAGAGACTCAGCATGGTTTCCAATCTTGTACTTGTACTTTTGTAAGGCTTGATTGTATTCATGGATAGTATAATTTATTTGACATGGCACCACGCAAACAACAGCCTTTCATTGCATCTGAGTACACATAATACCAAGAAACTAATATCAATGCCAATACTAGTGATAAACATTTGAAAGGATTTGTGATATTAGGCTTGCAAGTGTGCCTGCAAAAGTTCTTATGATAAGATGAATTAACTTCCTTATTAACTTACTCTTAAATCTCATTTAAATCTTAAGAAAAGCAAGACAAAATT
Source organism: Malacoraja senta (assembly GCA_038087875.1). Taxonomy (NCBI): domain Eukaryota; kingdom Metazoa; phylum Chordata; class Chondrichthyes; order Rajiformes; family Rajidae; genus Malacoraja; species Malacoraja senta. Next base: position 106,290,694 of record CM075977.1, read on the forward strand.
ATACCATTCATCAATAGTGAGTCTAGAGCTGGTTGAGGGGTTGGGTAGATCTGCCAAACGGAATAGCTAGCAAAATAGACCGGTGACACCAATGCTGTGAAGGTACTAATTTGAAGCAAAGGAGAAAGAAAACTTTAAGCAAAATATATCAAGAGATAACAGCATACAAGTAAATACTTAATTCTACCAAACTCAAGTGTATAAGCCTTAGATACATGGAACTGCAGATGCTGGTTTACCAAAAAATACCAAAAATAAAGTGCTGGAGCAACTGCGCAGGACAGGTAGCATCTCTGGTGAAATTTCAGGTTGAGACTTTTCGTCTGACATTATAGTTGGGGGGAGAAAGCTGAAAGAGAGACGGGGGCAGGACAAAGCTTACCAAGTGATAGGTGGAGGTTTTCCACTGACAAAGGCCAGAAAATAAAAGCTAAAAAAAAAATAAGATAAGGAGCTAAAGTATCGAAGAGGCGAATGGTATGTTAGCTTTCACAGCAAAACGATTTGAGTATAGGAGCAGGGAGGTTCTACTGCAGTTGTACAGGGTCTTGGTGAGACCACACCTGGAGTATTGCGTACAGTTTTGGTCTCCAAATCTGAGGAAGGACATTATAGCCATAGAGGGAGTGCAGAGAAGGTTCACCAGACTGATTCCTGGGATGTCAGGACTTTCATATGAAGAAAGACTGGATAGACTTGGCTTATACTCGCTAGAATTTAGGAGATTGAGAGGGGATCTTATAGAAACGTACACAATTCTTATGTGGTTGGACAGGCTAGATGCAGGAAGATTGTTCCCGATGTTGGGGAAGTCCAGGACAAGGGGTCACAGCTTAAGGATAAGGGGGAAATCCTTTAAGACCGAGATGAGGAAAAACTTTTTCACACAGAGAGTGGTGAATCTCTGGAACTCTCTGCCACAGAGGGTAGTTGAGGCCAGTTCATTGGCTATATTTAAGAGGGAGTTAGATGTGGCCCTTGTGGCTAAGGGTATCAGGGGGTATGGAGAGAAGGCAGGTACGGGATACTGAGTTGGATGATCAGCCATGATCATATTGAATGGCGGTGCAGGCTCGAAGGGCCGAATGGCCTACTCCTGCACCTATTTTCTATGTATCTATGTAAAGAATATAGACTTTGTGTCACCTCTTCTTGTGTGGTTATGAGTCTGGTGATACTTCACTGCACTCTATTGCAAATATATCCTTCTTTAGGTAGGGAGACTAGGCCTGACTATAATATTCCACATTCAGTCTTGCGAGATCCCTGTATAATTGCAGCAAATTTGTATTCAAATCTCTTTGCATTTAAAGCCAACATAATCTTTGCCTTCTAATTGCTTGCCTGACATGCTTGCTAAGTTTCAATGATTTGTGTACATCTGGTCTCTAAGAACAGGAATACCTTTCAGACTCTCAGCATCTAACAAATACTCTCTGATTTTATCCTTCCTCATTATAGATTAACTTTTTAATCAGCTATATCCTTGCTCATCCATTGTATCCACCACACAAAGTACAATTCCACCTTGTTTTGTATGATCAGCATTACACTTGATTCACTCTGCCAATTCATTGATTTGTAGATTGCAAACAATAGACTCAGATGAATCTGAGCTGGGTATTACCCATGTCATTGTCCCACAACCTAAATAATATCCCTATATTTCTAGTCTTTGCTTTTAGTTCATTCTGTAATCTGTTAATACTGTATATCAACCCCCCTCCCACAACACACACACACACACAAATCGTATTATCTGGTTGTTTAATAATCTCTTGTTTGCTATATTGAAGGCCTAATAAAAGTCAAAGTACATCAATTCAGATGCTTTGCTATTTTTTATTTTGCAACTTACAACCTTAAAATCACTTTATTGTGATTTCCATTTTGTAGCTCTATATTGATTACTTCCAAAACTATTATAATTGTCTAAATACACAGTTACCATTTGTCAAAATTGTTCGTCAATGTAACTTGTCTACAATTCCCTATTTTCTCCCTTCCATCTTTTCATAAGGAGTTGAGTTTCACTGGCCACCTTTCAAGCTGTGAATTGCCAACTGCAATGAAAATCAGGTCCTGGAAATGTATTTTTAATCCTATTAATTTCCTTTATGATATATATTTTTTCACTATTGTTAATTTCTTTCAACTCCACATCCAATCAGATCCCATTGTTTCCCACTATTTCCAAGAGGCAGCCTGTATCTTCATTCATGGGATCATTGTTCAGTTTCTCTGCTGTTTCCTTCTTTCATGGTATAACTTTTCCTTCCAGAGACAGGCATTGCTTGCACATACATTCTACTTTATTTTTCTTAAATCAATGCTTTGAATTTGACACTGTTCCCAATACTTAGACTTACTGTTTTCATTGGCAACGTTATAAGTTATTTCAATTGATCTGATACTTATTTTGATAACCAAGGCAGAATTGATGTTCTTTTGGAGTTTTTGTTTGCCTTAAAACTATTACTTTAAATGTTGTTTTACTCCATTAAGTGAAAGTCATTCTGTATTTATTGGCATTTTTAATTTGGTGTTCTACTCAACTAGAGTCAACTAACTTCTTGTACTTTGCTTTATTCAGATTTAAAACCATTGTTTCAAGTTTCACGTTCAGTTCTTACATAAAGATCCAGCTTTTTTTGTGATCATGGATCCCAACAGACTGCTTAACTGTCAGATCACGAATTTGCATTTGCACTACTCCAGATTTAAAAAAAGACTAATCTTCTTGTTTCTCCTCCTTATGGATTGGTATTTATCTCAAACACTTCCTCATGCTTACGACTTATTTAGGACACATTTTAAAATCTTGGAACAGATACAATATTTAGATGCTGCAATGGTCAAGAAGATTACGGAGAGTCGGTATGTCAAGGAGGACTCTCTCGAACTTCTACAGTAGAGAGCATACTGACTGGTTGCATCGTGGCTTGGTTCGGCAACTTGAACGTCCAGGAGCAGAAAAGAATGCAGAAAGTTGTGACCACTGCCCAGTCCATCATCGGATCTGACCTCCCCACCACCAAAGGGATCTATCGCACTCGCTGCCTCAAAAAGGCTGCCAACATCTTCAAAAACCCACACCACCCTGGCCACACACTCATCTCTCCGTTGCCATCGGGAAGAAGGTACAGGAGCTTGAAATCTGGAACATCCAGGTTCAGGAACAGCTTCATCCCCACAGCCATCAGGCTATTAAACATGACATCAAACAAACTCTGAACAATAACAGCCTATTGCACTTTATCTGTTTATTTATTGTGTATATATATGGTATATAGACACACTGAACATTTATCTCATGTTCCGTATTATGCTTACATATTCTGTTGTGCTGCAGCAAGCAAGAATTTCATTGTCCTGTCTGGGAAACATGACAATATAACTCTCTTGACTCTTGAAATGGTGACAGTGAGAGAGGTAGACACAAGATACCATGGATGATGGAATCTGGATCGACAAACAATCTGTTGGAGGATCTCACATGTGGAGGGAAATAACAGGCAATGTTTTGGGTCGGAATCCTTCTTCTCAACTGACAGAGTAGATGGGAGATAGCTGGTACAAACAGGTGAGGAGAGAGTTATTAGGCAGCAACCAGGAAACAATAGGTAGATCCAGATGCAGAGAAGACTGGAGACACAAGAACGCAGATAGTGGAACCTTGAGCGAAACAAAAAGTGCTTGAGGAACTCAACGTGTCAGACAGCATCTGTGGAGGGAATGGGTAGGCGACGTTTCAGGTCAGGACCGTTCTTCAGACTGATTGTGGAAGAGGGGAGAAAGTTAGAAAAGAGGTGGGGGCAGGTTAAAGCCTGGCAAGTGATAGGTGAGGGTTATTTTTTGATTGGCAAATGGGTAGTCCAGTCAGAACATGCTCGAAAAGCAAAAGCAGCAAGAATCACAGAGGAGGGGCAGTGAGGGAGGGTCTCATAGAAGTCTCCTTGGTGAGAGGTGGAGAACTGTGGACAGCACGGTGGTGCAGCAGTAGAGTTGCAGTCTTACAGCGCTTGCAGCACTGCAGACCCGGGTTCGATCCCAACTACGGGTGCTGCCTGGATGGAGTATGTACGTTCTCGCCGTGACCTGCATGGGTTTTCTCCAAGATCTTCAGTTTCCTCCCACACTCCAAAGACGTACAGATTTGTATGTTAATTGGCTTGGTATAAGCGAAAATGGTCCATAATGTGTGTAGGATTGTGTTAATGTGCGGGGATCGCTGGTCGGTACAGATTCTGTGGGCCGAATGGCCTGTTTTTGTGCAGTAATGTAGTCATACTTCAGGGATTTCACAGTGAATCAGTAAAGTGTAGACACATGAAGTGCAGATGCTTACGTAGGTGGGTGGGGGGGGGGGTTGATTGGCAAATGGACCAAGTGACTAGGTAGGTCAGGGGTGGGTAGCTATAGTGGCTGAGGCTAAGAGGTGATTGATGGGAGCAACAGAGGGCTGCCATCAAGGAGAGGGGAGTGGAATCAAATAAGGGAGGTAGGGTGGACAGAGGGGAACAACGGGAGAGGGGACCCAATGGGATGAGTGAGTGGGTGATAAATAGAGGGAGTACATGGGTGTGGGGAAAGAAACTGATGATATGGGGCTGGAGTGGGGATTGGAAACCAAGCGCTTGTGTGAAAGAACATAGGTTGATCAGAAAGAGAGAGAGAATGGGTCGGAGAGGCAGCAGGTTACTTGATACTGGAGAATTCAAAAATCATGCTGTCGGGTTGTAGACTACCAAGTCAGTATAAGAGGTGAGTTTACTTTAGTTGTCCTCACCCTGGCAGTGGAGGGGGCAATAACAGATAAGTCAGTGTGGAAATTGGAAGGAGAATTACAATGGCAAGCAACTGAGAGATCCAGATGGCCATGGGAGGCAAAGCAATGATGCTCGGCAAACCAGGCACTTAGTCTGCGGTTTGTCTCACTGATGTAGGGGAGGCCACGAGCAATATACCAGGATGGTGGTGGTGCAGGTGAATCTCTGTCTCACCTGGAAAGGCTGTTTAAGTCCCTGGATAGCAGTGAGGGAGGAATTGGCAGACCTCCTATGGTTTCAGGGTAAAGTGCCTGGGATGGGAAGGGATGGGTGAGGAGGGATGAGCATTCCAGGGAGAGAAGGAGAGAGTGGTACCTGGATAAAGCAGATACGGAGTTGGGAGGGGAAGAGAGGGGGAGGCCTGGCGATGGATCATGTTGTAGCTGGCACAATGACGAAGAATGATATCAGTGGCTTTGCAGTAAATGTCAGTGGACCATTTGTCACCAGAAATCGAGGCGGAGAGAAGGAGAAGGGCAAAGAGGTGTTGGAAATGGAGCATGTGGATTTGAAGGGAGGATGGAAGTTACTGGTGAAGTTGATGAAATCGATGAGTTATGCATCGCCCCCCTATCTCACCCCTTTATACTGGCTATCTCCCTTCTAATCTTCCAGTCCTTATAAAAGGTCCTGAAACAAAACATCATTGGTCCATTTCAAATGCTGCTTTACCTGCTGAGTTCATCCAATGGATTGTTATTGCCCAGGAGGAGATGTGCTTGCAGATACTGAAGTGATGTACAACAATGAATCTATTTCCAATGTGTAACAAAGAACTGCAGATGCTGGTTTAAATCGAAGGTAGACACAAAATGCTGGAGTAACTCAGCGGGTGAGGCAGCATCTCTGGAGAGAAGGAATGTGCGACGTTTCGGGTCAAGACCCTTCTTCAGAGTGAAGAATGGTCTCGACCCGAAACGTCGCCCATTGCTTCTCTCGGAAGATGCTGCCTCACCCGCTGAATCTATTTCCAATGCCTTTGCAGCTTATTCCTGTATCACAGCCTACAGAAAAAAATGTAAATCGTGATTAAGAGTTCTTTAATGTCAGGAATGAGTAACGTGTCAGTCTTAAGTGCATTTGTAATGAGTATGAATATATATGAAAATCATCCACGCTCTTCTTTTCAAGGAGGGAAAACAGGGTAGGGTGGAGTTTTTACATACAATAAATAAATATTGTGTTGTCAGAGGATGGAACAACATCAACATCAGTATATATATAAAAATCAAGCAGATTGCATTGAAAATTCCTTGCTCTTCGAGTCAAAATAAATACCCTAGTTACAAGTATCTGATGCATTCCAACACTTTCTATGGTCTAAATGTGGATACATTTACTTAGGAATCACGCCCTTTCTCTACCAAAGCAACAGCAACAGATTGTGATAATTCTTGAAGTGGATTCTGACACATGTCAAGAGAGTTGAGTCAGGAGGGTTTAATTGTCATATGTGCCTGGACGAAAAAAGAATGTAATTCTAACGCTGCATCTTTACAGGCACATTAATGGAACACAACGAATAAACAGACGGTAATCAATAACATAATGAAATATCAGTTATATTAGTTAACCAGACCACAATGGTGCAAGCTGAAGTATATATCATTTTATACAAAGTCCACACTGGTTTGATGATATGAAAGAGTTATATAAAGTGGTTCAAGAACTTGTTGGTTTTTGGGAAGAAGGTATTCTTCAATCTGGAGCTAAATGTTCCCTAGCGCCTTTACTTCCCTATGGTCGCAGCAAGATGAGATCAGCGCCAGGAATGTGTGGTTATTTGAAGACATTAGCTGCCTTTTTAAGGCAATGCTTCCTGTAGACCCCTTGTATGGTGGGGAAGTCAATACCCGTGATGGACCAGGCAATATCCACCACTTTCTGCAGTATCATTCATTGTTGAGCATTAGAATTTGTGAACCAGGCTGTGACACAACCAGTTAATATGGTCTCCACACAACACTTATAGAAGTCTGATAGAGTATTTGGCCACATTCTGACTCTCATCAAGTTCTGAGGACGTAATGGCGTTGATGGGCTTGTATTGAGTTGTGATGAATACTTGTCCACCCAGCAATAATCATAAATCCATTAGCACTGGTTATATAATATTGGCCTGAGATTAAATGTGCTGACAGTTTATCCATGGGCTCCTGAATGTTAGCTCAGCGATGCATGATTGAAATGTTGAATTGGCTTCTGTACTGCTGTTAAAATATGGAGCTGATGATGCATCTTAATCTTTCAATGCCAACCATTGGCTTCAACCCTGGACAGTTGAAAATTAATCAATGGTAAATTTAATCATTGCAAACTGAGCTCCTCAGAGATGGAAATATTTGCAGACCATTATGATGGATTATGGCTCTCTCATTTAGTTTTTGCACAAAATGTGTTCAGCAGCTGATAATACTGTGTGGTATGAGCTTGTGTCCTAAATCCATTTGAACAGTCATATTGATAACAGTGCTGGCGCCAACCATCATTTCCTGGACCATAGGCTCTTCGGTGCATCAAATGCTTTGTTCTGCTGTTTTACTGGAGCTGCATGTGTGACCACAGCAAAGTGTGTTCAAATCTTACAGAAATGGGTTTCAGATTTTGCTTGAGTTGCAAAGAAGACCATCCTGTAAACAGAAACATCTCATGCTATGCTTTTTGTAGACAATACCATTCAATTTCAATAAAAAATAAAACATCAGAGTGAGACCCAACTGATCATACCATCGGGAAGTATAGGACTTAGGGTACATTTACCTCCAGATTCAAGAATTCCTTCTTCCCAAAAAGCATCAAGTTCTTGAGCCACTTTACATAACCATTTCTTAGCATCATACCACTGTGGACATTGGGTGGGAAATGATCTAAAGCTGAATTATGCCTGTATTGTGCTTGTTAAGCTGTTGGATTGTGGTAAACCAACAACACATTTTGATGTTTAAGAAAGAACTGCAGATGCTGGTAAAATCGAAGGTAGACAAAAAATGCTGGAGAAACTCAGCGGGTGAGGCCGCATCTATGGAGAGAAGGAATAGGCGACGTTTCGGGTCGAGACCCTTCTTCAGATTTAGATGGAAGGCTAACTACTGTAAAATTCAGTGGAATAAGATCCAAGATGTGAGGCCTTACCCTCTGGCTACAGAAAATTAAATATGAAATCCCTATTCCAGAAGGCTGATCTGTCGGACATGTACCATTCCAGGCACAACGAGTGAAGATGAATGGATACACTTGTTGATTCAGGAATAATGAGGTGAAATCTCAGATGATCCAAAGTCATCCAACCCTATGCTTACACAAGGAACTGTAGATGCTGGACTTTGGAGCAAAATACAAAGCACCGGAGATACTCAGTGGGGCAACCAGCATCTGTGAAGGAAATGGAAGGGTGGTGTTGCAGTTTGGGACCCTTCTTCAGGCTGATTGTAGTAGGGGGGGGGGGAGAAAAGAGAGCCTCTCATGTGCTAGGTCAATATGAGAGGTGGGGACTTTTTTGGCAGATGGGTGGAGTATGTGACAAAGGCTCGAGAAGAAATGGGGACAAAGGGGTGACAGATAAGCAGAGAAGAAGAGAAAAAATTAAAATCAGAGGGAGGTGTATAGGTTGAAGTAGATGCTGGGAGAAATGGGGGTGGAGCGGGGGGTCACAGGACAAAGAGAGGGGGAAGGGTTTGGTCTTACATAAAATTGGAGAATTTGATGTTCATACCGTCGGGTTGTAAGTTATCCAAGTGGAATATGAGGTAGTGTTCGTCCAGCTCACACTGGCAATGGAGAGCCAGTAGTCCCTGGAAAACCGAGCACAGGTGCTCCGCGGAACAGTCGCCCAGTGTCCGCTTGGTCTCCCCAATATGAAGGAGGCCACATAGGAAGCGCAGAAAGCAGTACAGTAAACCGTCACTTTAACGGACCTCTTCATAACGGAGTACAGTTACTGCCCTACCGGCGGCTGCCTACGCCACCCCCCCCATCTCGCTCCGCATCCCCAGCTGCTTACAGTACCTGGCTGCCCAGGCCATCCCCAGCTCGCACCGCGTCCACGACAGAGCTTCTGCCGCCACCGCCCACCCACCCACACAGCTGCATCGGCCACTTCCAGCCCACGTCAGCTGCTTTCACCACCCCTGCCGACACTCATCTGCATTCTGGCCACCAGTGACTCTGCCGATCCTCGCCTCTGCTCTGGCCACTATTAGGAAGGGGACGCCAACTCACCTGGATTCCAGGCCTAGTTCCAGACTGAGAGTTTATAGAAGGTTCTCGACCTGAAAGTTCACCTATCCATGTTCTCGAGAGATGCTGCCTGACCTGCTGAGTTGCACCAGCATTTTGTGTCTTCTTGTGTATTCACCACCAATGCAGTTGTTTATTTCTACTACTTACACAAGATAATACCTTGCTCGGTTTATAGCAGACAATAGGCAATAACAGACACCACCCCTCCCCTCCCCCCCCCCCCCCCCGCCCCACCCTCCCCGGCCTCCGTTATAATGAGGGTTTACTGTAAATGAGGTTAGAAGAGGTGCATGTGAACCTCTGTCTCATTCAAAAGAGCTGCTGTGGGCCCTGGATGGAGTTGAAGGAGAAGGTCAAGGGGCAGGTATTACTTCTCCTGCTGTTGCAGGGGAAAGTACCTGGGGAAGGGACCGTTTGAGCGGGAAATGGATGAGTGATTCAACGTTGCAGAGGGAAAGATCTCTGCGGAAAGCGGAATGTATGATTGGTGAAGAGATCACGTTGAAGGTGGCGAAAAAGTTGGGGATTGATGTGCTGGATGCTAAGGATGGTGGGATGAAATGTAAGGATCCAGAGAAGTTTATCTTTGTTCCCTCTGGGGCTAGGGAGAGCAAGAGTAGAACTGCAGATTATTGCCTATTTATCGATTGTGTCTATTATGAATGACAGAGGAGATATAGGTGAGGGAGCTATCCACAACAGCATGGGGAAATCATGCTTACGAGAGAAAGAAGATACTTAGTTTTCTAGTTTGGAGATACAGCACGAAAACAGGCCCATCGACCCACGGAGTCCGCACCGACCAGCGATCCCTGCACATGAACACTACCCTACACACACTAGGGACAATTTACACCTATACCAAGCCAATTATTCTACAAACTTCTATGCCTTTGGAGTGTGGGAGGAAACTGAAGATCTTGGAGAAAATCCACAGGAGAACGTACAAACTCCGTACAGACAAGCACCCATAGTCAGGATCGAACCCGGGTTTCTGGTGCTGTAGGGTAGCAACACCACCGTGCTGCCCATATCTCAAATATCCCAGATGGAAACCCTCATCTTGCCAGCAGATGCGGCGGAGATAGAGAAATTGGGGGAAGGGGATGGCAAGAGGCATGGTAGGAGATGTAGTCCAGATAACTGTGGGAGATATGGGTTTATAGTAGATGTCAGTCTACAGTCTGACGTCTGTGATATAGACATTAAGAAAGTGGGGAGAGATATCAGAGATAGTCCATGTGAACTTAAGGGTAGGGTGGAACTTAATAATAAAAATGGCAAAGTCAATGATTTCTGCACAGGTTCAGGAGGCAGAACCGATGCAGCAGAGAAAGAGTGTACATTGGACTGTTTTGGTGTAACCAACAAATAGGCAGACATAGTGGGCCCGTGTGAGAGCCCATGGCTACACATTTAACTTGATGAAAGTGAGAATACTCAAAAGAAAAGTTAAGGGTGATGACAAGTTCTGGCACGCAGAGGAGAGTATTAGTAGAGGGGAACTTTTCCTTTTCCGTTTCCCATTTCCCCTGAGCTGCAGGACACAGAGGAGACAGAGATGAGAGATCCACCCACAACAGCAGGGGGAAATCATGTTTACTGAAGAAAGAGGACATCTTGGATGTCCGGGAGTGGAAAGCTTCATCTTGGGTACAGATGCGGTGGAGACAGAGATATTGAGAATAAGAGATAATGACCTTCAAGGAACATTGACATTTTGCTTATATGGATATAAAGTGAGTATGTGACATATTTACTTTAATTTCAGTTTTAGTTTTAGAGATACAGTGTGGAAACAGGCCCTTCGGCCCACGCTGACCAGCAATCCCTGCACATTATCTTACTTACACTACAATTGACACTTATACCAAGTCAATCAACCTACAAACCTGTACGTCTTTGGAGTGTGGGAGGAAACCGAAATCTCAGTGAAAACCCATGCGGTTACGGGGAGTATGTACAAACTCTGTACAGACAGCACCCGTAGTCAGGATCAAACCAGGGTCTCCAGCGCTGCAATCGCTGTAAGGCAGCAACTCTACCACTGTGCCACCGTGCCGCCCTACTTCCCAAGTAGATTGAACTCAGAAGGCAAGTTGAAATGCTCAAGTTTCAGACTTCCAGCATTTTAATTGAACAATGCAAATATTAACTGTGAGCATACTTCAGACAGGGAAAGAAGGAAAGAAAATCCTCAGAAGCAACAGATAAAGGGTCCAACATGAGATACAGCTTGAGTCCAGGGCACAGCTTAAATGAATCAAGATACAAGATACAAGATACATTTATTTGTCACATGTGCCAGTTGGCACAGTGAAATGTGTGGTCACCATACAGCCATACAATAAAAATAAAGAACACCACACACGAGAGAGTTCAACATAAAAAGATCCCCACACAGCAGAATCAAAAGTTTCCCACTGTGAGGGAAGGCACCAAAGTCAGTCATATTCCTCTAATGTTCCCCAATGTTCACCCGTGGTCGGGGCCTCCCCGAGCCCTCCGCAGTCGCCGTTACAGGCGGCCCGATGTTCAGGCACTCTAGCCGGGGTGATGTAAGTCCGACGTCGGGGCTGGGGGACCTCCTCAGCGGCCTGGACATCAGAGTCGGCCACCTCCTACCGGAGTCTGCGGCTCCCAAAGTCCGCAGGCCATGCTGGGCAGAGATGCAATGCTGGCGGCCCTCGGCAAAGGGCCCCAGGACTCCGCGATGACGGTCAGCGCCGCCCGCGTGGGAAGCTCTCCCAAACCGCAGCTCCAAGATGTTGGAGCAGCGGCCCAACGCTCCGGAGCTCCAAACTGCGATCCAGGTAGGCATCGCCCGCTCCGCGGTGAATTCAGCGCTGCGCCGCTGCTGTTGTAGCTCTGGTCCGGTTCCCGGTCCCTGGCAGGAAAGGCCGCTCCGATCCAGGTGGTAGGCCGCGAGGAGGGGGGCGAGGACGCGACTCGGAGAAATAGTCACATCCCCGCCAGGAAGCAACTAGGAAACAGTTTCCCCCTTACCCTGCCCCCTTCCCACACATAGAAAAGTCAAAGATTCCCCCCAAAACAGACTTTAAACTAACTAAAATAAATAAAAATGATTGAAAAGCCAAACTGGCTGTAGGCAGAGGCTGCCGTCAATGCGGCGCCCCTAGTGGTGTCTCTTACCAAAAACTGGTAACGTTATATTGGAGGCAGCAAAGTGCAGTTAGGAGAATGAGAGGAAAGGCTCACCATGTTACTTGCACTGTGTTATCCATATAAATATAACCATCTGGTGTTTACACACAATCTTGATGAGGATTTTTGATCTGATACAGTAATACTACTTTTTTTTCCTATCTGACCTACTGAGTAATCACAGGAAATTCTGCATCCATATTTAGTAGTTAATGATTTTGGATCATGTGGAATTTGATCTCCTCATCCACAGCTAATAAACACATACTTGACAAATACCTGCACCTCATTGACTGTGTGGTTCATGACCAACACAGAAGGAGATTTTCACTTGATGTGGTAGAATAGAAGTTTCACATCGTATTTGTTTGTGCAGTCAGTAGTCACTTCTGACTACACCAAGATTTTGTGTAGTCAGAAGTTGGGCACTGTTTTCTGGCAGTGTTTCAAAATTATTACAGAAACTTTCTCTGTGTAAAATATAAAAGCAGTTTGTTACATCAAAAGACTAAAAGCATTTTTCATATTATTCACCCATTTTGTAACAAACGACAACTGAAGTCAGACTGTCTTAACATTCAATACACAACACTTCCACCTCCAAAGTTTATATAAAAGAATCATAACAAGAAACTTACAGCTGCTGTGTAAGTTTCTGTGTAAGAAAACAACTTCAAGAGTAGCATCTGCATATCTCAATTGCAAAATGCTCTCTTTGAGCCATCATGAACACAGAAGGATGAACGTGTTATTGACCCAAATATGAATGATATCTGTCTATATTATTAAAAGTACACTTTTGGCTTGCTGTGCTTTGATTTCCGAGAGAACGCCGCCACCTAAGGCCGTCATTTTTGGCCACCTCACTCACAGCCCCCTTTCGCCTGCCTGGACTGGAGGGTTTTTTCCATCGATGAAAAATCAGAGAGATATTAATGTTTTTTTTTTAATCGCCATTCTCTCTGCTGCCCCCGCTGACGGCAGGGGGAGGGACTATAAAACCCAGAAGTGTCATGCCTCACACAGTCTCTGCCAGACGAGGAAGCGAGAGGGTCATGGCTCTCTGAGCTGCGAATAACACTGAACGCACATCTACTCCACGGTGAGTTCCCTCGATGTGGTTTACAGAAAAAATGTGTTTGTTGCTTGCAAAGTGTTTGCTCAATTGGCTTGGCTTTTAAAGGGCTTTCAGAGAATGTGTTTAGTTGGCTTGCAAAGTGTTTTTCCCAATTGGCTTGGCTTTTAAAGGGCTTTCAGAGAACGTGTTTTATTGGCTTGCAACGTGTTTTTCCCAATTGGCTTGGCTTTTAAAGGGCTTTCAGAGAACGTGTTTTGTTGGCTTGCAAAGTGTGTTTCACAATTGGCTTGGCTTTTAAAGGGCTTTCAGAGAACGTGTTTTGATGGCTTGCAAAGTGTTTTTCCCAATTGGCTTGATTTTAAAGGGCTTTCAGAGAACGTGTTTTGTTTGCTTGCAAAGTGTTTTGCCCAATTGGCTTGGCTTTTAAAGGCTTTGATAGAACGTGTTTTGTTGGCTTGCAAAGTGTTTTGCCCAATTGGCTTGGCGTTTAAAGGGCTTTCAACAGTTTTCGGATGGATAAAGCGTGAGTAAACATTTTATTAGATCAGGACTGTTTAATTGCAAAATTGGCGCTCATTCCGTGAATTGTGCTTAGTGCCAAGATGGCGCCAATGACGTCATTTCCGGTTAGTGGCAAGATGGTGCTGAGTGCGTCATTTCCGGTTCGTGGCAAGATGGCACTGACTGCAGAAGGCACAGAGTGAAGACGTCATTGAATAAATCAAGAGAGCTTACTGCTCTGTCTATGGTGAGTGTGTTTGTTGGACGTTATTTAAAGCACGTTTTTGCTTCATCAGCAGCCTCGACAGGAGGCTTTAAATGTTTGAATCATTCGGTTTACACACTGTATGTTCACCACGTCCTGAAGTTACTTGGCATTTTAGTATTACATAGAAACATAGAAACATAGAAAGTGAGTGCAGGAGGAGGCCATTCGGCCCTTCGAGCCAGCACCGACATTCATTGTGATCATGGCTGATCGTCCCCTATCAACAACCTGTGCCTGCCTTCTCCCCATATCCCTTGGCTCCACTAGCCCCTAGAGCTCTATCTAACTCTCTCTTAAATCCATCCAGTGACTTGGCCTCCACTGCCCTCTGTGGCAGGGAATTCCTTAAATTCACAACTCTCTGGGTGAAAAAGTTTTTTCTCACCTCAGTCTTAAATGACCTCCCTTTTATTCTAAGATTGTGGCCCCTGGTTCTGGACTCGCCCAACATTGGGAACATTTTTCCTGCATCTAGCTTGTCCAGTCCTTTTATAATTTTATATGTTTCTATAAGATCCCCCCTCAACCTTCTAAACTCTAGTGAAAACAACCCTAGTCTTTTCAATCTTTCCTCATATGACAGACCCGCCATTCCAGGGATCAATCTCGTGAACCTACGCTGCACTGCCTCAATCACAAGGATGTTCTTCCTCAAATTAAGAGCCCAAAACTCTGCACAATACTCCAGATGTGTTTTCACCAGAGCCCTATACAACTGCAGAAGAACCTCTCTACTCCTATACTGAAATCCTCTTGTTATGAAGGCCATTAGCTTTCTTGACTGCCTGCTGTACCTGTAAGCCAACTTTCAGTGACCGGTGTGCAAGGACGCCCAGGTCTCGCTGCACGTCCCCATTACCTAACCTAACCCCATTGAGATAATAATCTGCCCCCTTGTTTTTGCCGCCAAAGTGGATAACCTCACATTTATCTATATTATACTGCATCTGCCACGCATCTGCCCACTCACTCAACCTGTAAAGGTCACCCTGCAACCTCCTAACATCCTCTTCACAGCTCACACTGCCACCCAGCTTTGTGTCATCCGCAAACTTGCTAGTGTTGCTCCTAATTCCCTCTTCCAAATCATTAATATATATGGTAAACAGTTGCGGCCCCAACACCGAGCCTTGCGGCACTCCACTCGCCACTGCCTGCCATTCTGAAAACGACCCATTCACTCCTACTCTTTGCCAACCAATTTCTATCCATGTCAACAACCTACCCCCAATACCATGTGCTCTAATTTTAGTCACTAGTCTCCCGTGCAGGACCTTATCAAAGGCTTTCTCACTGAGTATTGGTTGCGTGTGACTGAGTCTGTGTGTGAGTGTGTGTGAGTGAGTCTGTGTGTGTGTGTGGCTGTGAGTGAGTCCATGTGTTTGAGCTTGTGTGTGAGCCTGTGTGAGTCTGTGTGAGCCTGTGTGAGTCTGTGTGTGTGTGTGTGTGAGTGTGTGTGTGTGAGCCTGTGTGCGTATAGGGGGGTTGCACGTAAGGTCGCTGGGTCAAAGGGCTTGATGAAAGGAACCGCTCAATCCATCTGGAGGACATCGCAGCTTCCAGTATGTTGTTAATACACGAAACGCGTACTTTCCTACCTTTTATAAATCGCCAAAATGGTGAATTTTTGCGCTGTAAATAATTGTGGAAGTCGGGGTAACCGTGAGAGAGATCTATCCTACTTCAGAATTCCAAATGTGAAGAGAAATGAAGGTAAAGAGAAGCGAGAGTTGAAGGGACAACAACAGCTAAAGTGCTTGGCGAACATTGGCTGTGCAGATATCGAGATTGAAAATATTGGGAATTATCGCGTTTGCTCACTGCATTTCATCAACAGTAAGGCATTTGTGTTTTTCTTGATTCCTTTGGTATCTAAAAAGTTTCAGAAGTGATAAATCTGGCTGTAAAATGTTTAAATCGCCCATGGTTCTGAAGTGGGTTTTTACATGCAAAAAGAAAACGCTTCTGAAGCTAAATTTATCATTAAAAAATCTCCAGACTTGCGAGTGGTGTGTGGAAAAGTAAGTTCTCTATCATTATGGTATTGAGATGTATATTTTGGCAAATAATAAAATGTCCTGACAGCTTAAACACCCACTCCCTTTCAATAGGATATTGTCAATTTGCTGAGGTTGACTATGTCCAATTACCAGCTAACAATTATGCCATTCCTTGGCTTGCATCTGAGTAATATGTAATTCAAAACCCACGTACGGTTTGCGATTTTTTTTAAGGATACTGCCATCCCATCAGCTGTGAGTGACTGAACTGACAGCTCACCAGCCGTGAGTGACTGCACTGCCAGCCCACCAGCTGTGAGTAAGTGAACTGCCAGCCCACCAGCTGTAAGTGACTGAACTGCCAGCCCACCAGCCGTAAGTGACTGAAGTGCCAGCCCAATAGTCCATTCAGTCCATCCTCTACCCCTTCTCTCTCACAGAGTCTGTCACCTGTTTTGTGCAGAATTTCTGGCAGTTTCTCAGCTGCCAGCCTGCCAGGTCCGAGTGACTGTATTGCCAGGCCTCAGTGACTGAGCTGCCTGGCCTTAGTGACTGAGCTGCCAGCTCAAGAATCCATTCGGCCCACAATGTCCATGCTAGCCCTCTGGAGACCAGTCCCTTCAGCCCACAACACCCATGCTAGCCCAACAGAAAGCCCCCCCCCCCCCCACTGGCCAGCAATATTGGAATTGGTGGAGAGGTGGAATATTGTGTTGGGTGACCAGCCCTCCAGTGCGATGCTGGGGCCCAACGGGTCCCACTTAGTCGAGTAAGTTAATAAAACTTTGTTTTTAATCAGAAGTGCCATCATTTTTGTTTTATTTCAGGCTTCTTCCAATTACGTAAAGTGCTCGTAATATGCAATTTTGCTACTCAACACAATATTTTATTCAACCTCATGAACAAATGCTGATGGATATTTCATCCACTTGATTTTGCTATTGATAACCAGATTATTTCAAAGCTTGACCCCATTATCAATGGATAAACATCTGGACATTCCTTCCTGAACTTCAGAGCAATATCGAGAAATTTGAGAGCAGATTTCTCAAGGCAGTCATGGTGGCACAGCGGCAGAGTTGCTGCCTTAGAGCAAAATGCAGCACTGGAGACACGGGTTCGATCCTGACTATGTGTGCTTGTCTGTACGGAGTTTGTACGTTCTCCCCGTGACCTGCATGGGTTTTCTCCGGGATTTTCGGTTTCCTCCCACATTCCAAAGACGTACAGGTTTGTAGGTTAATTGGCTTAATAAATGTAAAACAAATTATTGTCCAGTATAAAATTGTTCAACTTCCAGTATAGTCCCTGGTGGACTCTTCGGAAGGTACAAGGTACAAGGTACAAGGATCATTGGAAAAGCTTTTGCCACGCTTGGCGACACCACATTTAATTATTGCAGCACTAGTGAACAAAGCCAAAGGTTTTCTTTGAATTCTTGGAATGTTTACTAAAATAAACCATATCCATGATTCAGATTCAAGAATGTAAGTACCATTTGCAACAATGTGTGGCTGCAATGTTGACTGTAAAGGCTCTGTCTTACCTGTTTGCGGTCATCGGCGGTGAAGCGCGGCGTCGCCGGTAGGGAGGACCGCGCGGCAACGGCGAGAGCGTCGAGCCTATCCACCGGAGCGCCGCACGGATGCTGCGCGGGGGCCGAGTTCATTCAAACATGGCGGGTCCAACGTGCTTGCGGTAAGTAAAAAAAAGGGCGGGCCGACTGCGATGACATCGGCCCGCCGCACGTGACTCACCAGCGGCGGCTGTGGCGGCGGCCATCCTGATCGCGGAGCTGTAGCGGTGGCTGTGCCTGCGGCCGTGCAGCACACGTGCCTCACTGGCGGCGGCACGTGCCTCACTGGCGGAGGCTGTGGCAGTGGAGGTTTGACACACGGCGCTCGAGCCACACTGGCGGCGGCCCGTGCGGGCGGCCGTGCCGCACTCGTGCATCACTGGTGGAGGTTGTGCGGTGAGTATATGGTTTTCGACATTGTCGATTTTACTTTAGCACCGCGCGGTGTTGGGAACACCGCCGCACGGCCCGGGAATTGTACGTTCTCACGAATGCGCGGTCTATGGCGGCAGATTCTTCCCGTTTCGCCGCCAATGACCGCAGACTCGTGAGACAGGCCTTTAACAAGGGAATAACATCCGCTACAATCTTGTAAAAATGATATGTACATCATGCCCTTATTTTCCTCAACAAAGTTATAGGAAAACCTAAATTCCTTAAAAATGATACAGGATTTTAAAGAAGTTACCTCTTTCAAAAAAAAAAAATTCTTGAACAAACAATTTTGAACCTTTATAACTCAATTTTGTTAGAATGTTGCCAATTTGGCAATGAATAAAACATTCCAAATAATTGGCTTAAAGGGTATGAATAACAGTGTAGAGGCACATACGTCGTGAATAACAGGATGCTTTATTCAGGCATTGTAGGTTGGCAATACATGGACGTTTAACACTTAACATAATAGTCGTAGTTGTTGAGAGGCTGTTGCCTCGTGGGCTCGGTTGTGCTCCTGCTGCAGTGGCAGGACACTCTCAGGAAGTGAGAGGAGGAGCAAGAACCAGAGCGTGAGAGAGGGAAGGTCAGGAATTATATACTGGGACACACCCAATATATCTCGTGACTCTTTCCCAGGGTTGCCGAGGATTCGCATAGGAGGAGTGGCCTAACCACTAGGTGCCGCTCAGGACCCCCCCCCCCATAACCGGAGGGAGGCCGTGAGGACAGACGTCGAAATAAGGTGCGGAAGCAAGATCGAGGGCGGATCTTGTTGTGGGGTCGGCGATAAGATCGAGGGCGGCTCCTGCATGTGGGTCTGGGACACCCCGGCCATGGGTCGGGACAGAGGGCTCCACAGGCGCAGTGACGCTCTGCGTGGGCGATCCTGAGGTACCGAGGGGTGCCAGAAGACCGACGCAAAAACCACACGACGGACGAGGGATAACCCAGTCATGTCGACCAGCAGGGGACCGTGTGAAAGACGTCAGCAGCAACAAGAAACTAATAACAATATTAAGCTAAGGCATTACAGAATGAAATGGAAAATATACACAAAGTCCAAAGTGGTAGGATGTCGAAAGTTCCGTTGTTCAAATCAAGCAGGGTAGGACAGAGAACAAAAGTTTGAAATGTCGAGTGTGCAATGAGCAGTGCTTGTAACCGGAGGCTGTCGTTACACCAATCGACCAGGGGTGGCACTGTAGACGTCGGTCAGGCTGCAGATTCGCCACTCGACCAGGGGTGGCGCTGTAGACGTCGGTCAGGCTGCAGAGTCGCCACTCGACCAGAGGTGACGCTGCTGAAGGTAGTCGGGCTGCAGAGTCGGCATCCGGCCGGAAGGTGGCGCTGAGGACGGCGGTGAGGCTGCAGTGACGGCAGCCGCTCTGACGGTGGCGCTGTTGCCGGTGGTTAGGTAAGTTCAAGCTTCTCTTCCGGCCGGCCGCGGCGGCCATTTTCGTAGTTGTGTGGCCGCTTGCTTTAGGAGGCCGCGGCGGCCATTTTGCTGGCCGGCTGAGGCGGCCTTCACCAGCGATTGAATCCCTGGGCCGGAACAGGCAGCCAGCGCCAAGGGATCTTCGGAGTCCATGCGGTGAGGAGGAGAAGGGCGTCATCGGCAGGTGCCCCAGGTAAGCCCGCCCTATCGGGTGGCTAGGCCCTGGGCAGCGGCTGGCGGGGCCAGGTGCGATGCAGGGCATGGAGCCGTGGCTGTGGTGAGGCCAGGTGCGGTGCAGGTGAGGTGAGGCCGGGGCAGGGCCTGGAGCCGTGTTCGCGGTGCGAGGCCGAGCCCTGGTCCGTTGTCGGGAGCGGGACAGCGGCAGGTACTCTCTCGCTTCTCCCAGGGCCGTCAGGCATGCGTCGGTGATGCTGGGGCTGCTGCACAAGCAGCCCCTGCAGCAGCTGGTGGGGGAGTTTCGGCAGACGCGGTCTCTCAACCCCGGTGGGCAGCTCCAGGCAGGTCCTGCGGGAGGGAAAGCGAGGGCCGAGGTTGCTGCGCCGCTAGCTGCTGCGGTGGGCCAGGGACGCGGTCGGGCGCCCCTGGCAGCCTGCGGTCTGCTAGGCCAAGCATAAGCGGGAGGCGGCAGGGCCCAAGGCGGCGGCAGGGCCCAAGGTGGCGGCGTGGCCCAAGGTGGCGTCCGGTTGCCACGGAGAGCTGATGGCTAGATACATAGCTTCAATTACCATAGCGCTGGGCTGGGCTCGGCTGTCGGCTGCAGGCTGTCGGCTGTAAACATCAGTTCACCACCAATCTGAAATCCAAAATACGCTTTGGAACGTTGAGGTCACCAATGTAGAGGCACAAACGTCGTGAATAACAGGAAGCTTTATTCAGGCATTGTAGGTTGGCAATACATGGACGTTTAACACTCTAACATAACAGTTGTAGTTGTTGAGAGGCTGTTGCCTCGTGGGCTCGGTTGTGCTCCTGCTGCGGTGGCAGGGCACTCTCAGGAAGTGAGAGGAGGAGCAAGAGCCAGAGAGTGAGAGAGGGAAGGTCAGGACTTATATACTGGGACACACCCAATAAATCTCGTGACTCTTTCCCAGGGTTGCCGAGGATTCGCATAGGAGGAGTGGCCTAACCACTAGGTGCCGCTACAACAGCATCTTTTTCATTGATTTTATTTAATTGATAATTCATTTAAATTAAATAATTGCAGCATCGCAGGAGCATTCTTCACGTCCTGAACCGAAACGTCACCTTTTAATGTTCTCCAGAGGTGTTGGCCATAAATGATCACCTATTTACACCAGTTCCATGTTATCTCATGTTCTCTTTTAGTGGTGGTGACATTAAAGTACTGTCGCCACCACTAAAGTACATCACAGCACCAGACACCCGGGTTTGATCCAGAGATGAGGTATTCCTGAACTTTGTGTCATTTTTTGTTAACCTGCATCTGCAGTTTTTTGTTTCTCCATTCCAAATAATTGGGTGAAATTCATCAGCATGTAATCCATATTGATTAAATAAGTTTGCTTGGTATAATAAACATTTGACAACTTTATCTCAAGTAAACTGTTTGAAAGTACAGCTTTTAATGATTTATGAAGTGGTAAAGTAATTTATATCCCTTGATTCCACTGAACTGAGCTTTTAATGCTGCTTCTACTTCAAATCGACCAACTGAAGACTACTGAGAAAACTCTGGACTCTGCAATCCATCGTGGCTCAGCTGTACATCAGGTACTGCAGTTGTAATCAAAGGAAAGATAACAAAATGTTAATTCACGCAGAGTTAAACATGTCATAATTTTTGCTGCTTGGTAATACCTGTCATAATATGTGATATCATATTCATATTACTTGCACTGAAAATCGAATTATTTGGAAGTATTTTATTTCAAGGAATGGTATCCTCGAAAAATGATTTATCTCTGAAAAATGTGCCTTACTGATTAGACGAATTGCGGTCAAAGTTAGTGAGGCATGGCAGGATGGACATTGTCATAATTGAAAGACACATCCAAGGCACTTTGAATCATTAATACATCACGTTAAGGCTCACCTACATTTTGCGTTTTCCCTGTGATCATTTCAACACACATTCTTATATCATACATAATCATAATGATGAATACAGAAATGCAGTAATAAAATCACACAACTCTAATAAACTCAACAACATCAGAATTGACCACATTAAAGTACTGTCGCCACCACTAAAGTACCTCACAGCACCAGACACTCGGGTTTGATCCAGTCCTCGACTGCGATCTGTGTGGAGTTTGCACATTCTCCCTGTGACCATGTGGGCTGCCTTCACCTGCTCAGGATTCCTCACACATTGCAGGTGAATTGGTCTGAATAAAAATGGCCTTAATGTGCCAGGAGTGAACGAGAACATGGGATAACATGGGACTGGTGTAAATAGGTGATCAATTGCCGGCATGGACCGGAGTTAAGGGCCTGGTTCCATGCTATATTTCTAAACTAAACTAAGCAAAGAGATGCAATTAAACAAAATTCACACATACTTTAAAATATTGTTTCCTCTTGATAGGAATTTTACTTTATTTCTCGAGCTGCGAACATCGACTAGAAACTAAGTCATGATGGATACATTTGATAAATAGCCCGCAGTCTGAAGGCACAAGTCTGCATTTTTAAAGAAGTATGAAATGACCTTGTGAATGATGGAAACATTTCACTTGGTGCAAGAAGACTAATGAGGCACATTTAGTCAATAATTTAATGAATGATTCAATAGGCACCAGAGGTATCCAGCAACTGGTCAATGAGTTCTCTACAACCTCGTAACCTCGAAGGATTGTGTGGAAGATGATAAATAGCTTGAACATAAATGCAATGTAAATAATGATGGTCTCTGCCGATCATGTCACACCAACTGGATATAATGCAATGCAATTTACTTCTACCATATAGGGCCCAACCAGGCTGACTGTGGTCAGCAGTTTAACTATTCAAAAAACTATATTTTCTGGACTTTGAACTTGAAACCCAAAAGTCTAAATGGCGGGTTTCCAGGGCTAAATTTACCAGTTCATCCCTCTGTTAGTTTCCTACTGGAGTCCAAAGCAAGGCCATTTAAATCTGGTAAAGTGGGTTAAATTAAAGTTAAATTAAAATGTCCTGTGTCAGAAATGCAGGCATAATGACCAGTTTCTCATTATTATTCTGTAGATGTTCCTGCGATCCCCAGACTAAATTAAAAACCTCCATACTTGCAGAAAATCACTTCATTCCTGAGTCATTCCTGTCTGAAGAAGGGTCCCAACACTATTGTTGGGGTTCCCCACTATTTTGATGCCGAACCACTGCAATGATTTAAACCCCTTTGTATATAACCCCTTTCAATATGAGTTTCCATCTAGGATGCAAAGAGAAGTTGAATTTTAAAAGCAATTTTGCTCTGGTTTTGTGCGTTTGTGCTATTTCTGTAGTTTGATAAATTTTTAAGTTACCTTTTTCATATATCGGAATGGTGCACCCCTAACATTGTCAGCTGTCAGGGTGGTTTTGGGCTGGGCATCACTGGTACACCTTCTGTCTCTTATCATAACTTGGATTCACTCTGCACCCTAGAACATGGAGGACCATAAGATAAACCTTCCAGGCCAGTCCGGGTAAGAACAGGCCAGCAGCAATCACAGCCTCCAACTTTGGGCAGTACAAGTCCAGGGGAAGGAGAACTAGAGGAACAGCACCTCATATTCCGCTTGGGTATCTTAAAACCCAACGGTTTCAACATTGAATTGTCCAATTTCAGCTAACCTCTAAAAAATACTCCCCTCCCCTTTCTCCCCAAGATCCCATTTCTTCCCCCTCCCTCCCCTATGTTAGATCAGGATTTGCCTCAATTTCCCCCTCCCTCTCCACCTCCCCCTCCCCCCTCCCCTGTCCACCTACATTCCTTCCTCTGGCTTCACAATTTGCAACTCTTCAATCCTTTTATCTGACTTTTTTTCCATCTCTGGCCTTTGTCCAACTACCTGCCTATCAATCCCAGCCCCCGCACCCCACCTCGTTCACCTGGCCCTCCTCTCTTCTAGCTTTCATCAGCCCCCCCACAATGAATCTGTAGAAGAGCCCCAACCTGAAATGTCACCTATTCATGTTGCCTAAGGATGCTGCCTGACCTGCTGAGTTATTCAAGCACTTTGTGTCTTTTGTTTAATAAACCAGCATCCACAGTTCCTTCAAGGGCATTTTGCACAAGCTATATCTATGTGGTGGTTTTGTACAGAGTTATTACTAACTTCCATTAATTCTAGTTTGTTAAGATTTCAAGGCTATGACTGCTTATGAAAGTTGCATGTCAAAATTATACATTTCAACATTTAACATTTGGTGTAAAGCTGGATGAATAAAACATTGTCATTTGGAATTGGTTTAATTTAGTCGAGTCGAGTTTAGTTTAGTTTGGTTTAGTTTTAGTTTAGAGATACAGCGCGGAAACAGGCTCTTCGGCCCACCGGGCCTGCGCCGACCACCGATCTCCGCACATTAACACTATCCTACACCCACCAGGGACAATTTTTACATTTACCAAGCCAACTAACCTACAAACCTGTACGTCTTTGGTTGCAGGAGGACTGGAGAAATTTGTGCAGGAAGGAACTGCAGATGTTGGTTTAAACCGAAGATAGACACAAAAAGCTGGAGTAACTCAGCAGGACAGGCAGCATCTCTGGAAAGAAGGAATGGGAGGCTTTTCGGGGCGAGACCCTCCTTCAGACAGGAATGACTCAGGAATGAAGTGTTTTGCTGCAAGTATGGAGGTTGTTTATTTGTTAGTCTGGGGATAGCAGGAACATCGAGAAGATAACGGTTAGAAACTGGTCATTATGTCTGCATATTCAACGCAGGAAATTTTAATTTAACTTTAATTTAACCCACTTTACCAGATTTTAGACTTTAGACTTCAGAGATACAGTGTGGAAACAGGCCCCCTGGCCCTCTGAGTCCCTGCTGACTGCAATCATCTCATACTCTAACACTATCTTACACACTAAGGACAATTTCACCAAAGGCAATTAACCTACAGACCTGTACATCTTTGGAGATTCGGAGGAAACCGGAGCACCCGGAGAAAACCCATGAGGTCATATGAGGAATGTATAAAATCCGTACAGCCAGCACCCGTAGACAGGATGGCACCCAGGACTCTGGCGCAGTAAGATGGTGGATCCACTGCTGTGCCACCATGCCACCGCTGTGCACACAACTGTGCACGTGTTGTGATGTGAGAAAATACTACACAAGGGCAGGATTAAATAACATTAGAAATACCAGGTTCTTCTGGAAGTTTTTGGAAGACCACAATCACAACGACTTTGGGGAAGTGGTAATTACAATCCTTTGGTCCTTTGGTGGTTCCCAAATGACCGTGAAGAATGTATCTTCCCATTAGAGAGATTTCATGTAACTAAATAAATGTAAGTGCCTCAGAAACCCTGACGATCCTCCTTGACTACCTCCTCCCATAGTCCGAAGAACTGCTTCCAATTCAGTGTGGATTATGTTCATTTAAACATACTCAGCATGTGATCTTCATGCCTCTTCCTCTGTTCACTGACATGATCTCTGAAACATTCTTCTCAAATTTGACTATCTGGAGAAATACATCTTCATCTTGAGTCTGCTGCATGATAGCATTCAAGCAACAATGGGCCCAATCTCCACGTAGACTCGATTCACCCCAACACTTTATTTTCAATCTTTCTCACCGTAAATTTAAAACTCCAAAAAGTTTTCAACAAATGCCACCTCTGCTCCAGAACAAAGATGATTCAGCTCATTGAGCTTACAGAGGATGCTTGTGTTTGTCATATTCAGAGACCGATCTTCACATTATTGCCTAGGAAGGAACTGTAGATGCTGGTTTAAACCGAAGATAGACACAAAATACTGGAGTAACTCAGCGGGACAGGCAGCATCTCTGGAGAGAAGGAATGGGTGACGTTTCGGGTCGAGACCCTTCTGCAGATTGAAGAAGCCTGTCCCGCTGAATTGCTCCAGCATTTTGTGTCTATCCACAATATTGTCTACTTGTTCACCAAAGCATACCAGAGGATGGGCCTTACACTGACCATTCACATGACAAAGTCCTCAATCAGCCTGCTCTCAATGTATAAGATCACCCTCTATATAACCATATAACCATAACAGCACGGAAACAGGCCATCTCGGCCCTTCAAGTCCGTGCCGAACACGTATTCTCCCCTAGTCCCATATACCTGCGCTCAGACCATAACCCTCCATTCCTTTCCCGTCCATATACCCATCCAATCTATTTTTAAAGGATAACATCGAACCTGCCTCCACCACTTCCACTGGAAGCTCATTCCACACAGCTACCACTCTCTGAGTAAAGAAGTTCCCCCTAATGTTCCCCCTAAACTTCTGTCCCTTAATTCTCAAGTCATGTCCCCTTGTTTGAATCTTCCCTACTCTCAATGGGAAAAGCTTATCCACGTCCACTCTGTCTAACCCGCTCATAATTAAAGACCTCTATCAAGTCCCCTCTTAACCTTCTGCGCTCCAAAGAATAAAGACCTAACTTGTTCAACCTTTCTCTGTAACTTAGTTGCTGAAACCCAGGCAACAACAGTAAATCTCCTCTGTACTCTCTCTATTTTGTTGACATCCTTCCTATAATTAGGCGACCAAAATTGTACTCCATACTCCAGAATTGGCCTCACCAATGCCTTGTACAATTTTAACATTACATCCCAACTTCTATATTCAATGCTCTGATTTATAAAGGCCAGCACACCAAAAGCTTTCTTTACCACCCTATCTACATGAGATTCCACCTTCAGGGAACTATGCACAGTTATTCCTAGATCCCTCTGTTCAACTGCATTCCTCAATTCGCTACCATTTACCGTGTACGTCCTATTTTGATTTGTCCTGCCGAGATGTAGCACCTCACATTTGTCAGCATTAAACTCCATCTGCCATCTTTCAGCCCACTCTTCCAAATGGCCTAAATCTCTCTGTAGACTTTGAAAATCTACTTCATTATCCACAACACCTCTGGCAAAAAAAAAATGATGAATCTTGTCTCAGTGATGCACACATGGATAATAGATTGTTTACTTTTTTCTTATGTCAGTGCCATTTGCAGAAAGTCAGAACACATTCACTTGATGGATTCCTCAAAAACAGGGGTGATTTAAGCAAAATGATGATTCTGATCGGGTCTATTTTCCTGGATTTTGGAAGTACAAAAAATGATCTAATCAAAATTATTCCATTGTGAGGGAACTTGACAAAATTGTGAGGATGCTGAGCTGCTGGTGGAAACTGGAACAATGGGGTAAAGGGCCAAAGACTCAAGATAAGGGCGAAAAACAATTAATTTGGGAATTACTTCAGGAGCTCATGGAAATGTGGAATTCTGTACTTCAAATAACTCTGGATGCTTAATATCCATTAAGTATATTCATGGAGGGATTCAGGAAGATATTTCGGATTACAGGAAGATAAAAACAGTGAGATCAACAAACACATCAGTATGGCTTTATTGAGCCCTAATGATGAGGCGGCACGTTAGCAAAGGGAGTAACGTTGCTGCCTTACAGCGTTTGCAGTGCCAGAGACCCGGGTTTGATTCTGAATATGGGTGCTGTCTGTACGGAGTTTCTACATTCTCCCTGTGACCGCGTGGGTTTTCTCCGAGATCTTCCATTTCCTCCCACACTCCAAAGACGTACAGTTCTGTAGGTTAATTGGCTTGGTATAAATGTAAAATTGTCCCTAGTGTGTGTAGGATAGAAGGAATTATTCCCACAATGGGAATTATTCCATCACATATATTACGGCGGTGTGAGGTAACTTCTGTTAAAGGTCCATGCTTAAACCACTTGTGTTGACACCACTGCAGGTGGGTTGACATTACTTCCTGAAGACCTGCATCATTGTAAGCACATATCTCCAAGGAACAATGTCCGTGAAACAATAAATTGTGGTTTGAGTAACTAACACCACTTCCTGCGTTGCTATTATGTTTCAGAACATGCTTAGTTCAGTCATTACTCTACATGAACTTCACACAAAGGGTCATGAGTATATGGAAAGAGCTGCCAGAGAAGGTAATTGAGGCAGGTACTATCATAACATTGAAAAGGCATTTGGGCAGATACATGGATAGGAAAGGTTTAGATGGATATGGGCCCAGCATAGGCAGGTGGGATTAATGTAGATGGGGAATGTTGGTCAGCATGGGCAAGTTAGGACCAAGGGCCTGTAGAGTGGTTACTTCTTACTAACCAATTGTAGTGCTTGTTAGTAGAGCTCCGCCTACTATGCAGTTTATATTATCAGAAGTCAGTTCATGTAATTTAGTCTGAGTAGTTGCTAAGTTGCGGTAACACCATGCTGAAGTATACTGTGAGTAGACTTTAATAAATGTGTTGTACCCTGACGTGCGTATGACAGGCCTTATTATAGGGCCTGATTCCATGCTCTGCATAGCCCTTCGGTGAGGAGAACATGGTTGACGTAGATGTTGGTGAAGGCTTTCCCTGTGGCAGACAGTACTGAGACTCCTCTCAGCAGCAAACAAACCAGTCTCCCCTTTTTAGGTGGTCACAACCTTGGCATGTCTTAGGCGCCCTTGCACAGTTTCTTTCAAAAAATAGGCGATGAGGTTTTGAAGTTGTGAATGAAGTCCCTCTGTGCCAAGTTTTAGACCTTCCTCTGCCGACCTTGCTATCCTTCAGCTGGCATGTGTCCTCTGGTCATTATGTGGGGCAGTGGTGGCGTAGAGGTTTAAATGGATAGTTATCTATCGGATAGAGTCCAGGATGGTCATAGCAAGCAACAGATCACTGCCTAGGAGTTCTTTGAAATGTTCCTTCCAGTGCATGCTGATTGCCTCAATGACTTTGATAAGTTCGCCTCATTCTTGACTCTCAGCAGGGTAAGTGCTTAGACAGCAGAGAGTCTTAACAGCAATGAAGAATCCATGCATTTCATGACTCTCAGGTAGTTTCTGGACCTCCTGTGTTCTTTCAATCCACTATCTGTTTACAGGTCACAGATGTTTGATTGCATCTTGACCTACATGTCTCCATTGAGCTTTTGCAAAACCCTAGAGGATCAGAAACATTTTCAATCCAACAACACCCTGTGTTTGCAGTTAATTAGCTCTTGGATCTCTCGGCTATTCCTATTAAACAAGATAGAGAGGCTAAGAACTCTTCACAGATGATAATTGTGGTGGAGTTCAGGGAACTGGACTGTGAAGCAGGTTTTGGCTGCCTGCAAAGATTCGTCTCTGTCTTGTGTCTTCTGGATGAAAGCAGACAAGTCATTTTCTTACCCCAAGGCCTCACAACAGATGCAATCTCAGTTCAGACAAACAAGGCTCCATTGTCATCCATGTTTTTTCTCAATCTTTCTTGATCTACAGCTCAGGGCAGAAGGGAAGCTCCCAGCGAGTTTCCATGGAGCTGTACAAGAGTGAACTTGTTGGCCGGCGTAGCGTCATATTAGAGTGGACCCAGTGGCTGGCCGCAGAGAGGAGGTCAAGCTGAAGACGGGCCATGGAGAAGGTGTCTGGCTGAAGGGCCATGGGGAGGGGGTTGGGCCACGCCGCTGAGACAAAGAGGGACCCAGCAGGTGGGAGGATGGGGGGGTAGAGTGGGCGAGAGTAAGAAGGACCAGCATGATTCCTCAACAGGTGGGGGACCAGCATTGTGGCAGGCAGGTTTGCCACTGCTACACGGGTGGGTTTAAACAAATTAGTGGGGGGGAAGAGACAAATTGGAAATACAAGGATGGAGTTAAAGGGTAAGAGAGTATAGGAAAGTTAGGAAAGACACCAGAATTAACGGGGCAGAAAGCTCATGAAGGGATAGGAGAGTGTGGCCAAGTGAAATAGGAATCAATGTGAAAGGTGAGGTGAGTAATGGTTTAAAAATATTACATATGAATGCGCGAAGTATAAGAAGTAAAGTAGATGAGCTTGAGGCTCAGTTAGAGATTGGTAGGTATGACATTGTGGGGATTACAGAGACGTGGCTGCAGGAGGATCGGGCCTGGGAACTGAATATTCAGGGTTATACGTCTTATAGAAAGCACAGGCAGGTGGGCAGAGGAGGTAGGGTAGCTCTGTTGGTGAAGGATGAAATTCAGTCCCTTGCGAGTGGTGACATAGGGACTGACAATGTAGAGGTATGGTAAGAAGACACTAATGGGAGTTATCTACAGGCCCCCAAACCGTAGCCTGGATATAGGGTACAATTATAAAATGACTGGACAAGCTAGTGCAGGAAAAATGTTCCAAATGCTGGGGGAGTCCGGAACCAGGGGCTGCAGTCTAATAATAAAGGGGAGGCCATTTAAAACTGAGATGAGAAACAACTTTTCCACCCAGAGAGTTGCTGCCACAGAGGGCAGTGGAGGCCAATTCACTGGATGAATTTAAAAGAGAGTATGATAGAGCCCTGGGGGCTAGTGGAATCAAGGGATATGGGGCGAAGGTAGGCATGGGTTACTGATTGTGGATGATCAGCCATGATCACAATGAATGGCGGTGCTGGCTCGAAGGGCCAAATGGCCTCCTCCTGCATCAAATTTCTATGTTTCTATGACTCTAATGAGTACTTCTGTAACTTTGACGGCACCAGAAAGGTGATGACGCTGTGTACTTTGTGTATTGTATGCAAAAATGAAGAAAATGAAAAAACATTACCTGGGTACATGTGACAATAAAGTATCAATGAATGGGTGGCATGGTGGCACAGTGGTAGAGTTGCTGCCTTACATCTCTACAGATCGAGTTCGATTCTGACCACAGGTGCTTGTTTGTACAGAGTTTGTACGTTCTCCCCATGACATGCATGGGTTTTCTCCAAGACCTTTGGTTTCTTCCCACATTCTAAAGACGTACAATTTTGAAGGTTAATTGGCTTGGTGTAAATGTTTTAAAAAATTCTAGTGTGTGTAGGGTGGTGTTAATGTACAGGGATCGCTAGTCAATGCAGACTCGTTGGGCCAAAGGGCCTGTTTCCATACTGTATCTCTAAAATAAACTAAACTAAATAAAAACTAAGCATCCAATAAGCTTCTCATTGAAATGGAGATCAAGGTTCAAAGTTCAAAGGTCTGTTTATTGTCACATGTACCAATTAAGGTACAGTGATATTCGATTTACCATACAGTCATACTAAAAAAAGCAACACGACACATACATACAAGTTAACATAAACATCCACCACAGCAGATTCCCCACATTCCTCACTGTGATGGAAGGCAATAAAGTCTAATATTCTTCCTCTTTATTCTCCCGCGGTCGGGGAAGTCAAACCATCTGCAGTCAGGGCAATCAAAGCTCCCGCAGCCAGCGATCGAAGCTCCTGCATTGGGGCGATTGAAGCTTCCACGATCAGAGCGATCAAAGGTCCTGCGGCTTGGAGCTCCCGAAGTTGGTCTCTAACCAGGGACTGAAAGCTCCATGATGTTAAAGTCTGCAGTGCAGACGGAGATAATCTGAGGGCAAATGGAAAATGATTAAACATGCATTTCCTCACCCTAAATTAAGTCATTGAGCTAAGAGGAGTAGACAATAGTCGTGTATATGCATGTTATGAGGTTGTCTTCCAAATCACCAGCAACTCATTTTTGGAAGCATCCAAGACAAAGGTATCCCATCAAGAGTAAACAATAACATCTCTGACCATAATGGTTCATAACATGGCCTTAAAAAACAGACTGCTTCCTGGGTATCAGGAGCATGCTCTCAATGATATGCACCATTGCCTTCAGCGCACCACCGTGGCCTTTGGGTGTCTGAGGATAAGAGTTGACAGAGAAGTAACAATCATTCTGCATTACACCAGCTATCACAGCATTTCAAAACATTGGAATGGTACCTCCAATGCTGACTCCAAATATACTTGAGGAAGAGCAACATCCCCAGCGATTCATGGGAATGTCTTGGCCTATAAGTGCTCTGAATTAAGAAGCATTCACAATGGCACTGAGAACATGGAGGACAATCACTAGGAGCTTGCAGAAGCCCAGCATCAATGCCAGTTCCCAAATAGCCCATCCAATTTGTAAATGACCATCAACAACACTTTTTATTCTAAACCTACATCCATCCCATTTTTTTCTCTCCCCATATGGGTGCCCTTCGCACCCCATGGCTTCTACCCCTCTCTTATCATGGGGGACAATTTAGAGTGACCACAACTTACGAACGCACACATCTTTGGGATGTGGAA
Source organism: Malacoraja senta (assembly GCA_038087875.1). NCBI lineage: Eukaryota > Metazoa > Chordata > Chondrichthyes > Rajiformes > Rajidae > Malacoraja > Malacoraja senta. Next base: position 106,322,489 of record CM075977.1, read on the forward strand.
GAAAACTGGACCACTTGAGGGAAATTATGCAATGACAGAGAGAATGAACAAACTCCACACAGATGGCATCCAAGATCAGGATTAAACCCCAGGTCTCTGATGCAGTGAGATAGCAGCTGTATCAGCTGTTGTCTTGGTGCTATCTAAAAAGCCGAACAGTTGGTATGCCTGAAAAGTTGATAACACCAGTTTGCTTTGAACTTATCTTCAATGCATACATAAACTATTTATGACTGGCTTTGCGAACAGCAGTTGGGCCAAAGCATTAACTGTGCCACAAAAGAGCAGCACTCAGCATGTGTTCCAAGAAGCAATTGAAAACATTTAAGTTTGTTTTATCTGACATCATGATTGAATGCAATACCAGTTTGAGTTACTCAGAGTGTGGCCCTGCAAGCTCTGCCTGAAAGCACTGTTCAAAATAATTGAAACACAGTGCACATATGATCAGTTGCATAAGAATGAATGAATGAATGAATGAATGAATAAGTTTATTGGTCAATTATTCACATACAAGGAATTTGCCTTGATGATCCGCCCGCAAGTGACAACATGACATACAGTGACAGTTACGAATGACACACAAAACATTAAACATTAATGAGGTAATTTTAATCAGAATATATATATATTCAAAGTTGAAGGTCAAAGTTGTCTTCATCTCTATCGCTACTCATCTCCATCCCTATTTAAATATTTATTTTAAAAGGGCGGCACGTTGTAGCAGTGGTAGAGTTGCTGCCTTACAGCGCTTGCTGCGCTTGCAGCACCAGAGACCTGGGTTGGATCCCGATTACGGGTGCTGTCTGTATGGAGTTTGCACTTTCTCCCCGCGATCACGTGGGTTTTCTCCGAGATCTTCGGTTTCTTCCCACATTGCAAAAGATGTACATGTTTGTAGGTTAATTGGCTTTGTATAAAAATAAAACAATAAATTGCCTAGTGTGTGTGTAGGATCGTGTTAATATGAGGGGATCGCTGGTCGGTGCGGACTCATGGGTCGAGCTGGGCCTGGTACCGCGCTGTACCTCTAAATTAAACTAAACTGAAGAAGGGTCTCGAACCGAAACGTCACCTATCCCATCCCAACAGAGCTGCTGAGTTACTCCAGCTTTGTGTGTCTATCTAAACTAAACTAAATATCTTTCCGGAAAAAATAACGTGCAGTCAATCGTATTTGGAGAACAACAGTAACATCAAAATGAAGAGTCTCAAATAATCTACTGAAACAGACAAAGAATACATGATAAACATCTTAATTAATATAGAACTATGCAAAAAAATCCAATCAACTTATATTGTGCCGAAATAGACAAGGAAGGGTTAAGGGTTTGTACAAGTTGTGAGTTTGTAAGAGTTGTGAGTCTGTGGAATTCTCTGCCTCAGAGGGCGGTGGAGGCAGGTTCTCTGGATGCTTTCAAGAGAGAGCTAGATAGGGCTCTTAAAATAGCGGTCAGGGGATATGGGGAGAAGGCAGAAACGGGGTACTGATTGGGGATGATCAGCTATGATCTCATTGAATGGCAGTGCTGGCTCGAAGGGCTGAATGGCCTACTCCTGCACCTATTGTCTATTGTCTATTGTCTATTGTTATTTGATTGGAGCTGACTGTGGGAAAGTGCGAGGCCATGAATTTCAGTGATGGAAATCAAAGGGAAGATCATCTCTAAATGGAGTGAAATTGTGAATGAGCAGAGGACAGAAAATCTCAATGTCCCTGTGTGTGAATCATCAAAAGTTAGCGGGCAGGTGTAGCAAGCAGTTAAACATGGCAAATTAGTGGGACATTGAGGTTAGAAATAGAGAAGTGCTGCTACAGATGTATGGGCTGATGGTGAGGCCATGCTGGGAATCCTGCGCACAGCTTTGGCCCACCTCGTGTTGAAGGCAGTCTCTATGATTATTTATTACGCTGATTCCCGTGGTGACAGACTTGGCCTATCACAAGTTGCTCAAGAATTTGCATAGTATTGTATAGAGATTGAGGAATGAGAGATGATCTTAATGAAGCATACAGGATCCCGATGACGCAATGATGACTGGGTAGATTTTGAGATATTTCCACCAGTGGAAGAGAGCCAAACGACCAGACATAGTTACAGGGTGAGGGGTCATCCTTTAAAACTCAGTTTACTTGGAAGGAATCTTCAGTCAGTATAATTTATTGTCACATGTACCGAGGTACAGAGAAAAGCTTTAGTTGCATGCTAGCCAGTCAGCAGAAACACAATGCATGATTACAATTAATCAATTAACAGTGTATAGATACATGATAAGGGAAAAACTTTTAGTGCAAGGTAAAGCCAGCAAAGTCCGATCATTGATAGTCCAAGGATCATAAAGAGGTAGATAGTAATTCAGCCCTGCTCTCTGGTTATGATGGGATGATTCAGTTGCCTGATAGGAGCTGTGAAGAAATTGTCCCTGAATCTGTTGGTGTGCGTTTTCACACTTCTATACCTTTTGCCAGATGGGAGAGGGGAGAAAAGGGAGTGGTCAGGGTGTGACTCTTCCTTGATTATGCTGCTGGACTGGTCGAGGCAGCGTGAGGAATAAATGGATTCAATAGAAGGAGCTGTTCCCAAACCAAGCTGTGATACATCCTGATAAAATTATTTCTATGGTGCATCTGTAGAAGTTGCTGAGAGTTTGTGGACATGCGAACTTCCTCAGCCTTCTAAGGAAGTAGTCTTCTTGGTCGTTGCTTCAATGTGGGTGGTCCAGAAGAAGTTGTTGGTGATACTGTCTCTGAGGAATGTCAAGTTTTCGACCATCTCTTCTTCGGCACCGTCAATGCAAACTGGGGTCTGTGTACCGCTTCACTTCCTGAAGTTGATCATTATCTCCTTTGTGTCGCTGACGTTGAGAGAAAGGTTGTCTCGACATCTGGACACGAGTTTCTCAATCTCCATTCTGTACTCCGTCTCATCATTATTTGACATCCAGCCCACAATGGTGGTGTCGTCTGTGAATTTGTAAACAGAATTACATTTGTACATGTCTGCACAGTCGTGGGTGTACAAGGAGTAAGAAGGGGGCTGAGAACACATCCTCACGGAGCACCAGTGTTGAGGATTATCGTGGAGGATGATTTGTCCCCTTATCCTCACTGATTGGGGTCTGTTTGGTCAGCAAGTCGAGGATCCAGTTGCAGAGATGAGTGCTGATCCCAAGTCCCATGAGTTTGGTGATGAGCTTGGATGGTACAATCGTATTAAAGGCAGAGCTGTGATCTAGGAACGGGAGTCCGACGTAGATGTCTCTCTTATCCAGGTGTTCTGGGGATGAGTATAGGGCCAGGGAGATGGCATCATCCGTGGACCTGTTGTGGCGGTAGGTGAACTGCAGTGGGGCAAGGCCGCTGGGTGGACTGGATTTAATTAGTAGGTATGTTACAAAACTTACCTTCAGTTCTGTCACTGCTCGTGTGCGCAACGTTGGCGCCTTTGAGAGGGGGGGGCGGGTTTAAAATGCCATTTTTTGGCAGCCTGTTGAAATAGATTTTTGTCAGGCTGAATAATAATCGCAAGATGATTAAAATGGCCATTAATTTACAGGAATGAAACACTAAATTCCTTCCATTTGGCCTATAAATTCATGACAATGAGATTTAAAAATCATGTTATATTGTGAATTCTTGTGTGAATGTTGTTTGGACACTTAGGCTATTTAAAAATGTTAACCTTTTCTTAAGAAATTGATAGATGTTTAGATCTAGTAATTGAATTTTGTAATTAGCTACAATTAGGTAACTAACTAATTATATGCTTTAATTTCAGGTCATCCAAATAAGATTGTTTCATTTGTTTCAGAATGCTTCAATCTATAATAACTGAACATTTTTAAGAACGTTATGGGCTTTTGACTGTCCTTGATCACAGCTTTTGAGTTAAGTCAATGGAAAAGCAATAGGGAACAAGATGCTAATTTCCGAGTATGTAAATGCCCATAACCTTTTTAATACTGAAGATATGAAAGTGAATTAGGTGTCAAATTAAACTTATTTTTATGCTTTATCTGATGGGATAAATTGCAGACTTGATTTTTTAAATCTCAAAATTTTGTAACATTGCAATAACATTTCATGATGGTGGATGTCAAAGCCACTGGACAGTACTCATTTAGGCATGAGGTCTTACTTTTCTTCTGCACTGGGATGATCGTGGTCTTCTTGAAGCTGGTGGGTACCTCAAAATGCAGTAGGGAGAGATTAAAGATGTCCATGAATACTCCACTCGCTATTCCGCACAGCTACTAGGACATGGCCAGGAACTGCGTCTGGGCCAGTTGCTTTTCATGGGTTTACCCTCAGGAAGGCTGATCTAACCTCTGCTCTAATCACCCTGGGGAGAGGGACACTGAGTCTGAAGGGCCAGGTGTCACCGCCCTGTTGGCCTTCAGCTCGAAGTGACCATAGAAAGCATTAAGTTCATCGGGTAAGGTTGCACAATCACCAATAATGGTGCCTGATCTTGCTTTGCAGCCAGTTATCTTATCCAGGCCATGCCACATTCTCCGTGTGTCCGAGTGATTATACTGGGACTCAAGTTTCTCAGGTATTGTCTCTTGGCATCTAGATGGTTTTGTGGAGATGGTTTCTTGTACCGCTCGAGGTTGTATGACTTGTATACAGCAGACCTGGCCTTAACCATCTACCTCATGCTTCATCCATGGTTTCCAGTTGGGGAACACTCGAAACGACTTAGTCGGTACACATTCTTCCATGCACTTGCTGATGAAGTCAGTCACGGCAGTGGCGTACCATTCAGGTCACCTGCGGAATCCCTGACTATGGACCAGTCCACTGTCTCAAAGCAGTCACGTAACATGTCATCCGTGTCTATTGACCACCATTTCACAACTCTCTTTACCGTTTCCTCCCGCATCAGTGTTTGTTTGTAGGCAGGAAGCAGAAGCACAGCTAGGTGATCAGATGTCCCCGAAATGTGGGAGAGGGACAGAGCGATAGGCATTCTTTTATTGATTATTATTTATTTTCCAATATACAGGTAAATCACTGGAAATCTCTACAATAAAGAAGAATGCAAGTTGGATTACTGGAGGTATTTACAGTGAATTAGAAACATTTTTGAAGATTTGGATGACTAAGTTCAGGAGCCCTAGCTGGTGATTTACAAGTCATCATTAAATATAGGCAAGGTGCCGGAAGACTGGAGGGTGGCAACTTTTGTGCCTCTATTCAAGAATAGCTGCATGGAAAATGCTGGGAACTATAGGCCAGTGTGCTTAACATCTGTGGTCGGAAAGTTACTAAGGAGTATTCTGTCTGATTGGATGTAAATGCATTTCGATGGACATGGGCTGATTAGGGATATTCAACATGGTTTTGTACGTGGTTGAGTAGGGGTTGTCAGCATGGTTTTGGATGTGTCTCTTGAATATGATAGAGGTTTTTGATGATATGACCAAAATGGTTGATGAAGGCAGACCTGTAGATGGTGTATTTATGGATTTCAGTATAGCATTCGACAAGGTTCCACATGCTAGGCTGCTCTGGAAGGTTTGATGGGATCCACGGAGAGTTGGCTGAATGGTTGGAAGGAAGCAGAGGGTGAAGGTGGAAGGTTGTTTTTCGGACTGGAGGCCTGTGACTAGTGGTGTGCCTTAGGACCCATTGATACTTGTCATCTACATCAATGGTTTGGATGAGAATGTGCATGGCAAGACTGGCAAGTTGCAGATGACACAGAAGTGGTTGGTATTGTACATAGTGAAGATGGTTGTCAAAGATTGCAGCAGGATCTAGATCAAATGAGCAGGGACTGAGAAGTTGAGGAATGGTTGATGATTTCATACTGGAAAAGAGGTGTTGCTTTTTGGAAGTTTAACATGTGCAGGACCTAAACAGTGAATGGTAGGGCTCTGGGAAATGTTGTAGAGGAGAGGGATCTAGGAGTGCAGGTACATAGTTAGTTGAAAGTGGCACCACAGGCAGATAGGGTGATCAAAAAAGCTTTTGACATGTTGGCCTTCATCAGTCATATTGAGTATGGAAGATGGGAGGTTATGTTGCAGTTATATAAGACGTTGGTGAGGCCACATTGAGAGTATTGTGTTCAATTCTGGGCACCATGTTATTTGAAAGATGTTGTCAAGCTGGAAAGAGTGCAGAAAAGGTTTACGAGGATGGTGCCAGGATTCGAGGGCCTGAGCTATAGGGAGAGGTTGAGCAGGCAATGACTCTATTCCTTGGAGCACAGGGAGGATGAGGGGTGATCTTATCGAGGTGTACCAAACCATGAGAAGAATAGTGTTAAAGAAGGAACTGCAGATGCTGGAAAATCGAAGGAACACAAAAATGCTGGAGAAACTCAGCGGGTGCAGCAGCATCTATGGAGCGAAGGAAATAGGCAACGTTTCGGGCCGAAACCCTTCTTCAGACTGATAGGGGGTGGGGAGAAGAAAGGAAAAAAGGAAAAAGGCGGAGGAGGAGCCCGAGGGCTGGGGGAGGGGAGGAGACAACCAGAGGTCTGATGAAGGGGGAGGGGACAGCAAGGGCTAGCAGAATTGGGAGAATTCAATGTTCAAGCCCCCAGGATGTAGACTGCCCAAGCGGAATATGAGGTGCATTTCCTCCAATTTACAGTGTTGCTCGCTGTGGCCATGGAGGAGACCCAGGACAGAGAGGTCAGATACGGAATGGGAGGGGGAGTTGAAGTGCTGAGCCACCGGGAGGTCAAGTTGGTTATTGCGGACCGACCGGAGGTGTTCGGCGAAACGATCGCCAAGCCTCCGCTTGGTCTCACCGATGTAGATCAGCTGGCATCTAGAGCAGCGGATGCAAGAGATGAGGTTGGAGGAGATGCAGGTGAACCTCTGTCGCACCTGGAACGACTGCTTGGGTCCTTGAATGGAGTCGAGGGGGGAGGTGAAGGGACAAGTGTTGCATCTCTTGCGGTTGCAAGGGAAAGGACCAGGGGAGGGGGTGGTATGGGAGGGAAGGGAAGAATTGACAAGGGAGTTACGGAGGGAGCGGTCTTTGCGGAAGGCAGACATGGGGGGAGATGGGAAGATGTGGCGAGTGGTGGGGTCACGTTGGAGGTGGCGAAACTGACGGAGGATCACTTGTTATATGTGACGGCTGGTGGGATGAAAGGTGAGGACTAGGGGGACTCTGCCCTTGTTGTGAGTGGGGGGATGGGGAGAGAGAGCAGTGTTGCGGGGTATGGCAGAGACCCTGGTGCGAGCCTCATCTATGGTGGAGGAGGGGAACCCCCGTTCCCTGAAGAATGAGGACATTTCAGATGCCCTGGTGTGGAACGCCTCATCCTGGGAGCAGATGCGGCATAGACGGAGGAATTCGGAGTGGGGGATGGAGTCCTTACAGGAAGCAGGGTGGGAAGAAGTGTAGTCCAGGTAGCCATGGGAGTCGGTGGGTTTGTAGTGGTTGTCGGTAAGGAGTCTATCACCTTTGATGGAGATAGTGAGGTCAAGGAATGGTAGGGAAGTGTCGGAAATGGTCCAGGTGTATTTGAGTGCCGGATGGAAGTTGGTGGTGAAGCGGATGAAGTCAGTCAGTTGTGTGTGGGTGCAGGATGTGGCACCAAAACAATCATCGATGTAGCGGAGGTAGAGGTCGGGGATGGGGCCCTGGTACGCATTGAAATGACTGACTGACTGACACAACTGACTGACTTCATCCGCTTCACCACCAACTTCCATCCGGCACTCAAATACACCTGGACCATTTCCGACACATCCCTACCATTCCTTGACCTCACTATCTCCATCGAAGGTGATAGACTCCTTACCGACATCCAATACAAACCCACCTACTCCCATGGCTATCTGGACTACACTTCTTCCCACCCTGCTTCCTGTAAGGACTCCATCCCCCACTCCCAATTCCTCCGTCTACGCCACATCTGCTCCCAGGATGAGGCGTTCCACACCAGGGCATCTGAAATGTCCTCATTCTTCAGGGAACGGGGGTTCCCCTCCTCCACCATAGATGAGGCTCGCACCAGGGTCTCTGCCATACCCCGCAACACTGCTCTCTCTCCCCATCCCCCCACTCACAACAAGGGCAGAGTCCCCCTAGTCCTCACCTTTCACCCCACCAGCCGTCACATACAACAAGTGATCCTCCGTCAGTTTCGCCACCTCCAACGTGACCCCACCACTCGCCACATCTTCCCATCTCCCCCCATGTCTGCCTTCCGCAAAGACCGCTCCCTCCGTAACTCCCTTGTCAATTCTTCCCTTCCCTCCCATACCACCCCCCCCCCTGGTACTTTCCCTTGCAACCGCAAGAGATGCAACACTTGTCCCTTCACCTCCCCCCTCGACTCCATTCAAGGACCCAAGCAGTCGTTCCAGGTGCGACAGAGGTTCACCTGCATCTCCTCCAACCTCATCTATTGCATCTGCTGCTCTAGATGCCAGCTGATCTACATCGGTGAGACCAAGCGGAGGCTTGGCGATCGTTTCGCCGAACACCTCCGGTCGGTCCGCAATAACCAACTTGACCTCCCGGTGGCTCAGCACTTCAACTCCCCCTCCCATTCCGTATCTGACCTCTCTGTCCTGGGTCTCCACCATGGCCACAGCGAGCAACACCGTAAATTGGAGGAAATGCACCTCATATTCCGCTTGGGCAGTCTACATCCTGGGGGCTTGAACATTGAATTCTCCCAATTCTGCTAGCCCTTTCTGTCCCCTCCCCTTCATCAGCCCTCTGGTTGTCTCCTCCCCTCCCCCAGCCCTCGGGCTCCTCCTCCGCCTTTTTCCTTTTTTCCTTTCTTCTCCCCACCCCCTATCAGTCTGAAGAAGGGTTTCGGCCCGAAACGTTGCCTATTTCCTTCGCTCCATAGATGCTGCTGCACCCGCTGAGTTTCTCCAGCATTTTTGTGTACCATGAGAAGAATAGATTGGGTAGATGCACAGAGTCTCTTGCCCAGAGTTGGGGAATTAAGATCCAGAGGCCATTCTTTCACACAGAGGGTGGTGAGCTGGAGGGTGATGAGGGAGGTACTTGAGACAAGTACAATCGTAACGTTTAAGAAACATTTGGACAGGTACATGGATAGGACAGGTTTATGTTGACTATAATATATCAATAAAAGGGTAGTTAACCATTCTGCACTAGCAAATGATAAAAGCTAATACCAAATATAGATCATAGACTATGTCAAAATGATTCCATAAGATCATTATACACAAATCTGGAGTAGGCTGTTCAGTCACTTGATCTCTTTCCACCAATCACTGCGATCATGGCTGAATTGATGCTCCTTGTCCATTCTCCTCTTCTTTCCACATAAACCCCCAATTCTTGTATTAGTCAGAAATCTATCTGCATCAGCCTTAAATATACCCAAGGACTCTGCCTCTGTAGACATAGTTTCAAAATCTCACAACCCTATGAGACAGGAAATTCTTCATTGTCTCAATCTGAAATGGGATCCCCATGATCATGCTCACCTATGTTGGAATCACAACATTTACCCCATGCAGCTAAATCTTTTCCCCGACCCTGTCCCTCTTCCCCGACTAACCACAAATCCTCTCTTTCACTTATTTATTTTCTTATGTCCAATCAAAGCATGAATTTAGGAAATATGGAGAATGAACATAGATGACAAGAATGCAACAAGAAAGAAACAATACATAGCCTTAAAAAAAAGTACATAGAATAATATCTCCTAAGAGGTCAAATAACAGGTCACAAAGGCTGCATGTTGTGTGTCTTGGAGAATAGCAAAGGACAAAAGAGACTGCACTGGGAATATTGTGTGCATTCTGGTCACCATTCAATGGAAAGGATTTAAGTTAGAGACGTTTCAGAAAAGGCCACAGAGTAGATAGACTATTTTCTCTGGAGTAAAGGGAGAGGAGGGGTGACAAAATGGAGGTTTATAAAATTGTAAGGGGCATAGATAGGGTGAAGGGTCACAGTCTTTTCCCCAGGATAGAGAACTCTGAAACTAAAGGCGTAGGTTTAAGGTGAGAGGAGAAAGATTTAAAAGGGACTTGAGAGGCATGTATTTCACATGAAATGAGCTGTTAAAGGAAGTTGTTAAGCCAAGCACAAATACAATGGCCAGGTACAGGGATAGGAAAGGATAAGGGCTAAATATTGGCAAATGGGGCCAGCTCAAAGAGACACCTGGTTGGCATGGGGGATTTGGACCTAAGGGCTTTTTTTTCCCATGCTGTATATTCTATCACTCAGTGGAAATAAAGGGGAGGCCATTTAAGACTGAGGTGAGAAAAAACTTTTTCACCCAGAGATTTGTGAATTTGTGGAATTCCCTGCCACAGAGGGCAGTGGAGGCCAAATCACTGGATGGATTTAAGAGAGAGTTAGATAGAGCTCTAGGGGCTAGTGGAGTCAAGGGATATGGGGAGAAGGCAGGCACGGGTTATTGATTGGGGACGATCAGCCATGATCACAATGAATGGCGGTGCTGGCTCGAAGGGCCGAATGGCCTCCTCCTGCACCTATTTTCTATGTTTCTATGAAAGATATTGTAACAATACAATAGAACTTTATTTATCCCAGGAGGGAATTTGAAAGCAATAAGATTTCAAATAAGGAAGATAATATTTTGTTTTGTTTTAGAAGGATGATTAGACAAGTTAATGCAGGTGAGAACAAGAGTGCTCCATCTCCATAGAGGCAGTCGGGTCTCACATCTGATTTACTTTTCTCTGTGGACTCACAACCATTAGATGATGGAAATGCGATTATAATCATTACTTAGATTTCCAAATAGTTTTGATGAAGTGTATTATGAGGGATGATGTACGAAATAAGCACTAGTGATGTGAAAGATGATGGACATTAGGGATTGTAAACAAAAACTGACTTTAAATGGTTTCCTAATAAGACTGAGATGGTTCAGGGTTGAGAGAAAATCCTCTATAATTTGGCATATTTATTAAAGGTTGCACTTCCCTCGGATAACTGAGAAGCACAGAACTTACAGGGGCATCTATTTTGCAACAGAGCTAGTGTCAAGTTTGTTAGTGCCATTACACAGAAGACTTTAACGCATGCAGGCAAAACAATTCAGACGTAGGGTACAGTTTTCTTCATTTATTTATTATGAACAGAGGAGGCCATTTGACCCATCAAGTCCATGTCAGCCCCCAGCAGAGCTATCACATTAATCCCATTCTTTTTCATTTGCTGTAGCCCTGCAACTTATATTCTCTACAACGTCAGTCATCTCCTCTTTAACTCTCCTTCCATCCACCTACATTTAAGGGGTAATATACAGCAGCCGACCAACACATCAGCACGCTTTTGGGACATGGAAGGGAAGCGGAGCATCCGACAGAAACCCAGGTGGTCACGAGGAGACGATGAAATCTCGGTTTCAAGCACAAAATGCTGGAGTAACTCAGCGGGACAGGCAGCATCTCTGGAGAGAAGGAATGGGTGATGTTTCGGGCTGAGACCCTTCTTTCTGAAGAACGTGGCCCATTCCTTATCATCGTCATCATGTTTGGAGGATTGTGATCAAACTCAAATATCTAAAGCAAAGAGCAACAATGACTGTATGTCAAAGGCAATCCATTTTTACAGGAAGTGCTTTGGATGTCCTAAGTTGTGTTGTAGTCTTTAATGCTATAAAGATCCCAGTTCCTTTAATTTCTATTAATAGATAGGTCACTGTCAGTAATCAATTGGCAATGTAGGCAATGTAGGCAATGCCCAGACAGTGTTGTTTCGTTGAAAGTTACTGCCGGATTACTGCCTTCAGTACAGAATGCTGCCTATAGCTTTAGTGGTCATTTTAGTTTTAGAGATACAGCATGGAAACAGGCTCTTCGACCTACCAAGTCTACATCGACCAGCGATCGCCACACATTAACACTACCCTACACACACTAGGGACAATTTTTCATTTTTAACCAAGCCAATTAACTTACAACCCTGTACATCTTTGGAAACCACAGATCTAGAAGAAACCCCACGCAGTCCACGGGGAGAATGTACAAACACCGTACAGAATGCACCTGTAGTCAGGATCGAACCCGGGTCACTGGTGCGGCAAGGCAGTCGCGCTACAGCTACACCACCTGTATATATGATTATTTTTTAAGCATCCCAAAAGTAGCCTAGAAACTCATTCACTGTAAAACGTAAAAACAAAGAACTGCAGATGCTGGTTAATATGCAAAAAAGACACAAAGTGCTGGAGTAACTCAGCAGGTCAGGCAGCATCTCTGGAGATCATAGATATTTGATCTTTCATGTCGAGACCCTGCTGCAGATTGCATTGAGTACGGGATGTTGTTAATTGATGGAGTACCAGTGACACAGTGTGACAGTAATGAAGAGCAGAACAACAGTGATAATGACTGGCAAACGGTTAGCAAACTCAGGTAATAACTGATAAACTCCTCTACTCACCATGCATATGGATATGAGAAAGTGTTCTCCTGGACTCACAGGGGAATGTACCGAGCATGATAGGCGAGGGGTCAGCCAGAGTAATATGAAGGAGGTGGTACCAGTGACCAAAGGGTAGCAACATTCAATGTGCCCTAGCCTGACCCATGCTAACATGGAATGCGTACATGTTAACTTTAGGGGAAGATGATAAAGCAGCTATCAAGAACACAGTTCCTATCTGCTACTGTTGTCCACCTGAGACTGTTCCTGAGTAAACTTCCACCTGCTGCTTGGCTAAATGTCCTGAGAATTTTCTCTATGTTTCCACAAAGCCTTGTAAATTGGTTGTTTCAATGGATTTGCAGAGTCTTTCCAGCAGGGAGCCACCATATCTATGGTTGAGTAGGTGACGTGCACAAGCCAGGATTGCTCTGCCCAGGCACACACTTCTTAAGGGCCTGTCCCACTTACGTGTCCTTGGCACGCAAATTACGCGACCTCGTCATCGCGCTGAGGCGCAGGGGCATCATGTGGCCGCACGGGGCCGGTCCCACTGAGAAGCGCGGAGGGGTATGGAGTTGTGCACGGTACCGCGCGGTGCTCCGAAATTTTGTAGCGAACGATATCTTCGCGCGCCACCGGGCTGTCGCGTAACTGACGGCCAAAGTGGGACAGGCCCAAGACCCTGGCGCGACGCAACGTCTCACCTCCAATAGCAGCAGAAGCAGGCAAACGATCGCCGAACTCGGCCTGGGGCTCACGGCCGTTGCGGATCCGGATCCGCCCCCACTTCTACTCCCAGAGCGGGGCCAAGAAAATTGAAGATAGACACAAAATGCTGGAGTAACTCAGCGGGACCGGCAGCATCTCTGGAGAGAAGCAATGGGTGACGTTTCGGGTCGAGACCCTTCTTTCAGACTGAGAGAAGGGTCTCGACACAAAACGTCACCGATTCCTTCTCTCCAGAGGTGCTGCCTGTCCCGCTGAGTTATTCCAGCATTTTGTGTCTATCTTCAAATGATGTCAAGCGCTCTAGACGGCTGTGTGGGTGCATGTAATTGCGCGCGACCTTCATGGGACCATCGCGCCTCAACGCGACCACGAGGTCACGTAATTAGCGTGCCAAGGACACGTAAGTGGGACAGGGGCTTTAGTTTATTCAGTTGTATTGAATTCAGTGAAAGAAAAGGGGGGTAGACATCAATTCTGTGAGTGGCTGGTGCTATTGACAGTAGTCAAGATAATCCCAAATGCATATAACACAGGTTGTTTGGCTAAATTTCCAATGAATGTACAGTACACTCACTCATTTTGAAGGTCTGAAAATCATTCTTCATTTACCAGGTTGCCCGTCTAGACTGCCTTAAAGTAGCAATTTATTTCTATTATGAAAATAATGATCTGTGTTAAATAATAATTACTTGTTGTAAAATACTAACATTGCCCATCCAATATAGGGCTTTGCTCTGCATAAACTAAGAAGTCCTTTACCTCAATGACTTTACTTTAAAAGTAGTTTAATAGTTATGGAACATTCTGAGATGGGCTGACATAACTTCTAATTAGCACTACCTGAGAGCCAGAAGGATAATTGGAACTGCAATGATCATGTCTTTAGTCAACATTAGACGGGAGGCCTGGTCCCCCAATGCAATATTCCACCACTCATGCATAGTCCCCAACTGCGCAGGCTTGGCTGACGGATTCCCGTTGTGACGCCCCTGAACCCCCATCTTCCCCTCACCCACCTACTGCATCCCTTGCCCTCCCCCTCCCGCCCCCCCCCCCCCCACGCACTCACTCCATCCCCCTCAACTCCATCCCCATCAACCCCCCACCCCCATCCACTCATTCCGACCCATTGGGTTCCCATTGTGACATAGAACACACAGGTATTACTGGGCAGGTGACGGGCACGGCAAGTGGAAATGGGATCTATTAAAGCTTAAAATGTGAATAACTCTTAAAATATAACAACAATTGAAACATTAAGGATAAGATTCATTCAGTCCATTCTTTCTTGTTGCGTCTCTTGTTCCTGCAGCCGCGGGAGGGGCACGGCATCAGGCGGGGGCCGTCGGGGGCCGGTGGGATTGGGGGGAGCGTCCTGCAGCCGGGGAGGGGCCAGTCGGGGGCCGGTGGGGAGGGGTGTGGAGGGCTGCCATGGCCTACCTTGGTCGTGGCCTACTGCTGCCGTCCCCCGCCGCTGCCACAGCCGCACGTTGTTGTGGCCTACCGTTGCCGCTGCCGTGTCCGCTCTCCACCGGCTTCAGATGGGGACCCGTGGGGTATATCCTGCAGCTGGGGACGGGACGGCTTCAGGCGGGGGCTGGTGGTGGAGGGGAGCTTCCTGCTGCGGGGGAGGGGGCCGGCTGCAAGAGGGGGCTGTTGGGGGCTGGGGGGGAAGGAGTGTCCTAGAGCCAGGGAGGGGGACAGCGTCATGCGGGAGCTGTCGGGGGCCGGTGGAGGGGGGAGAGCTTCCTGCAGCCGGGGGAGGGGGATGACTTCAGGCGGGGGCTGTCGAAGGCCGGTGGGGGTGGAGCATCCTGCAGCTGGCGGAGGGGTACGGTTCAGGCGGGGGTAGCGTCCTGCAGCAAGCGGAGGGGGATGTCTTCGGACGGGGACTGTCAGGGCCCGGTGGGGGGGAGCGTCGTACAGCCGGGAGAGGGGAATGGCTTCAGGTGGGGGCTGTCAGGGGGCGGTGGGGGGGACAGTGTCCTGTAGCCGGGGGGGGGGGGGTGGTTACAACTTCAGACGGGGGTGTCGGGGCTAGTAGAGGTGGGGGTAGCGTCCTACAGCCAGGGGAGGGGGACAGCTTCAGGTGGGGGCTGTCGGGGGGCAGTGGTGGGGGGGGGCGTCCTCCAGCAGTGGCTGCTGGGGGGGCTTAATGGAGGGCTAGTAGGGGTGTTCTGGGCCGAAGGGATTGGTTTCCAGAGGACTAATATGGATATTGTGGACTGAGCAGACTTTTCTTGGGCTAGTACAGTAGTTGTGGGCCGGAGGGTCTGGTTTCCGGAGCGCTAGTACGGACATTGTGGGGCGACGGGACTTTACTTGGACTAGTACGGGTGTTGTGGGCCGAATGGATTGCAGCTGGGGACGGGGACGGCTTCAGCCGCGGGCCGGCGGGGAGCATCCTGCAGCCAGGGGAGGGGTACGCTTCAGGTGGGGTCTGTCAGGGGCCGGTGGAGGGGGGGGGGGAGAGCACTGCCATGGCCTACCCCTGCCGCTCCCCACCGACTTCAGGCGGGCACCAATGGGGAGCATCCTGCAGCTGGGGACGGGGACGGCTTCAGACAGGGGCCAGTGGGGGGGTGTACTGCAGCCGGGGGAGGGGGCCGGCGATAGCGTCCTGTAGCTGGGGATGAGAACGGCTTCAGGCGGGGGTAGGGGGAGCAGCCTGTAACTGGGGACAGGATGGCTTCAAGTGGGGACCGGTGGGAGCATCCTGCATCTGGAGGAGGGGGTCGGCGTCAAGCAGGGGTTGTCAGGGCCCGGTGGGGGGGGGGGGGGGGGGGGAGTGCAGGAGAGCACTGCCATGGCCTACACTCAGGGTAATTTGCATTGGCCAATTAATTGTACAATTACAGATTTGGGGGTTATTGGATGAAACTAAAGCACCAGGAGGAAACCCATGCAGTCATTGCAATACTGTTTATACTCCACACAGATAGGATTGGAGATTAAGATTGAACCAGTATAACTGGAATTGAGTGTCAGTAGATCTATTTGCTGCACCAATGTGCCACACTTCAAAGTGGTCCCACAGGTTTGATTATATCTATGCAGGAGATCAGATGGTATACTCTGTCTGGCAAAGGGACTCAAAAGATGTTCATACAGTATTTCACCAACAACCTAGATTTTGGTATTTAAGTCTCTACCTTGGAACTTGAACCTATCATTTCCAAACATAGAGACAGGGGAGCTAGCAGCATCCTGACTTTGGCAAAGTCTATATGGAATTTGCACAACCTCCCAGTGACTGTGTAAGTTTCCACGAGGTGCTCCAATTTACTCCCACATACCAAAGACATGCATGTTTGTAGGTTAGCTGGTCATCGTGTGGGGAGTGGATGCAAAATTGGATAACATGGAACTCGTGTGAACGAATGATCAAAGGCTGGCATGGACTCGATGGGCTGGAGGGGCCGTTTCCTTGCTGTATCAATCAATCAATCAATCAATTGGTCAAATCAAATCAAATCAATACAATACAGCAGACACCCAGCCAAGCCTAGATATTAACTCAAACCATTCATAGGTTTATGCTACTTTCATGACAAATGAGGCAGCTAAGCTACTTTCACAGATGTTGCCAAATATTCTCCAGCATAACCCACATGACCTGAGTCTGGACAGTCATCCTTGCTCACTTCCAATTCATCAGTTTCTGCAAAACATCAGAATTCCATAAAGGAATTTTCAAGAAAATGTAAATAAAATCTCGTTGTCTGCCACTGCTCCATCCTTGTCTGCAGAATTAATTTCCACCCAGGTAGCTGAAAAAAAAAGTATGTTATCTGGGTGTTGAAGGTAGATATTAAAGTTTATCATTTGAATCATTCATAGGAATGAATTTTTCAGAGTCATGAAGTACTCTGAATCAACAAAATGAATTGCCAAGATACTCAACATTATTCTCAGATGCAGTAACGTCTCAAAGGGAGAAGATATAGATCAAATGAGAATCTGGAGTACAACGTATTTTCTATCAACAAAGTATTTTAATTCAAAATTTTATAAAGTGACTTTAGAAAGCAAAGCACACCATATTTTACATACTATTTGATGTGTTGTGACATTGAACACAGGGAGTCAAGATTACAAAGAATAAAAGGAGGCTTACGATGTTAGTATTTTATAGGTACACATTGATAAACATGGAGAGTCAATTTGAGCTCTTGATGTAGGGACAGCAACGTGAAATTATCCCAAACCCATCAAGTAATCCATCATGAGAGGAATAGATTGGGTAGATGCACAGAATCTCTTGCCCAGAGTAGGTGAATCGAGGACCAGAGGACATAGGTTTAAGGTGAAGAGGAAATGATTTAATAGGAATCTAAAGGGTAGCTTTTTCACACAAAGTGTGGTGGATGCATGGAACAAGCTGCCAGAGGAGGTAGATGGGCAGGCGGGCAGGTGGGCTAAGTGTAGCTGGGACATGTTGACCAGTGTGGGCAGGTTGGGCCAAATGGTCTGTTTCCACACTGAATCACTTTATGACTCGCGTTCAATAAAGGCAGAATACAAACTTCATGGCATTTACTTTTTAGACAATTCAGGTGTTAATCTAGTCTGTACCGTTACAAGTGTAGTGGCATGGGGGTGTAAGAAGTGGAAGGGTGGTAGCATGTGAATTACCCTGGCAAATTGTGAATAATGGAACAAGATGGAGGAAATGAGCTCCAAGTGAAGCAGACATTATTTCAGTCACCTTTATTAAGAAGGTGGAAAGAAAAAGAGGACTCCTTGATCTGAAGAGACCCAGGAGACCCCACACCTGGAAAGGCATGTTTTCTGGGAGCAAGTAGTTCTGGGTGTCAATGGTGGGGTTAAAGGCTCAAAGCCCCAGATGCACTTCTGCAAGAATTTCAATGACATAACATAAGAGACCAAGATCAGTGAATACATCGTTAATGAGCGTATCCAACTAGCTGCATGACTAGCCTCTGATGCTATACAATTTACTTTTTAGTCCCATTTACCAGCTGTCGTCAATTGGGACATGGCATGATCATTAATGGCACTTTTTAAAATCACTTGCAGGACAAGGTGGTGTAAAATCAGACATCAGGAGCGAACCTGAAGTGACTGTTTCTACTCAACACATGGATGGGATAAAGCTGATCATGATAAGATGGGCATTCCTGCATCTCATAAGGTCATAAGGTCATAAGTGATAGGAGCAGTATTTGGCCATTTGGCCCATTGAGTCTACTCCGCCATTCAGTCATGGCTGATCTATCTCCCTCCTATCTCCCTCCTAACCCCATTCTCCTGCCTTCTCCCCATAACCCCTGACACTGATCTGCAGCCATTGGCTAATGAAATCCATGGCAAGAGAAGGTGTCCCATATCTTACACACAGTCTCACTTCACCTTCCATTCACCCCATTATTTTCTTTGATTTATAAGCCACAGATAGTGTACGAACCTTTTACTTCACTCCTTGCTCCCGTCCCCACATCGCTGTTGTTGAGGCTTTCTCATGGGCATTGATGATTAACGTGCAGGTCCACTTGCTTACCACGGCATTCCCCAGCTTGGATACTGACTAACAAATCCTCACACATTGAACAGGAACTCAGTCCATGGCTTGAAACCAAGGTGGGGGAAAGATGGTGCGAGCACCAGGCCAGAGGATGGTGAAATCACTCTTATGCCTTAGGTAATGACTTCTATGGGACTAAAGGCTCCGTCTTACCTGTTTGCGGTCATCGGCGGTGAAGCGCGGCGTCGCCGGTAGCGAGGACCGCGCGGCAACGGTGAGAGCGTCGAGCCTATCCACCGGAGCGCCGCACGGATGCTGCGCGGACGCCGAGTTAATTCAAACACGGCGGGTCCCACGTGCTTGTGGTAAGTAAAAAAAAGGGCGGGCCGACTGCGAAGACGTCGGCCCGCCGCACGTGACTCACCAGCGGCGGCTGTGGCGGCTGCCGTCCTGATCGTGGCGCTGTAGCGGTGGCTGTGCCTGCGGCCGTGCAGCACACGTGCTTCACTGGTGGCGGCACGTGCCTCACTGGCGGAGGCTGTGGCAGTGGAGGTTTGACGCACGGCGCTCGAGCCACACTGGCGGCGGCCCGTGCGGGCGGCCGTGCCGCACTTGTGCATCACTGGTGGATATTGTGCGGTGAGTATATGGTTTTTGACATTGTCGATTTTATTTTAGCACCGCGCGGTGTTGGGAACACCGCCGCACGGCCCGGGAATTGTACTTTCTCACGAGTGCGCGGTCTATGGCGGCAGATTCTTCCCATTTCGCCGCCAATGACCGCAGACTCGTGAGACAGGCCTTTAACTGCAGACAATGGTTGAAGCATAGGCATAATGATAAACTTGGATGATAGAGGTCTCTCAGGTAAGTTCATTGACTGGATGGAGATAGAAACATAGAAACATAGAAAATAGGTGCATGAGTAGGCCATTCGGCCCTTCGAGCCTGCACCGCCATTCAATATGATCATGGCTGATCATCCAACTCAGTATCCTGTACCTGCCTTCTCTCCATACCCCCTGATCCCTTTAGCCACAACGTCACAAATTTAACTCCCTCTTAAATATAGCCAATGCACTGGCCTCAACCACCTTCTGTGGTAGAGAATTCCACAGATTCACCACTCTCTGTGTGAAAAATGTTTTTCTCATTTCGGTCCTAAAATACTTCCCCCTTATCCTTAAACTGTGACCCCTTGTTCTGGACTTCCCCAACATCGGGAACAATCTTCCTGCATCTAGCCTGTCCAACCCCTTAAGAATTTTGTAAGTTTCTATAAGATTCCCCCTCAATCTTCTAAATTCTAGCGAGTACAAGCCGAGTCTATCCAGTCTTTCTTCATATGAAAGTCCTGCCATCCCAGAAATCAGTCTGGTGAACCTTCTCTGTACTCCCTCTATGGCTATAATGTCCATCCTCAGATTAGGAGACCAAAACTGTACACAATACTCCAGGTGTGGTCTCACCAAGGCCCTGTACAACTGCAGTAGAACCTCCCTGGTCCTATACTCAAATCCTTTTGCAATGAATGCTAACATACCATTCACTTTCTTCACTGCCTGCTGCACCTGCATGCTTGCTTTCAATGACTGGTGTACCATGACACCCAGGTCTCGTTGGATCTCCCCTTTTCCTAATTGGCCACCATTCAGATAATAGTCTACTTTCCTGTTCTTGCCACCTAAGTGGATAACCTCACATTTATCCACATTATACTGCATCTGCCATGCATTTGCCCACTCACCCAACCTATCCAAGTCACCTTTGCAGCCTCCTAGCATCCCTCACAGCTAACACTGCCCCCCAGCTTCGTGTCATCCGCAAACTTGGAGATGTTGCATCAATTCCCTCGTCCAATCATTAATATATATTGTAAATAGCTGGGGTCCCAGCACTGAGCCTTGCGGTACCCCACTAGTCACTGCCTACCATCTGAAAAGGACCCGTTTACTCTACTCTTAGCTTCCTGTCTGCCAGCTAATTCTCTATCCACATCAATACTGAACCCCCAATACCATGTGCTTTAAGTTTGCATACTAATCCCTTATGTGGGACCTTGTCTAAAGCCTTCTGAAAGTCCAGATATAACACATCCACTGGTTCTTCCCTTATCACTCTATTAGTTACTTACTCGAAAAATTCTATAAGATTCGTCAGACATGATTTACCTTTCATAAATCCATGCTGACTTTGTCCCCAATGATTTCATCCACTTCACAATGTGCTGCTATCCATCTTTAATAACTGACTCTAGCAGTTTCCCCACTACCGATGTTAGACAATTGGTCTGTAATTCCCCGTTTTCTCTCCCTCCCT
Organism: Malacoraja senta; assembly: GCA_038087875.1. Taxonomy (NCBI): domain Eukaryota; kingdom Metazoa; phylum Chordata; class Chondrichthyes; order Rajiformes; family Rajidae; genus Malacoraja; species Malacoraja senta. The sequence goes on from CM075977.1 coordinate 106,343,392, forward strand.
TTTAAAAAAGTGGGATTACATTAGCTACCCTCCAATCCTCAGGAACTACTCCAGATTCTAAAGAGTTTTGAAAAATTATCACTAATGCATCACTATTTCTGGGGCTACTTCGTTAACTACTCTGGATGCAGCCTATCTGGCCCTGGGGATTCATCGGCCTTTAATCCATTCAATTTACCTAACACCACTTCCCGACTAACCTGGATTTCACACAGTTCCTCCATCTCATTTGACCCCCCGGTCCCCTGCTATTTCCGGCAGATTATTTATGTCTTCCCTCAGTGAAGACAGAACCAAAGTAGTTATTCAATTGGTCTGCCATGTTCTTGTTCCCCATGATCAATTCACCTGGTTCTGACTGCAAGGGACCTACATTTGTTTTAACTAATCTTTTTCTCTTCACATATCTGTAAAAATCTTTGCAGTCAGTTTTTTAGTTCCCTGCCAGTTTTCTTTCATAATCTATTTCCCTTTCCTAATTAAGCCTTTGCCTCCTCTGCTGGACTCTGAATTTCTCCCAGTCCTCTGGTAGCTGATTTTTCTGGCTAATTTTTATGCTTCATCTTTTGTTTTGATACTATCCCTAATTTCCCTTGTTAACCATGGATGCACTTCCTTCCCTGATTTATTCTTTTGCTAAACTAGGATGAACAATTGTTGTAGTTCATCCATGCAGTCTTTATAATGTCTTCCATTGCATATCCACTCTCAACCCTTTAAGAATCAATTGCCAGTCTATCTTGGCCATTCATGTCTCATACCCTCAAAAGTTACCTTCTATAAGTTCAGAACCCTAGTTCTGAATTAACAATGTCACTCTCTATCCTAATGAAGAACTCAACCATATTATGGTCACTCTTGCCCAAGGGGCCACGCACAACAAGACTGCTAACTAACGCTTTCCTCATTACTCAATACCCAGTCTAGAATAGCCTTCTCTCTCATTGGTTCCCTCTACATGTTGGTTTAGAAACTATCCCGCATACAATCCAAGAAATCCTCTTCCTAATCACCCTGCCAATTTGATTCACCCAATCTATATGTAGATTGAAGTCACCCATTATAACTGTTTTACCTTTGTTGATGATTTGAATTAATTGGGCAAATGGTTCGGAACAGAGTCTGGATTTGCATCTTTTGCATTAAGCGGTGGTGGCCAATTCCCTACTAACAATCGTGGACTGTACCCTGGTAAAGCATCTGATGGAAAATGTTGTACTTGAAACACAGGCTGACATTGTAGCTATGCAAATTTAGACTGCTGCCATCATATCCCACAATGGTTGACCCGAATGATGGCAGAAACTGCATAAAGCATGAGCCCACAGTCCTTTTCAAATTTTATAATCCCATCCTTTCACCTTTTTATTGATATTATTATCTCATTGGCTTCTGGGTTACGTTGGCACTCCGCTTGATAGAAGATGCTGTTTGCAGCTTCCAACTCTTCCTTCAAGGTCCAATCTCATTGATCCACTGAAATCTGGCAGGCTAGTTTAACATCGACAAGAACAGGCCTTTTGGGCCACAATGTCGTGCCAAATTGTATGCCAAGACAGATCTTATCTATCTACGCACAGAGGCTATCGTTGAAGCCTTCAGAGTAGCACTGTATAAGAGTTCCAAGATAGGCAAAGACGCATAGATGATTGTTTAAGAAGGAACTGCAGATGCTGGAAAATCAAAGGTAGACAAAAATGCTGGAGAAACTCAGCGGGTGAGGCAGCATCAATGGAACGAAGGAAATAGGCAACATTTCGGTCTGCAGAAGGGGTTTGACCCAAAATGTTGCCTATTTCCTTCACTCCATATATATTGCCTCACCCGCTGAGTTTCTCCAGCATTTGACTACACATTTTTGTTTGTTGTTGTCTGCAATGTGGCATGGCTGCATTTATAACATCTGTTGAAACAGATATTTTAAGTGATTTTCCTTTTTGTAACAAAACAGATACCGTGATGGCCATAGATACTGGGAAGTAAAGGTATTAGGGAATTGATTCAGTTGCAAGCATCGAATAGGTTCTCCACAGAGAGCTCATCAGAAAATTGCTGTCGAGGTTTCTTTCTCTCCTCCTCCTTTACCACCTCCATCTTATCTTGTTTTCTTTGTGCAAGGATTCTGTGAGTGTAACAGAGGTCCTCCAGAAGAATCAAGCAACAGAAGCATAGCTTCAACAAGCCAATTACATGCCTGGTCAAACTTTATGTGACAGCATGGGATTCATTGAAGGCATACTGTATTTTGAGTTTTAGGCTCTCTACACAGAGACATCAGCCCTGTGGCAAGCTGATCACTTCTGTCATGTTTCATTAGGTCTGATCTAGTGATCAATTCACACTGGCATTGTGGACCTCAGCAGAATGAAGATTCATGACTAGGACACAATACAATGACCAAATGATTGCCATGGATGCTCAATGGAGGGTTTTGAGGAGTGAGATCTTAAATAATTCCTGTTTAGGGTAGACGAGCCATCATCACTCAAATTTAATTGTACTTGAGCCCATGAGAAAACTATGCAATGATACCAAGCTTTGTGCTTAGCTTGGCAGGCAATGAAATGTGAGTGTTTTGATTGAGCCTCAGTGACCTGCATTAAACAACAATAGAAACCTTGTGATGAGATCAGGTAGACACACAGAGTCTCTTGAAGGAGAATTTAGAACCTGACAAATTGGTGACAAGTTGCAGAGAAAATGTGCTAATTCCACTTCTACATATTGTTCCTTCCAACATTCAAGTAAGAAAACTCCTTATGAATGCTGGACAGATGTAACCTCTCATGACCTCCCACGTACAAACCCATGCTGACTATTCCTAATAGGCCCTTGTCCATCTAAATGGCTGTATATCTTATCCCTCAGAATACTCTCTAGTAACTTTCCAACTACAGATGTGAAGCTCACTGGCCTACAGTTCCCAGAAATTTTCCTGCAGCCTTTCTTGAATAGAGGCACAAACAGGTTTTGTCCTGCTTTGCTTCATCTTCCCAGTGGCTCCCCCTGCTCTACAAGCCCTCTGTTTAATTTCCCATTCATGGGGTTTTGAAGAAGAATGGCCACTAATGCATTGATGTATGGCAGGAACAGGCTTGAGTAAAACCTTGACATTTTCAAATGATACTTCACCCATTGACATATTACACCCTCTTGACTTTGGTAACTGGCAAGAATAAACACCAAACACTTGTAGAGTTGCTACAACAACCAGAAGAGAACATCCAGTAGCTGACGAGTGCATCAATGTGCATATGCTGCCATTCTTTCTGCTACCTATAGCATGTGCATAGTTTTGCCAAGGCCATTAGAGGGTGATAGTTAGAACTTTGAGCTTCAAAAATGTTGCCGTGGTATTAAATAGACATTGTGCACTGATTATTATTAAGATCAGTCTATTATTTGTATTACATTCTCATGTGTATTTGTTGGGGAACTGTTAATAGTTCACTCTGACCAATAAGTCCCGCAAATGCATGTGCATGGCAGATGGCTCATTATATGAATGCATTTAATCCCAATTTAACATTTTTGGCTTAAACAAGGGAGGAATTATTTGACCAATGAATCCAGATATAATGAATGTCATCATTAATACCATCCATATTCAACCCAAATTGATGGTAAATAGTGAGTTTGTAATCCATATGATGGAGAATTCCAATCATGGCTATACAGCCTCCGATGACATAGATTAATACAGCATAGAAACAGGCCATTTGACCCAATTCATCCATCCCAACCAAAATGCCCCTTCTCAACTAGTCCTATTTGTCCATGTTTGTCCCATATCCCAACCAAAATGCCCCTTCTCAACTAGTCCTATTTGTCCATGTTTGTCCCATATCCCAACCAAAAAGCCCCTTCTCAACTAGTCCTATTTGTCCATGTTTGTCCCATATCCCAACCAAAATGCCCAATCTCAACTACTCATTTGTCCATATTTGTTCCATATCCCTCGAAACCTTTCCTATTCATGTAGTTTCCAAATGTCTTTAAAATGTTGCTATTTCCACAATATTAAGGAGTGGGGATTCAGAAACATTCAAAAACTAGTTAAACAAATTGACAACTATTCAATCCATTAAAAAAGACAACAATGAGCAAAATAGTTCAAAAGGCAAGGAGAACTGAAATATTCTCAAATATTTAAATTAAATTAAATAACAAATTTAAAACAAATATATTTATCAACACATCTTGTTCTATCGCAGACAGAATTATTGGCAATCACATCGAGAAACATCAGCAGTCACTAAAAAAACACGATGTTTCCCTTTAAAATCTAAGACGTTGCCTTTCTTTTCATGTGGTGTTTATAGGGAAGCACCCATCAAAATGAACACAGTTTATGAATAAGTTCCATTAGACATTGTTATTGAAAAGGTAGAAGTCTACTTTTGGAGTGGATCATTGGACTCAGATGGCATGTGCTCCGGCCGGTGTGGGCGCTGCGAGTTGGCTGCCCTGCCAGCAGCGTGTTCGTCATTTCTACTTTTTTTTTTTTTTTTAAGTGTGTCCAAATGTGTGTTTTAATATCTCTTGGTGTGTCTTGTGTGGGAGGTGGTGAGGGGGGGTAAGGGGGAAACCACTTCAGTCGCCTCCTCCATGGGGAGGCGACTTTTTCCATGTCGCCTCTCTCGTGGCCTAACACCATTTCCCGGAGTCGGGCCCGGAGTTTCAGCGCGGGTGCAGCCCTTGCCGGGGTAGCCAGAAGGGAGTGCTCCAATTGCTGGCCCGCAGACTGTTACAGCCTGGTCTGCAGAGCATCTAGTCGCGGGCGTGGCATCCGGAGCCTGGGACCCCTCGCTGGGGATCGCCGGAGAAGGGCTCTGACCGCCGGCCCGCGGCCGATAACGTCTAGCCGATAACTTCTAGCCTGTGGAGCTTCTAGCTGCGGGCGCGGTGTGGACTTAACATCCGGAGCGGGATCCCTCGCCAGGGATCCCCGGAGAAGAGCTCCAACTGCCGGCCTACAACATCTTGAAGCCGCGGTCTCTGGTAGGGAAGCGCCGATTCGGGACTTACCGTCCCGACGAGAGGGCCTGTACAAATTTTTTTTTTTTCATTCAAGAAGTGACTGTCTGGAATGAGAAAGGAAATGCTATAGTAATGAATTTGGAAAATGGCAAAATGGATGATATAAAGCATTTCACAAAGATATCGACTGTTTAATAGAACGAGCAGAAAGGCAATGTGCAATTTAATGTGGATGTGCGAGATCGTACTTTTTGGGAGATAAGAAACTAATGGAGGCATAAACTAAATGAAAGATGCTACATAATATTGATGAATAGAATTAAAATCCATAACTCTTTGAATTTCTGAATGCAGATCAATAAAATCATGAAAAGGACCAGTCACATATATAGGGGTTTGACATGCTAACATTGAGATGGGATGATAAGTTTATATAAAACATTGATTAAACAGAAAACTGTTCCACGTGTCATTATGAAAAGAACATTGAAGTCCTGAGATTATATCAGTGATTGACCTGACCAATTGCTGTGTAGGAAGGAACTGCAGATGCAGGTTTAAACCGAAGATAGACACAAAAAGCTGGTGAAACTCAGCAGGACAGGCAGTAAGATACAGTCTGAAGAAGGATCTTGACCCGAAACATTACCCATTCTTTCTCTCCAAAGATGCTGCCTGTCCCACTGAGTTACTCTGATTTTTTGTGTTTATCAATTGCTGTGTTGTTTGTTTCTGCCTGGCTCATTCTCCTTCCTCAGGTTGTTAAGGAGCCTTCACTTAATTTGGACTGTTTTGCTACAATTAGACTGAGGCAGGGATTGAGACTCCCATTAAGATAGCCATTAAGACTTCAAGTAGCCCTTGCTTTCCCTCTCTCTCCATCCCCACCCCCTTCCCAGTTCTCCCACCAGTCTTACTGTCTCTGACTACATTCTATCTCTGCTCCACCCACTCCCCTGACATCAGTCTGAAGAAGGGTCTCGATCCGAAACGTCACCCATTCCTTCTCTCCAGAGATGCAGCCTGTTGCTGAGTTACTCCAGCATTTTGTGTCTATCTCCCATTAAGATATTGTTATGCTGGGCACTGCACTGTACTGGACGGCTAATCATCAGGCACACTGGAGCGGGAACCTGCATGAACAGAATGACCAGGACTAGGGTGAATGTGCATTTTATCTTATTAACCTTGGTGTAAAATGCAAGTGTCATTCTACCCCCACCAAATAAGTCAAACCTGATTTGTAAATGAACTAACAAGCTCAGAACCAGACATCCCATCAGAATGTCCTCTTGAAGATGAAGATCAGAGGTTGAAAGAGCAAAAGAGTATTTGTGTTAATGTTTTGAAAAATAATTAAGTTGATTTCTGGGCCATGGTGACCAAAGGCTCACAATAGAACAAGAACCTAGGAACTAAACAAAGGTGTATTGTGACTATATATTGAGATGATATTGTGCAAAGATGTATGGCACTGATATATACCTGGTGTCACTAATAGAAACAGGAAATAGTAGCAGATTACGAGGGTGCAAGATAAGATACAAAAGACCTCCAAAGGAATGGGGATTAGTGTAGTCTAGAGAGTGAGCTCAGAGTCAATGCTGACCATCAATCGCCAGTTCACACCCGTTCCATGTTATCCTATTTTCTTCTCCACTCCCTACACATTAGTGACAAATTTACAGAGGCCAATTAACCTACAAACGCACACACGTCCTTCGGATGTGGAGCTAGATAGAGCACCCGGAAGAAACCCACGCAGTCACAGGTAGGACGTGTAAACTTCACGCAGACAGCACCAGAGGCGAGGATCAGACTTGTGTTTCTGGCGCTGTGAGGCAGAAGCTCTACCAGCAGAGCCACTGTGCGTGACTATCGGTCTGCTCCTGATGCTATCACCATGGTAACCAAGGCCTCAACTGTACAAAGGGGTGATTTAGACAAGAGATCCACAGCAAGGATCTGTAAAGGGCCTGTCCCACTTGCCGATTTTTTCGGCGACTGCCGGCATCATTGATTGACGTATCAGGTCACCGAAAAATACGCGGCTTGACGCGGCGTGATGACGTATGACGCGGAGTGATGACATATGATGCGGCGGTGACGCGGCGTGATAACGTATGAAGCGCGTTGTTTTTTCAAGTGTCGCAACATATTTTTTGTCGCCGCTGGATATTGAAATGTTCAAAATCTTTTGGCGACACTGATATGACGCTGGCAAAATCGTCAAGTGGGACAGGCCCTTAGGACCTTGATTTTCATGCCGATTTGGTGAAATCAAATCTGATCATCTGCCTCCTTGTCTTGGGTTTGAAAATGAAGTAATTACTGAAATGGCTGAACATTGTTGAAATCATTTTGTTTTATTTCTAATTGAGTGGTAAACTGCTATGCTTTGTACAATCAGAGAGGGTGTGTGGGTTACATTAGTACGGCAAATGGGCCACTCTCCCCCTCCTTGAAGGTCAATTGAGAAATACTTTCCTGAGAACGAACTACTGCGAGTGACTCTCCTCCTCCACTAAAATACAATTGAAAACGTACCCTTTGGTCTCACCTTTAACTACTGTGATGTTCAAATTCATGAAACTGCAGTTTAAAATAAATGATATTTCAAGATGATTCCAGTTATCCAGTTTTGCTTGTCCATGTTGCAAGAGCAGCAGTTTGATTAATCTGCTACAGTTCAAAGGGAATTGATGGAAAATACCATACTAGGGCAAACTTTCAATAGGAGATATATACAAATACAATATGGAAGCCAGGGTTACCCTTACTCTGAGACTCCTTGTCTTGGGATCATCGTAGGATGCCTTGTTGTAGATAAGCTAGATGTGGCACTTTGATGCTCTCTGCTATTGTGTAGAAGTCATGAAAAGCTCTTCAGAAAGTTGGGGAAACATTTATTTTTGATGAATGTGACATTAGCTTTGTCACCTTAAATGGGCACTTGACTGCACAACAATGCTCCCAAAAGTGCAGGCATTCATTACATATCTTCATACAATTGCAAACACCCACTGCTAACCTCCTACTCTAAATGGCACCACCTTTACAGGGTTTTCAGTTATTTGTAATCTATTTAGTTTAGTTTTAGTTCACACAGGCCCTTCGGCCCACATTGACCATCAATGACCCATCACACTAGTTCTATGTTATCCCACTTTTGCATCCACTCCCTACACTTTACAGAGGCCAGTTAAGCTACAAACATGCATGTCTTTGGATGTGGGAGGAAACCAGAGCACCCGGTGGAAACCATAACACCCGGAGGAAACCCATGTGGTCACAAGGAGAACATGCAAACTCCACACAGACAACACCCAAGGTTAGGTTTGAACCCCGGCCTCTGGCACTGTGAGGCAACATCTCTACCAGCTGTGCATTGTGCTGTCCAGTAGAGATTTGCTGGAATGGTATCAAAAATGAAAGACTACTGTCACCGAGAGAAGTTCAAAAATTGAATATTATTCTGCTTAGAGCTAAAAAGATGTAAAGAGATTTGAGAGCACTGCAATGTTCAAAGTTAGGAAGAGATTTGATAAGGTAAATAAGATGAAACTATGTAGGACTGAGATGAGACAACATTTCTTCACCCAGAAGCTTGTGAAACATGTGAACATGCCATATATTAGTGCTTTTGTAGGACGACATGCAGGGGAACAGTCACTGCGAAACCAAAGTTTATGTCACTAGGCTGGTCAATAATAATTTTGATGGAAGTATGGCTCTTGTGTACAGTGATGCTTGGACTCCTGACAGAGTCCTGCACCATGTCTAATGGGGACATCAATTGCTACCAAATAGCATCCCGTCACTTGGCCTCAAAGTCTCCTGGAGTATTGGGCCAAGATGAAGGCATCCAATAAAAGATAGGGCAAGATGCTCGCAGAGATTTTAAATGAGCTGCATGCTATGGATTGGTACCATTATTTATTGAGCAAGAATTTAGCAGGTTATTTAAAGGATTTAGGAATGATAGAATGAAGGATGGATGAAATTGAAACTTAGGAGTGTGTTACAAGGAGAAAATCCAACTCGCAACTATTAGACAACAAAAGTTCACCTTGTCAGTACACTTTCTATGGCTAGACAGGATGGAATGAAGGTAAACCTGTAGTTCCATCCAGCAATTCCTTCTATCCAGAGATGCTGCCTGTCCCACTGAGTTACTCCTAAATGTTGTGTCTATCTTCAATGTAAATCAGCATCTGCATTTCCTTCCTACACAGGGAATGAAGGAGTGTTTGGTAGTTGGGGGAGGGGGTGGGCCTGTGGTTGACCTGCAATGGCTACTGGGTTAAGATTCAGAACAATCAGATGAGAATGGAGGGAAACATAGCAACATAGAAGTTGGAGCAAGAGAAGGCTATTCAGTCCTTCAGGTCTGCTCTTCCATTCATTATGAGCATGGTCAGTCAAACAAATATATTATCCTGTTCTGGCTTTCTCTACATATACATAGATCTCTTTAGTGATAAGAAACACATCAAACTCATTCTTGAATCTTTTTAATAATTTGGCTTCAGCTGCTTTCTGTGATAGAGAATTTCACATGTTCACAAACTTCTGGGTGAAGAAATGTTGTCTCGTTTAAGTCTTATATACTCATTTCATTTACCTTATCAAATCTCTTGATGATTTTTTAACACTACTGTGCTATCAAATCTCTTCATCTTTTCAGCTCCAAGCAGAATAATATTCAATTTCTGAACTTCTGTATTCAGTTTTGACAGCATTCCAGCAAATTTCCTTTCCAATTTTTCCTCAAAAATGTTAAAATTGGCCACAGCTATTGCTATTTGAATCTGATTTGCTATTTCACCAGCTCATCTTTGCCCAATTCTATTTGTTTTTATTCTGATCACTATTTTAATGCCCTCTCCAAATTGTAAATATGTCTATATACTCATCAGTCATTTGTTAATATAAAAAATATTAACAGTCCTAATAACAATTTAGAGTAAACAACATTCCACACTTTATTCTGGGCACTGATGTAATAATATGCAATTTGTCCTAATGCCATACCTCCAAAGACACCATCCCTTTCTTCAGAAATTCTTTTAAATTATTTTAAATGCATTTAATATTTTTTAATCTAATGCATTGGCCATTGCACACAGCAATTCTTTTATGAAATATGAAAGATTCTTACATTTGAATATCCTCAATGAAATCATTACCATTTCCATTGGCATCACAAGGACATGCCAACGTGATCCTTACGAATAGATGCATCACAGACACAACACAGAATGGGTCAACCAATGCTCCAACCCCCATCTCATTGCTCCCTTCTCACTCTTCCTCAATGGAATAAGCACCTCAGCTCCCAACATTCTCCACCAGAACGCAGTTAATCTACTGGATTAAAAATAAATGGTTTGAATCTTCATTTTCTCTGTTCCAGAACCAATCTCTCCCACATAAATCATTGACATGTAGAACTCAGAGAATTCAAAGGTTGGACTTTTTAATAAACGTCCAAAAGACAAAGGTCCTTCATTAATCTACCCCAGGTACAAAATAGCACACATCATTTCAAACCACTCAAAAGCAAAGACCCCACCAAGTAATCCTGGTTAACAAAGATCATTCATCATCTCTCTTTGAGGGCAGCTATTGACAACAAGCCTAGCCTGCTCATGGGGAAGATTGGTGAAGCCCAAGATATCAGGCTTGGCAACAAGTGCTCATGGTCAACTGAGTAGAGGTGCTCCTATGTTCATCAGAGAGATGGACAAACTACAACCAGTAGCTCAAACCTCCAGGAAATCCTCCAAATTGGTTGATAACCAGGTGAACCATTGCCAGTGTCCTCTGCCAGATGAACATTCTCAGCATTCATTCTGATCAACCTCAACTAATTGTAATTAATAGGACACAACCTCTGCCTGACATCACACTCTTGAAACAGGTACTCCACTCTGATATTCAACATGGAAAAGGTTTTACAGTAAGATAGAAAAAATGTTTCAAGAATGTTCTCAATGCTATTGTCAAGAAATATAAGAAGTAGACAGAAGGAACTACAGATACTGGTTTACATAAAAGGCACAAAGTATTGGAGTAACAGTGGGTCAGGTAGCTTCTCTGGAGAACCTAGATAGGGGACATTCCAGGTCAGGGACACTACCTTAGACTCAAATTGGACCAAATTGTCACCTATCCATGTTCTCCAGATATGGTGCCTGACCCACTGAGTTACTCCAGCATTTTGTGTCATTTTTCTATAAGTCTACTTCTTAGGTAGGCAAAGTTTTGTGTTGCCATCCATCTGCAGACTGAGTAAGAAAGAACCTTGCCAACTCATGGGAATCATTGGTCCAAGGTTACTCAAACTGGCAGAGAAGCATCTGGGAAGACACTGATCACTTCAAATCTCTCTGTATCAGGAGTGCAGGATGGCCAAGCTCACACTATGAAAGGAGCTAACCACGTTCTCAACAGCACCAATACCCATTCCCTTAAGCCCTACCGCCCAACTCTGCAGGTTCAAAATATCCAACATCAGCTACTTAAAACACGTTGAACTGGGATGCAAGCTTTCCTTGACTATAATTTTTCATGCAGATACATTGTACGATGCCTTGACTATCATCATTCATCAATGCCTTTTAAATGTCATGTGGAAATCTAAGTGCCTGGAATATGGCACCAGAAATTCAACTGGTGAGTTATCCCCTCCTGATGTCTTCTGGACACCTACATTAGAGGATAATTGTATCCTTTCCATCTCTTTAACCGATGCAATGAAGCCTACGTACTCACATATTGCCCCATGTATATTTAAGCCAGGTATATTGTCTGGTACACTGATGCCCAACAATATCCAAGTTGTAATGCACCTTCTCATTAAGAGATAGAATCAAATACACAGGACAAGATGTTAAGAAGTCCCTTGTGCCAATAGGTGGGGAGCATTTCACGACATTCGTTGATTGTTGAGAGTGGTAGACGCTCAACATCGGGGGGGGGGGTGGGGGGGGTAACCTTCAGGACAGTTGGGCACAGGACACATCATCAGTAGTGTACCCTTGCATCACTGGGTGTTTCGGCCTTTTAACACTATACACCCTCCACAAGGGCGGCCCGCTGCAGGATGATCAACCCTCAGCGCATGTCCCGTGTCAAACCGTCCCAAAGATTCACCCCGACATACTTGGGGCCCAGCATGGGTCTTTCCGCTTGAGCCAAATCCACCGGCTGCTTCTTTCAGCCGCCTCTGAGAGTGATCTTATGGTCTTCCGCAGAGCCTGACCGTGGATTCCAAGCTCCTTCAGCAGTCTGATGGTAGATGACGCAACAAATCCTCTGCATCCCACTTCAACTGGATAGACTTTGGTGTTCCAGCCACGCTGCGTTGCCTCTGCTGCAAGCTCTGCGTAGCGCAGCTTCTTACGCTCATAGGCCTCCTCAACAGAGTTCTCCCATGGAACTGTGAGCTCTATGATGTAAGCAGTCTTCTGTGAAGGGGACCAGAACACCAAGTCTGGCCTGAGGGTGGTGGAAGCAATTTCAGGTGGAAAAATTAGTTGTCGGCCGATGTCCGCCAGCATCCTCCAGTCACGGGCCCTGCATTGGCTTCCTTCTTCTGATCTGGTGGAAGGAAGTTTAGAAGTTTTCTGTCCTTCTCGGACAAAGGTTATTACCCTTAGGGGAGGGTTGCTTGCTCTCGGAGGCAAGGAGTTGGTCGCACACCGCCTGTTCTCAAGGGCTGATGCCAGGCTTTTTAGTACCTGATTATGCCGCCACGTGTATCTCCCTTGCGTGAGGCTGGTCTTGCAGCCTACCATGATGTGTTTGAGGGTCGCTGGAGTTGGGCAGATGGCACAGGTTGGATCCTCGCCGTACCACTGATGGAGGTTCTTTGGTGATGGAAGCACGTCATATGTCGCTCTGATGATGAAGCTGATCTTGCTTGCTTCCATTTCCCATAGTTCTTTCCAGCTGATCTTCCTCCGCTCCACACCTTCCCACTGCATCCATTGCCCCTGCTTGGCAAGAGAGACCGCCTTTGCACTTCTTGCGGCCTCCTCCTGTCGCCGCACCTCCTCAACCACCAACGTCCTCCGCTCTGATGTTGTGGCCTTTCGCCAAGTTGGTTTACTTGTCGTAAGGCCAAAGCCTCCTCTTCCCTGCTGGACTTGCCCCACTATGTCTTTGTGCCTCAGGGCTGATGAAGCTTGCTGTACTGCATCAGATGGTGTCCACTTCCGGCCAGTTGCTAGGGGCGGCGCAACAGCACTGATGATCTTGTCTCTAGAGTCCCTCAGTGTCATCTGGAGTCTTACTTTAGAACACTTATATTCCTCTGTTAGACTAGTGAGAGGTAGTTCCAGGACCCCTTTGCCATAGAGGCCGATGTTAGTTAGACATCGTGGGACACCGAGCCATTTCTTCACGTATGAAGTTATGGTTCGCTCCATCTTCTCCACAGTTGTTATTGGGGCTTCATAAACGGTCAGTGGCCACATTGTCCGAGGAAGGAGTCCAAACTGTAGGCACCAGAGCTTCAGTTTCCCAGGCAGTAGGGTCTGATTGATGTTCTCCAGTCCATTGACAATTTCCTGCCTTAGTTGTTGCACCTGCTCTTTGTCCTTGAGACTTGCGTTATACCATCTTCCCAGGCTTTTAACTGGCTGCTCAGACACTGTTGGTATTGGGTCGTCACCAATACAGAACCTTGTGTCTCTAAGCACCCCCTTGACTATGGAGATGCTTCGAGATTTACTTGGTTTGATTTTCATTCGGGCCCACTTGATGTTCTCCTGCAGCTTTCCAAGTAGCCGCTTGGTGCATGCTGCAGTAGTGGTTAGTGTTGTCATGTCGTCCATGTATGCCCTGATGGGTGGCAGACGGAGCCCAGCCCTGGTTCGTTCACCGCCCACCACCCATTTTGAGGCCCTGATGATGACTTCCATGGCCATTGTAAAGGCCAAGGGTGAGACTGTGCAGCCTGCCATGATGCCTACTTCCAAGCGCTGCCATGTTGTACTGAAGTCAGCTGTTGTGAAGCACAGCTGCAGGTCTTGGTAATATTTCTTGACCAGTGTGGTGATGAGCTCTGGTACATGGAAAAAGGCAAAAGATTCCCAAAGGAGTTCATGGGGAACTGAACCAAATGCATTGGCCAGATCGAGGAAGATCACATGTAGGTCTCTCTTGTCCTTCTTAGCTGCTTGGATCTGGTGCCAGATCATGCTTGTATGCTCCAAGCAACCCGAAAATCCTGGAATTCCTGCTTTCTGTACAGATGTATCAATGTACTTGTTTGTTACCAGATAGGTGGACAGCCTTTGTGATACAATGCTAAAAAAGATTTTTCCCTCGACGTTGAGGAGACATATTGGCCGGAATTGGCTGATGTCTGACGAATCCTTTTCTTTAGGTATTAGCACGCCGCCGGCCCTTCGCCAAGCCTTAGGTATTGTTTGCTTCTTCCACACCACCCTCATGAGCTTCCATAGAAAGCGTAACACATCTGGTGCGTTCTTATAGAGCTTGTATGGTACTCCGTTTGGCCCCGGAGCTGAAGCTGCTCTTGCTCGCCGGACCGTGTTCTCCACCTCTTTCCATCTCGGAGGGCTGGTGTCCATGTTGAATTCAGGTGGTTGAATAGGCAGGATGTCATGTGGGATGACCAACTGCTCATGCCTTTTCGTGTCTTTGTGGGCCTTTTCCAGGTGTTCCTCCAATTCCTGTTTTGATGTTTTCAAAGTTCCACTTTTTTCCTTTGCGAAGAGGTCTTTGATGAACTTGAAAGGGTCTTTATAGAACCGTGTTCTTGTGTGTTCTTTCTTCTTGCGAAGTTTCCTCAAGTTCTCTGCTTTTCGCAAGGTTGCCAATCGGTTCTTGATGTCCTCTTGGAGTAGCATGAGACCTTCTCTCTCTGCGTCAGTTGCTTTTTTCCATTGCTTTTTCAACTGTCTCCTCTCTCTGATTAGCCTCTCGATCTCCTGCTGCCTCCTGGACTTGATTGGTGTTGGTAATTTCTTTCCACCTCTCCCTTTACTCACCCCAAACCATTCTTCTCCATAGCTGTAGATTGTGTTGCCCATCCTTTCAAGCTTTTCCACTGCTGTGCCCGTTTGTTGCTCCAAGATATGTATAAGGTCACTGTTGACCGTCTCCCACTCTTTCTTTTCAACAGCCTTGGGCCATTTTACTCCAGGTTTGTGCCCTTTGATCTTTCCCTCCAATGGAGGTCTTTGTAGTTGTTGCGTGGGCTCCTCCACCGGCATTTCTGTGCTTGTATCACCCTCTTCAGTGACATGGGTGCTGATGCTCTGCGAACTTTGGTTTGTGTCCCGTCGCTGTGCTTCACTCGACTGATTTGACTGGTTGCTTCGTAAGAAGTACTGGTCAATGCGAGGCCCATGTTTCTGCTCTCTCAAGCACTTTTTCTTCCCTTGGTGGATCTTCAAGCCCTTCACTGATGTTAATTTCTCCCAACCACAGATGCACACCTGAAGTTTGTGTCCCGCAGCTGTTGTGGATGTCTCATGTGCCATGCTCTCCTTGTCAGTAGTCGTTTCCGTTCCTGGGTCTGTAACCGTGTTATCAATCGGTGAGCCATCTTCCGCCCCCGCTCTCGCAGGCTCTAGGGGTATTCTCTTTATTTTACTTTTAGTAGCATTTAGCGGGTGTCTCCAACTAGCTGAAACAGCATTGGGGACTGCTGTCATGGGTAGCTAGCCCATGACGGCCCCAGTGGGGTCTGTTCCCTCCTGTCAGCTGTCTCTCCAAGCTGTCACATGGACTTTCCCATGTTGTCAGCTGTCCTTTCACAGCAGTCACTGGACGAGTCCAGATTATCAGAATCAAATACACAGGACAAGATGTTAAGAAGTCCCTTGTGCCAATAGGTGGGGAGCATTTCACGACATTCGTTGATTGTTGAGAGTGGTAGACGCTCAACATCGGGGGGGGGGGTGGGGGGGGGTAACCTTCAGGACAGTTGGGCACAGGACACATCATCAGTAGTGTACCCTTGCATCACTGGGTGTTTCGGCCTTTTAACACTATACACCCTCCACAAGGGCGGCCCGCTGCAGGATGATCAACCCTCAGCGCATGTCCCGTGTCAAACCGTCCCAAAGATTCACCCCGACATACTTGGGGCCCAGCATGGGTCTTTCCGCTTGAGCCAAATCCACCGGCTGCTTCTTTCAGCCGCCTCTGAGAGTGATCTTATGGTCTTCCGCAGAGCCTGACCGTGGATTCCAAGCTCCTTCAGCAGTCTGATGGTAGATGACGCAACAAATCCTCTGCATCCCACTTCAACTGGATAGACTTTGGTGTTCCAGCCACGCTGCGTTGCCTCTGCTGCAAGCTCTGCGTAGCGCAGCTTCTTACGCTCATAGGCCTCCTCAACAGAGTTCTCCCATGGAACTGTGAGCTCTATGATGTAAGCAGTCTTCTGTGAAGGGGACCAGAACACCAAGATATAGGTTGACTTTAGGCGATAAAGGCCAATTGCAGTCAACTTGAATAACCTTGAAAATTCTACTCCCCCACAGAGGTGCTAATCAACATGTGATAACATGTTAACATGTTGATATCAACATGTTACCAACAATTGATATCATATCAATGTATATGTTAATGTGAAATAAATAATCAATACTAAGTGAACAGTGCAATCACAATAATGAACAGGTGTAATGTATTCATGCATATTCATGTACATGTTAATGAGTTGGTGTTGTAAATAAGCAGGGAATGTTGGGTAATAAACTCTCATGATCCAGGCAGCCTGCGTGTAAGATGTTATTCATTCTGCCGTCCAGAATATAACAAAATTGGCGACGAGGATGGGATAGAGTTTGTGAACTCATCCTTTAAATACAGTGCAGGACTGTTTTGCAACAAGCAGTATTGTTTAACATTTTAAACAGTAAATACGGCATTGTGTCGCAGTTGTTTGCGAGCTGGACACGATAGGCTGCAGATCCTTCTATGCAGGGGACTGTAGTTTAAAACAGCAGCTGTAAAATTCAGCGAGAGTTTGTCAGGCTATCTCTATGTTGTGTCTACTTGGCAAGATGATGTCCTTGGGATTGTATATGATTATTTGTTTTGAGTTCCTTAAGCTGAATAGCCTTTGTACAGCTAAGTTTTAGGTCAATTGTTACACCAGAACAGACATGAATTCGGGGTTTTTGAATGGACTTTAAAAAAAAGAAGAGAACGACACGATGGTAGTGTCCACGGGCTACATCGGAAACCTTGGCACTTTTGACAAGAGTAGAGAGCCGTTCAGCTCCTATATGGAGAGAGCAAACATGTTTTTCATGGCAAACAATATATTGGAGATTACTGGTGAAGGAGAGATAGTGGTTGAAACAAATAAGGCCGTTTGCGAATGCATGAAAGTGATTCTGCTCATGGAGATCGGTCCTGAAGTGTATGGCACACTCGTGAATCTCCTTGCACCCTTAAAGCCAAAAGACGTGCCATTCAATGACATTATAAAGAAGTTGGAGGAGCACTTCAACCCAAAGCCTCTGGAAATTGCAGAAAGCTATAAATTTGGCACTAGAAACCAGAAGCAGAATGAGACAATCAATGAGTACATTGTTGCTTTGAAAAACGTAACTTTGCACTGTAACTTTGGAACCTTTCTCGGACGTGCACTAAGAGACAGATTTGTTTGTGGTCTTGTGGATGAACGAATTCAGTCCAAACTCATGAACACTCCAGATCTTATATTCGAGAAAGCATGCAAGATTGCTACAACAATGGAGATGGCATCAAAGAATGCTCGCGAGTTTTGTCCACCACGGACTGCAGTGGCCGTTCTTAGTCACAAGGCAGTGTCTATGGCCAAACCAAGGGGCGCTAAACCAAAACCAAGTGTGGCGGGGAGCCGAGTTCAGCCAGTTATTATCATTGCAACGGTAATCACTCCTCCCAATTTTGGCAGTTCAAAATGGCCAAGTGCTATAACTGCTAGAAGAAAGACCATATCGCCTCAGCATGTCGGGCCAAGCTTAAAACAGGATATCAACAATCTGCGGGAATCAAGCAACAACACCAGAAAGGAGTTCACCACTTGGAGGTGAACCCAGATGGAAATGAACTTGGGTTGTACACCATTTATGCAACCAACATCGATAAGCCTACAACCAGCCAAGGCAAGGACCTTCGAACTAAATTATTGATAAATGAACAGTTAATCAATATGTGTATTGACACGGCAGCAGATTGTTCGGTCATGAGCAAAGACCTGTGCGAAACAAAGTTTCCACAGATACTATTGTTTGAGAGTAAGGTCAAGCTAAGAACCTACTCGGGCGAAGTTTTGGAGACTTGTGGACAAATGAACTGTAAAGTTCAGCATAATGGTCAGTCAGTAACACTGCCCATCATAGTAGCCAGCTACAGAAATAAACCAACCCTCCTTGGAAAGGATTGGCTGAGTAGAATAGAATTAGACTGGAAAAACATTTTCAGCGTCAATTTGTTCAAATCACGTCTTGAAAACGTCATAAGCAAACATGCAGAAAATGTTGTCGACAGTTACACGGGAATAACAGTGTACTCTGCACACATTCGACTTAAGCAAGATGTGAGACCTGTGTATTGTCGACCAAGACATGTACCATACTCACTAAAGCAACAAGTGGAGGAAGAACTCAACAGGTTAGTGCAGAATGGAATACTCGTGAAGACAAACCATCATAACTGGGCAATGCCAATTGTGGCCGTACCCAAGGCCGACAAAACTGTTCGACTATGTGGTGATTACAAAGTCACAATCAACCAAGCCGTTGACGATGAACAATATCCGTTACCAACCTCGCAAGATCTGTACGCAGAACTTAGAGGAGCAAGAGTCTTCACTAAACTGGATTTACAGTATCTCACGCTTACGCCCAACTCAATGTCGACAAGGAAAGTCAGCAGTACTTGACTATCAACACACATAAAGGTTTGTATTCATATACAAAGCTGCCCTATGGTGTGAAATCCTCCCCGAAAATGTTTCAGTCTGTCATAGACAAAATGTTACAAGGCATTCCGCACTATGTGTGCAACCAGGATGTCCTACTGATATTCACAGAGAGCATGGTAGAACATCTGGAAATCCTCGAGCAAGTTCTCACACGACTGAACTGACACAATGTCAAACTGCGTCAAAGTAAATGTGCATTTGCGCAGTCAGAGGTGGTCAGAGCAGTGGACTCTGGTAGGAGGTGGCCGTTTCGGATGTCCAAGCCACGGAGGATGTCCTCCAGTCCCGACGTTGGACTTCCATCACCCTGGCGAGCGGGCCTGAACATCGGACCGCCCGTAGCGGCGACAGCGGGGGGTTCGGGAGCCCCCCGACCACGGGAGGACAACGGAGGAGGATGACTGAATTTTGGAGCCTTCCCTCACAGTGGGAAACTTTGATCCCGCTGTGTGCGGATGTCTGCGTTAAAAACTATCGTGTTCTGTGCTCTTTATTATTCGTATGGCTGTATGGCGACCACACATTTCACTGTACAAATTGGTACATGTGACAAATAAATGTATCTTGTATCTTGTATCTACCTTGGACTCAAAGTAGACACCAACAGACTTCACCCTGTGAAGGCGAAAGTTGAAGCAATAGTGAATGCTCCAAAACCCAACAATGTGTCAGAGCTACGATCATTCCTTGGGATGGTGCAGTTCTATGCACGATTCCTTCCAGACAACTGTGCTAAAGCCACTACATCATCTGCTACTAATAGATGTGAAATGGACGTGGGGAAAGGAACAGCAACGTGCATATGACATCTGCAAGGAAAACTTGACATTTGACAAACTCCTTGTTCACTACGATACGACATGCGAGATGAAACTTGCTTGTGATGCTTCAAGTTATGGTGTAGGTGCAGTGATCTCCCACATAATGAATGACGGACAGGAAAAGCCTATTGCTTTTGCATCCTGCACCCTATCACTAAGAGAACGCAACTATGCACAGATAGAAAAGGAAGCACTCAGCATCGTATTCTGAATCAAGAAATTCCATCAGTTTCTTCTCGGCAGACTATTCACCCTAGTGACTGATCACAAACCACTATTAGTGATACTTGGTCCCAAGTCAGCTATACCTTCCATGGCGGCATCAAGGATGCAGCGCTGGGCAATTTTGCTGTCCCAGTATGACTACAAGGTGGAGAACAGAAGTTCCAAGTGCAATGCAGTTGCAGATGCGTTGTCCCGGTTGTCCCATGAGAACTCTGATGTGGGAAGTGAGAACTCAATCTTCACACTGCAAGTTGTAGATGAAGACTTTCCAGTGACTGCAACAGAAATTGCAGCAGAAACAAAGAAAGACAATGTGCTGAAGTGGGTTTATGAACAGACATTGAACGGATGGAGTGAAATCGATAGTGGATTGAACTCAGTTCTGAACTCAGAGCTGAAGCCTTTCGTAATCAACGCCATGAATTATCATGTGAGCAGGGATGCATTAAGTGGGGTTACAGAGTGGTCGTATCAGAGTCTTTGAGAAACAAATTTATGAATGAACTTCATGACGAACATCCTGGCATAGTAAGCATGAAGTCAATTGCCAGAAGTGTTGTGTATTGGCCCGGTATTGACAGTGACATTGAGTCACTGGTGAGAAAATGTAGCGTCTGCCAAAATTGCCAGAGTAAACCACCAAAAACTCCACTGCAACCCTGGACATGGCCAAGTAGACCTTTTCAGAGAGTTCATGTAGATTTTTGTGAAAAAGGGTAATGATCACTTTCTGGTACTAGTAGATAGTCATTCCAAATGGATTGAGGTTAAGCATATGGGGTCAAGCACGACTACTGAGTATACCATAGATGAGTTGAGATCCATTTTTGCATGCCATGGTTTACCGGAAGAACTTGTTTCTGATAACGGGCCTCAGTTTCGTTCAGAACAGTTCAAAGAGTTCATGCAGCAGAATGGTATAAAACACACACTTGTTCCCCCATACCATCCAGCCTCCAACGGGGTGGCAGAAAGGTCTGTTAGAGTTGTCAAAGATACTCTCAAGAAACAGGTTTCGCAGGGTAGTTCAAAGCTCAGCATGAAACATCGTTTGGCTAGTTTCTTGCTGAAGTACAGAACCACACAACACACAACAACAGGTTACTCACCTGCCGAACTGTTGATGAAGAGAAGGCTAAGAATACGCCTACGTCTAGTTCAACCCAATTTGGCCTTGAGAGTTGAGCAAAAACAGTTAAGTAAAAAACGCCAGGTTCGTATTCTCAGTCCTCCCAACAAGTCCAGTCGAGACAAATGGGATGTTGGGAAAATAGTGGAAGTGTGTGGAACAAAAAGATACTTAGCTGAAGTTGGAGATAGGATTAAAAGTGTTCATGTTGATCAAATGATTCCAGCCAAAGATAAACCAAAAACTGAGCATGAAGTCCTAATCCCTGAGTTTTCATCTGAAAGTGAGTTGGAAGAGACCACTGTGATTGAAACACAAGGTTCAGTTAGTACAGACAAAGAAACAGATTCCTCTGGTCAAAGTCAGGGTACTAAAACAGAGCCAAACAAGCCTACAGTTGAGTCAACACCTAGACCTGTTACAGCTGTTACTGTTAGACGATCAGGCAGGATCCGTAAACAAGTAGTTAGGTTAGGTTTGTAAGTTAAATAACTCACTGTATAAGTAAAATGGAAATGTGTAGATATGTAAAATAAATATATTAAGTTTATCATTAAAGGTTTCATAAATACTGGTTTAAATCAAGTATCACAACAACAAAATTGTAACTGTGTACTTAGATTTAATACTTTAAAAAAGGAGAGCAGTGTAATGTATTCATGCATATTCATGTATATGTTAATGAGTTGGTGTTGTATATAAGCAAGGAATGTTGTGTAATAAACTCTCTCTCGTGATCCAGGCAACCTGCATGTAAGTTGTTATTCATTCCGCCGTCCAAAATATAACAACAGGTACAAGATACAAGATACATTTATTTGTCACATGTACCAATTGGTACAGTGAAATGTGTGGTCGCCATACGAATAATAAAGAGCACAGAACACGATAGTTTTTAACACAGGCATCCCCACACAACGGGATCAAAGTTTCCCACTGTGAGGGAAGGCTCCAAAATTCAGCAATCCTCCTCCGTTGTCCTCCCGTGGTCGGGGGGCTCCTGATCCCCTGCTGTCGCCGTTATGGGCGGCCCGATGTTCAGGCCCGCTTGCCGGGGTGATGGAAGTCTGATGCCGGGACTGGAGAACATCATCCGCAGCTTGGACATCTGAAATGGCCACCACCTACCGGAGTGTTGCCTCTCCCGCTGAGTTACTCCAGCTTTTTGTGCTTATTTGCAGGTTGAAGAGAGATGAGTTAATGGCACATTGTGATCCCATAATCATTTTATTGTGCTGTCCAATTTATTCATTTTGTTTAACTGGATCAGATGTACAATTGACTCCATATTGGCGCTACCCAGCATGTGCTCCCACTTGCTTTTCTGTAGTTGTTGAACTGAAATGGGTTTGTATATTCATCACAGCATGTAATTCACCACTCGCAGTGCCATAACAAAATAAACTGTTATTGTTGCCACCAGCAGTTAGATAGACTCAATGTCACTTGGAAAATCAGCTTTGTTTATCTGTTCATCTCATTATAAAGGACATCTCTTAATAGGCAGTAGATTATTGAGACTAAATACTTGCAAAGGCTGACTCCTGGTATCTTTACTCTCAGTATTATTTCACATGCACTGGATGACAAATTATCTCTTTGTTTTTCTCACAAGGAGTCACAATATCAGGATTTAATCTCTCTTTCCCTCTCACTATGATATTCTCAGCATTAACAATGCATAGCATGCATTTTGGCAGATGTAGAGATGGTGTCGATTGATATGTTAATGTGAAAGAAATAATGATTTTATTAAGCTCTTTTATTATCTGTTGTTTTTCAGATTTTTAAAATTGGCATGCTAACCTCATGGCGCCATAACACTTCCAACATACTGCTGTTTGACAGCCTCACATATTCTCTCGGCTGCCACTTTCATATTCCATTTCAATGCATATGCTGTTTGTTTAACAGCTTTATGTACTCCATTGCTTTGATTTAATAGCTCTGCAGTTTCCTCAGGCTCCAAGTGAA
Organism: Malacoraja senta; assembly: GCA_038087875.1. Taxonomy (NCBI): domain Eukaryota; kingdom Metazoa; phylum Chordata; class Chondrichthyes; order Rajiformes; family Rajidae; genus Malacoraja; species Malacoraja senta. The sequence continues at coordinate 106,366,487 of CM075977.1, forward strand.
ACAGCCGTACTGTTTGACAGGTCTGGGTCAAGGAGTGCCATTTCCACTGTTTACTGCAAGCCCACGGTGAACAGCTTCCATCACTTTAATGTCGATAATTACTGACGCTGGACTATCTTGTAGTACAAAACAGATCATACTTTCCTGATACTAAATTACTTTCATTTCAGTTAATATTGCAATCCTATTTACATCCTGTCTCAGGAAACCTGTTAAGTGTTGTATGTATGGATGTGCGTTCCATTTATTATGTGATATGTCATAGATTGCACCAAGGCAAATTCCTTGTATGTGAATACTTGGCCAATAAACTAACTTACTTACTTACTTAGATACATTGTTGTTTCAGTTATTGGTGTTAATTGAACGTTGACAACCTTCGATAAAGGATGTGTTATGTGCAGGTCAAAGTTAATGATGGTTTAGTTTAGCTTAGTTTAGAAATGCAGCGTGGAGACAGGTCCTTAGGCCCACCAAGTCCGCACCGACCAGCAATCCCCGCACATTAACACTATCCTACACACACAAGGGACAATTTACATTAATACCAAGCCAATTAACCTAAAAACTTGCACATCTTTGGAGTGTGAGAGGAAACTGTAGATCTCAGAGAAAACCCATTGGGGAAGAATGTACAGACTCCATACAGACAGCACCCATAGTCGGGATCAAGCCCAGGTCTCTGGCACTGTAAGGCAGCAACTCTACCACTGCCCCACCATTGGATATTTCAGTATTGTGTTTTTTATGCCTTACAGATAACTCAATCTCTGTAGGTCAATTCCAACAACTCCATGCACAACCTAATTACTAATGGCTCAGCTGGGAGAACTGCTACCTCATATATACAAGCTTGGGTGTTGAAATGTGGTTAACATGTGAATGTTGGCCTGCACTTTACCACAGTGCTGAAGAATGTTGGAGGTGCTGCCTTCCTATTACAGTTTCAAAGTGAGTCAAGTCTCAAGTTGAAGGTGCCATAGCATCATGAAGAAGTATCCTAGATGTCTTAGATAATGTTTATTCCATTCCCCCACATTAATCAAAGCACCGTCCAATATATTGGTGGGAAAGATTGATACTCACCCATACAACTGTTAGTTGCAGTTGGCTCTTTGTAATAGGTTTTTGAGTGAGCTCCAGCATTCACCTCAATGTTGGTGAACTTTAAAATGGCAAAGTATAGTCAAGGCTTGTATTCTTTGAAAGGTAAAAAGTGAAAGAATGATTGGATTGAGGTTATTAAGCTGTTGCGCTGTTGATAGGGCAGACAGAGCAAAACTGAGAGACAATATATTGCACGGTTCATGGAAATAAAGTGAGTGGGACTAATGCGGTCGATCCCAAGCAGCTAACACAAAATGATGGGCTGAATGACTTCATTCTGTGTTGTTATCAATATAAAATAATATCTACAGATCAGCATGATTTTGTTAAATTGTGGAATATGCCTAAGGGCTGAATCCCTGTTGCTCTGTTCCTAATTTTAATTAATATTAGACCGTGCTCCCCCAACGCAAGATTCCACCACTCACCCGTTCCCCCAACGCAACCCATTCGCCCAACGCAATATTGTACCACTCACGCATAGCCCTCAACTACGCAGGTGCGGCTCCTTTCTCCTCATCCCGCAGCACTCCCTCCTCCTCCTCTTCACCCTCCCTCTTCAATCCCTAGAGAGGGAGGGTGGTAGAGAGGGAGGGGTAGTAGAGAGTGGGGGGTAGAGAGGGAGGGGTAGTAGAGAGGGAGGGGGTAGAGAGGGAGGGGTGGTAGAGATGGGGGGGGGGGTAGAGAGGGAGGGGGGCAGAGAGGGAGGGGGGTAGAGAGGGGAAGAGTGGGAGGGGGTAGAGAGAGAGGGAGGAGGGTAGAGGGAGAGGGAGGAGGGTAGATCTTTCCTCCAAGATTCCAACGACGTGCAGGTTTGCAGGTTAACTGGCTTGGTATAATTGTAAATTGTTCCTAGTGTGTGTACGATAGTGTTACAACTAAACTAAACCCTCATTCTATTCCCTCAGTTCTTGGCACTTTTTGCCAACCAAGCAGTTTTTCTCTTACTGCGCTTTATAAGCAAGCATATGGGTGCTTTTAAAGAGGTTTATCAAAATGACTGCAATTTTTCAGCTCCATCCACATCTTTAACATCTTTCACCCCTGGAAATATTTAGCAGATCTCTGCTTCACCCTCTCTGCAGTCTTTGCAGTTTCCTAACGAGTGGTGCCCAGATCATACACTTCAATTACGGCCAAACAAGCATTTGGTAAAGATTCATCAGGACTTCATTCTATTGTCATCACTGTTTATGTTGATTAGGTTCAGGATCCTGTGGACTTTTCTAACCACTTTCTCAACCTCCTTTGTTACTGTCCATGACCCATGAATATATTCTGCCCAATCCCATTGTTAGTCATAGAGTTATAGAGTGATACAGTGTGGAAACAGGCCCTTCAGCCCGACTTGCCCACACCAGCCAACATGTCCCAGCTACACTAGTCCCACCTGCCTGCATTTGGTCCTATCCTTGTACCTGTCTAACTGTTTCTTAAATGTTGGGATAGTCCCAGCCTCAACTACCTCCCTTGGCAGCTTGTTCCATACATCCACCACCCTATATGTGAAAAAGTTACCCCTCAGATTCCTATGAAATCTTTTCCCCTTCACCTTAAACCTATATCCTCTGGTCCTCGATTCACCTACTCTGGGCACGAGACTCTGTGCATCTACCCGATCTATTCCTCTCATGATTTTATACACCTCAATAAGATCACCCCTCATCTTCCTGTGCTCCAAGGAATAGAGTTCCAGCCTACTCACCCTCACCCTATAGCTCACACCCTCTAGTCCTGGCAACATCCTTGTAAATCTTCTCTGTACCCTTTTTCAGCTTGACAACATATTTTCTATAACATGGTACCCAGAACTGAACACAATACAGCCTCACCTACATATTGTGCAACTGCAACATGACCTCCCATCTTCTATACTCAATACTCTGACTGATGAAGGCCAATGTTTCAAACACCTTTTTGACCATCCTATCTACCGGCAACTCCATCTTCAAGAAACCATGCACCTCTGCTCCTCAATCCCTTTATCTACAACACTCCACAGAGCCATATCCTTCACTGTGTAGGTCCTGGCCATAAGGCCAAAAGTGATAGAACTAGAATTAAACCATTCAATCATGGCTGAACTATCTGTCTTTCTTATCCCATTCTCCTGCCTTCTCCCAATAACCCCTGACACCCATACTAATCAAGAATCTATCTATCTCTGCCTTAAAAATACCCACTGACGGACTCCACAGCCTTCTGTGGCGAAGCATTCCACAGATTCACCACCCTTTGACTGAAGACATTTCTCTTCATCTCCTTCCTAAAAGAACATCCTTTAATTCCGAGGCTATGACCTCTGGTCAAAAACTCTCCCACTAGTAGAAACATTCTCTTCATACTCACTCTATCCAAGCCTTTCACTATTCTGTCTGTTTCAATGAGGTAGACCTGTAGGTCAATGAAGTAGATATTTTTCAATGAGAATTAGACTTCCCAAAATACAACACCTCACATTTATCTGTAACACCTCACATTTCTCTGTAGTCTGTAGTGTTCTTGTGGTCCTTTTACAAAGCTGGCATTCCTGTGCAGTGGTAAGGGTTCACTGTTCACTGTCTGGAACCAAATGAACTTTCAGGTGAATGCAAAGTAATTTAGGACAATGTTGAAGCAGAGCATTGGAGATATATCTGACATCCAGGCTAATATTTACACCTTATTTAATATCACTACAATTATATGTTCCTCATTCATCAGATTGCTGTGTATGGGTTTATGAGTGTAAATTGGCTATTAGGTTTGCATTGCTGCAATGAACTACACTCCAAAAGAGGACTTCTGGCTGTAAATTGCTTTTGAGACATCCAGAGGCAGTGAAAGAGGCTATAAAAACATTGTTTTTCTTGTTATTTTCAAGACGATAGATTTTTCAGATATTACGAACATGAACGAGCCTTTGAGAGCAAGCTGTTGCTTGCTAGTCAACGTTAAAGGTCCCCATGACTGTATGTAATGTCAGAGCATATTTGAGAGGCCGCATGATGCTCTCCGACACCTTTTCCTTATCTGTTTTTTTATCTTGTGTCCCACAAGCTAATCTCAAAACTTCTTATTTCGTAAATGTGAAAGTTCTCCACTTCTCCGACATGGCATTTTACTGGAATTGTAAATTAATACAAGATTATGAATCTTCCATTCAAAATTCTTTGGAGATAACCAATACTTTTTTTGTATTAGAGATACAGTGCAGAAATAGATAGTTCGGCCCACTGAGTCCGCACCAACGATCGATCACCTTGTACACTAACACTATCCTACACACTAGCGACAATTTTCAGAAGCCAATTAACTTACAAACCATTTTAGTTTAGTTTAGTTAATTTTAGTTTAGAGATACAGCACGGAAACAGGCCCTGTCGGCCCACCGGGTCCGCACCAACCAGCAATTAACACTATCCTACACCCACAAGGGACAATTTTTTGTTTTACATTTACCCAGCCAATTAACCTACTAACCTGTACATCTTTGGAAAGCTGCTGCCTTACAGTGCCGGAGACCCGGGTTCGATCCCGATTACGGGTGCTGTCTGTACAGATTTTGCACGTTCTCCCCGTGACCTGCGTGGGTTTTCTCCGAGATCTTCCGTTTCCTCCCACACTCCAAAGACGTACAGGTTGTAGGTTAATTGGATTGGTGTAAATGTACAATTGTCCCTAATGTGTGTAGGGTAGTTTTAGTATGCAGGGATAGCTGGTCGGTGCGGACCCAGTGGGCCAAATGCCCTGTTCCCTGCAGTATCTCTAAACTAATCTAAACTATGTAATGGATGATTGTTCATCCTGTAGATAGTCTTCCAAGTCTCACTCACTGGTCACCTACCCCTCAAAACCCAAATTAGCTTCAGCGGGTTCCAGGCGTGAATTTCCTTTGCACCTTCAACACTCAACAGACTGACAATGCCCAAAGCAATGCAAAGTCTTCTGATCATCAATCCCATCATGTGACAGGGCCAAACCCAACTCTGCCCAGGGAAATCATACCTCAGCTTTATCAGCTGTCAAGGCTGTTAAATACCTTGAATATTTGTTTGTGTGTTTCCACAACTAACACATAATGAACCCTTCTACAGTGTTCAGAGAATGGAAAGGTGATATATGAATACAAATTAATTTATCGTGTTAAACAGCGACAACTCAAACTGAAGAGATTGTATCAATTTATTGTGACCTTATAGAAGAAGCACAGTTGAGCATTCACTTATTTGCGGTACTTTATGCAATTGATATTTCTCAAAAAATATCTGCACTTTTGACATCTGTTATAAGTTCCTCAATATGTCTTTTATTATTTAACATTTTTGCTGCCATAGACATGGAAAAGGAAATATCACCTTGACCTTGACATCCAGTATGCTGATGTCGATTAATGTCTCATCCTGAAAGCAATACTCCAGTAAATAATTTCATTATTACATTAGGCTTGAAACAGGTTGATGGTGCCCATGTAGTTAAAATGTATCTGAAACAGCATTTTGCTGATTATTTAAAAAAAAAAGAGCTGAGAAAAAAAATGACATGTTGGCCAAAGACAAATTTTGATATGGCTCAAAGCAATTGGTCAGGTGAAGGGCTTAATTAATCTAAAATCCAATAAAACTAGTTGCTAGTAAAATGCCATCACGCAAGTGTTACTGATGTGACTGGAAGGATTAATGACTTGAAATTACATTTGAAACGGATGGTCAGATTCCATATACCAAGGTTTTTGAAAAATCAATGATAATTCTCATAAATGTAAAATGGCATAAACAAAAACTATCGCACAGCGTGAATATCAAAAGACAATTAAAGGAAGTGCAAGTGCCTCAGATCCAAAGTTAGGTCACGACATAATCAGATGAGTTCCTCAATGCAAATCTTTTTATTTATTTTTTTAAATGTACATTCATTTTTGGAACCTGAGCATTGTTAACAAGGCCAGTAATTTAATGCCTTGTTAATTGTCTTTGAAAAAGTATTGGTGAGTCACTTCTTGAACCATTGAAGTCCTTCTAGTGAAGGTAGTACTTCAGTGTAGTTGTGCAGGGATTTCCAGGACTTGGACCCAATGATGGTGAAGGTTGAGCAATATATTTCCAGGTCAGAAAGACATGTGACTAGGTTGGGAACCTGAAAGTGAACCAGGCGGTTCCCCTGCACCCGCTGGTCCAGCCCTTGATGGCAGGGATTGCGAGCACCTGCAATGTATTTTGTAGAAGGAATGCCCTGGAGCCATTGAGCACCAGTATTGGAGGGTATCAAAGCTTAGGGAGGTTGATAAGATGCCGATGAAGCCGATAAAACAATCCTGGATTGTATCAGGCTTCTTAAGAGGTAGTGGTGCTAAACTCATTCAGGCAAGTGGAGATTAAACCATCATTCTCCTAATTGGTGCTTGGGAGATGGTGGAAAGACCATAGGATGCCAGGAAGTGAGTCATTTGTCACAGGATACCCAGCCATTGGCCTACTCTTGTAGCCAATATGTTAATGCGGTTGGTGCAATTGAGTTTATGGTCAATTCTGACACCCAGAATATTGATGATGGAAAAAATGTAGAAAAAAAGGAACTGCAGACGCTGCATCACAAAAGAGCACAACGTGCTGGAGTAACTCATTGTCTAAAGAAGGATCCTAACCGGAAATATCACCTATCCATGTGCTGCTTGAACTGCTGAGTTAAATTGCACTTTGTTTCCTTCATTAATGATGGGGATTTGAGAATGGTAATGTCATTGAATTTTAGGGGTAGCTGAGTAGAACTTTTCTTGTTACAGAAGGTCATTGTCTGAATACTTTTTTTAAATTAGAAGCAATTGTACAAGAATAAAGCAATCGACATGAAAGTTATACAATTTTCGTGCAGCTTCATTTTTAACATTAATACATAAATTTAAAAAAAGAGTAAAAAGGAAAGAATGAAGAAAAAGAAGAAAAATGCAAAAGAGAGAGAAGAAAAGACCCCTGAACTACCAAAGAAGTGCGAGAAGATAAAAGATAAGTGAGAAAAAAGGAGATGGAGATATGCCCTATGGTCCTCATCTCAGTTCTAAATGAGACCTTATTTAGAGTTATGTTAGTTGTACAAGCCATTATTCCTTTATTCTTATTCTCCCCCTTATTCTTAAACTGTGACACCTGGTTCTGGACTCCCCCAACATCAGGAACATTTATCCTGCATCTAACCTGTCGAATCCCTTAAGAATTGTATATGTTTCTATAAGATACCCTCTCATCCTTCTAAATTCCAGTGAATACTAGCCCAGTCAACCCATTCTTTCATCATATGTAATTTTTTTCACATTCGGTGAAATATGTTTTTTTTACATAGGGAGTGATAAATACTGGAAGACACAGCCAAATAAGGTGATAGAAGGAGACATGATAGCAATGATAGGAGACTGAGGGATTTAGACAGATACGTGACCAGGTTGGGAAGAGAGAGATTCTGCTCTAATGCAGGCAGATAAGATGTGCTGGACAGACAGCATGATCTTTCATTTGGAATTAATTAAGTTGTCTGGAGATTGGTTTAAGTGATGGCTGAAGTGCCTGAAGGAAGCAGTGGATCATCTCTTCAGCACTTTAGCTATTTTGTAGGTGTTAAAGAATCATTTTAAGTGAATAACATTTCAAAAGCGATGAATTAGCTATTACAATGTTTCCGAGGTCAAATTTCTCAAGATTTAAAAAAATAAAGTAATAGCCATCGATTTGTACAGCACAGAAACAGGTCTATTGGCCCAACTCATTCATGCCTATCAAGATGGTTCATCTAAGCTAGCCCTAATGGCCTGCGTTTGGCCCATCGCCTTTCCTATTCATGTATCTGCAGAAGTGTCTTTTAAATGCTGTTAGAGCTTTAACTATCTCCCCTGATTCCATATACTCACCACCCTGAGTGAAATTGTTGCCCCTTAGGTTTGTATAAAATCTTACACTCACACTTTAAACATGTCTTCTTGGTTTAGATCCCCCGAACCTGAGTAACAAACTCTGTGCATCCACCCATCTATTACCTTCATGATTTTATACACCTCTATAAGATTTCCCCAGGTCCCCTGCACTCCAAGTAATAAAGTCCGATCCTGCCCGACCTCTCCCTATAACTCAGGCCCTTACGTCCTGGCAATATCTTCATAAATGTTCCCTGCACTCTTTCCAGCTTAACGACATCCGTCCTGTAGCAGTGTGACCAAAACTGAAGACAGTACTTCAGATGTAGCCTCACCAATGACTTGTACAACTCTAACATAACATCCTAACCACTGTACTCAATACCCTGACTGATGAAGGTCAGTGGACCAAATGCCTTCTTGACCACCTGTGATGCCAACTGTGGAACTATGTATGTATCATCCTAGATCCTTCTGCTCTACAACACTCCCCAGGGTCCTATCATTCACTGTGAAGGTCCTGCCCTGGTTTGATTTCACAAAATGCAACACCTCACATTTGACTGTATTAAACTCCATTAGCCATTCCTCAATGCTCTTGACCAGCTGATCAAGAGAGTGTTGTGATTTTCTGATAACCATCTTCACTATCTATGATACCACCCACTTTATGGTCATCTGCAAATTTATTATGCCAGATTCAGGGTGGTGGATTTATAGGATTCTTTGCCACAGAAGGTTGTGGAGGCCAAGTCAGTGGATATATTTAAGGCAAAGATAGATAGATTCTTAATTAGTATGGGTGTCTGAGGTTATGGGGAGAAGGCAGGAGAATGGGGTTAGGAGGGAGCGATACTGTAGATCAGCCACGATTGAATGGTGGAGTAGACTTGATGGGTCAAATGGCCTAACACTATCTCCTATCACTTATGATCTTATGATCTTATGATGCCATACATTCTCATCCAAATTATTGAAATCAACTACAAACTTCAAGGAGGAGGAGGAAGACTGTCTGAACTGTATTGCCTTCCACCACAGAGAAGAATGATGTGGTGGATGTCTGTGTTGAATTATGTTGTGTATTATGTCCTTTTTTAATTGTAACTCTGCATGGTAAATTACATTTCACTGCATCTTATGGTGCACGTGACAAATAAATTTGAACTTGAAACAGCAATAGGCTTAGCATCCATCCCTGAGGCATACCACCAATCACAGGCCACTGGTCCGCAAGACATCCTTCCACCAGCAGTATGAACATTGACTTCTCCAATTTCAGGTAGTCCCTGCTTTCTCCTTTCCCCTCCCCTTCCCAGCTCTCCCTCTGCCCACTCTCTCCGCATCTTCCTTTCTTCTTCCCTCCCCCCCCCCCACCCCCACATCAGTCTGAAGAAGGGTCTCGACCCGAAACGTCGCCTATTTCCTTCGCTCCATAGATGCTGCCTCACCCGCTGAGTTTCTCCAGCATTTTTGTCTACCTTCCACTACTTCCCTCTGCTTCTGTTCAAGAAGCCAATTCTGTATCTAGTTTGCATGCTGGATCCCTTGTGTTCCAACCTTTCAGAACAGCGTACCATGCAAAACCTTATGAGAGGTCTTTCTGAAGCCCATAGAGACACATCTATGTCCTTGCCCTCGTCAACCTTTATGGTTCCCTCTTCAAAAACCAGCTGGGCTTGTCCAAAATAATACGTAGTGTCCTGTTGCACATTAATTGCTGCTACATTTAAAACACTTAAAGGCCTGTTTCACGGGAATGCGGTTACTGGCGGTTACTGGCGGTGAAGCAGGAAGTTGGGACCGCTCGTGGACCACCAGAGCCTGCGGGGTTGGTCCCAACACCGCACGGTCCTCACAAAAAATCGACAACGTTCAAAAATGTTGTCCTACCGCCACAGCCGCCGCCAGTGCAGCACGAGCACCGCCACAGCCGCCGCCAGTGCAGCACGAGCACCGCCACAGGTGCCGCCAGTGCAGCACGAGCACCACTAGCACCGCCACAGCCCCGCGATCCGAAATGACGTCAGTGAGCAGTTCTTCCTTAGTTTATCAGACGTTTAAGTATTCAAAGGGGCAGCAAAGTAAATTGAGACGCGTTGTTATTTGCTTACTTGCATGCAGCGACTTTGATTACCTGCAAAAAAATGGCGTCAGGCTCGAGCTTCTAGACTCCGCTCAAAATGGACGTCTGCGCACCCCCCCGCTTCCGGTAAAAGTTCGCGATCGCATGCTCGTGGGACAGGCCGTGCGGTGGTCACCCGGCATACGCGCGGCAACAGCTTCCGGTAAGGTTTAATTTTTTTTAAATTACCGCAAGCTCGTGGGACCGGCCGTACGGAGATCACTCAGCCCCCGCACGGCATCCGTGCGACACTACCGCGGCATACGCACGGTGCTCACGCGGTAGCCATGTTGTCCTCTCTTCCGGCGACGCCGCGCTTCACCGCCAGTAACCGCCTGCCCGTGGGACTGGGCCATTAGAAAACACACTAAATATTGCAATGTATCATCTCATCAAACCAGTTCAAAAATTCTATCCAACCCTGTCTTTGGATTTATTGACACCCTGATGTGTCAAAAAATCCCTTGTTTAAAAAACCTTTCTCATCGGGCGAACTGTTTGATATGCAAACATGAGCTTATGGCATTTCATGGCATTTAGTCCAAACATTCATGTGCCTGATTTAAATGTTGTAAGGTTACACCTGTGATTCCTAAAGGTTCTTTGTCCAATTTCAGTTCTACTGAGATTATTCCATAGTTGACAATTTTCAATTCCATTTTATGTTTGTATGGATGGATATGAGTGGTATTCAAATAATGACCATTTATTGAATGCTTTCTATGCTTGTGTTATTTTTATGTCTTTCTTTAATCCTATTCCTCTCGTTTATTGTAATTTATTCCCAAAATTATCAAAAGCATGTTTTCTGTGCCTTGAATTTAATGACTTTAGGGGAATTTATCCAGATAGTTTGCAGAGAGTTTGATAAATTTGCAGATTACATTAAAGTGGGTAGTATTGTAGCAAAGATAGTTGTCAAAAATTGCATCAGTATCTTGATCGGTTGGGCCAGGTGGGCTGAGGAAAGGTTGAAGGGGTTTGATACAGACAACTGCAAGGCATTGCATTTTGGGATGTCTAAACAGGGCAGGACCTACACAGTGAATGGTAAGGCTCTGCGGAGTATTGCAGAGCAGAGGGATCTACGAGTGCAGGTATATGGTTCTTTGGTAGTTGCATCACCGGTAGGTAGGTTCAATAAGGCTTCATCAGTCAGAGTATTGAGTACAACCATTGGGACGTCATCATGCAGATGTACAGAACACTGGTGTGCCCATAATTGGTGTATTGTGTTCAGCTTTAGTCACCCTTGTAATGAGTTGAGTCAAACACATATCAAGACACAACACATGTTTATTAAATCTACTTACAGCAAGAATCTGCAGGACATTACATTTCCTAGCTGCTACTCATGCTAACTAGCGTAGGCAAGCTCTTGATAATATAAAGCACATAACAGGCGGAGTCACTACTAACAAGCACTATAATTGGCTAGTATGAAATAGCCAATCTACATCTTTCCATGTAGAAACAAAAGAAGCATCAGTGGCTAATCAATGTAGGTGGAATGTTAATAACACATTTGGGAAAGTTTGAAAAATTACACAAAATCACCGTATCTAATGGGAGGCTTGCAAACCTGTTTGCGTGTGCGGTACGAATCCGCCTCACCTCCTTTCACCTGAGAAAATACCGGGGAGGGAATTGGGGAAATGACCGGCAACCCAACAGGCAGGGAGGGTGATGAGATAGGCGAGCTGGTCGCCAAATGCCGTGGGGAGCCGCGGTGGAAACGTTAGTTGGCAGTGGCAGTGGGGTTGCGAGACCAACCGTGGGAGGGTATACGAAACGTGAGACATCTGGATGCGGAGTCGCAGGACGCTGTTCCTTCACTGGAAGGATATGTTGACCGTTGCGTCTGTAGATGGCTCCATCCACTTCAACCAGATAAGAGCGCGGTTCTTTGGCAGGGCCGAAGATGTGACCCAGACAGGCATGGCCCTTGTTGGTCTGGAGACGGACCACTTGTCCACGAGCGAGAGGTTGAAGTGGCTTACTGCATTTGTCAAAGAAGCTTTTCTGTGTGTCACGTTTGAATTGTAGTTGTTTCGGGGCTGCAGACGGGGAACATACTTGTGGCTGCAAAAGTTGCCGTGACACAGGCAGGGGAGCACGGGTTTGGCGAGACATCAGTCATTGAGCTGGGGAACCCAGTATGGGATCCCGTGCAATGTTCCTTATGTTGGGCAGGTCGAGGTAGACGTCCGATTTTGCAAGGTAGGACCACTCCATTAGTTGTTTTGCGCTTCGGACAGCGCGTTCGGTGAGTCCGTTGGACTGCAGGAACTCAGGGCAGCTGATATGTCAAAAGTCCCATTGTTTTGCAAAGTTTTTGAAAGCTTGGCTGGTGAACTATCTGCCGTTGTCGGACAGAATACGTGCAGGGGAGCCGTACACGGAGAGGTGACGCTGCAGCTTCTCGATAACCGCTTCAGAAGTAATGGTTTGAAGTAAGTCAATTTTGAACCAGCCCGAGTAAGAGTCAACAAGAACCAGATAGTGTTTCCCATGCCATTCGAATATGTCGGTGGCTAATGTGGACCATGGGAGAGGAGGGACCGGGTGCGGCAGTAAAGGCTGCTTCTGCTGATGTGGTGTCAGGCTTTTGCAGACGGCGCAAACTTCATTTTTTTCACGTATGTATTTGGTAATACCAGGCCAGTAAAACATGCTTTGTGCCCTTTTTAGGGTTGCCTCCACGCCGGGGTGGCCCCTGTGGACGGCATCGAAGTATTTGTCCCGGAGGACATCTGGGACCACTGCCTTGTGGCCCTTAACTATAATCCCGTCCTGTCATACCAATTCGTTGCGAACCAGGAAGTATGGGCGGATTGCGAGCGGGATGTTGTGTTGTTTATCCGGCCACCCACTGCAGACAGCAATTGTATAGTCTCATCAGCAGCCGTGTGTTCTGCCAGGCTGCTCAAGCAATCAATCGGAACATATGATACCTTCATTACTGAGAATTGGTCCTGTTCAGAGAGTTGTTGTTCGTTGGTTTTGCGTGGGGCTCTTGATAGCATATCTTCTATGTGCATGTCTTTGCCTTTCTTGTAGACAATGTTGAAATCAAATCTCTGCAGATGCATCATCATTCGTTGTAGTCATGCTGGGGCAGCGTGGATGGGTTTGTTCAAAATAGTGACCAGCGGCAGGTGGTCAGTTTCTACAGTCACAGACTTCCCGAAGATAAAGTCCTTGAATTTCTTGCAGACAAAAACCACTGCGAGCAATTCTTTTTCCATCTGGACGTAATGTTGTTCAGTGTCAGTGTACGAGAGGCGAATGAAACAGGCTAGAAATCGCCGTCGGTAGTGGTCTGTTGGCACGCCTCAGGGTCAAGTTGCTCGTTAGACGAAGGGAGGAGAGAGTGGATGGTGGAACTGGTATCTGCACTTTCTGGGAGGGCAAACTCGCCAGAACTTGTGGATTAGGTCGCCCAAGTGGGACAGCCCCTTTAGGCTTGCTCCCAACATGGGGGGGGGGATCGAGCTTGAAGATCGAAGACAGTCGCTGAAAAGTTGCGTTAGTGGGACAGGCCCTATAATGTAACACAATTTTCCACTAACATAAGTAGGCCCTCAAACCTCCACACAACTACCATTGTGGAACAGTTTTGCTATATCTAAGTGGTGTTATAAGGACACTTTTTCAGGACTGCAATCTCCTTGCCTACCCACATTTACAATGGCCCAAGAACTGTATTAATTCCAGCTGTGCTGAAATGTTAGGTTTAATAGGAAAAGACAAAAAAACACAGAATCCCTTGTTCTCTGGTGAAATAATTTAGAGGTTGAGAGATTACAATAACTTTAATATAACAGGTGACAGGAAAATCAATTCCCCTTCTCTCTACAGTTCTCTGCTGGAAGCTGAGGCGGATATATGTGCAGGATATATCAGGACCTATTCCCCAACAACTGGATGAGTGTAGACACAAAATGCTGGAGTAACTCAGCGGGACAGGCAGCTTCTCTGGAGAGAAGGAATGGGTGACATTTTGGGTCAAGAACCTTTTTCAGACTGAGTCTCAACCCAAAACGTCATCCATTCCTTCTCTCTAGAGACATTGCCTGTCCCGCTGAGTTACTCCAGCATTTTATGTCTATCTTAAGTTTAAACCAGCATCTGCAGTTCCTTCCTACACACTTAGATGAATATGATGTCTGTGGATTGACTGCATCATCCTTTCCTGACTGAAGTACCATCAGGGATCAGCAGTCTTCATTTCATCATAACATTCCTACTCAACAAATTCAACTACAATTGATGCTTCAAAGGTGAATAGTGTCAAGAGTCAAGAATGTTTAATTGTCATATGTAGCGGAATGGAACAATGAAATGCTGCAGCTTTGCAGATGCATTAATGCAGCGAAACAACAAATAAATATAGAATTATCAATACTACAATACATGAATCAATGGTACAATAAATTATCAGTAATATTAAATAACCATACCATAACAGTGCAAGTCAAACACCATAGTGCAACCTAAACTAAGTCAATTGTTGCTGAGATGGGGTGGTGTTTAGAGTTTAAAGTTTAGAGTTTAGAGATACAGCACAGAAACAGGCCCTTCGGCCCATCGACTCCGTGCCGACTGGCGATCCCCGCACACGAACACCATCCTACACACACTTTGGATAATTTACACATACACCAGCTCTGTTGGTGAGGAATGAAATTCAGTCCCTTGCAAGGCGTGACATTGAAACAGGAGATGTGGAGTCAGTATGGATAGAACTAAGGAATTGTAAGGGTGAAAAGACCCCAATATGACTTATCTACAGGCCCTCAAACAGTAGCCTGGGCTTAGGGTGCAAGTTGAATCAGGAGTTAAAATTGGCATGTAGCAAAGGTAATGCTGTTGTTGTTATGGGAGATTTCAATATGCAGGTAGACTGGGAAAATCAGGTTGGTACTGGACCCCATGAAAGGGACTTTGTAGAGTGCCTTCGTGATGGATTCTTAGAGCAGCTTGTAGCTCTTTGGAGTGTGGGGGAAAACCGAAGATCTCGGAGAAAACCCACACGGTCACAGTGAGAACGTACAAACTCCGTACAGACAGTGCCCCGAATCGGGATCGAACCCGGGACTCCGGTGCTGCGTTTTGCTGTAAGGCAGCAACTCTGCCGCTGCATCACCATGCCGCCATTTAACAATTTAAAAATTGTGGGGTGTGGTTCAAGAGCCTGATGGTCAGTGGAAAAAAAACTATTTTTGAACCTGGATACATGGATTACATGGATCGGGCAAGTTTGGAAGGATATGAACCAAGCTCAGGCAGGTGGGACATGTTGACGGTGTGAGCAGGTTGGGCCGAAGGGCCTGTTTCCACACTGTATCTCTCCATGACTTTATGACTCACAGTTCCCAAGTTTCTATACTTTTTTCCTCATGGTAGCAGCAAGATCTATGCCTCGCCAAGGTGGTGTCGGTCTCTAATGTTATTAGCTCCTTTTTGAGGCATTGGTTTCTGAGATCCCTTCCATGGTAGAGAGATCCAACAAGGTCTAGCAGGTCAAAGATCCACTTTGGCCCAACAAGTTTTGTACACCTCCCTACTTGGCCATAAAAACAGGCTACAATTCTCTTCCATTCTCCTGACTGATATTAATGTCAACTGCTTCATACAATTTAACATGCTACAAAGAAACAGTTTTAAAATGTATTCCAGATGGTCAAACACTATTTCAATAGGTATGATGAGATTGCAGACAGGAAGACAGTTTCTCCTTCATGCTTATTCACTTGTTTCTTAGATCTTACAGTGGGAGGACTCAAAACCCTTGAGACACAAGTAACTGCAGATGCTGGTTTACAAAAAAAGACACAACCTGCTGGAGTACCTCAGCGGGTCAGTCAGCAATTTTTGAGAACATGGATAGGTGATGTTTCATAAGGACATAAGTGATGGGAGCATTTAGAATATTGTGTTTAGTTGTGGGCACCATGTTATAGGAAAGATATGGTGAAGCTTGAAAGGGTTCAGAAAAGATTTACGAGATGTTGCCAGGACTAGAGGGCGTGAGCTGTAGGGAGAGGTTGAGTAGGCTGGGTCTCTATTCCATGGAGCGCAGGAGGATGAGGGGAGATCTTATAGAGGTATACAAAATCATGAGAGGAATAGATCAGGTAGATGCACGGAGTCTTTTGCTCAGAGTAGGGGAATCGAGGACCAGAGGACATAGGTTCAAGATGAAGAGGAAAAGAGTTAATAGGAATCCGAGGGGTAAATTGTATGGAACAAGCTGCCAGAGGAGGTAGTTGAGGCTGGGACTATCCCATTGTTTAAGAAACAGTTGGACAGGTACATGGATAGGACAGGTTTGGAGGGTAATGGAACAAGCGCAGGCAAGTGGGACTAGTGTAGTTGGGACATTGTTGGCCGGTGTGGGCGAGTTGGGCCGAAGGGCTTGTTTCCACACTGTATCACTCTATGACTCTAATTAGGCCATTCAGCCCATTTTGGGTCAGGTCCTTTCTCTGACTCAAATTGGACCAAAATATGACCTATCCATGTTGTACAGAGATACTGCCTGACATGCTGAATTACTCCAGCACTTTGTGTCTGTTTTTGTAATCCAGCGCCTGCAGTTCCATGTCCTCCATATGCCTGCTCCATTGTGAAACCTCCTCAAGGCATGTCTAGTTTGAAGAGGATGATGAGGTTGTCCTCCTCCAGGACGCACCATAGTAGTCTCTCCTTGACCCAGCTGTGCTCTAATTGCCCACAGGCCTGTGGCTTCACCGCCAATCACACCGTGCGGCAGACCGACACCGCGATAAGACCCATGACACCATCACCGCCGACTGACACAGCAATAGCGCTCACCACCTCACCACCTCCCTGGACACTCACACTCACCAACTCTGATTATTGTTCCCAGTTTGAAGAAGGGTCCCGACTCATTAGTTCATTAGACAATAGATCCATGTTCTCAAGGGCAGCAGAGTGCCGCAGATGAATTGCTGCCTTACAGCACCAGAAAGACAGATCCAATCCTGATCTCGGGTGCTGTCTCTACGGAGGTTGTACATTCTCCCTGTGACTGCGTGGGATTTCCTTGGGAGCTCTGGTTTTGTTCCATATTCCCAAAAAGTGCAGGTTTGTAGGTTAATTGGCTTTGTAAATTGTAATGTGTGTAAGATAGAATTAATGTTCGGGTGTTGGTCAGTGCGGAATCCTTGAATGTATTTGATCATACTCATGATCAGATACGGTCCTCAGTACCCGTTGCACCAGGAGTAGTTTAGTTTTGTTTAGTTTAGAAATACAGCACAGAAAAAGGCCCTTCGACCCACCGAGTCCGCACCGACCAGCGATTAATCCCCGCACATTAACACTATCCTACACACACTAGGGCCAATTTACATTTATGCCACGCCAATTAACCTACAAACCTGTTTATGTTTGGAGCGTGGGAGGAAGTCGAAGATCTTGAAGAAAAACCATACAGGTCACTGGGAGAAAAGTACAAACTCCGTACATACAGCACCCGTAGTCAGGATCGAACACAAGTCTCTGTCGCTGTAAGGCAGCAACTCTACCGCTGCGCCACCGTGCTGCCCCTTACAGCTGGTTGGACTGTAGTCCTCAATTTCCTTTTATGAGCAGTTTGTGTTCCCATTTAAATTACTGTCTTGACCACTATTATGACATTCCCATATGATGTTGCTTTTGACTATCTTGGGCTTTAGCCTCCTGTTGCCATTTTCTCGCTTTTTCCCCTATTTCTTCAGGGTTCCATGTGGCCATTAATGAGGCCATTCTATCAGTCTCCAACCAGTTCAACCAGTGGTAGAGCTGTTGCCTTGCAGCGCCAGAGACCCGGGTTCGATTCTGACTACGGGTGCTGTCTGTATGGAGTTTGTACGTTCTCCCCGTGACCTGCATGGGTTTTCCCCGAGATCTTCGGTTTCCTCCCATACTCCAAAGACGTACAGGTTTCTGTGTTAATTGGCTTGGTATAGATGTAAAATAACCCCTAGTGTGTGTAGTTAGTGTGCGGGGATCGCTGGTCGGCACGGACTCAGTGGGCCCAAGGGCCTGTTTCCGTGCTGAACTAAACTAAACTAAAAATGTAGGGAGGCCTAGTCAATTAGTTCTTTCTTAATATAATATTACTGGAAACGAAGGGAATCCAGTGAGTTGGGAATAGTAAGGAAAATGAAGCTGTGGTAGGTCAGCCATGATCTAGCTAAATGGCAAAGGGCTGGGTGCTTATTCCTACTCCTAATTCTTATGCACTTACTCAAAAGACACATTAACAATTCAATAATGGACAATGTTGGGGGGGGGGGACAATGGACAATGGAGACCCGGCGTGGGGGAACTGCTGTGGGGAAGGGGGAGAACAAAAGGAGGAGCTGGAGTACTTTGTAACTTTGTCAGTGCCGTAGGTGTATGCTATTTGTATACATTGTGTATGCAAGCAATGAATCTCACTGTGCCTAGTCACATGTGACCAAGTATTTACCCATTTGGAATAAAATGTAAGCCAGAAGCACCAGGCAGCACGGTGGCGCAATGGTAGAGCTGCTGCCTTACAGCGCCAGGGACCCGGGTTCGATCCCAACTACGGATGCTGTCGGCATAGAGTTTGTACCTTCACCCCGTGACCTGCGTGGGTTTTCTCCGAGATCTTCGGGTTCCGCCCACACTCCAAAGACGTACAGGTTTGCAGGTTAATTGGCTTGGTAAGTGTAAAAATTGTCCCCAGTGTGTGTGTAGGGGAGCGTTAATGTATGCTGATCGCTGGTCGGTGCGGACTGGGTAGGCTGAAGGATCTGTTTCCACGCTGTATCTCTAAACTAGAAACTAAACTAAAACAGCAATCACATGAATGTATACAAACTAGATTACAGACACTGTGGATGTAAAATGGATTCTTCCCTCAAGGATATTAAGGAGTTTGGAAAAATAAATAGGGTTTCACTTAGATATTTTCAAGATTGAACTCAGAGTAGACTTAATGAACAAAGCAAGCAAAACTTTCACCCTCCTAACTGTAGCTCATTATTAGCTCAATAACCGGGGTGGAAGATTGCAACCTTCACGTGGTCCGCCCTGTTTCGACGAATGCAATCAACCCGGCGTGCACAATCAAATAAGATCAAATAGAACAAGTTGTCCTACAACTTTAGGCTGTGCACGCCATATGCAAGAAGAAGCTCAATAACCTTGTATTCTTTTCTATAACATTTCTTGACAATACACAGGAAAATGAGTCATTCTGAGAGGCATAGATTAAAATGAAACAAAGAACATGGTTTTATGAATGAAAGATCATAATTTGAATAACTCATGTAAAATTAAGCAGTTATATAGCATATGTTGACATCAATGCACATGTTCATACTACCTATTTTCATCACAGGAAGCTGCATTAGAAGCACTGTATTTTAAACTTAATGTTAATATTTTCCATCTTGTAGTTTAGTTTTGTTTAGCGATACAGCGTAGAAACAGGCCCTTCGGCCCACCGGGTCCGCATCGAAAAGGCGATCCCCGCACCATCCTACGCACTAGGGATAATTTACATTTATACCAAGCCAATTAATCTACACACCTGTACGTCTTTAGAGTATGGGAGGAAACTGAAGATCTCGGAGAAAACCCACGCAGGTCACGGGGAAAACTCTGTGCAGACAGTAGTCAGGATCGAACCCGGGTCTGGCGTTGTAAGCAGCAACTCTACCATTGCACCACCATGCCATCCTGTAGTTAAGTATGGGGGACTTGTAGTTACATTAAGAACACTGAAGGTGGCAGCACAAGTAGATCATGTACAAGCATATGAGATCAGTTTAGCTGGGCATCATAGTTGACACACACATTGTGGGCGGAAGGGCCCATTTCTGTGCTGTACTGTGCTATGTACTTTTGCTTTTATCCCTTTTCCCTCCCCCTTTCCGCTACCCCTGCCCCCTTCCATCTATATTTCTCCATCTGGTCTTACAGTTCACTCTTCGGGACGACAGATGGCGCAATGGGCTAAGTGTTCGGCTGGCAACCGGAAGGTAGCCGGTTCGAATCCCGCTTGGAGTGCATACTGTCGTTGTGTCCTTGGGCAAGACACTTCACCCACCTTTGCCTGCGTGTGAATGTGTGTGAATGTGTGTGAGTGATTGGTGGTGGTCGGAGGGGCCGTAGGCGCAGATTAGCAGCCACGCTTCCGTCAGTCTGCCCCAGGGCAGCTGTGGCTACAGAAGTAGCTCACCACCACCGAGTGTGACTGAGGAGTGAATGAATAATGCGATGTAAAGCGCCTTGAGTATTAGAAAGGCGCTATATAAATCCCATCCATTATTATTATTATTTCTCTTCTCCTGATCTGACACCCTTTTGTCTCCTTTTCACTAATTCCATCCATCTGCCAATTACCCCCCTCCCCCATTCAATTTTATCCGCCTGTCACTAGCCAGGCTTTGTTCCACCCTCACTTCATGTTTCCAGCTTTCTCCACCTTCCCCAATCAATCTGAAGAATGATCTTGACCCAAAACATCACCTGTCCATTCCTCTGCAGATGCTGCCTCAGCCATTGATTTCCTTCAGTCTACTGTTTAGGATTACAGCATCTACAGTTTCTTGTATCTCCTAGTCACTGTTGTTAGTGATTGGTATTGCTGGTATCATGATGGTCAAACATTTCCATAGAGGGCTCAGTGCTTGGTATCATTTCAAAGTATCTCTTTATTCTTCTCAAGATTCATGATACACAGGTTCAGATTAGTTGAATCCATCTACTCATGGTGAATCAAAGAACTGGTACAGTTTAATACAAGTAAAGTTAAACTGTTGCAGAAAGAACTGTCAAGATGTTGTCAAGCTGAAAAGAGTGCAGAAAAGATTTACGAGGATATTGCCAGGACTCGAGGGCCTGAGCTACAGGGAGAGGTTGAGCAAGCAAGGACTCTATTCCTTGGAGCGTAGGAGTATTAAGGATGATCTTATAGAGATGTACAAGATCCTGAGAGGAATAGATAAGGTAGATGCACAGAATCTCTTGCCCAGAGAAGGGAAATCGCCAACCAAAGATATAGGTTTAAGGAGAGGAGGGGAAAGATTTAATAGGAAACTATGGGATATGTTTTTCATACAAAGGGTGGTTGGTCTATGGAGCAAGCTGCCAGAGTAGGTAGTTGAGGCAGGTACTGTCACAATGTTTAAGAAACATTTAGACAGGTACATGGATAGGACAGGTTTAGAGGGATATGGACCAAACGCAGTCAGGTGGGACTAGTCTAAATGGGTCATGTTGGCAGGCATGGGCAAGTTAGGCCAAAGGGCCTGTTTCCACACTGTATGATCGATGACTATCTGAACTCTCTAAGCCAGTGTAAATAATGGACCCACCAAGGAAGACTGGAGTTGCTGTGGCTGAAAAGTGATTGGAAGGTATTGAAAACCATTAACTGACACCATCACGTCCAGAACTCTCAGCTTGTGGGCAAAAAGCAACATTTTGGGCTACACTATAATGAGCCTTGTGTGAAGGGAATCAATTTAAGTTTCCATAGTGGGAGTGCAAACTCATAACATTCTCACCATAAACCCAAACTGCTAATTTAAAAATTATAATTAGGTTTACATAAATTAAACGTTAAGTTTTGCATCTTGTCTGGTCCTGTATTATAACTGTAATTGTGGGATGTTGTTGCAACTAAACTTACTGCAAATGGTTTTCAGGTCTTGATTGATCAAGGAACTTTGTGACATTGGTTCCCAATGAATTTAGAGACGGAGAAATTGAAATGTAATTCTGGACTGGGATTTTTCTTCCTCTCCTGAGAAAAGAGGGAGATGTTGATGAAATATAAATCAATTTTGAAAGTTAAGGCAAGCCAAACAATTTGTTTTCTCCTGTGCTCTTTAGAACTCGGAGCAGAGGGTTTGGGTTGACTGAGATTAAACAAGCAATTCTGGTGACATTTTGCTGCAATACGAGGGTCAATGTATGAACAAAGTCATCAGTGCAGGTGAGTGAACCAACATCTTTAGGGAAATTGGAAGCAAGAGTTCTTGCTATCAGGAAGGATTGATATTTATTAAGATTTATATATTTTTGGTGCAAGATCTCACCGGAAAGTCAAAAGATAATTATATTTCTTGGGCTATCATCTTCTGTTTAAAATAAATTCCTTATGAACTGGAACTTGGACTTGCTAACTCATTTGACAAATTGTGAACACATTTACAGCTCTCTGTTATTTTATTGTGGTTATTTTAATTATTAACCAACATTTCTACATCTCTGGGGAAGGGCACTTTAGACACCACCTAATCAATTGTAAAAGTTCACAGTAGATTTACATTAGAGAAGAATGAAGGAAGTCTTCAGATTCATTTCAGACTCTTCATTTAACGTATCTGCAAACCAGTAGCGTTAGTAACATTTGGGAACAGTTCATTAAACAAAAATTAGGGGCACAGTTCTATCCTCCATCTGAAATGGGGTGAAAATGTCTGAGCAATCCCTTTGCCTGATACAAACTAGAGATGGGATGACTGAACGATTCCCTCTCTCACTGATGGCTGTTCATGTTGTCTGATGAACTAAAGCTTACCGCTTATCCTTTTAATCACTGAAACAACTAAACAATTACAGTTAATATCTTATCTGAGTAATTAGCATACATTCTTTTGTTTTCATAAATGGAGCATGTCTGTCCTGAGTTTCATTGAAATTTGTCTATTGCTGCAAGCATCAATATTTCCATAACTATCAATGCTAATATTGAGTCTGTCTGAAGAATGGCCCTGACCCGAAACGTCACCTATCCTTTTTCTCTGGAGATGCTGCCTGACCTGCTGAGTTACTCCAGCATTTGGTGTCTATATTTAATAGTAATCCATGTCCTGGTATGGTACCCAGGTTTGAGTCAGAGAGTCATAGAGCATGGAAACAGGTCCTTTAGTCCAACTTGCCCATGACAACCAAGATGCCTCATCTACACTAGTCCCACCTGCCCGTGTTTGGCCCATATCTAGCAATGTTACAAAATTTTGAGATTTTAGAAATAAAGTCTGTAATTTATCCCACCAGATAAAGCATAAAAAGAAGTTTAATTTGACACCTAATTCACTTTCATATCTTCAGTATTAAAAAAGTTATGGCCATTTTCATACTCGGAAATTAGCATCTTGTTCCCTTTTGCTTTTCCATTGACTTAACACAAAAGCTGTGATCGAGGACAGTTAAAAGCCCATAACTTTCTTAAAAATTAAGAGAACTGAAAGAAATTTTCAGTTATAGATAGAAGCATTCTGAAACAAATATGAAACAATCTTACTTAGATGACATGAAATTAAAGCATATAATTAGTTAGTTACCTAATTGTAGCTAATTACAAAATTCAATTACTAGATCTAAACATCTATCAATTTCTTAAGAATAGATTAACATTTTTAAATAGCCTAAGTGTCCAAATAACATTCACACAAGAATTCACAATATAACATAATTTTTAAATCTCATTGCCATGGATTTACAGGCCAAATGGAAGGAATTGAATGTTTAATACCTGTAAATTAATGGGCATTTAAATCATCTTGCGAGTGGGGTTTTCTGGAACGCTATCATTTGGAACGCTGATTTGCGGTGAATTTAACCCCGTATCGGCATGAAAAATTCTGCCGTTAGTTCGGGGAAAAGAATCACCGTTTCGCATTAAAAAATGTGAATTAAAGGCTTCTTAAGAAGCACTTTTATATTTTAAAATAAATTGCTTTCGTTTACCTGTCCTGTGCTTGAAATCCGTCCCCGTTGTCGGCGTTGACGGCTTTCGAAGCTGATTTTAAAATAACTCCAGTGCTGACATTGTCGATCGAGTAAAAATATAAAATACACAAAACGCCCGTCGGAACGATTTTTCTGCAAAAGTTTCCACTCCAACGAAATATTAACCAGGACAAGGTAGGAGAAACCTGCGTTTTAACCCCGCCCCCCCCTCAAAGGCGCCAAAATCGCGCGCACGGTCAGTGGCAGAATTGCAGCGCCGCTGAAGGTAAGTATTGTAACATACCTACCTTATCCATTTAAATATTTCTTATCCATGTATCTTCTCCATGGATTGTCACCTTGTCGTGGTGGAGAAGCTTGTGTGGGCCTGAGATCCTGAGAGCAATGCTGTCTGGAGTTATGTTCCTGGTAGGGCCACCCATGGCGGTAAGGTCAAGGGGGAGGTCTCTGACATAGAGCAATCCAACCAAGACCTCAACTGTGGAACAGGCGGAGAACGATGGCTGACCATAGTGGAGCGTCACAACGGCTGGGAAGGCGGATGAAGGCTGCAGCAGAAAAGGGTCTCCGGCCGTCTTGGACTCCATGCCACTGGATCCTGACCCAGATCTGTCAAGGATTGTGGGCTGGCTGTCTGTGCACCAGTCTCCCCACGTTAAACAAAGTCACGCACAGGCATCCTCCATATAGGGAATAGCACCGTGGAGACACCCATGGTCAGCCATGACCGAGGGGGGCCTAAGAAGAAAGGAGATGAGCTGTCCAAATGTCTTTTGGCTGAAGGAATCTGCAAGGTTCTGTACATAAACATTGCGCTCACTTAGAAGTGTTTTCAGTGGGTGTGAAACAGGATCATCCTTCAGCCCTGTATCCGTGACTAATGGCGTTGTCAATCCTAATTGAGCGTGTAACGTACAGATCGACTTGTGCAACATGCTTCCTTGATTCCAACTTCAGAGAATAGATAAATGTCCCTAGTTCTTTCATTGAAGCATTAAAAACATGGTAATAGACCACAGTATACATAGTAGGCATCATTCCATCATGGAGGCTCCAAGACGTTTTATTACCTGATATTCAATCAGTAACAAGAGTAATATAACCGGGAAGCCGTGAAATGAAGATAATCCTACGGGGCCTGTACATTAAATTAAGATGCTTCTTAAGTGGTATTTAGTTTATGTGGCTGCAGAGTTCATAAATCTGCTCTTTGGGTTATACTTGCAATATGCGATGTAGATGATGCCTCATCCTGCCTGCCCGGGATTGGCCCATATCCATTTAAATTTGAAGAAGGGTCTCGAGTCAAAACATCACCTATTCCTTTTCTCCGGAGATGCTGTCTGACCCGCTGAGTTACTCCAGCTTTTAGTGCCTATCTTAGGTTAACCTTACATGCACAGGATATCAGATTTGCATGCAGGCTCATCATACAGTAATGCAGGGCTCGTCACCAACATGTGCAAGAGGGAAACAAGATGTTTGGGCAAGTTAAGTTTGTCATTTTCGATGTTGCTTGGGGCCACATTTGCTTGCTCAGCTGTTTCTATCCGTTCTTTCACTTTGATAACCTTGCTGATTCAAACTAAACATCTAAATTACTGACAACGTGAGGTTGTTTGCAATAGAATATCATTAATTCTAGCTTTTCGCTTTACAATCACGCTGATATAATTTGAAAATGTTTGAGCTGAAGTTGTTGAATATTCAGAAGATTATCAAGTATTCTAATCCTGAGACACTGGTGTTCTATACATTTGCGTATTTACTCGCATTATATCATTTGTTTTTCCTTGGTGAGATTGAATGATCCAGTTTCTAATTTCCTAACTGTGTATATTATGGGGGGGAAGTTGGTCTTTAATTACATGGCAAAGAAGATTATATAAAGCAATAGAAGAGGTAGCAGCAATGTTAATCCAAGTTGAAATCACTGTGAAAGGGTTTTGAGATTTGTGCTAACATTCAACCAAGGGGCTATATTTTTCATCTCCCTCTGACAGGGGCAGTGTTGAGACCATAGAGTAGAATGAAGTCCCTAGCCAATCAGGGATCTGACAGAGGGAATGCTACTCTCTTGCAGTGAAACCTATTCCATGCAATGTCCTGTCAGAGTGAGAGGGGTTATATACAAATCCTACGGCTAGAATATTAACAAACCAAAGGTTGTCATCTAAATTCAACCTATCTAGAGGTTGTAGACAAGGATGCCCGTTATCTCCATTATTATTTGCGCTTGCTATTGAGCCACTCGCAGAAAGAGTTAGGGGTCATCCGGAAATATATGGGTATATCACAAAGGACACAGTGAATAAAATTTCTCTATACGCAGATGATGTACTAATTTACATTACAAAACCAGAAATTAGTATTCCAAACTTATTAGAGCTAATAACCCAATTTGGTTCACTCTCAGGATACAGAATAAATTGGAATAAAAGTGAAATTATGCCAATAAGGGAACATAACAAACAGATAATACAACAATTTCCATTTAAAATAGTAAATGAAAAATTTAAATACCTAGGTATTTATGTAACTAAGATATATACATCATTATTTAAAGCAAATTTCCCCCCATTACTGAATAAACTACATAAGAATATCCAATACTGGAAAACACTTCCTATCTCAATGGTTGGCAAAATTAATGCCATAAAAATGATTTTTTTACCGCAAATATTATACCTTTTTCAGATAATTCCGATATATTTGTCAAAAAACTTTTTTTTTTAATTGGACTCCATTGTTAATGATTTTATCTGGGATTATAAGAATCATAGGATAAACAAAAGACATTTGTGTAAATCAAAAATAAATGGAGGCTTGGTTTTACCCAACTTTCTGTTTTATTTTTGGGCAGTTAATATTAAAAATATGAATTTCTGGTTGGAAGAAATAGATCAACAACCAGATTGGTTAAAAATGGAAAAGGAAGATTGTTTGCCTTTTGATATCGGTTCGATATTATTTGCTACATCTAAATTAAACAAAAAAATTTATAGGGAAAACCCTATAATGTTTAGTGCCATACGAATTTGGAAACAATTAAAAAAGACATTAAAATTAGATAATTTATCACTTTTTCTCCCAATTGTGAATAACCCTTTGTTTAAGCCCTCATGGTTGGACGGGGGTTTTACACAATGGAAGAATTATGGAATTAAAAATATGGGACAACTTTATAAGGAAGGCACTTTTCTGACATTTCAGGAGTTGCAACAGACTTATGGACTCCGAGGAAATGATTATTTCAGATATCTTCAACTCAGAGATTATGTAAAATCGAATACTCAAAATTTTCGAATTAGAAATTCAGAAATTCTTGACGAATGTTGGAATAAACATCCTAATACAGAAAAATTAATATCTTATATATATAATATCTTATTAGACAGTGACATTCCATCGATGGACTTACACAGACAAACATGGGAAAAAGAATTAAATCAAATAATAACGAAAGATACTTGGGAAGAAAGTTTACAACACATACATCAATGTTCATTAAATGCCAGACATTCTTTAATACAATTTAAAGTAATACATAGGTTACATTATTCAAAAACAAAATTACATAAAATCTTTCAACATATCTCACCTATATGTGATAAATGTCAACATTTAGAAGCTACCTTATCTCATATGTTTGCAAACTGTATAAAAATTAAAAAATTCTGGGTAAATATTTTTAGTATAATATCTAAAGTGACCAGCACACAATTGGACCCGGATCCAAAATTAATAATACTCGGAACATTAGAATTAAATCAAACATTTACAACAACACAAAGAAACTTTATTGATTATAGTATAATAACAGGAAAAAAATTAATTCTAAAATTTTGGAAAGGCCCTACGTCCCCCACAATCAAAATGTGGATTATAGAAATGACGGAGACCTTAAACGTGGAAAGAATCAGATTTTCCCTGTTGGACAAACAGGAATTATTCGTTGGAACATGGTCTCCCTTTATTGATTATTTAAAGGGTCAGAATGGTTCAGCACAGGAACCTGACTAATACTCGGGCTAAAGAATGGATGAAATGCTATACTCTGAAATGTACGAATATATCTCGAATGAAGTTTTTTATTTTAATAAATTTTTGCATTCTTCTTTAACCATCTTTTTTTTTTTTTTTTTTTTTTTCTCATTTACTTCTCACTCTTTTCTTTCTTTACTTCATCTATCTTTTAGTTCTATCTAGTTTTAAAAAAAAAAAGGCAAAAGGTATTGGAGACAATGTAATAATAATTGATAACATTATCAATTTAAAAATGTAAGATTGTAATGATGTTAATAGGTTGTGTACTTATCTCCAATAAAAAATATTTTCAAAAAAAAAAAAAAAGAGTGAGAGGGGTCCTTGACTTCAGTGCTACTTTCTGAGGTAGGAGAAGAATATGAAATACAGGTCTGTAGTTATTAAGCAGCGGCCCCAACCCAAATTGACTTAGCAAGCTAAATGGCTCACTTTTCTCCAACAAACTCACCTCTGTCGGGCTGAAAGTTTCTATAAAAGTCAGCTCTTGGTCGGTAGAAATCCTCTCATGGAGTAACATCTGTTGTTTTCACCTTCTCCCCCCCCCATAATGAAACAGATACAGATACACATGGAGCAACGCAGTGCGGAATCAGGCCCTTCGGCCCAACGAGTCCACGCCTACCTGCAATCAGGCCCTTCGGCCCACCGAGTACACTAGCACTATCCAACACACTAGTGGCAATTTACAATTTTTACCAAAACCAATTAACCTACAAATCTGTACGTCTGTGGAGTGTGGGAAGAAACAGGAGCACCCGGAGAAATCCCACGCGGTCACATGGAAAACGTATAAGCTCCGTTCAGACAGCACCTGTAGTCAGGATCGAACCCAGGTCTCTGGCTCTGTAAGGCAGCTATTCACATTTTAGTTTAATATCATGAGCCCAAAATGTATGTTACTAAATATAAAAAATTCACACATATTTATCCTTGAATATACTAAGTGAATACATGGATTTTTTATCTGACTGAACACCACTCTGTGTCTGATGATGCGTATGGATTTGTTAACAGCTTCAGTAGAACAATGAAACAGACCAATTAAGCACTTTGCACACCATGGTATCGCAAGGCATAATTTCAAGGCCAGAGGTATATGAGAAATAGGTGAAGCAGTAAATATACTTCACTTTATTTCCACTTGAGCGAGAAGCATGAACATTACAAACTTTCCCATAGTTTGGAAGTTTAGTTAGTTGTAGAACAGACCTCCAATCTCATAAACTACATGCATCGTATAAAAACATTTATATACGAGTAATTTAGTATCATGACTATTGATAAGATACATTTGGTTCTCCGTGGATTGTCACCTTGTCGTGGTGGAGAAGCTTGTATGGACCTGAGATCCTGAGAGCGCTGCCGTCTGGAGCTATGCTCCTGGTAGGGCCACCCATGGCGGTAAGGTCGAGGGGGAGGTCTCTGACAAACAGAAATCCAACCAAGACCTCAACGGTGGAACAGGCGAAGGGTGATGGCTGAATTTAGTGGAGCGTCACAACGGCTGGGAAGGCGGATGAAGGCTGCAGCAGAAAAGGGTCTCCGGTTGTCTTGGACTCCATGCCACTGGATTATGACCCAGATCGGCCAGGGACCATGTGGTGGCTGAATGTACACCAGTCTCCCCACGTTAAACAAAGTCACGCACAGGCGTCCTCCATGAGAGGACAGTCATACTCGTTTCGAGTGACTGCTAATGATGATGACATTTGGTTGGATTAAACAATATGTTGCAAGTACTTTTACTGCTGTGGGAAACGTTATATTCATAACTAGACTAAGTGGGACCCGTTGGGTCACATTCTCACACAGGAAGCCTGGTCCCCCTGATCAAATTGGTGATAAATGTTTTTCCCGTTCCTCCTGGTGAATCACTGAAAAACATTGAAGGAAGCTTCCTTTTCGAGCGGTTGCACACCTGGTCATACACTGCTCTCTGCTCAGCATTCAGCAGCGGCTCATTCTCCTCAACAAATTGCTGTTGTTCAGTTCTATTGTATTACAATTCCTGCAGAAATTCTGGATTGTCATCATCAAGGTGCATCCTTCCATTTCTTGGTCGTAGCAAATCAAAGCATTCCATTGTTTTCTTGTAATTCTCAAGCTTGTCTTGAATATACAACAGAGCCTGATCATGACGTTTCTCTTCAATCATGATATTAGGATCACTCATTGTTCTTCGTTCTTTGTACGAAGTGGGGGCTGTTGGGGGGGGGGGTGCGAGTGTCCTGCAGCCGGGGGAGGGGGACGGCTTGCGGCAGGGACTGTTGGGGGCTAAAAGGGGGGTGTGATCCATCTGCAGACTCACTCAGCAAGGCTTGTGGACTCACTTAGCGTGGCTTGTGGACTCAGTCAGCATGGCTTGTGGACTCACTCACTCACTCAGCATGGCTTGTGGGCTCACTGACTCACACAGCATGGCTTGTGGGCTCACTCACTCACACAGCAGTGCTTGTGGGCTCACTCACTCACTCAGCACGGCTTGTGGACTCACTCAACACGGCTTGTGGACAGACTCAGCACGGCTTGTGGGCTCACTCACTCACTCAGCATAGCTTGTTCAAGAGTTCAAGCGATACTTATTATCACATGCACCAATTGGTACAGTGAAATTTAAATTACCATACAGCCATATGAATAAAAAGAACAAAACACATGATAGAATTAAACATAAACTGTTTAGACACGATACACGATAGAATTAAACATAAACATAAACTTGTGGACTCACTCAGCATGGCTTGTGGACTCACTCAGCACGGCTTGTGGTCTCACTTAGCATGGCTCATGGACTCAGCCCCGCCTCCTGTGCCGGAATGGGCGTTACCTTCATGGTGACTGGCAGGCGAGGACCAATCGGCTGATCTCACTATTTTTTAAACCTTCACAACTTTTGTAATATTCCACCAATCAGAACAAAACTTGGTGCGCTTGGAGCAGAGGAGAACGTTGAGTAAGGTGGCGAAAAAATCCTAGCTGTTTTTGCGCAAATTTAAAAACAACGCAAACCAGAAGAGGATAAGATGAGAGTTTTAGTAATAGTATAGATAGATAGAGATAGATAGATAGATAGATAGATAGATAGATAGATTTATAGATTTATAGACAGACAGACATACAGACAGACAGACAGACAGACAGACAGACAGACAGACAGACAGACAGACAGACAGACAGACAGACAGACAGACAGACAGACAGACAGACAGACAGATAGATAGATAGATAGAACGATCGATCGAAGAAGATAGAAGATAGAGATGTTGTTAAAGTAGCAATGTATTTCAGTTTGCTGTTTCATCCCGTAACCTCCAGCCTAGGTGACCACCCAGGTTCGTGAGAAGTCTGGAAGAATGCATGACTGCACCAAAGGCAAGGTAGCACAGATAGGGCCAACCACGACAAGTGAATCAGATTCCTCATGCTCTGTATTCCTGCCAATTCCAGTCATGAATGGCATTGCACAGTTAAACAAGAAGTTGCTCTGATAACCTGCACGCACGTGGCAGCGATAGAGCCAAACATATTAATGCAAACACAAGGCTGAAACCATAAAGATCACCATTAGACAGGAGCACCAGATGGATGATCCATCTCAGTCTCCTGAAATTGTCAGATGCCAGTCTTCAGTCAACTCTATTCACAAGACTACAGACTGGGAGCTAAGGATGTGAAAATGGTTGTTAGTTTAGTTTAGTTTAGAGAAACAGTATGGAAACAAACCCTTTGGCCCATCGAGTCCATGCCGACCAGTGATCACCCCGTACACTAGTGCTATCTTACATGCTAGGACAATTTACAGAAGCCAACTAACCTACAAACACACATGCCTATGGGACATGGGAGGAAACATGAGCACCCGGAGAAAACCCATGCGGTCACGGGGAGAACGTGAAAGCTCTGTACAGACAGCATCCGTAGTCAGGATGGATCCCTGGTCTCCAGCGCTGTGAGGCAGCAACTCTACCTATGTGCCACCGTACTGCCCTCAATCTCCACAGAGCACAGTACACCGAATCAACCAAGTCTGTTCATAGTCAGTGAGAGTATTGATTCCCCTTGACCTTCGCTTGTTGGCAACACCAGCGAGAAATATTTTGTCATGGCATTCCCTCCATGTGGCCAGGCTTGTTGGTTCTCTCCATATGTTGCAATGTAACCATACATATATCTCATGCCTGGTTCATGTCTCATGTCTCAGACATAGGTTCTCATCGATCTTCTGCCACGGCATGGACACAGTGTTCTCTTTCTGCGTCATTTACACAATTCCATATGATAGCAAGAAATACCTGGCAGTACAGGAGATGGTAAACCTTTATGGGCCCCACAACATCCCACAGGTAACGGTGAACATTTATGCTCAGAATGAGCTTCAATCCCAGCCAAGGTTTCTCCGAACAATTACACCTGGCCAAAGTGAATTCGACTGTCTACAAAGCAGGACAAATCTTCCAGTTCTTACTGAACAATCATCTGTTTAATTGTTGTATAATTTGGAAAGCAGAGAACTGCAGATGAAAGAAGTTTGAAATAACATTTTAAAGTGCTGACAATACATTACAAATCAGACAGTGTCTGCGAGAGAGAAAGAAAACAAGGCTTTGTTCTGATGTAAGGTTAGCCCCTGAAACCTCAATTTTACTTCGGAGTCACGTGAGTGACTACGTGAAGAACCCCGTCAGGGCGCATGCGCGTCATTACGTCTGACGCATTGGTGCGAACGGCAGCGGGAGCACGGAGCTCCTGCTGCAAGGTGAGTAATTACAGCTCCACCAAAGTCGGGGAGACTTTGGAGGAGTTAGAAAAAAGTAAGAAAGTGTTTCTGTGTTGTTTTCCCCCACATACAGGAACAAGGAAAAGGTGCAGGAGAGAGAGAGCTGCGGGACGCAGTCTCTGAAAGGCAGCCTGTCACCTCGGGGGAGTCGCAAGGCGGTAGCGGTGCGGCGACAGACT
The DNA here is from genome assembly GCA_038087875.1 of Malacoraja senta. Taxonomy (NCBI): domain Eukaryota; kingdom Metazoa; phylum Chordata; class Chondrichthyes; order Rajiformes; family Rajidae; genus Malacoraja; species Malacoraja senta. Next base: position 106,399,354 of record CM075977.1, read on the forward strand.
TGGCAAAGTGCCCAGCCAGGTACACAGCCAACGCCAGTCGGGCGGTAGGCATAACCCAAGTCTTTAAGGGCTGTAGACTCCGCAGAGTCGGGCCACGAGAGTCCCGTCGGGAACAGGATACCGTTCCCCAGCGGTTATCCAAAAGGAGCAGCTCATACAGGGGCTGCTCCTCAGAGACGCTCCAGGAGGAGTAGTGCTGGAGGGAAGCCATAGAGAAGGCTCCACTGGCAGTGCCTAGGAGAGGTCTGCTTCATAAAGCCACACTCCAGGAGGAGTTGTGCAGGCGGGAGGCCGTGGGAACGGCTCCGCTGGCAGTGCCTAGTAGAGGCTTGCTTGAAAGCACCCTCTTTGCAAGAGGTGAGTGCAGAAGGGCAGATACGCTCTGACCCTGAGTCCGCCGACTTCCAAAGGGAGGGCAGGCAGGCAGCTGTCAGAGCTGACACCATGTGCAGCACGGTTTGCCATGTCGTCGGACGCTGGTGAGCCTCTGGGTGAGGAACTTGCCACCAGCATAAATTACCAAGTCTCACATCAGCTACAGGAGCTGCCAATGGATGAGACAGTAACGAAGTATGAAGCCCCAATCAACTGTGGACTGTTAAAAGTTCCTGTTGGGAACAGGAAGAATTGGGGCAAGATGGGCATACTAATGAAAGCCCAGGAGCATGTTAAGCTCCAGCATATTTTTAAAGTTGCTGGCATCTGGTATAACGAGCTTTGCCAGGATGGTGGATGGAGAGGCCATGACAAATTACAACAAAAGGCGCTATTGTGGAGTGCCCACTTTGAGATCAACTGCCTCCGCAAGATGCGATTAGACCAACCATCAATGCTAAATATGCTTCACTCTGCCAGCCTGGCACAGTGCAACCGGCACAGCTGTTTGGCGAGGATTTCGCACAGCAGGTGAAGGAGCTGGAGGAGGAGGCTAAGACGGCAGCCACATATTCACCAAAGCGGAAGTATCCCTATAAGGGAGCAGACTGGTCCAGGCAAGGGACGAGTCCAGCTACGATGCAGCGCAGTTGGCGTTCGGCTGTAGCACCGCCACGGAGGTGAGATATCCAGCTCAAGGCCGGGGAAGAATGCCAGGTGGTAAGGAGGTAAGAGGGTCTGGTTCTCATGTAGACAGATCTAATGCGATAGAATTAAATGTTTACCTCAGATATGTTTATACTCAAGGTTATTCAAGGACATCGAATAAAGCTTAATGCAAATTCTGATTTACCCATGCAACATGTTCCAAAAAAGGAGTTTGACTTCAGTATCACTGAACAATTGGAAGTTCAGCTGGAACTTGCAAGCTTATGTAATAAAGGTGTAATTGCTAAGGCAGTTTACCAAAGCCATCAGTTTGTGTCCAATATCTTTCCCAGACCAAAAAAGGATGGGGGGATGTAGAATTATACGGACCTGAATAGTCTTAACCCTTTTGTACGGTATAGACATTTTAAGATGGAAACGTATATGAAGGCGATCTTAAAGATGCGGATTCAGTGTCTGTTCATTTGCAGGATAGAAGATTTAAAATTCAGCTGGATGGGGCAATTATGCTAATACAATCCACTGCCTAATGGTTTCTCTTCAGCTCCTAGAGGGATTACAAAGTTGTTAAAACCTATTCTAGGCATGATGAGAAGTCAAGCTAATGTGCTCATGGCTTAGCTAGATAATATCTTGATTGTAGGACAATCAAAGGAAACAGCTGAAGCATCAGTGGCAGTTGCTAAAAAACATTTTTTAATTGGGCTTTATAAGCTATCCAGAGAAATCTAAATTTATACCTGTGACACAAATTGACTAGTTGGGTTCACAATGGACAATCAACATCATTGTGACCTTGCCCAGGCAAAAAAGGGGAGAGCTAATTAAGAGCTATATCAAGTTAATTGCTGACACACAGCATTCAATTAGCCAGGTGACAAGTCTGCTGTGGTAATGGCTGGCAGCATTTCCAGCAGTTCAATATGGCCACTTTATTATCTACAATTACAAAGGTCAAAGGAACAAGCATTGAGGATACATTGGGGTCATTATAATAGACCTATGCTTCTATCAATAGAGGCTGTTGCTGATGTACAATGGTGGATTCAGCATGTGTCCACTAGTAGTTCCAAAGTGTTATTGGACCAAGCTTCCATGATTTGCAGACAGATGTCAGAGCACTTGGGTATGGGTGCTACTGATACAAGATCCAGCTGTGGAGACAGATGAAATTGCTTCTGCAAACATGGGGAATTAACCAAGAGTATTTTATGGACTCAAGGCTTATGGCACTAACTAAACTAGTTTGCATGTGCAGTGCAAAATGGACAACACTACAGCAGTTGCTGATATGAATCACATGGGTGGAATCAAATCGTTATCATGTGACAGGTTGGCAAATACAATTGGACCTGGAGTAGGGATAGAGAGATTTGGATTGGAGCTATCTATCTGCCAGGGAAACTTAATGTAGTACCAGATGGCAGCTCACGAAAATTCCATCATAACACAGAGTGGATGTGGAACCAGGATGTGTTCAAGAACATAGTACTTCTATATGGAAGGCCAAAATATGTTTCATAGGCACGTGATCCAGGGGCAGTGGCAATTGATGCTTTTTCACTAAATTGGGATGATATGTTTGTGTACATTTTTCCACCATTCTGCCTCATAGGTCGGTGTTTGAGAAAATCAAGCAGGATGCCGCTTCAGGGGTTTTGGTGATACCAAATTGCCTGATTCAACCATGGTTCCCTTTGATGTTACAGATAGCGATCCAACCTCTTTTTGCTGATTCCAAACAGTGGGAATTTGCTGGAGCATCCAGTAACGCATTAAGTTCATCCGTTATGTGACGGTATGGATCTGTTAGTTTGCAGGTTTCAAGAATGCCTTACATTGGTCGAGGACTTTCTAGGCCAACGGTGTATATACTCGCTGCAGTCTGGAGAAAGAGTACTCAAAAACAGTATATGACGTATGGAAAAAAATAAATAAATAAATAAAAAAGGAACAATATTGTGTTCAAAAGAATATTCAATATGATACTGTAGTTATTGAAAATGTGTTAGAGTTTATCTACACTTTATTATGATGAGGGTCTTAGCTATACTGCTATCAATACAGCTAGAAGTGCTTGGTCGGCATATCTTGTAATAGGTACACGGACACAAAATATAGGTTCTCACCCTCTCATATCTAGGTTGATGAAAGGAATCTTTAATTCCAAACCGCCTAAGCCTAGGTATATGGTAATCTGCGAGGTAAGTGTTGTTCGTAACATACTTCGTCATTGGGTCCCTTTCACGTCTATAACTTTGTTAAAATTAACCATGAAATTGGCTATGCTAATGGCATTGGTGTCAGTACAGAGAGTGCAGACTTTCCAAAAACTTCAGTTCGAGAGAATGGAAGTGAATACAGAGAATGTTCTGTTTTATATTTCTGACCTGCTCAAACAAAGCAGGCCAGGTGTGACAGGTTTTAAGATTGTGTTCTTAGCATATCCTACAGCTCCATGTTTATGTGAAAGGACACATTTGTTACATTACATTGAAGCCACAAGGGCTTTAAGACAAGAAGAAACAGGATTATTTCTCAGTTACAAGAAGCCAACATAAAAGAGTGGCAGTTCAGACTATCTCAAGGTGGTTAAAGCAAGAGTTGGTTCAGGCAGGAATTAACATTTATGTGTTTACATCTCATTCCACTAGCGCAGTAGCAACATCCGCGGCCAGGGCGATGGACGTTCCCATCGACCATATATTAAAAGCCGCAGGTTGGAAAAATGAACTTGTGTTTCAGCAATACTACCATCGGCCGATTGCCGATGGAGGGCTGTTTGCCAACTCAATATTGAGTGCTGTTGCTATTGTTTAAAGTCTGTTTTCAATACTGTTTCATTCTGTTTCGTTTGTTGCCCTACATTAAGAGGGTTTATTGGTTGATTTATAACCAAAAATAAAACTGTTTTGTTTTTGCATGATATGCAATGTCATGTTTACAGCATTATTGATGATACTCAGAGTCAATCGATGCAGTGAGAAGCCGGGATTTTGATCTGCGGCATAAAAATCACAGAGCTTTAAAATCTTCACGTAGTCACTCACGTGACTCCGAAGTAAAATAGTAAGATTAAACGAGAACTTACCAGTTTGAAGGTTGATCTTTATTTTATGAGGAGTTACGTTGGTGATTACGTGCCCGCCACGCCCAACCCTCTCTCATAGAAAAAAGGTAATAATGGTAGTTCTCATGTTGATCATCTTAATATGTTACTTCAATTATGGTGTTGTCTGTGATTTCATACCGCTGCTTTGAAGATTGACGCGCATGCGCCCTGACGGGATTCTTCACGTAATCACCAACGTAACTCCTCATAAAATAAAGATCAAACTTCAAACTGGTAAGTTCTCGTTTAATCTTACTATTCTATTTTACTCTCTAGTGACTGAACTGGTGTGCATTTCCTACCATTTTTGCTTCCACCGTTGTTCAATTTTGGCTTTGCTCAAACTCCTTGGCTCCAAATCCTTGGTTAATAAGTGGGTCAAAGAGCGACACAAGGAATCTTGAGCAAAACACAAAGCTGTTGCAATAACTCAATGGGCCAGGCAGCACCCGTGGAAGAAATGGACAGACAATGTTTTGGGTCAGGACCCTGCAACCTGTAGTAGACCAAAGAACTGCATTCCAGAGGTAAGGTGAATATGTTGTCCCTCACCAAAATTGGAAGCTGTGACCGAGTGCGGAAGAAAGGAACACTACTAAACTGAATGATGGAAATCATGAGATGGTTCATCCTGCCTTGATTCATAATTAATGCAATGGATGAGGCTGGAATTTAAGCCTCAGGTCTTCACCATAGGAGTTACTCACGGCTGAGTCCTAGACCCAAAAACCATCAACTGCTTCGGGAATGACCTCCCCTCCATCACATAGTCATTAATGGTATTGTCTGCTGATGAATGTACAATGTTCAGCTCCATTTGCAAGCCTTGAAATAATGTAATATTCATGCCAGCACAGTTTAAGACCCAGGACAACATTCAGGCATGGGTTGGCAAATGGCAACTAACATTCAGCAAGACATGTGGCAGGCAATGATCATTCATCATCTCCAAAAGAAAAAAAGTCAAACCATCTTTTCTTTACATTTTGTGGTCATAGTGATGTCAAATTTGTGACCATAATATTTCAGGATTCACCACTGATCAGGCATTTAACTGCAGCAGCCACATAAATATTCTGGCTCTAACCAGTCTAACCAGTCTCTAACCACTCAAGTAAGTCTATTTCAATTTTTAATGCCTGCTTGAGATAACTCAAATTCTGTCTGTAACATGTGCATGTCCCAATCTTTAATTTATGCTCTATAAATATTTAATGTGTTTGTTGGAAGGAGTTTACAGTCTGTGAGATTTCTTCAAAGTAATTTCTTGCTAAGACTGGGATAATATCAGCTTACCTAGACCCCTGAAAGCTCCGAAAACATATGCTTTACTTTATCCAGTGGTAGGAAAAGGGAACTCCATTTAAATTGAGATCTTTGGATTTTGGTGGTCAACTTCCTTGAAGGTCAGCAGTGAACTCTGTTGCTTTATCAATGATTTAAGGGAAGATGGAATGCAGATAATACAAGCAATACCCAAACGTCCTCAACAATGGTTTATCTCAACAATGGTGCTTGGATAACACTTGGTTTCTGCCTCCTCATGAGGTATCTTTCTGAGCTGCGGAAGAAATATGTCCCATTCTTAAACAAATTTGTGACAAGTGCCAGAATTTTTGCTTTTCCCACTTTATTTATTTTAGGAACATGGAGCACGGAAATGTATAGAGAAAGAAACATGATTAACATTTCTGAACTATGACTTTTCATGAGTGCTACCTTGGTTCTGTGAGTTCTGTTTACAGACGGCTGGGCATAAAGAATGTCATTGGGACACAATGTATTTGAACAAAGAGAGGAGCAACATGTCCCTTTTGCATGTAACATTTACTTCTGAAACCAAATGGATGCCAAAACAATTTGACTGATTGAAGCAACTCGCTCACTCGTGTGTCAGACGATGTAGCTCACTGTTGGCATCTGCCGTCGTCCCACATGTTGACAGAATTGGTTGCCCGACGCTTCACAATTGTGTCGTCATCTCTGGGGATCGCCACGAGGAGGCTTCTGTCATGATCCCCATTGAAGCAACTTAGGCAGTATAACAAGGTTCAGTTTGATGCTTGATCTACATCGACGAAGATTTAAAAAGTCCACAGAAAATCTATTGCCTATTGCCTATGTCTTCGGTGGGCGGCGCGACGCTCGTTTGCAGCGGCCTCTGCAGTCCGTCTGTCTTTTTATTATTTTTGTCTTGTTTTTATGTCGTTTTGTATTAATTTTTTTTGTCGGGGTATGTGTGTGGGGGGGTGGGGGTGGGGGTGGGGGGGGGGGAACTTTAAAATCTTTCCCCTGCACGGGAGACCCGACCTTTTCTTTGTCGGGTCTCCGTTGTCGTTGGGGCTGGGCAACGTGGAGCGGCCTCCAGCAGGAACGACCTGGGGCTCCAGTTGCGGAGCTGCGGACTACTCACCGTCGCGGGGCTGGCCGAGTCTGGAGCGGGTGGAGCTGTGGTGGAAACAATCACTGCTGCTACCCGACCCCCGGAGATTCGGAGGCTACAACCGCGGGTCTGGCGGACGGCAACACCGGAAGCCCGCGGGTCCCCTGGTGGGAGACCGCTTTTCGGGGCTTCCGCAGCGGCGACTTCTCCCGCCCGAGTTGCGGGGTTGAAGAGCACCTGGAGCGGGGCTTTACATCGTCGCCCCGCGCGGCTTGGAATGGCTGCCGGACTTTGCGAGCGCGCGCCGGGGCTCTAACACCAAGACCCGGTGCGCGACCTTGCATTAACCGGCGTGGCTTTAATGGCCAGAGGATAATCACCATCGCCCGCCGGGGGCTTTGACTTTGACTCTGACATCGGGGGGTGGAGTGCAGGGGAGAGATACATTTTTTTGCCTTCCATCACAGCGCTGTGATGGATGTATGTGTAAATTGTGTTGTGTCTCGGGTCTTCTTCGTTTTGTAATGTATGGCTGCAGAAACGACATTTCGTTTGGACCTCAACGGGGTCCAAATGACAAATTTGTCCAAAAGACAAATAAATTGTATTGTATTTAGACTTTAGAGAAGTAGCGTGGAAACAGGCCCTTCGGCCTACTGAGTCCGCGATGACCAGTGATCACCCCGTACACTCGCACTATTCTACACACTAGGGACAATTTACAATTTACTGAAGCCAAATAACCTACAAACCAACACGTATTTCGAGTGTGGGGGGAAACCGGAGCACCAGGAGAAAACCCACGTGGTCGCAGGGAGAAAGTACAAACTCCGTACAGAAAACTGGAAAGGGTACAGAGAAGATTTACGAGGATGTTGCCAGGACTCGAGGGTCTGAGCTATAGGCAGATGTTGAGTAGCCTTGGACTATTCCTTGGAGCGCAGAAGGATCAGGGGTGATCTTATAGAGGTGTATTAGATCATGAGAGGAAGAGATCGGGTAGATGCACAGAGTCTCTTGCCCAGAGTAGGGGAATTGAGGACCAGAGGACATAGGTTTACGGAGAAGATGTAAAGATTTTATACAATGGGTGGTGGGTGTATGGAACAAGCTGCCAGAGGAAGTAGTTGAGGCAGGGACTATCCCAACATTTAAGAAGCAGTTAGACAGGTACATGGATAGGACAGGTTTGGAGGGATATGGACCAAATGATGGCAGGTGGGACTAGTGTAGTTGGGACATGTTGGCCGGTGTGGGCGTTGGGCTGAAGGGCCTGTTTCCGCACTCTATCACTCTATTATGACTATGACTGACTCTAAAACACCCATAGTTAGGATCGAACTCGGATCTTTGGTGCTGAAAGGCAGCAGCTCAACTGCTGCGCCACCGTGCAGCCTTGCTGGCAGTGTGGGAATAGGTATATTGTCTATCTGACCTATTGAAGTTTGTGTCCACAACTCAGCTAGTTTGCAACCTCATCCACTGATGAACTGGCACATGTGGTAAACCATCCCTCTGTCGTTATTCCCCAGCGCTAACATGAATCGCCTCACTGGGTGCAGCTACCTGCTGTAGTCAGTCAGTGCAGTCTCAGTCCCAAGTACGTTCACTGAGTGTTCTTTCTCATGCTGCAGCACCAATAGACATTCAACATCCGGATAACGTGAATGAGAAATATTGACAGATATAAACAGTGATGTGGAGAGATAAAGAACTTCCATATCTGTAATTATATTTCCAGCCTACCCATCTCCTCAGCTGTTAAAACTCTCTATCCAACATTTGATAACTCTAAACTTGATTACTCCAACCTTCTCCGGGAGGGTTTCTCAGTTAATATGAACCTCTAAGTTGTATCAAGTCCTATTTACCCATCACCCTTGTGTTAACACCCACTTTGTTTGCTGGTCCAGAAATGTTGTTTTCCTTGTTACAAGCCCCTTCAAAATGTTGCCCTTTCTGTATCTGTTAGCACACCCAGCCCTACAAACTCCTGTGATCTCCATATAACTCCAATTCTGAACACAACCGCGACCATGATTGTGTAGGAAGGAACTGCAGATGCTGGTTTACACCAAAGATAGACGTAAAATGCTGGAGTGTGAAGAAGGGTCTCAACCCGAAATGTCACCCACCCCTTTGATGCAAGATTGTGATTGTTTCAACTTTGGTAGCCATCCCACCAATTGCCAAGAATACAAGGTTTGTAAGTCCTTTCCTAAGTCTTCCTGCCACCATACCTCTTTTCCTCTTCATTAAGACAGCCCTTTTGTCACATCTTATTTTGTCATTTCATAGAGTCATAGACTCATACAGCATGGAAACAAGCTGCCCACCTGCCTGCTTTCGGCCCATATCCCTCTAAACCTATCCTAACCATGTACCTGTCTAAATGTTTTATTAAATGCTGCAAAAGTACCTGCCTCATCTTTCTCCTCCGGCAGCTTGTTCCATACACCCACCACCCTTTGTGTAATAAAGTTACCCTTCAGATTCCTTTTAAATCTTTCCACCCTCAGCTTAAATCTATGTCTGCTGGTTCTTGATTCAGCTACTCTGGGCAAAAAACTGTGTTTACCTGATCTATTCCTCTCATGAATTTATACACCTCTATAAGATCACCTCCTGCGCTCCAAGCAATCAAGCCCTCGCCTGCTCAACTTCCCCCTATAGCCCAGTCCCTCGAGTCCCAGCAACATCCTGGTAAATCTTCTCTGAACTCTTTCAAACTTGACATCATCTTTCCTATGACATAACCAAAACCGATCACAATACTCTAAATGTGGTCTCACCAATGTCTTATATATGTGTAACACGACCTCCCAACTTCTAGACTCATATTTCTGACTTACTTCTATACTCTATTCTAATATAACCTCACATAGCATGGCCTTTGATAGCAGTTCTGAGAAACATTGTGGGACATATTACCATTGAAAATACACTATATAATAGTAAGATTAAACGAGAACTTACCAGTTTGAAGTTTGATCTGTATTTTATGAGGAGTTACGATGAGGGATTACGTGAAGAACCCGCTCAGTGCGCAGGCGCGGCATACTTCCAAGCAGCGGTGTGGAATCACAGATAGACACAAGTATTTGAAGTAAACATAGTAAAGAAAAGGAGACATCAATTTATTAGTTTGATCCATATAATGAGGGTGGGAGCGGAGGGCACGTAATCCCTCATCGTAACTCCTCATAAAATACAGATCAAACTTCAAACTGGTAAGTTCTCGTTTAATCTTACTATTTTACTTCGGAGTCACGTGAGTGACTACGTGAAGATTTCAAAGCTCTGTGATTTCAAACCGTGTAACAGTTTTATTTCACTCACTGCCGAAAGTTCTTGAGGGAGGAAGTGTTATCGTAATCAACCAATGAATCTGTTTCTCAAGAAACAAAAAAGGTATTTATTAACAATAACAAAATTAAAGTGCTCCCCCGGGCTTAAATTAAATATTTGAGCTTGTAATATTTTCTCTGCAAATAAATCGGGTTTCATCAACGGCTTATTATAAAAGTTCTGAATGTCGTTTCCCTCGACAATCCTGCTGTATTCAGAATATGGTCAACCGGTACGTCCATTCTGTCGGCCGTTGATGTAGATGCTGCCCTAGTGGAATGAGATTTAAATGTATTAGTATCTATTCCGGCAGCCTTCAGTACCTGTTTGAGCCATTTTGAAATGGTTTGGCTCGTTACCCGGCCATGAGGTTACTTGTGGCTGACCCATAAGGCTTTTTCACTCCCTCTGATATTGTGGGTTGTGTCTATGTAATGTTGTAGATGGGTCACGACACACAACCATGGCTCTTCTGGGTAGGCCCGGAATACCACCAGTGGATTAGCTGTTCCTGGCCTGCTTTGTTTCACCAGACCCTGTATGATGAATGTGATCTGATCTGGGGTGGTCACCATGTTGTCCAGCTTTAACTTGTGTAGTGACTGGACCCTCTGAGCGGATACGAGTGCCAGCAACATGAGCGTCTTTAGTGTAGATTGCTCGAGGCTGAGGGATCTGGCTGGTGGCCATTCCCTGAGGTATGTCAGGACCACACTGATATCCCAAATATGGGTATACCTGGGTTTAGGGGCTTGATATCATAAACGCCCTTCATCAGTTTTACCACCAGTGGATGGGATCCCATTGCCTGTTGTCCTGCTGGTTTGAGATAAGCAGAAAGAGCACTTCGCGTTGTGTTGATGGCACTGTAACTGATCCCTTCATCATGGTGTAGATGGGCCAGGAATTCCAGTACGTTGGTGGCTGTGGCTGTTGCATACGTTGTCCCTGTTTCCTGGCAGTACTTCTCCCATTTTCTTATGCTGATTCAGTACTGCCTCTTGGTGGATGTTCAAAGGGATGCCGACATGGTGGTGATGGTTCGTTCGGACAATCCCTGTTCCAGGTAAGATCTATTCAAAGCCTGCAACCCAGGAGTTTAATTTTCTCATGGCATGGGTGGCTTATGCCTGATACTGGGTGAGTTAATAATCCTGGATCACTGGTAAAGACCATTGGTGACTCAACCACCATGTCATGTAGAACTGGGAACCATGGCTGTGTAGGCCAGTCGGGCACCATCAAAATTCCAGAAGCAGAGTCCATCTGTATTTTGCAAAGTACCTGACTGATGAGGCAGAAGGGAGGGAAAGCATAGAAGAAGACATTTCCCCAATCCAGCGTGATGGCATGTATCGCTGCTGCCTCTGGATCTGGTTCCCAAGCGACATATATAGGTAACTGGTGATTTAGTCTTGATGCAAATACATCGATATCTGGCGTTCCATACTGCTTAATAACTTTAGCAAATACTTTAGGGTTTAACATCCATTCGATGTTATCATTGAATTTGCGTGACCTGGTGTCTGCCACTGTGTTTAGCTTACCTGGTAGATAAGTAGCTGATAGCCAAATATGTCTTTCGACACACCATAGCCAAATCACGTTGACCAATTTGTCGCCTGATAATGATCTTATGCCGCCCATATGGTTAATATAAGCCACCACCATAGTATTATCAATCTGTAACCGAACATGCAAGTGCTGCATATTAGATACATATGCTTTTAACCCATAAAAGGCGCCCAACATCTCTAGATAGTTAATGCCCAGTGTCAGTAGTAATGATGACTCTCGGTTAGTCCATCTACCACCTGTGCTGGATATGGAGTAAGTTGCTCCCCAGCCTTGAGCACTGGCATCTGTTTGAAGAACTAAAGTAAGGTTAGTGATGATGATAGAGCTGAAACTATGCCAAACATTTTCTGCCCACCACTGTAGCTGATATTGCTTCAGTGGGTAATTACATGACACGAACATCGTGACCTGTATGTCGTTTTAGTGCCTGTACCTTTGCTGTTTGTAAATTTTGATAGTGCAAAGGTCCGCATTGTGTAGCTGGAAATGCTGCTACCATTTTCCTACTCACTCTTGGGACTTGTCGAATAGTTGGTCGTTTGTTGACCATTAAATAGTTGCATGATTGTGCTAATGCAACCATTTTTTTTTTTTTTTTTTTTTTTTTTTCTTCCCCTTTTGGCAAGGTAACAGTCATATGGACTGAGTTAATTGTGAAGTCCAGGTAGTCCATAATAGTGGATGGCTTCAACTTAGATTTATCTGGATGTAGGACGAACCCCAGAGTTTCGAGGAGCTGTTTTGTAGCTGATACTGCTGCCACAGCCAATTCCATCGTTTTCCCTACTATCTGAATATCATCCAGGTATGCCATGACAATATGTTTTTGTTGCTTAGTCTTGCCATGGCTATTTTCAATATTTTGATGAATAATCTTGGGGCTGAAGTTAGCCCATTGGGCAATGCTTTGTACTGCCTCAGCTGCCCCAACCAGATAAATTGTAGGTATCTGCAATGATCCTTGTGTATGGGTATTAGATAGTAAGCATCTTTAAGATCAATGCTTGCCATGAAGTATCCTTTGGAAATCAATTGTTTTGCAGTAACAAATGTCTCCATTTTGAAATGTATATACTCAACAAACTTATTTAGTGATGTTAAGTCAATGATGATGTGACATCCACCATCTTTTTTGGTTTTATTTGATACAAATTCCAAAGGTTCATGTTTGGTCTTTTGGATGACCTCTCCACTAATGCTGTTGAGTATATACTTGTCACACGTGACAGTAACCCATGCTTCTTTAAACCAGTGTAATCTCCCCTCTGTTAGTAAAGCACCCTTATTCTCTATATGCTGGCAGGAACCAGACCCACCTACCTCCATGTTCATTGGTGTTTCTTTTGTTTCCTGATGTTTTTGTAGGTTTTGCTTGTCTGACGTGCTGGCGATGTTGGGGGGTGGCGCATTTTCCATGGGGTCCGCTGTGGGCCCTGATCTAAAAAAGATCTTTGGGGATAAAATGCAGTCCCCGAGCTTTCACCAGTCCCATATTGAGGACGTCGACTGGTGGATGCCATGGGGTGCTGCCGCTTGGGTATTGTAGCTCTTGGTTTGCTCGTCCCAGGGCCTGCTCTCATGAGGCCGAAAGATGTCGCTGCTTCCTCCATGTCCCTCAGTTTTTTGTTGAGGTCTTTCCCAAATAACAGAGCGTCCGTCTCTGCAGCTGGGGCTCTGCACAACCCAGCAAATTTGGGATTGAGGGCAGGTCTTATGTTTCCCCGCCGGAGATTGTGTATCTCAATTGTGTGTTGCACATCAGCACATCCTGCTGGCACGTATCCATCTCCGTACTTTGCACAGAACGAGCAAAGGCTGTAATGGCCGACGTCAGGAGCCTTAGGATCCGCTGTAGCTTGATTTCATGGTTACGCATGTTTGACCCCACGTGACCCCAGTTCTGGCTGTTCACAGTCTTCACTCTGAGGCCTCACAGTTCTCTGGTGCTGTGTAAAATTCAAGCGCCTCAAGAAGTACCTTCTCCTGCAAGGGCTTATTTGACAGATGATTGATGCTGGCTGCCATTTTTGGTTCCAGCGATCTTCCAGCACGTGGGGTTGCTACATAGCGGTCCACGACACCCAGCAGCTCTTCCTGCTCCTGCACCCCTTGCATACTGCCGAATTCTTCCGCCAGCCCCTGTTCCAGACCAGCCCAACCCTGGTCACCAAAGCTAGCCTCCAGTAATGAGGGAGCAGAGGGCAGTGCACAAGACACTGTGGGGGAGGTGCCTGACCTACCTCCGCGAGAACGCTCCTTCTGCGTAGCTCGCTGGAGCATCTGCTCCAAGAGCTGTTATAAGCTCTGGCGGCTGTCTCTCCTCCGTGTAGGTGGAGACATGTCCCCATCCGACAAATCAGACATTACCGGCCGGTTGCTCTCATGGCTTTCCTCCCTGTCCGCTGTGCAGGCATTAGCGGGACTGGGCTCGGCTCGGTCTCGGGGATAGCGGAGCGCTCTATGAGCGGTCCTGCCGCCTGTTGCTGCCCCCCTGAGATTAAACGCTCCTCTGGTGGAGTTGAGCTGGGGGCAGTTCTGTTGGAGAGTCTTCTCGTGAGTGTACTTATTTGCTAAGAACACCCACACTCTCTTTCTCTGTTAGACTAGTTGAATATACTCACCCAACGGTCCGTTTTTTTCAAAATGCAGCCGGAGCGCCTTCCTCCAGCTGCCGCCGCTGTTGCACTGCTGGCGTAATGCCGCGCCTGCGCACTGAGCGGGTTCTTCACGTAGTCACTCACGTGACTCCGAAGTAAAATTGCATATTATTGTTATATTGGTGCTACATTTATCTTCCTGAGTTTCATCCCTGGTTCAGAAACACTGCCACGTCTCCCCCTGGTTCTATACTACTGTAAGTATCTACATAAATTGTCTTCTGCTCAACAATTGGAAGCCAGCCCATTTTCTATCTTCCTCCTGCATCGACATCTCCAGTGGAGCATTAAGAAATTTGGTCTGTGTTCCTTGCCCACTGCTTGTAGACTGTTTTCCTGTTAACATCCACTGACAATCATTTAGACACAAAATGCTGGAGTAACTCAGTGGGACAGGCAGCATCTCTGAACAGAAGGCATGGGTGACGTTTCGGGTCGAGAACCTTCTTCAGACTGAAGAAGGGTCTCGACCTGAAACGTCACCCATTCCTGCCTGTCCCGCTGAGTTACTCTAGCATTTTGTGTCTATCTTCGGTTTAAACCAGCATCTGCAGTTCCTTCCGACACAACAGTTTTCCTTTTAACAGGTACAATCTGACTTTAAGTAGAGCAGTACCAAAATGTCAAGCCAGTTAGTACTGAGATAGCCTCTCCAATGAAAAACCTTTCCACACTCTTGGCAATCCAATAACTACCGAGAACACCCAAGAAATAGATTTGACCTTCTGTCTGCATTGCTTTGTTCATTCTCAAGTGCTATTCAGATATTCTGATTCCTACTTCTGCTTTCCCACCCGAGCCAATTTAATCCACCACTGCTTCCCTACACATACTCTTCCCAAGTATCTGCCTTCTCCCATAAGGAAGGCCTTAACATAGAGAAAGGACAACCAACACCTTATAAGCACTGAGGAATTGCAGATGAATTTTAACTGGAGTTTTGTTTAGTTGAGAGATACAGCACGGAAACGAGCCCTTCGGCCCACCAAGTCCACACCAACCAACGATTCCCAAGCATTAACACCATCCTACACACACTAGGGACAATGTACACTTATACCAAGTATACAAACCCAAGCCAATTAACCTACAAACCTGTACGTCTTTGGAGTGTGGGAGGAAACCGAAGATATCGGAGAGAACCCACGCAGGTCATGGGGAGAACGTACAAACTCCGTACAGACAGCACCGGTAGTCGGGATCGAACCCGGTTCTCTGGCTCTGCAAGCACTGTAAGGCAGCAACTCTACCGCTGCGCCACCGTGCCAAAGGATCTAGCTTTGTTGAAATGCTTTGCTCTACTTTTGTTAAACTATTTGGCACACTTACAGTATATTTTCCATGGAACACTTTTCAAACAGCTTATCCCACGGCGCTTTTCAATAAATGTCTACTGACATCCATGCAATCTTCAGTAATAAATTGTCTCTCCACTCTTGTGTTAGCTTATAAATAGTTAATGCTGTTTGCTATATTTGACATTGTGTCAGATACTACTGTCCAAATTATTTATAGTGGAAAATATAATTGCTTAATTCCTTCCAAAAAATATTCAATAAACTACAATATTTGTTCTGTATCAAAGATCTGAGTCGAGAGGGTTTTACTTACGATAGTGAGTAACTCAGCTGGACAGGCAGCATCTCTGGAGAGAAGGAATGGGTGATGTTTCGGTACGAGACCCTTCTTCATACCTACGATACATTGTGGTGCAGGATGCTGCAATTAGTTGAGAATTTGCTGCTTTCAGTCACGAATGTACTTTTGATAGCTTTACACATCTCAAGGCAAAAAACCCTGAAAAGTAAACTGGAGCAGGCCATCCAAACCCTTATAGTTGATCGACCATTTCAATTATATTAGCTGACCTTTTACTTTGGCAAACTTTCCTGCACAAGCCTGATATTCTTTGATTCCCTTAATATATAAAACCTATCATGTTCAGCTTGAATATACCCATTGACCTAGCCTCCAGAGTCCTCTTAGGGAGAGAATTCATAAGAGTCACCACTCATTTAGTGAAGAAATCTCAGACCCAAATGGCTCAACCATTATTGTGAGCCTGTGAAGCTTGATTCAGGACAGCCAGCATCATCACTCCATTTACTCTGTCATGTCACATGATAAGTGTAGGAAGGAACTGTAAATGCTGGTTGAAACCAAAGATAGACACAAAAACCTGGAGTAACCCAGCGGGTCAGGCAACATCGCTGGAGAAAAGGAATAGATGACGTTTTGGATCGACTGAAGAAGGGTCTCGACCCAAAATGTCACCTACTCCTTTTCTCCAGAGATGCTGTCTGACCCGCTAGTTTACTCCAGCTTTATGTGTCTATCTTCATGTCTTATGATAATGTTGTTGCAATTAGCCTTCATTAGCACATTTGCATTCAACTTATCAGATATATTCCCTTTCCATCCTTCCCCCACCTTCTCTGCTATTGAAAACTAACTTGTCTCTCTTTCACAGTTCTGACAAATTATTGGCACTGAAATGTTTACTCTTTCTCTTTTCTCATAGGCGACCTGATCTGTTGAATGTTACCAAAATGTTCTCGTTTTATTTCATATTTCTTGCATTTTTTTTTCATTTTCATTTCTTGCAAAAATTTACATCTCATTCTCTAAGGCACACTTTGCTTAATGTTTCCCCACAGGACAAAGTCCATATCCCAGAAATCAGGCTGAAGAGCAGAGTTGTGCAGCTGATAGATCTACTTGCAGCAGCAGAGACGTGGGTTTAATCCCGATCGCTGGTGCTACTGTATCAGTGTGGAGTTTCCATGATATTCCCGTGATCATATGGGTTTCTTCCCACATCCCACAGATAGCTTAATTGGATACTGAAAAACTGCCCCTTGTGTGTAGGTGAATATATTGGAAGGGAATTGATGAGAACGTGGGGAGAATTAAATGGAATTAACCTAGATTAATATAAATAGTTGCTGTTGGTCAACTGAGACATGGAGGGCTGAAGGGCCTATTTCTATTCTGTATCTCCCTATAACACAATCCGATGAACCATAATTGCATTTCCTATACTGCTTGTACATCCACCCTTCACAATATTCCAGATGAGTCTCACTGGTGTCTTTATTGTCACGAGTCAAGAGTGTTTTATTGTCATGTGTCACAGATAGAATAATGAAATTCTTACTTGCAGCTGCATTACAGAATATGCAAACATAGTACACTGTAAACAATATAATAAACAAGAAAACAAGTTCAGTGTATATATACACACATGTATACACGCACACACATCTTGTCGGAATGCATCACAACCTGGTTTGGAAACATCTCCATCCAAGACCACAGAAACTGCAGAGAGTTGAGGACATAACTCAGACCATCACACAAACCAGCCACCCTTCCATTGACTCCATCCACACTTCACACTGCCTTGGCAAGGCCGCCAGCATTATCAAGGACCCATCTCACCCAGGTCACTCCCTCTTCTCCCCTCTACCACCAGGCAAGGGATATAGAAGTTTGGAAAGGCATGCCACCAAATACAGGAACAGTTTCTCAGCTGTTATCAGGCAACTGAACAGTCCTCTCATAAGCTAGAGTGTGGTCCTGACCACCCAATTAGCTCATTGGAGACCATTGAACTACATGTGATGGGACTTTATCAGACTTCAATGTTATATCTTGCACTAAATGTTGTACCCTTTATCTTTATTCTGTGCACAGTGGACAGCTTGATTGTAGTCATGTAGAGACTTTTCTTTGACGGGATAGCATGCAAACAAAAGCTTTTCATTGTACCTCGGTACACGTGACAATAATCAATTAAACTAAATGTAGTTCAACTCTCTCTCTCCCCCAGAAGGAACAAGGGTAGAGTTCCCCTGGTCCTTGCCATTCACCCCACCAGCCCGCATCCAACACATCATCCTCCAACATTTCTGTCACTTCCAATGTGATCCCATCACCATTGCATCTTCCCATTTCCACCCCTTTCTGCCTTTTGCAGAAGCCATTCCCTCCACAACTCCTTGGTAAACTCATTCCTTCCCACCCAAACCATTCCCTCCCCAGGTACTTCCCCCTGCAACCAAAGGAGATGTTGCACCTGTCCCTATACCTCCTCCCTCTCCTCCATCTTGGGACCCTAGCAATC